>CM057451.1:1052640000-1053840000 GCA_016271365.2 Neoceratodus forsteri | reverse complement strand
GTCACAGTAGTCAAAAATAGGTAATATCATTTTCTGGACATGTTCACGCCTAGCCATAAGAGGTAAACTGCTACAGTTCCTGTACAGGGCACCAAGTTTGGGGGACAGTTTTTTTCAAGATGGCATCTACATGTCCAGAGAAATTGAGGTGTTGGTCTAGCCAAACCCCAAGGTACCTGAATAAGGATGTGTCCTTGATGGTAGTCCATTCTAGGGTGTGGAAGTAGGGTAGATGGTTTAGCTTGGAGAGTCTCTGCCTAGTATCAAAGGTCATGAAGACTGTCTTCTTGGCATTTAGGAAAAGTTGATGGTAGCAAAGCCAGTGCTGAACCTTGTTGAAGTCAAGTTGCAGTCTGGTTGCTACATCAGAGGAGGAATGGCTGGAGATGAACGGGACAGTGTCATCTGCATGCATATGTATGGAGGAAGATGAACAGACTGTCAGGAGACCATTTAAGAAGATGGAGGACTGGACTTTCAAAGCCCTGACAGAAGCTGCAACAATGGCAGTTTGCACCAAGTGCAGTTGCATCTGGGACACTGCAACCAATTTTCTATTCCACAGAGTTCCAGCGCCAAAGCCCAGCAGCATGCAGCAAAGGTGGTGCTACACCAAACAGATGGCACACCCACCCAGAATGCCACAATGGAAACAGAGTGTCTGTGGCACCCACAGATAGGGGCTAGCAACTGGACACAACCCCCCAACACCACCACACCACCACCACCCACACCCCAACACACACGGTGCCCTGGTGGTCTAGTGCCCCATAGTGTGCCCATATCGCACTCACCCCCCTCCCGTACCTTGATCTGGTGACTGGTACTGCCATCCGCCACACCACGCTGGCCACAAAATGAGCTGTCAGTATGTATACTGTATAAAATATGCTCACTGAAAGCTCATTCGGTGGATGGCTGTGGTGGTGTGTGAAGTGCTGTGCCAGTCACTGGATCGAGGTATGGGAGGAGGGTGAGAGTGCAGAGATGGGCACTACCTGCAGGGCGGGCACTAGACCACCAGGGAGATGTCAATATGCAATGCAGTGGGTGTCGGAGATCGTGATGGGTATGAGGGGGGACCACTGGACCACCAGAGATGACCCATCAGGGATGGATCTGGGCAGGCCACACAGTGGCACATACTGGACAACCCTCCCAGGAGCTGTCTAAGTACTGTTAGACCAGCCCTTCACTGGTCTAAGGGTACTTAGGATTTAGTTCAGGGGGGTCTTTGAAATTCTGTATCCGAGGGCTGCAGCAGTCTGGGTTTGCCGCAAGCTCCCTAGCGCCATTTCACAGCCACTTTCATGGCACAAGCCAGATGCTAGAACACTTTGGCACAGGCTGTCTTAGAAATTGCCACTTTGAGCAGTCCTTGGCACATGCTGCCTCTTGCATCAGACCTGATCGACGCAAGCACCTTGCGCCAATCTGAGACCTTTGAAAATCTAGCCCAAAGAATAGTAGTGGGCCTAGCACTGAGCCCTATGGCACACCAGTGTTTATTTGGAGAGGGGGGATATTGCATCAGCCATCCTGACCAATTGTGTCCTACCTACCAGGTAGACTCAACTTGTGGCAGAATCAGACAGGCCAGCTGAAGTAAGGGTATCTTGGAGGAGGGAGTGGAAGACTGTGTCAAAAGCCTTACTGAGGTCGACAAAAATGGCAGAAGTAATTTGACCACTGTCCAACCCTGTGAGGACAGAGTTGGTGAGTCTAAGAAGGGAAGTTGTGGTAGAGTGATTTTTCCTAAAGCCAGATTGGAAAGGAGTGAAGAAGGAGGAGTCAGAGAGATAAAAAGAGAGCTGGGAGAGGACCAGATGTTCCTAGAGCTAAGCCAGGGCTGAAAGAAGCACAATTGGATGGTAATTGCTTGAGGTGGAAAGAGTCACTTCCCTTAGGTAGAGGGAGGACAGTAGCATGCTTCCAGTCAGAAGGGACAGATGCTAGGGAGTAAGAGAGGTTTAGAAGGTCAGATAGTGATGAAGAGATAGCAGACACATTGAGATATAACAGTTTAGGGTCGAGACCATCCAGGGACCCACCTGTGGATGGATTGACAGCTCAGAGAGCTTCAAAAACATCAGTCGGTGAGACAGAGGAGAAGGGAAAACTTCCAGCAGGGGGGTGGTTGGCAATGTTAGTGTGAAAAGAGGAGTGGAAGTATTCAACTTTTGTAAGCCTGATGACTTTTGTACATGCATTGTGGAGAGCTCAGTATTTTTCAAGGTTACTAGTCAGCTTGGACACTTTGTACGTTTTCCAAGCATGGTCACGGGCATGCTGGTGGGCCAAAAGTTCAGGGGTAACCAGTGGGAGGTGGTTCCCTGGGGATTCTGGTGCATCTTAGTGGGGCAAGCTTGCTCCAAGTGCTGAGGAAGTTATCCTTAAAATAGGCTAATGCATGGTCGATAGAATTATCTGTTCCTATTGGTGACCAGTCAGTTTGAGTTAGATCTTGGTGAAGGGGAGCACGGTTGAGTGATCTGTAAAATCAGATTACCAGAATTTTGTATGGGATTTTTGGTCTGTGAATTTTGTGAACCAGGAAGATTATATGATGATCACTTAGAGCATCAGGGAGTAGTCCTGATTGAATGACTCAGTGAGGGTGAGAGGTGACAGCCCAGTCTATCAGGGAGTGGTTAGTGGTTAAGGGTTTTATGGTTGAGGCACATTGATTCTTGGATTAACTGGGTGAGGTTTAGGGCAGTTAGTTAATTTCATGTTTTCCCTAGGGAGGAGGCCAACCAGTTAAGATTGAAATCACCCATTATATATAGATCACCTGCAGTAGCTTGAGACTTATTGATGGTGATGAGTTCAGCAGCAATGGCTGAATTGAGGCCTGGGCGGCAGTAGATTCCAGCTATATAAAGGGGGATGGAGAAAGGCTGGGTTAGTCTTATAACTAGTGCCTCATATGCTGAGGGAACAGATGAGGATAAAATAGTGGTGACTTGGAGTAAGGAGGAGGTGTAGATTGCCATGCCACCAGCATGGGTTGCACAGTCTTGGCTGGAAAGTGCATAGCCAAGGATGGAGATGGTAGTGTCAGGGATTTTGTTATTTAACCAAGTTTCAGATAGGATGAGGAGCGTAGGGTTGAGCGAAATAACTAGTGGCTGGATCAGGTCAAGTTTTGAGAAGAGGATCCATAAATTAAGGTGAATGATCTTAAGGCCACGAGGGAAGAGTGGAGTAGTAGATGAGGTGGAGTTAAAGCAAGGGTACATGGGCAGAGAACCTATGATAGGGGCATGGCCTGGGTTGGGATTGATATCCCCAGCTGAGAGAAGTAGCAACTTGATAATGATGAAATGGAGTTTGGTATTATTGTACCAGGAGTGAGAGCACAAGGCATGAGGGGAAGTGGGGGAGGGGCGGGGGGTGGTGGCCATGTAATTATTTGCAGCAATAGGACATAGTAGTGCAGCTCAAGCATTAGTGTAGCGAGTGGCCTGATTTGAGAGTGATCCCATTTTAATTGGGTGGGGGATGGAATCACCACCAGGGGAACTTGGGGTTGAGCAGGGAAGGAGGGCAGTGGAAAGGAGGGGGGGAGTCAAATGGCTAGGAGATAAAGTGGTTGGGGATATGTTGGTTTGATTAGAATTTTTATTAAAAAAGTATTTTGTAGTCTTTGATAAGCAGGTAAGACCCACTAAGCACAAGTGCCTGTTTTCAGGGGCCAACCTGGGAGCACTGGGGAGATTAAGTGACTTGCTCAGAGTCATACAGTACGCAAATTGAGGTTGTAGGAATCAAACCCAAGTCTGCTGGATGCACCAAGCTCATTCACAGAACATTGCTCTAACCTCTAGGCTATACTGCAAACCCCTTTCTGAAAAATGTGAACAAGTCAACATTAACCGCATTCACCAAAAATACCACTAACTACTTCAAAAAATTTGGTTCAGTTTCAGTTGGCATCCACCTGTATTCCCCTTCCCCAGGACAAGGCTGAAAATAGGCAGAACATTGTCTAGTCCTCCTTCCCGGTCAACAAAAACTAAATAAAATTAACTTGAAAGGGATTTTGTTTAGGTGTCAGGATGAAAGATAGACCTGTTTCGCCCTGCACACTGTCCTTAACCCACTACACCAACAGGATGTGGAAGGATGCTCCTGACTGCAGGCATGTCCCAGCAAGGTGGCAGAGACTGGGTTCAGCAGGGACAGGGTGGATGAGAGCCACATCTGCCGCAGCCAAGGAGGATAAATACCTCTATGGTGAAAAAAAATAAATAAATAAACAAATAAGCTGTAAGAACTATCAATGTCAGTGCAGAAGAAAGGTTCAGGAACAATACAGTATATTACCAGTCATGACTAACTGATTTAGCTGCAATTTCACTTAAGGAGGTAGGAGAATATCTCACAATATGGGTGGCAAAGGGGGACATCAACAACACAGGGAGGATGGAACAAAAGGGTCAGAGTTCAGCAACCTTTGCAGGAGGGGTAGTAAAGTTAGAAGGAAAAGATCTGAGGAAGGAGAAGGGCAAATATATATAAACTCAATCTATGCTTTGTCTGTAGTCTTGGCTTACCATATGCAACCCCTTCTGGAATTATTTTCAAAAATAGTTGCATTTATGCATGCAGCAAGATAGGTATATTTTGTATCCAGAGGATGCAGCCCACTCCCAGCCAGATAGGAGCAAATTATTTGGCTTCTACAAGTGGTGTTCTAATAGGAATGTCCTCCATACTATACTGTAAAAGTGGACACAGAAACAGAGAAACATTGAAATTTGCCAGCAGAAAAGGACCCCTTGGCCCATCTAGTCCACCTGAATACCCCTTCATCTAGTTCATCATACTCCATCTGTTCTATGCCCTTCTATTTTTATTTAGTCCCATGTACTGTAGCTGTCCCAAGCTCTCTTGAAGTTGCTCAATGAGTCTACCCCCACCACCAATTCTGGCAGCCTATTTCATGGACTCACCACCCTTTCAGTGAAGAACTGCCCCCTTATAACTCCTCTAAATATTTCGCCCTACGGCTTGCATACATTTCCCCTAGTTGATTTGTTTTCACTCATCCTGAATATGCTACCTCCATGCACTCTCTTTATTCCCATCAGATATTTGAAGGTTTCTACCATATCCCACCTTTCCCACCTCATCTTCAGTGTGTATAAGTTTATTTCCTCCAGCCGTTCCTCATATGACTTCCCATGTAACCCTTGAACCATCTTGGTTGCTCTTCTCTGGACCCTCTCCAACCTTCCCTGTCACCCTGTAAGTGTGGACTCCAGAATTGGACCCCATACTCCAGATGTGGTCTGACCATAGTTTTGTATAGTGGCGTAATCACCTCCTTTTTTCTACTTGTAAATCCCCTCCCTATGCATGCCAACATTCTTGTTGCCTTCCCTGCTGTCCCATCACATTGGTTCCTAACCTTCAGGTTATCTGAAATAGTGATCCCGAGGTCCCTTCCCTGTGATACCCTGTCAAGTGATCACTACCAGTATATCACCACACTATACGGCAATAATCTGGTAAGCACTCACACGGACAATGAGAGGGGAATTACAGCACTTGCTGAAAGTGCTCCCCTGGTCACTGTCCAAGGTGCTGACAATGCACAAAAGCACCAGGAGCCAAGCAATTAGCAAAGCTGCTCCTATGGTGTGGAGGGCTAGGGTGTCAAGCAGTTTAGCCAGTACTATTGGAGACCAGGGTTCCAATCCTACTCATCATAAATTTTAGTGTTGGGACTTACACTCTGTTACAAAGGGCTGTGGAAACAGTATTCCATGGCCCCATGATTTTTAACTTTCCCCAATATCTTCTCCCCCTTGAGTTAGAATCCTTTAGTTCAGTGTGTGCAGGGTGCGTAGCTTCCCACAAAAGAAGAATGGCACAGATTTTGCAATGCGGTCCAAGCCAACGCTATTCTTGTTGGCACTATTTGGACCCAGTGCCCTTTCCTGCTCTGAAAGCTCGAGTTCCCCCCCAGCCAGTATTTTGCCCTTTGTTTTTTACGCCAAATGTGAATAATTTTACATTACTTTGTGCTGAATTGCAATTGTCACTTTCTGGACCACTCCTCCAACCCTGGCCAGATCCTTCCTCATCCTTTCCATCCCTCCCAATGTGTCCACCCTGTTACAGATCTTTGTGTCATCTGCGAACAGGCAAACCTTCCCATTCAGTCCCTCTGAAATGCCCCAATGTACTGTATATGTTAAACAGTATGGGATCCAACATGGACTCCTGAGGAACCCCACCTGTCACTCTTCCTTCCTTTGAGTGCACCCCATTAACCCCACCCTCTGAGTTCCACCACTGCAGCCAATTTTTCACCCAGTTTGTTAGTTTGCTCCCCACCCCTAAACTCTAATTTGCTTATTAGTCTCCTGTGGGGGATGGTGTCGAAGGCCTTCCTGAATTCCAGATAGGCCATGTCAACTGCCCCCACCCCGATCACATCTCTCCTTTACTCCCTCAAAGAATTCAATCAGGTTGGTCTGACATGACCTCCCACCTGTGAATCCATGTTGGTTGTCATCTACGGGGCCTTCCTCCTCTAGATATTGTACCAGCCTTTCCCTTATAAGTGTCTCCATCAGTTTTCCTACCATGGAGGCATACCTCTCAACTGTCACACATTATGAGGTATTTCACTCATTTTACCTCTCAGAAACCCTTTGTCCATCATGGGGAAGGTGATATTCCACATTCTCCACTGAGACTTTAATGCAGAAATTCAAAATAATCTATTATGCTTAGTTATGCAAAAACATTATGAACATTAGTGCACTGATAGCTATAGTGTTCTGAGCTTCCAGTGCAATGTTAGATGGTGTGTCACACATTTTGCTCATCTGTCACACATAGTGTCACACATTTTGGTGGAGAAAGGTTGAGAGGTATGCATGGAGGTAAGGCTGACTGGGCTATAGTTGCCTGACTCATCTTTCCCTCCCCCCTTGTGCAATAGTAGCACATAGCACCTTCTCCAATTCCCTGGGACTCTCCCCTTGTCTAAAGACAGATTAAATAACCTTTTGAGTGGTGCCACTAGTTCCTCCCTTAACTCTCTGAGCACTCTGAGGTGGATTCCATTGGGCCCATTGCCTTGTCCATCCACAGCTTTCCTAACTCCTCTAATACTCTACCCTCTGTAAAGGGCTTGTGTCCATCTCCCTGCGCACCCTTCCCCTGTTACTTAGCTATGACCATTTCCCTTCTTCCTCAACTGTGAAGACTGAGGTGAAAAAGTTGTTCAACAGATTTGCTTTTTCCTCATCTCCATTAATCAGAGCTCCCCACTCCCCTTTGAGCCTCATAATCCCCTGCTTTCCTTTCATTCTTTCACTTACATACTTTAAAAAAACTTATTGTCACCCCTTTTGGCCTCCCTCGCTATTTTCTCCTCAGTATCCGCTTTAACCCTCCTGACTATTTTCCTAATTTTCTTTGGCTTCTCCTTATAGACTTCTTTTTCTGCCATCCCTTGCGAAACTTTGTAGGCCCTTAATGCATTCCTTTTCTCTCTGACTGCTTTCCTCACCTCTGTTGTAAACCAAAGTAGTTTCCTCCCTCTCTTGTGTTTGCTCATGCTGCTGATGCATTGTTCTATCACCAGCAGAATCCTCCTTTAATTGTGCCCCCATAACTCCTCCACACCCTCTAGGTTCTCATTCTCTTCTAGATCCTTTGGAAAATTTCCTTCATTTTCTGAAAATCCACTCTTCTGAAGTCCAGTACCCTAATGGTGAACCTGCTCTCATTCGACTCACTCCAAAGGCTAAACCTTACCATCCTGTGGTTACCATCTTCTAAATTTTCCCTGATCTCCACATCCTCCACACTGTCCCCATTTGTCATAACCAGGTCCAGTATGGCCCCTCCCCTAGTAGGTTCTCTGACCAGCTGATGAGTAACTATCTCCTGCATGGACTCCGACAGATCCCTTCTCCTTTCTGCTGTTGCCGTTGGCATCCCCCAGTCCACATCGGGAAGGTTTAGATCCCCTACCACCAGAATTTCTCCTTTGCCTGTCATCCATTGTATTTCCCTAGCTATTTCCCTGTCTATCTCCTCCTACTGATTTGGTGGTCTGTACACCACCCCTATCCTTACTGCCTCCCCCATCCTCTTGCTTAATATGACCCAAAGAATCTTTGCTGAACCCAGACTTTCCCCACTTGCTGTTGCTCTTGTCCCATCCCTTACATATAGGGCTGCCCCTCCCCCTTTTTTCTGTTCCTTTCCCTCCTATAGAGACCATACCCCGATAATTCTAATTCCCAGCTGTGGTTATTATCCACCATATTTCCATTACCGCTATTAGATCTAGTTTGTCTGTCCCCATCACTGCCTCTGGGTCCCCCATCTTATTTCCCAGACTCCTAGCTTTTGCCAGCAGACCATTGGAGGCAATATAGTGCTGTGGTTTAAGGCCCTGGGCTGCAAGCCTGGAAATGCCCCCAATGTACTGTATATGTTAAACAGTATGGGACCCAACGTGGATACTCGAGGAAACCTGGAGACCTGGGTTTGAATCCCACAGCCCCCACTTGCATACTGTGTGACCCTGAGCAGGTCACTTAACTTCCTTGTGCTCCCAGGTTGCACCTGTAAACAAGCTTTCAGCTTAGTGTGTCTCTCTTAAAAAAAAAAAAAAACCCTTCCATCTAGTTCCTCCTCTTCGTTTTTCCATCCTTCTAGTGCCCTCTGCCCCCAGCTGTGGGGGGGTGTGAGTTAGGCATGTCCCATTAGCTACATTTTCTAGTCCTCTCCTAGCTTCGTACTCCTCCTCCTTAATTTAAATTACCCCCCAGGATTCCGTCTATGTATCTCTACAGCTTCCCCCTTAGCAGTCTAGCTCCCACATCATTTATATGCAGCCTGTCCCTTGCATACAGGTGTTCATCTACCCACATGTCCCCCAGTCTCCTATGCATGTGTACCCTCCCTTCTGCACCACTGCCTCAGTCAGTGGTTGAAATCCTTGATTCCTAGCTGTCTGGCTGTACTTGCACAATGCACCGTCAGGACTTCTGAAAATGCCAGGGAACTGACTATCCCATTACACCCCTTGGCCAGCTCCCTGATTCTCCTTTGTACCTCTTCCACCTCCTCTCCCACCAAGTCAATTGTTCTGAGGTGCATGACTTGGTGTGTTTTACCTCCCAGTAATCTAATGCTTTCCTTGATTCTCAGTACTGCCCTGCTTGCCTCCATCCCTGGGTCACAGAAAAAGGATCTCTTCTTATATGCTACCCCCTTCCTCAACCAGTGGATCTCCTTTATGATTAAGTCCCCATATACCATTACCGATTTTGTATTTACAGTACTATCTCTGAGGATGCCTCAGTAACTACCCTGGCTATTTTTTCATGATTTTCTTACACTTCAGCCTGGCCCACCCTATTCCCCACCCCTGCAGATGCCATCTCTGTTTCCTCTTGTCCAGCTCTATGCGGACCTATACCAAACCCCTCTTTCTCTCCTATCCTCCCCTCCCATCCTTAGCACTACCATTTCCCCCTCCCTTCACACATGCTTTATCCTCCCTTTTACTGCCCTGAAGGCTGTTTCCCCCCTCCCTCTTTCATGCTTCCTTTGCCTCTCCTGCCCTCAGCCTCTTCCCCCATCCCTCTTTGTCTTTCCCCTCTACAGCTGTGCCACCCTTGTCACTCTTCTCTTGTACCCTCTCTGTGGGTCTTTCCCTTACCTCCAGATCACTGCGTTTTCCGTGGTTCTGCCCCTGCTTTCCTCTGCTCCTCTCCCGTCTACCACCTCCTGTTCCTGCAGTACGGTTATGGGCCATTACCCATTTGAATCCACTATAAAACTTTTTTCATTTTCGCTGGTCTTTGTGTACCCCTGTGTTCTGCCCCCTCCCTCTGACCTCACCCCTCCCTACCATTCCTTCATCCTGGCTCCTCCCCTTCTGTAGCCATCCATCCCCCCCATCCCTCCTCCCCTCTTGCCTCCTATCCCCTACCTCATAACCTTCACCTGTCCTCCTCTCCATTTCCCTTTTTAGCCATATCACTTCAGCTTCCAGCCTCCTTAGTTTCTGACAAACTGGGCACTCTCCCAACCTCCATAGAGTGCTGATGAATACGGCTGAGCCACAATTATTACAACCCACTATCTTTCTCCTCTAGGTCTTCTGCCTTCCTCCTTCCTCTGGTGTGTCTCCCCCCTTCCCTGTCACCAGTACTCACCCTGATGTTCCCCTCTTTCTTGCACCACCCCTACCATGATCCTCCCCCCCATACCATACTAGCCTTTCCCTCCCATATCACATTTGTGCCATCCTCCTAGTAATGTACAATGCAGTAACTGTATAGAATGTCTAATGCTTTAGAATCAAATGACCAGTGTGAAATGTATAGTATTACCAATGCAGGTAGGTCCCTTCATCACGCACTGGTGTCCCCCAGAATTTATGCAACACTACCGTACTCAATTATGCAAGACTTGTAAAAGCTGCAATAATGCAACAATAATGAATAGTAATTTCAAATGCAGTTAGGTCCCTTTACTATGCACTGATGTCCCCCCAGTATTGTTGCAACACTACAATACTGTTAGGGTATTTAAGATACCTTCCCTTAATTATGCAAGAATTGAAAAAGCTGCAGTAATGCAAACATTGTAAAAACAGCTTGTACCTGTAAGTCCTTCTACCCTGTTTCCTCTAAAGTCAACAACAGTGATACTGGGCAAAAAGCAGATTGACTCAGAAGTTTCTAGGGCTTGCCCCTTTAAACCCCTCCAGTCCCCTTTTTTCCGTTAGAGCACAGTTGCTGGGCATCCTGGAGTCTTGCTTGCCTCATTGTAGCCATTTGAGTGTCATAACCCAGAAACACAGAAACAAAGATTTTGATGGCAGATAAGGACCGCATGGGCCACCTAGTCTGCTCATTTTCTTACCTATTGGATAAGCTGCAGATCCTAGTTAACCAACAGCCTACTTCCTCCTACCCCCCTTTAGAACTGCCTTATGTCTGTCACATGCATTCTTGAATTTTCTCACTGTTTTTGACACCACAGCCCCGCTCAGTAAGGCCATTCCATGCTTTCACCACCCTCTCCATGAAAAAATACTTCCACACGCTGCCTCTGAGCCACCCCTCCTCTATCTTCAAATTATGCCAAGCGAAGAAGAAGAACTTAGGGTCATAGTAAAATCAGGAAGCATCATACTCTGACCACTGGGTAAAGAAAGGAATTCTCACTAGAAGTTCAATGTTTTTTGTTCTACATTCCATTTTCTCCTCCTTATCAGAACACAGACTTCTATGACAAGATGTAAAAGGCCCTTCAGTTAGGAAAACAAGTTTTGGTTCAGCATGGTAATTATTGAGCTATGTCAGTAATGGTGGCCTGCACCTGAGCATAGTGTGTTATGATCCATTAGGTACACCAGATTAATCACTCCAAAGTTTGGACTTTCATGATCAAGTTCTTTTTCCTGTGTACTATGACTGTATCATGTAACTATAGAACTATTTACTAGTACGTGATCCTCATAAACATTGATGGCAATCGCCAGCCTAGTGGCGCTGATGGCTGAGGCGCTGGACACCACACCTCGTGCCACGCCTGTGACCCGGGTTTGGGAGTGAGCATGAATCACCGAGGGCTGGCAGGGGAGGAGAGGGATCAAGCATTGGATGGACTGCTCTTCCTCTCCAGGGAGGTGGGGTCCACAATGGTCAGCATCCGACTGCCCCCTGGCTGAGGCAGGGGTCGGGGACACACACCGTACACTGGGGAGGAGCTGGGGGCAGACGCCTGGATGGGGACGCATGCAGACACATGCGTGCTCACGGCCGCTGGCATCATTACACACCCTCCAACTCTGGGGAATCAGAATAGGGAAAATTGGCACTGGTTGTGACAGCTTGATGGCCGTTCGGTGGGAGACCCAGCTCCGAGGGCTCACTGCAGTTACTGGATCCTGTGTCGGCGGATATGAGGGGGTTTTTACACTGCACCACCATGGGGGGCAAGCCATGGGGGGCAAGCCACGGGGGTATGCAGTGATGCCCAGGTGGAAGCCGGGGCAATCCGGATGGCGGCCGGTGTAGGTGGATGCCTGGACATGGATGGCAGACTGGGGCCAAAGGTAAGAAAAATGACTAAAAAAAAAAAATTGATGGCAATCATACTCTACAGGTGCAAAACCTAACAATTAAATCATGTTTGTGCATATGTTTTTATCTGAGGATTACCCATGTATGTATTACTCCCCAGTTAAATGTTTCTGACTCACACTCATACCTGGGAGACAATTATCCCAGGCTACAGACTGTTTAGGACAGGCAGAGCAGGAAGGGGCAGGTCACTATATAGACCAAGGATGACATTAGCGCAACAGAAGGGCAGGAGGAAGAAGGGGAGAAAGAGCTCGAGCTCCTGTGGTTAACACTGGAGAAAAGGACTGGGTAATCATTGAGGATGGGGGTGGTATACAGACCTCCTAAGCAGGGGGAGGAAGGGGATAGACAGCTGATGCAGGCAGTTACACAGATGGTTCTTAATGAGGAGATTCTGCTAGTGGGGCACCTAAACCTTCCAGATGTGGACTGGGAGATCCTGGCTGCAGTATCAGAGGGGGATCCTAAAGGTGCTATAGGGTGCATTCATACAGCAGCTGGCTAGGGAGCCCACCTGGGGAGATAACCTGCTGGATGTGGTGCTTACAAATTGGGAGAGTGTGGAAGAGGTGGTGGTGGGCGATGGCCTAGGTACTAGTGATCACAGGGCCATGGTATTTAGGGTAAGGATGAGAAGAGAGTCAAATAGGACCCACACGAGTGTTATGAACTTCAGGAGGATGGACTTTAAAAGAATGAGGAGGATACTGGATGTTCCTCTTCACTAAGCCCATTGGCCACTACTTCTAAGTACTTTTCTCTGCACGTTTTAAAATTTGATCTAATGTTTCTCTGCTCTGAATAACTTGAACTTGATATTTTAGTATTGCTGACTGTTAGATCTGAATGTTTTAGCTAGCCAGATATTGTATAAGGGCATTCACTGTGTTAACAACTGATTTTTGAAATAATTTAATCTGTATAGGCTGTCATGGTTTAAGATTTTCTCCATTGCTCCTTTCCTAAACCTCTCTTTCGCTCCCCTCCTCTGCAGCTCAAAAATCTCTCCTTTGCTCCTTCCCTAATTCTGTTTCCCAATCAGGTCTCATTTGTCATGACCACCAGATCTCCTGAATGCTACCCAGGCTGTAATTATTCCTTTTTACCATTACGGTTTTCTTCCAGTCCCTGGCTCTGCGCCTAAAGTGATTTTTTGCTTTTTACTCCCTGACCCCCTGCTGTTTCTGTATAATACCCCAACTATTGTGTAATTTGTAAATCTGCCCAGAACCTCACTACAGGCTATTAATCTGCTGGCATCAAAGGCCTAACACCCCCTAAACTGATTGCTTCTCTCTTCTCCCTCCCTCCCTCTCTGTCCTGCTCTATTGTATTTGCTGTCCCTCCCACCGATTAAGTTAAATTCTGGCTCTGCAGCAACTTAAGTTGCCCTTACCATCCCTCCTTCCCTCTCCAGTAAAGCGCCTTGACAAGGCGCCTTTCATCCAGCAGCAGCAGCAGTGGCCCATCTTGCCATGGCCGGCCACTCTCCTCAACCTGCCTGCCCGGATTCCAGTCTCCTGAACAAGGTATGGAGAAAGATCTGAGCAGGGACTCCTAACCCTGCAATACAATTGGTTGCTGACCTTGCCTTCAGAAATGCAATTGGCTGTTCCTCTTTGCTGCACCTAAGCCCATTGGACACTACTTCTAAGTACTTTTCTCAGCATGTTTTAAAATGTGATCTAATGTTTCTCTACTCTGATTAACTTGAACTTGATATTTTCTCCTGCCTGCCCACCTCCTCCCCATCACTCTTTACATCCTCTTTTTACCCAGAGTGATCCACCCTCTGAGCTCACTGATAAGTTAATACAGAACCTAAGGGAACACCCTCTTTTAAAGGAATATTTACTTCTGCCAGTGTCCTGAAGCCCCCTAAAACTCCTTTTTTGTTTAACAACTTCTTCTTGTGATCTAAAGTTAAACTCTATCTGATCTAAAGTTAAACTCTCCACTCATAATACGGTCATTATGAATCCCCTGATGTATCTCCTTTTGACACTTGTCTTATTGATGCCCATCTCAATTTCTCCCACGATGGAAGTTTAAAAACATTATCAATTAGCATAAGCTATCCTAATTCAGTGACTGCACCTGCACTCTCAGTATTTACACACAGCCCCTACAATCTAGGATTAGTACTACTCTCACACAACATTAACCCCATCCCTCCCACACCCATCACCCTGATCCTAATCTCCAGTAATGACACTAAGCATCACACACACTCTGCAGCAATCACTTTCATGTCATAAAATCCCTAGATTACAGGCCACCAAACTGATATATCGGTTACTGCTCATATCAGGAAACATATATCCTAATCCTGGTCCCAGAGCAATGGACTTAACTCTAACAGACAGGCAGAGCCTTATCACTGTAGCCTCAATTAACATCTGCAGTTTGTTGTCCAAGTTTGATGCACTGCAAGTGTGGGTAGCACAACATAGGTCAGATGTTCTAACAGTGGTCGGGACGTGGCTCTCACCAAGAACCTCTGACAATGATATTCAACTCAATGGCTAGTTAAACTGATCCTAGGGGATCAAGGGAAGGGAATAACCATCATTTCTGTTTACATCACACCTAAGGAACAGGCAACTGGATTTATGGTTCTCCACAAGGTGCTACTGTAGTTGTGTGTGACTTCAATATTAACTGGTTGTCCCCTGATGCAGCTCCCTTTAGAGATGTATTATCGGCAATAAATATTGACCAGCTAATCGATTCTCTCACATGCATTAATTACTGCACAGGCTGTGGCACCTTACTGGACTGGCTGCTGACTAACCACCCTGAGTGGATCACCAACACAGTTGCTCTCCCAGTCTGCATAAATGACTACTCTCCTATCATCTGTACCTGGACTAACAAGTCACCTAAACTCCCACTGAAAGTGGTTTTATTTATCAAGTTTAGGATTACAAATACCTTTGAGCCATGGCTCTTTTACAAAGGTTCCACGTCAGAGAAATACAAATTATGGGGAACATCAAGACAGGCATTACAACAATGTGGACATTGCAAACAGAGTACAGATTAATACAGTTCAAGGGTAGCATTGTAACAAGGCAGCCAGCGGCATTTGTCAGAGAAGATAGACAACAGATAAGAAGTGCCAGAGTCATAGGGAGAGGGAAGAGGGTAGGGGAGAAGGAATGTGAGGAAGGGTGGCAAGAGGGTGAAAAGTGCAGCATTGGGTATACCAAGATGTGAGGGTAGAATCCAGTGCGGGGGGGGGGACAGCTAGAGCAGAAAGGGAAGTGGAGAACAAGGTTAAGTTGGGCAGTCACAGGAGCTGTTGGTAGTGAGACAGTCCTGGAGCCTAGTTTTAAACATACCAATAGTTGGGGCAGAGGAGATGGTTGGGCTGAGGCCATTGAACCAGAGTGGCACTCGATAAGCAAAGGAGCGTTGTCCCTGTGAAGTGTGACAGTGGGGGACTTTCAGTAGCTGTAGCGTGGATCTCCTAAGGTGCCATTTGTTAATTCGGTGTTGTAACAGAGTTGAGACCCCAGAAGGTGCAAGGCCAAGGTAGATTTTTTCACCATGGAGCAGGTGAGAAACTTTATGGTTTGATAGTTGGAGCCAGCTGGTCTGAGGTACTGGTCACACGTGGGTGAGACGGTGAGCACCAGTGATGAGCCGACATGCTTTATTTAAGGTAGTTGAGAGGCATCTAAGGGTTGTGGTTGTGGCAGAGCCATAAATGATGAGACCATAGTCTATTACAGAGATCACAGAGCTCAGGAATGCAACCTTCAAAGCTTCTGGCGTGAGGTGTGGTCTGTGTGTTTGTAGAGACAAGCCGGTGTATTAGCAGCTCTAGCTACATTATCTACATGAAGTCCATAGGAGAGATTAGGGTCAAGCTGTATCCCTAAGTATTTGAAGGACCCCACCTGATCTAGAGTGTTCCTCTGGGTGGTGGAGATAGCCAAGTGGTGTAGCTTGTGTGGGTTATGAGAGCTGCAGAAGAGCATAGATTTGGTTTTCTTGTCATTGAGGACCAGTTTATGATTAAGAAACCATGTCTCTACAGAACTGAAACCAAGTTGAAGGTTGTGTTGAAGAGTTACAGGATCTTTGTGAGTGGAGAATACAACAGCATCATCGGCATATAGTATGATCTGCTCAGAGCAGTGGTAAGGGAGGGAGTTTAAGAAAAGGCTAAAAAGGAGGGGTCCCAGTATGGATCCCTGTGGGACACCAGAGCGAACAGGCAGGGTGTTAGAAAGGTTATGTCACGTATCTTAAAAAAGGGCAACTATGTCCCCTGAAAGAGCATCTCAGGCTTAAAAACTGGTTTGAAATCTTTGCAGTGGATGACGTTGATGTAGCACTGGACTGTTTCATTAAGTTGTTCAATGCTTCCTGTGACATCTATGCCTCTGTCACTACTAGGAAAGTAAAAGGATCCCATAAGTCATGGATAACCCCCCTCTCCTTGCTCAACTACATACTAGGGACAACTTATGACACAAGGCGAGAAGCTCAGGCTCTCGCATTGATCTACAAAATTACAAGGCAGCACATAACAATTGCACCAGGGCCATCTGCTGGGCTAAATCCCAGTACTTGAAGACTGAACTAGAAAATACCTGGGGTGATAACCACAATTTTTGGGCAGACATTAAAGCCCTAACAGGGACACCAAACAAAATGGCCCAACTACGATGAATGTTAATGGGTACATATCTCAGGATCCAAAGATCATCGCAGATACTTTATTTATTGATTGATTGATTGATATATGTATGTATGTGTGTATATATTTATTTATTTATTTATTTATTTCAGATTGGGATTAATACCTTTGAGTCAGAGACTCGTTTACAAAGGTTCCAAGTCATACAGATACATAAGACAATAAGACAATACATAGTTTACATAAGGTTACACAGATGCCATGGTAAGATACATTGCAAATTAAAAGGATCCCCATTAATACATTAGTTGCAACAGAAGTCATTGATCTTGATAACCCAGGACACAACATAACTAGCTTAGGAGTCAGCACCTAATAGAGAGCTGTTTACATTACTGATGCAGACTGCAGTGTATGGCCTTAACAGGGTAAGTGCAGAGTACAGCAAGATAACAAGGATCCAAACTTGCCTGGTAAAGTGAAGCAGCCAGAGAAGACTTTGTCAGCACCTGGCATAGGAGAGGGAGGGTGGGCAGGAGGAGAAGTGTGGGCAACCTGGAGGGGGATGGGAGAAGAGAAGGGAAGAAGACTTGGTAGAGGAGGGGGAAAAACCAGCAGGTGGGTGGGGAGAGTGAGAAGAAGGGTTGCACGGGGGGGTGGCAGGAAGAAGGAGGAAGGGGGAGGTGTGAGGGGAGGTCAATGGGAGGGGCAGAGATGTGAGGTGAGGTGAGGGCAACAGTGATGGGGGGGTATTTTAACAAATTACACTAGTGTCCAAAAGATGAGGTAAGAATGGAGCCAGGGAGCACTGTTTAGGCAAGTGCAGGAATGAGGTTAGGGTTTGAGGAAACATTTCCAGACATTCTCATAGGCCAAGTGGGCTCAGAGGCCTAGTTTGAATTGATTAACTTTAATACACTCAATCAGTTCCTTGGGGAGTTTAGTTGAGCCACCTGGGACCACAGAATGAAAGGAATCTCTGGGCTTGAGCTGTTAACTTAAATGCCGCTGTCAGCCCCCCCCCCCCATCTGCATTTCAGGTCCTAATAGTAGGTTGTGTGATTCTGAATAGGCAGAAGGTTGATCTAGGGGTAAGCCCTAACAAGGAATTCTTAGCAAGTAATCACATCTGGTATAGGATCCAATGGTGAAGAGGGAGCCATCCTGTCTCTTGGTAGAGGGCACAAGTATGTATCCAATGAATCCACTCTCAGAACCAGGTGACAGGCTTTGTTATGTAGGGTTTTTACCCTTTTGAGGGCAGTGTCAGTACTGGCCCCATAGATAACAAGCTCTTAGTCTATGGTGGATAAGACTGAGCAACTTGTGACCAGTTTCAGGGCTTCTGGGGTCATAGAATGCCTGTGGCAATAGAGGACATCAAGTTTAGCATTAGCAGTTTTAACAACATGGTCAACATGTGTTCCAAATGATAGGGTGTCATCTAGGTGAACCCAGAGATATTTACAGTAATGGTGCTCACTTATTCCAGTGTGTCACCTTTGAAGCTCTGGATCTGTAGATGCTTAAAATTCTTCCTGTTCTGTTGAACAGAGAAGAGCATGCTCTTTGTTTTTTTATAGTTGAGCAAAAGTTTTTTATTGGAGAACCATTTTTCAAGTCTGTGGAAATTGACTTGCAGTTCAGCGGAGATCGTGGCCTGACTTTTTTCTTTAACAGAGATGACTGCATCATTATCATACTGTAGAGCATGATGTGTGCTGCACATTCTGTGGGTAAGGGGTTAATAAAGAGACTGAAGAGGAGTGGCCCTAATATAGACCCTTGGGGGACACCCAGGCTTACTACCTTTGGCTCTGAGAGATTAATATTGATTTTGACTCTTTGAGTCCTGCAAGGGAGGTAGCTGGGAAACCATGTCACTGCATCACTGGACAGGCCCATAGAGAGGAGGTTTTTGGAGTAGGAGTTGATGGTTGATGGTGTCGAACGCATTTGAAAGGTCTATAAGAAAGACCCCACTGCAAATCCATCATCAAAGGCATCGTATATTTGGGAGGTGTAATCAACCAGGGCAGAGATGGTGGAGTGATCTCTACTGAGCCCATGTTGCTGGGAACTGAGTAGGTTGTACTTGGATAGATACTCTGTCAGCTGGTCCGAGACCACTTGTTTGAGGGTGTTAGATGGGTGAAGGGATAGAGATTGGCCTGTAATTGCACAGGTTGGTTGTATCCCCATTTTTGAAGACTGGGCTAACCAGTACCTCCTTCCAATTGTCTGGGAAGACACCTGACCTTAGATAGGCATTAAACACTTAGGTGAGAGATTCAGCTACCTCTCTTAGTACCAGAGCTATCAACTTCATATTAATGAGATCGCTACCCATCCATGTCTTCCCTAGTGCTTGTTTAACATATTTTAAGGTTTCATGTTTATGGAGTTGCCTAAAGTAGAATGGGGGAATGCTTATTGGTGATGAATGTGACAAAATGTTAGGGGGCAGATCTGGGGTAGAGGTGGATAGACAGTCCCTGGGTAGTTCCGTGCTGAGGTCAGTGAAAGCCTGGTTGAAAGCATTTGCAATGTCACTAGACTCCTGGAGTGTCCAGTTTGTAGTGATGATTAATTCAGGAGGAGCTCTGGATGCTTTTCCTGTAAGTGACTTTACAGAGTCACAAAACTCTCTTTCACAAACCCAGCTCTTCTTCAGGAGGTCATTGTAGTAGAAGACTATAGCCAGTCAAATGAGCTTGGTGCATTTGTTTCTGGCTGTTTTGTAGGCAATGATGTCAGGATGTTTACCCATTGCCTTGGCCTTATGCCACAAATAGTCCTTATAGGGCACATGAGCTCAATGAGGGAGCCAGAGAGTCATGGGTTGGTAGCCCCTCTTATCTATTTAGTTTTGTATGGGGCAAATATGCCAAATGCCTTGTTAAATATTGTGAGAAAGTAGTTAAGGGCTATGTTGTCATCCTGCACAATGTCCAGTGGTGACCAGTCCACCAAGTTGAGATATTGCCTAAAGGCATTCAGCTGACCAGTTCTCAGTAATCTATTTCTTAAGACCTGGGGAGCACTTATGGATAACTTATTCAACCAGGTGTGCATGACTGTGAGTGATCACTAAGTATGTCAGGCAGGACTGAGATCTTAGAGTTGTATTCTGGTCAGGTAGTGAGGAGCCAGTCTATTAGCGTACTTGTGCCCGTTTTGTAGTTATATCTCATGGGTTGAGTTATCAGCAGTATGCGGTAAAGGTCCAAAATCTGGTCACGGAGAGCTGATGCATTATTAGTCTGCCAATTGACATTAAAGTCTCTGACAATGATGTGTTCCCAGTTTTTTCGATACTGCTTTAGGTTAGTAATTACTTGCTGGACACCAGTAGTGTGGGTACCAGGTGGTATGTACTGTAGACAGTGGAATGTAGTAACACTTTGTTCTGTTGGCCAAGGGTAAGTTTGAGGCTTGGAATTTTTGCCTCCTTAGTGTGGAGACTAGTTGGTAGTAGTTGGCTGATGATCTCGTTTTTGATGTAGACCAAGCAGCCACCCCAGCATTTGGATAATTTATTCTGGTGGTACACAGTATAGCCATCTAGGGCTATGGCAGCATCACTGACCTTCGGGGAGAGCCAGATCTCCATGAGTGCTATAGCATCTGGCTTAAGCAGTTCAGCCCATGCCTGAAATTGTGGCATTTTGGGTAGGAGACTGAGTATGTAAAGAGATACTATTTTGAGGTGCCCCAGTCTCATTGGGGACTTAGCCTTGGGGGGTCCTGGATTGGGGTGCACATTTCCAGAAATGAATAGTAGTAGTATTAGTAGTAGTATCAGATTTCTTAGTATTCATGCCTAATAGAGTAAGCCTTTAGCAATACATTTTACCCTGCGGTGCTCATGGCTATTGGTAACAGCCACCAAGGTATTGCACAGTAACAGGGCAGCTACAGGGATTTTAGGTATAACAGGGGGTACATAGGTTTGGGGTACTAGTTTGGAGGGTAGATGTTTGCAGGAATCAGCCCTTGTTCCCCTTGGATAGTGAGAAGTGGTTTCCAGGTAGTAGGGTGTGCCTAGTTTAGGGGCTGCAGTGATTCTTTCAACACCCCCTATAAGGTATAGGGTACAGAGGATTATGTACCAGGTCATCTCAAGTTTTATGTGGCAAGAAGCTGCAGTGGCTCCAAAGACTGACTATAGGACATGGCAAGCGAGAGGCAACAAATGGGAAGAAGTGGGTGTGGATGTGCTCTAGGTAAAGAGCATTTAATAGAGGTCAGGGCCGGGTGGGTCGGCAGGACAAAAATTAGAGCTACAATAAATCAGTTGCTGAAAGGCACTTGCTCTAACATTTTCTAAAGTTTTAGTGCAGCCAATAGCAGAGAGTGGTGGAAGGAACTTCCAATAGGGTTCCGTGCTGCTGTTGAGTTGGCCAGTTGGAGGCACGGGCTTCAAGCCCTGGCAGGAACCGAACCTTGGCGGAGAATGCTGGCGAGGTCAGGTGGTGATGGGGAGCTGGCAGCCATGGAAGATCCACACCGCAGCCACTACTTGGCTGAGAGCCCAGTCATGGATGGCATCCTAAAGGGAAGAAGAACTGGGGATTAGCTGAGATAAAGAGTAGCACCACAGGACTGGTGCCTCAGGTTAGGCAAGGTAAGGCAAATTTTATTTAAAAGACGCCCAATCCTGGAGGCTCTGGGCACCATACATTAAACTAACATGAAGCAAACATTCATAAATAACAATTATCATAAAAGCTACAATACTAATTAAATAAACTTCAGTAAATAAATACCAAAATAAAATAAAAAATCAGGGACGGGCAGTATAGCAAGTCAGAACAGGGTGATATTTACAAAGCTGTGTCAGGAAAAGCATGCATAAACAAGAAGATATTGAGATGTGCCTTAAATACCTCCACTGAGGGGGCCTCCCTTATAGATGGAGAAAGCAAATTCCACAGGATGGGGCTGGCAACACTAAAAGCTCTGTCGCTAGCAATTTTTAGCCTCATCATTGGAATCACAAGGATACCCCTCGAGGAGGAATGGAAGGAGTGGACTGAGGTAGCAGGTGTAAGAAGGTCTGCCGGATAATCAGGGCCCAGGCCATGTAGGGCCTTAAAGATGAGCAACCACACCTAAAGAGTCCACCTGAGTGGCATTCACTGCAGTTCATGCAGCACCGAGGTGATGTGGCAATACTTAGACTGCCCTGTCAACAACCTGGCAGCTGCATTCTGCACTAGCTGAAGCCAGCAGAGGGTACCTTCTGAGACCCCAAGGTACAGTACATTACAGTAATCAAGCCTTGATGTCACAAAGCTGTGTACTAAGGTAGGGAAGTCCAGGGGCAGAACCTGGGGCTTAATCCTGGTGATATTCCTCAGATGGTAAAAACTGGCATGGACCACGGCCAACACCTGAGCCTCAAGTGTCAGGCCGCTGTCCAGAATAAAGCCCAGGTTGCTAACCCTGGAGGAGGCCTTCAAAGGCACAGAACACAGAATGAGTCCTGTCACTGCGCCAAAGGCCTTCCTATCATGCCCTCTGCTTGACCCCACTACCAGTACCTCCATCTTACTGGGGTTCAGTTGCAACCTGCTGGAGGCCATCCAGTCACAATTTCAGCAAGTCAGCTGTTAAGCACATCCATGGTTGGATATCCCCAGTGCAAAGGAAAGTACAGCTGGCTATCATCAGCATAGCAATGAAAACCCAAGCCATATTTCCTAATAAGCTGTCCCAGGGCAGCACGTACACAGCGAACAACATTGGAGACAAGACCAAACCCTGAGGTACTCCACAAGACAGGAGACTAGGGGGAAGAGGAGAAATTCCCAATCATTATCCTTTGCCTCCTGTTTGTAAGAAAGGACTCAAACCAGCAGAAGACTGTGCCAACGAGTCCACAGAACTCCCTCAGGTGGTCAAGCAACACATAATGGTCCACTGTGTCAAAAGCTGAGGAGAGATCAAGGAGAATGAAAATTGTCCCCTTCCCTTGATCTCTGGCCCTGAAAAGGAAATTGTGCACCCGAGCTAATGCAGTTTCTGTGCTATGCTTTCCCCGAAACCCTGACTGGAGAGGCTCATATAAATCAAAGGTCACAAGGTGGTCCTCAAGCTGAAGCACCACAATCTTCTTGACAACCTTACCCAAGAACGGAAGGTTGGAGATAGGGTGATAATTTGCCTTGACATCAGGGTCCAAAGATGGCTTCTTCAGAGAGGGTCTCACCAGTGCCTCCTTCAAGGCATTGGGTAAGACCCCCTCAGACAGGGAGCACCGGACAATCAAGGCAAACACTGGGCCAACGGATTTGACACATCCCATATAGAAACACGTCGGCACTGGGTCCAGTTCACAGTATGTGTGCCTCAGATTGGAAGCAACCCCAATGACCTCTGCCACCTCCACTGGTCTAAACTCACCCCAGCCAGGTGGAGTGCTCTCTGGGCATCTGAATCAATCACTGATGGCCAAAGATTGGCTCACTGGCAGAATTCCATGCCTGATGGCAGAGACTCTGAGAAGAACCGAGCAAACTCTTTGCATAAAGCATTCAAAAAAGTTTTTCTCGGCTGCAGACAGGCAGGGTTTAGCAGCTTGTCTACAGTCTGAAAGAGCACAGTTGGTTGATTCTTCCCAGCAGCAACCTCCCTGGACAGGGACTCTGCCTTCCTATGGTTGATTGCCCCCTGGTACTCACCATAGTGAGCACACAGGGACAGCTTGTCCACCTCCAGGCCAGTTCTTCGTCAGCAGTGCTCCAACCTTCGGCCTAAGATCTTCATCACCTTGAGCTCCCCATCAAACCATGGAGACCTCAAGTGAGAAGATCTGGGTCATACACAGGCAAGTGTGAGGGAGTCAACTGCCTCAGACATCGTCTTATTATAGGCAGTGACTGCAGCACACGTACCCCCCCCATGCAGTGCCCACACTAGATAGGTCAGCCACCACCAGAAGACCCTCAGGGGTCATACCCCTCAAAGGGTGGTAGTTTACCATCTCAGCAGGGAAGGGTCCTTGGGGGGTGCCCAGAATGTGAACTCCACCGTGCAATGATCGGACCAAATCACTCGTTCAGTTTTGAGATTATTAATCTCAAGCCCCAGTGAGAAGACCAGGTCCAACATCTAACTGACTGATGGGTCATGGAAGAAACTTTCTGTTACAGGCCCAGCTATGATATAGTCTGGAGGAAGTTGTAACCAAGTCTAGATGATTTGTTGTCAGCCCAAACATTGAAGTCCCCCAGAATTAAGCATCTGGGGGCTTCCAATGTTTCACCGACGATGATATTGGCTACTTCCTGCAGAAATTCTTCTACCACCCCTGAGGGGCAGTAAATCAGGAGAATTCTGCAGCCTGTGCCCAGACTCCCACACATGGCCACACATTCAAAGGAACCCGGTCTTCCCACTGGGTGCATAGTGAATCCCAGCTTGGATCTAAAACAGACGGCAACTCTCCCTCGACCCTGTGTTCCGTTCTGGAGCAGTGCACAACAGAGTACCTGGCGGTACGGCAGCCGCAAAAACTGGGCCAGCATCATCACCCACCCAGGTCTCTGTAATGCAAGCCAGATCAACCAATGAAACAAGGTCCAATATAACTGCAATCTTGTTTCTCATCAATCTGGCATTGCAAAGCACTGCCCAAAGGGGATTGGTGGACAGTGCAACCCCTTTGGCTACCTGCCTACTCGGGACTGGTGGGAACCCCAGGGATGGGCACCAAACATGTCTCACCTCTCCCTTGGGCCTGATAGATCCCAGGGCACTTTCTGCACCCAGCCACCCCTATCCTGCCCCCTACCAATGTGCACGAGGTGCCCCAACACAGTCAATCAACGTTCTTTCATACCAAGTAATATCAGGTAATACGGTTCCTCTGAATTATGACCTCTCAACAGTGACATGCTGTAGTGGTGGTAACTGGGAGGTTGGAAAAGGGATGCAGATCAAGCAGCTGGGACACTCCGTACATTATCCTAGCACACCCCAGGCCCTCATTCTTCCCCAAGCACATCCTGTCTGACTATAATGACCCAGAATTATACAATTGAACTAACAAAAAATACACTCACTCATCCAACCACACACTAATACAAAACTAACCTAATACCATCTACACTACTCACACCCCTAAACTTAAAACGCAACACCCCCACACCACATGCCCACAAGAAGAGCAGAATCAAGTCCAGTAAACAGCTCTTGAGAAACAGGAAAGCACTGTCCACAGTTTGGCCAATAGGTCCTACAAGACAGGACAACTAAAAAATGCATAAAGTGCAAAAAATTAAGTCATAAGCAGGTAATAGAAAAATATCACAGCCCACTGCTTAGAAGCTGAAGGCTCTCTCACCACTTCCAGTCACTGCAGAGATGACCCGGCTGGACCAGTCTCAGAAAATGCCAGCCATGCAAGATAAGACCCAGAAAGTCCACAGAACTGCTCCCACTAGATTTGTGACACTGGAAAGTGAAGACAAAGAACCGGCAACTGCCCCCCCAACTGATAATCAAAGGGGCACACAGGAGTTCACAAGGTCTTTAGTCCCCAATGTGGGCCACACTGGAACACAGACGAACAGGCCCAACTGATAATCCATGGGGCACACAAAAAGTCTGCAGTCTTTATTCCCCAATGCAGGCCACAGCAATACATGAAAGAACAGGCTGACAGCCAAGGCACCAAAAGTCCCAAACGCCACTAGTACCCTGGGAGACAGCACGCGGAAGCACCCTCAGCACCATGCTCTCCCAGGAATTCAGTCTGGGTGGCAAACAGGATCCACAACATGCCGTCAGCCCTCTCATAATTATAAGAAGTACCTTTGGGGAAAATTCAAGGATCCACCGCTACCATCTGTTTCTGAAGGCGGGGAATGGGCATACAATGGGGCAGCTCAAAAATCTTTGATCCTCTGCTCAAGTCCTCAATCCATGAAACATGGTGAGTTCAGACCGTGGATCCAGCATGGTGGCTAACATCGGTCATTTGGTCATTTGGGGGACAAGAACCAAAGGTCATCGGGTATTGGGTAACACTAAATCCTGCAGGGATTCTGGTAGAAGTAAGCGAGCTGTGTTTCAGAAATCTACCTAAAAAGCAAGAAAACTAGCTACCTAAACTAGCTCACTTCCATGCCCTATCTTGCACTAAAGACCCTAACTATCTCCCTAACTACAACACTTATAATTTAGGAATTCTGGTCAACAATGCGACCAGAAGACAAGTGCATCAAATTAAATTGATCTCCAAAAAATAAAGCAGAACCAAGCTTTTTAGGGGGTGCAAGTGCTCACAACAAGGAGTTCATGAGCTGCAGCTCAGCACTGCTGCCATTTTGCTCTTTGCATCACACCTCTCCGCACATTCAGCTGGTTAAACAGTGGGAAGGCCACAAAAGAATAGGGGGAGTGAGTGAGAAAAGGGAGCAGTATGAGCAGGGGGAAGCCTTATGTCCAGCAAACAGGGGGTCAGGAATTTAGGAAAGCAAGTATAAGGGAAGAGAAAAAAACAGATAAATCAAGCAATTTTTAGCTCTTTCAGTGAAAAGATATGTGCCCTAATGCTGACTGGAATAACAATTTTGAGCTATGCTAAACCCAAACACCAAATAATTCACAGAGCAGTCAGGAATAAATCAAAATTAGAACTACAATAAATCAATTCCTAAAAGGTGCTCGCTTTATGAGAGTAGAAGGCTAAAATTGTTAAAAGTTTTAGTGCACTCAATAGAAGAGAGAGGTGGAAGGAACCACCAATAGGGTTCCATACTGCTGCTGAGTTAGTCAATCAGAGGTGCGGGCCTCAAGCCCTGGCAGGAACCATACCTTGGTGGAGAATATTGGGGAGGTCAGGCAGGGATGGAAAGTGGGTGGAGAGGGAAGATCCACACTGCAGCCGCTGCTTGGCTGAGAGCCCAGTGAAGGGGTGGCTTCCTTGGCAGAGAATGCTGGAGATGTCAGGTGGGGATGGAGAGCGGGTGGCTGGGGAAGAGCCACGTTGCAGCCATTGCTTGGTTGAGAGCCTGGTCAATGGTGGCTTCCTAAAAAGCATTCACAGACCTCAGTGCAGGTCTCTCCTCTGACTACCTTCATCCTACTAGCAGTGACCAAAGTAGTGTTTTGGGTTCCTCGCTGCCTCACACAGCCCCCCCCATTCCACCTTAAGACAATATCTCAATCTGAGGCAAAAATACCTTCAGAAAGTGTTTAGCAAAACCAGGCACAGCGGTGATAACCTCAATCTAAAGCTAATTGCACTCACTTTACATGGGATCATACTTGGGAACATAAAACAACAGAATGCGAAGGCCCGTATTAGTTGTCCCTACCACTCAGTGGAAGTAACAGAATTACTAACCTTGAGGTACCTATCTAATCTAGTTTTAAAGACTTGAAATGTCAGTGCATTAACCACATCCTCAGGTAAATTATTCCACAGTCTAATTCACCTGGAGACAAAATTATGTTTCCATGCCACAGTTCTGTATATACTTTCTTTAATTTGGATCTTATGTCCCCTCATATTATATTTATGATCTTTTAACACTAAGCCCATTTCATTCTTTAATATATTGTCCTTCAAAATTCTATGCAATAATAATATATCCCCTCTTTTTCTCCTCAATTCCAATGGCCATAGATTTAAATGTTCCAATATTTCACTGTTTGATTTCCCTTTACAACCTATTATTAATTTCATAAAGGACCTCTGAGGTTTTAAAATTAACCTTATATCTTTCCATAAATAAGGACTCCAACATGGAGAGCCATAGTCAAGGATCAGTCTTATATAACTATTATATAATGTCAATAAAAAACTTTCATTCCTTGAAAAAAAAACTTCTTCTTACACTATTTGCTAAATATATAGCTTTATTAGCCACATATTCACAGTGAGATTCACTTTTTAAATCATGTCTGATATACATTCCCAAATCTTTTTAACACCCTGTTGTCCTCAGATTACTCCCCTGGATGTTATATTCCTGAAGGATATTTTTATTCTCCTTATGCATTATACTGCATTTATTCAGGTTTAGTTTCATCCCATTTCTCTCTGCTCATTCAACCACAGTCAAAATATCTTGACCAAACCTTAATCTATCATCAGAAGTATCTACCACACCTAGTTTAACATCATCTGTAAATTTGATTAGTTTATTACCACTACTAATATTAAGATCACTTATATATATGCAGAAAAGCAAAGGACCTAGCATCGACTCTTGTGGTACGCCACTTCCAACTTCAACTTCATGTGAAATATGTCCTTGTATGCGCACAGCCTGCTTTCTCTCCACTAAACACTGCACTATCCGTCTAATAATGGTTTTATTAAAACCCACATTAATCATCTTCAAGATCAGTGCAATATGGGGTACAGAGTCAAAAGCTCTGCTGAAATCAAGCAATACCACATTCATAACCTTTCCTCTATCTATCATCTCCCCTATATACTTATAAAAACTTAGAAGATTAGTTTTACATGATCTATTCTCTACAAAGCCATGTTGCAAACTGTCTGTCATATTTTTCTTGATTATCCATTAGATGTCATTATAGCTCCCTTAACGAGAATACTTAATCTATCCCAAATAACCAGCTAATTCCCCAAATTCTGGAAAGTAGCAGTTGTTACCCCAGTTTTTAAAAATGGGGATAGAACATTCCATATAAACTGCCAGCAGATCTCGATACTACCGTCTATTTCTAAAGCACTAAAATGTATTGTCTATGATTAGTTAGCTAACCACCTAGACAAATACCAACTGCAATGCAAGGAGCAGCACGGTTTTAGAAAACAGCATAGTACAACAACAGTTCTGATTGAGTTTACTGGTTTCGTACATGATTCCATGAACCAGGGGCACTTACTGGGGGCCACCTTTATAGACTTCACTAAGGCCTTTGATAAGGTGAATCATGGGCTTCTTCTAACCCAATGAGGTGAGTCCACCGTATCCTTGACCACTCTGAGCTGGTTTCATAGCTACCTCTCTGGGGGCATTCAGAAAGTGAAAATCAGGAACACACTCTCAGATGGCAAAAGTGTTTGCACAGGAGTCCCCCGAGGGTCAATCTTGGGCCCTTTTCTGTTCAGGCTTTTTTTAAACAACCTCCCTCAAGTATGCCCATACAGAATCCTACTTTACACTTAAGATGTAATCATCTACACTATCCACTCTGACCTTAACACCCTTCAACAATGTTTACAGATTAACTTTAAGCTGGTGGAAGACTGGTTTTGTAGAGCATGACTTTTGCAAAACTATAAAAAAAACAAAAACAATGTTTTTGTCTCTTCCCAGAGCAAATACAAATCATCCAATTTGGACATTCAGAACAAACAAAACAAAACTCTTGAAATGGTCCAGAAGTTCAAATATCCGAGGCTCACCCGGAACAGCTTATTATCATATTCTCTTCACATAGACCAGGTTTCCAGGAAAGCTAACAGGGTGATCGGGTAGCTATATAGACACAGACTCTGCCTTATGGAGGATGCACTCAGGCTTGTCATAAATAGTTCAGTCTTCTCCATTATAGACTATGGGCTTGCTGTCTACAGTGCAGCCTCAGACACATCACAAAAAAGAATAGCCCTGACCTTAAACAAAGTATGTAGACTTCTTCTCGAATCTCCATGCCTCACCCATATATGCTACCTACACTCTCTCATAGGCTGGATGGAACTAGAACTCAGAACCTGTCATCAAGTTTGTCTCCTAGCTAAAAAGGCATCCCTGGGCCTAACCCCTGTTTGGAATCAGTCCATGCTCTGCCAGTGACTCCAACTAGATTGACCAGAGGCACACAGCATAGCCACTTTAAGGTACATTGCAAGGCCAGCGATCCTTTGGATTCCATGCCCGAAATCTGCTCAACTTCCTCCTGAAGTATCTACTTGCTAAGACCAAATGAGGTCCATTGAAGGCTAACCTTCACTCCCACCTCACTGATTTAAAGAAGTGTTCCTGCTCAGTATAACAACCCCTAGTGACTAATGCCCTGCTCAAATAGCACATGCACTTGTTCCCTATAAGGTTTCCTCTGTCTAATAGCACTTGTACTCCCGCTATTCCCTTGACAACTATTTCATCTCTCCTCTCACATCACACCTCCTCTCATCCCTCCTACACAATCTCACTTCTGTCTTCCTCGTCCTCAACGCTACCCTCTTCTCCCTATTCAAAACCTCCCTCTACCCATCCTGCCCTCCTTCATCTTAACCTCCTTCTTCAACCTCCTACCTCTACTTCCCACCCACCCCTAATGATTATGTGTACCAATCCCTGCTTCACTGAGCTCATTTTTGTTTCTTATTATCCTTGTTTGTTTCTCCCTCATTAGTATTTTAATTTTGTCTAGACTAAGAAATATTTGTTCCCCTGAAACTACCTAATTCTCACTTGCATATTGCCTGTTGTTTATGTCTGTTATGTACAGTTGACATGGAACCTCTGTCAATGAGCTGCCAGCTCAAAGGTTGTAATTCTGAGAAATGAATGAATGAATGAATGAATGAATAAAATTTAGGGAGCAAATGGAAAGAAGTGGAACTATAGGGGATGTGGAGGAGTTATGGGAAACTATCAAGAGGGGGTATTGTAAGCCACTGAAATTTGCACGAGGAAGGTGAGAAAGAACAAAAAAAAGGAGGGGACTACTCTGGTTTACAAGGGTGGTGGCTGAGGCGGTCAGGGAAAGGAAGAGATCTTTCAGGAATATAAGATGACACAAAGGGAAGAGGACAGGGAGGCTTATAAAGAGAAGCAGAGGATAACAGGGCAGAAAATAAGGAGGGCTAAATCTGACACTGAGGAGAAAACTGCTAGATGGACCAAAAAGGGGACTAAGACTTTTTTTAGGTATGTATGGGGAAAAAAAGGAAGGCAAGGCAAGGGATGATACAACTGAGGGGGGAAAGGGGCATTACAACTGGAGGGGGACTTTGAAAAAGCAGAGGTGCTGAATAGCTACTTTTGCTTGGTCTTTACGGGGAGGGGTAGGGAGCCGAACTAAGGGGCAGGGATAGGGAAGACAAAAAGGTGGATCCTAACCCATTCAGCATGGACAGATTCTGGGAGGAACTGGGCAGGTTAAAGGTGGACAAGACAACAGGGCTGGATGGCTTGCATCAGAGGGTATTCTGGAAACTGAGGGAAGAGCTGGCTACCCCAATGAAGAGACTATTTAACTTGTCCCTGGATAAAGGGAGGGTACTGAGGGACTGAAGGAGGGTGGATGTAGTGCCACTGCCCAAGGGGGGGCAGTAAGGAGGTGGCTGAGCTCTTTCACTCTGTCAGTCTCACTTCGGTGGTGGGGAAGGTGATGGATGCTCTAATAAAGGAAAGGGTGGTAGACTACCTGGTAGATAGCAGCCTGAAGGATGAATGGCAGCATGGCTTCACAAATGATATGTCATGCCAGATGAACCCGATAGAGTTTTTCGGTTGGGTAACATAGGTGGTTGACTAGGGAAGGGTGGTAGATGTAGCCTATCAGCACTTCAGTAAGGCCTTCAACACCATCCCTCACAGAAGGCTAGTAAATAAGCTGGAGAGCCTAGGGGTGTGCAGGAAAATAACTAAGTGAGTGGAAAACTGGTTGGCGGGCAGAAGTCAGAGAGTGGTGATAAATGGAGTGTACTCCAGGGTGAGTGGAGAACATGTAGGGTGCCCCAGGGGTCAGTACTGGGATCCCTCCTTTTTAATATCTATATCAGTGATAAAGTAGATGGGCTGGGGGGTAGGGTGTGCCTATTTGCTGATGACACAAAATCTGCAGTAGGGTGGACACTCCGGGGGTGGGGGGTGGAGGCCATGAGGCAGTACCTGAAGATTCTAGAAGGATGGATGGAAACTTGGCAGCTGAAATTCAATGCCAAAAAGTGTGCTGTGATTTACTTGGGGTGAAAAAACCTGAGAGCAGCATACACTCTAGTAGGTGAGAAAATAAAAAAAATGCAGCAGGAGAAAGATCTGGGGATTAATATAGTGAACAACCTTGAGGTAGGCAACCAATGCAGCAAAACGGTGGGGAAGGCAAATGGAATGTTGGCACGCATTGGAAGGGGCTTAATCAGCAGAAAGAGGGAAGTAATGATGCCTCTTTGCAAAGCCATGGTGAGGCCACCCCGGAGTAAGAGTTACAGTTCAGGAGGCTGCACCTGCGAAAGGACATAGATGGGACAGAGAGAGTTCAGAGAAGGGCAACCAAGATGGTGCATGGTATGTGGGGGGAAGACATATGAGCAGAGGTGTAAGGAATTGGACTATACACTTTGGAGACTAGAAGGGAGAGGGAGGACATGATTGAAACTTTTAAATATGTGAATGGGATTAATAATGTGAAGGAGGAGAGAATACATAAAATGAAGGATGGGGGATAAAACAAAAGGGCATAGTCTAAGATTAGAGGGAAGAAGATATAGAGGCAATTTGAATGGGTAATTCTTCATGGAGAGGGTAATGGAAAACTGGAACAGACTACCAGAGGAGGTGGTGGAGACTGAAACAGTGGATGGATTCAAGAGGGCATGGGATAGGCATATAGGGTTAAGTAGAGTGGGTAAGGGGGGGCAGCGGAAAGTGAGAAGAGTAAGGGGGGAGGGGCAGACCCAATGGGCCATTGGGGTGCTTTTCTGCCATCATGATTTTCTGATTCTATACTTCTTTTTAAAGCACATATTAAGCATAATGCTGTTTCCATTCTCAGCATACAGAATGTTAATGGCAGAACAGGGCAAGTGTATTACTTTATTCAGTTTTGTAGTCTGTAGTTGAGGCCCATACAACAACTCAAAGCTGGAGGGACTGAGCACAATAAAAGGTTCATTCATACCCCCACCTTTCAATGCTTTTTAATGGAGAGGCTAATGGGATTTCAATGGAAGTAAAATGGGTGACTCTGGTTGCTACAAAGATTAGATGCATTCCACTGTAAAATGATATCATAGCCAGCAGCCTGTGTATGCCTCAACTTTAAAGATGCAAGAAAATAATTGAATTGTCTTCTGAAACATGTTATACTTCATCAAAAGTGTGTAGTTCCTGATACCTTGCAAACTTAATTGATAGTATCAACTAGCCTCAAAAGATAAGCTCTGCCTCAAACATTTTTCAGTAGAAAAAGTAAATGTTTTCCGGACATTTATACAGTTAGTTGTGTAAGTACTGTAGCCTCAGGGCTGTTTAATTTCAGGTTTGGGCTCAAGTATAAAGCATCACAAACAATTATTGAATAACACAGCTACTGAACATTTTCAATGTAATATTTAACATGCAAATACAGGTATCCAAGGTTGCACAAACTTCTCAAAAGTCTTGATACTAGAAATGATCAGGTGCTCTTTAATAGATAGCATTTATGATTAAACAGGCACTCCCTTGCCATTAGTGACAAACAGAAATACTTCACAGAATTACATTTTGATAGGAAAAAAATTACAAGAACTGTCATTAAATATAATTGCATGGACAACAGGCATCCATTGTTGTTGAACTAAAATGACTAAAGCAGGTGCATACATGTCTAGTAATCAACTGCTCAATTATTACAGCTGTACATGGCACACTGAAATTAATCTAAATTGAAAACAAAAACCTAAACGTATACAACAAAAAGGTATTCTAGGCGGTCATGCAGAACTTTTACCATATGCATCACATGGACATGGGGGGAAAGTGGGTAAATGTGTCGACAGCAATACATACCTTTTACTAAAGATATGCAGTATAGACATATTCTGCTTTTGCAGAAACTGCTGAACATATGAAATAGTTTTAACATTAGTGTTCAGGTTCATTTTTCACTTAAGGTACTACAAGCATTGCTGCTTTGGTGGAGTTTGGGTAGAAATAATTTCCTATTTTAAAATGTCCTATTGCTCTGATTAAAAAGAAGACATAAACATTTTTATAAAACTCTGCTATGGATGGTAAATAACATTTGTCAGTTTTATATTTCATGTACTTGTTCGCAGTTAATGAGATATCCTTTTCTTCCAAGTAAAATAATTTCTTGTGCTGCCCCTTGGGATCCATTAGACTTTTAGAACATCAATCTAATCCATCCCTTCCTGAGATTTGAAATTAATCACGCTGATTACAGCTTTATTTACTCACTGAGGTCTACTTAGCCCTTCCTTTGTTGCTGTAAAAAGCATGTTATTCTCTTCAATTGAACTAGCTTTTATAAACTGCATGCATTCTCACTAATTACTTTCCTTGATGAAAGTGGGGTTTCTAATTACTAATGTCATTCCAGAAATTTGTCATCTGACAAATAACTTTAAAATGGCTTTTCTAGCTAATTTTACTATAGATTGAAATTTAGAAGAAATCTTCTATAAAACTGAGACTTGTAGTTTATTCAATTGCAACCCAACTAGAAAATGTCACCCCTGAAAAAGGGACCATTAGTCTTAGCGGGCCTACCTGGTCAACAAAATTCAGTAAAAAAAATGTAGAGAAGTTCTTAACAATTACTGTGCTTTTCACAGCCCTCACATCATTCCCTTCCAGCAGCTATTGTGCATTCTGGTCATGTATTTACCTCTTTCAACCTGGTATTAGTATATTAATCTTCCAGCTTTTAGTTAATATGTAAAGTCATTATTGGTGAAAAAACTCAAAACCTTAAATGGCAACATGGGGTCTTGGTTAAGGCACAATAAAGCATGATTACAGAATGTTCAGTACATTGTCTAGTGCTGGGTTTGAGTGTGAGGTTTGGTTAAATCCAATATGAGCTTTCTAGGCAGCTTATTTGAAATTAGTTCAACCCATAATAAAATCCTTAAATAGTGCAACTACCAAACACCACTAGGCTGATTCTCATAGAAAGGCCCCTCTCTTCCTACCTTTGGGTGCATTAAAAGATGCTGTGATACTATCCATGTGGTTAGAGAGTTAGACATATAGTTCAATCTGACTGAATTTTATGGTGATGTCCGTACTCTTCTACTGTAGGTTGGGGTATATGGGAGCATGACTGCTGCAAATGTATCACTTCCAGTTAAAAAATACTTTTGGCTGTCCTATTTCTGTCAGCTCCAAACAGGAAAACATACTTGAGAGAACTCTGTGGTACTGAATACCATGGATTCTTGGCTGCTTCCTGTGTTGCAGTGCTGTTTCCTCACCATATTGAATATGATTCTTTCCTGTTGATTGATTGAATCAGTTTTAGTGGCCAAAAGCCTGAAACATATAATTACTGATTATGGTCCAATAGGAGACAACTTGCAAAATGTGTCATATGCACAGGTGACCCAGCGCTGTGACAGGTACAGCACTAAACATTCTTCCATAGTATGCTGTGGGGACAAGATTTAATGGTGCCATAACTAGAAGGAAATTGCCAGCTTCATAGGGTTGTGTTAATATTCCTCTAAATTATGCAAGTGCAGTCCTGCTCCCATAGTTCTGGTTAACAGGTTAATATTACATAAAATTCCATTTTTTGCTAACTTGTAATTCAGATATACATGAATAGATTAGGAAGGCTCCCTCAAGGACCACCTCCTAAAATCTACCACCTGTGTGTGCCCAGGATGCCTTCCCAACAAATATACTAGAATATTTTGTTATTGTCCCACTCATCAAATATTTTGTGTTATGTTCCCTCCTTTCTTACTCTCCCTTCCATTCCTTCCACTCCCCTCCCCTCTTTCTGTCCCCATGTTTTCCCTCCGCTCCCAGCACCTGCCACAAATTTTATTTTATTTATTTAGTTTTTGTTGACCGGGTAAGTGCACTAGACAAATCCTGCCTATTTTCAGGCACGACCCGGGGGAGGGGAATACAGATGAATGCCAACTGACCTTGAACCAGATTAAGCTGTTGGTGGTATTTTTAGTGAATGAGGGAAATTTGGCCAGGACACCGGGGAAATTCACTTACTCTTTTTGATAAGTGCCATGGGATCTTTAACATCCACCTGAACTACCACCAATCCAGGCAGATGGGACCTCGGTTTTAACGTCTCATCCGAAAGACGGCACCTCAGAAGTGCAGCACTCCTCTCATGCTGCACTACAGTGTCAGTACTGGGATATTAACCCAAGTGCCAGATGTGGGAACTGAACCCACAGCCCTCTGATCTCCCGGCCTCAGAGGCGAGTGTGCTACCTACTGAGCCACTGACACTGCAAATACACCCTTCCTGTGTGTTTTCCTCAAGCTTTTTCCCTTTGACTATCTGCCACTGTATGAAATGTTTCCCTGGTTTATAAACCTACAGTAATTATGTGTGTTAATTAAGTGTATATATTGTATTATTCCTCAACTCACTGTCTTATGTTTTAGCTAATTTGTTGTGTACTTTTGTCTAATTTTATTGTAAAAATATCTGTAACACTGGACATTTGAGAAAATTGTCATTTTTGCTCCTATACTCTCCAGTACAAAAACAATTATTTGATTGATTAATTGATTGATATCTTGGTTTGTAGACTGTATCAGAATTTACAAAACATGAACAGCTCAGCCCAAATCATGGGTGCTGAATTCTTTATAGAAACATAACCATTAAACCAATTGCTGCAGTTTTCTTTTTCTGAACAAGCTACAGCTAAAACTATGAAACATGAAATTATACAAAATGCAAGTTAATAGTGCTTATAGTACCTTTCTGTATATATGTTTTAGTTCCTTTTTAAACAGTTTGGTAGTTCTTGATTATTTAAGGATTATCAACAAAAAAGCCACCCAGTCTCCTTTTCCTTTCTGTGTGGTTTAGTCATGGATGTGGAATACCAAAGTTCAAGAACAGCAAACACGCAAACAGACATCAGGTAACTTCCTTTAATATTAGGTTTACTTTGTAAGTAAAATCATCACTGGCCACATTCAACAACCATCATTTTGCTGCATAGAATTACAGCTTTATCAAGGTTGTGGTCCTACAGATGAAAAAATATACAGCATTTGTAAACATACTGCTTAAATGTAAACTTCCTCACATATTTTAAAGGGGAATTGTCAGCAATAAGAGCTTCATACCCAAGTGTGAGGCTGATCACAAGTAGCTCTTTGTGTGCAAAACCACTTTTTATGTTGACTTGCGTGCATGCATAAGCAACATTTTGTGGTAGTAGCACTGTACTAGCATTTTCAAAGGTGTGTCAGTGTTGTGGCAAAGCCAGGGGATGCTTTAGCCAGTGTGTCCCTCAGCTACCAACCAGTGAGCATGCTGCTGATGACAGCAGTTTGAGAGAGTGCCACCAACTTGAAAGAAATCCACCACTGCCATGAGAGACAGGTTCGTCATTGCAGCGGCAGATCTGACACACCTCCATTATGTGTCATTCCTCGTGAAACATTTCAATAAACATGGCAGCTGCTCTTGCTGTCCACCTCTCGCAATGCCTAGAAAGCCAACTTTGGGGGTACCCAATCCCTCTGTCGGCATGCCCCCTTCCCAATTCAATTTGTTTGCCGATGGGGATGCCCAATCCCTGTTGGCATAAAGCTCCCCCCCCCCAGTTTTAGTTGCCTGCCGACAGGATGCCCAATCCCCATTGGCTCCAGTCCCCCCCAAGAAAACAAACCCATGTGGCACACTGGGAGCCCATCCCAGTGTGCCCAAATGTCTTAGTGTCACCTGTAAAAACCAAAACCTACCCCTGAAGTTTTTTTTCCCCCTGCAAAATAAGAAAATGGACCCTTGTTGTTCTTGGTGCCCCTGCCCCAACCCACATCCACCATCTGGGTAGCCCACCTCCCCACCCCTCTCACCCCATACTTACCTCCAAAGGTCAGTGCAGCAATCTTCGGTGGAGCAGGAACATGTCTGCACTCTTCAAAGCCAACTGCATACTGAAGAAATGCTGGTAAGCTGTATAATGACATAAATGGGGGATTTTCAACTTAGGTGGATATCTCGGCCATTTGTCTCCAAATTTTCAACATGGGGTTCTTGGGACCCCACCTCATGAAATCAGTCACTGTCATTTCATTAGTCTGTTCTGAAAGGTGATTTTGCAGTCACAGCATGGAATCACCTTTTTTGGACTGATTAACAAATGACAGTGCCACTGTTCATGAGGTGGGCTCCCATAATGCCTATGTTGCAACTTTGGTGAAAAGATTCCAAAGACTGACTGTGTTATGAGTGTGCATTGTACAGTTCCACATACGCACCTAACTTTGAGTATTTTTAATATTTTTACTCCAACTTTTCAACATTGGCATTTTTTCACACCTCCTTATGAAAAGTACGGTAGTCATTTTTCACATTCTGCCCGAAATGTGTTTTCGCACATGTGGTGCACAATGGCATGATTGCTGTGGGAAATGAACATTTGGGACAGATTAAGAAAATCACAGTGACACTGTTTATGAACAGAGGTCACAAAATGCCTATGTTGAAAATTTGGTGAAAAAATTCCAAAAAATGACTATGTCATGAGCGTGTGTTGCACAGTTTCCACGCACGCTAGTAACTTAGAGAATCTTTAATATTTTCAGTCCAGATTTTCAACATTGCCATTTTTGCATACCTCCTTATGAACAGTAAAGCTGTCATTTTTCACATTCTGCCCGAAATGTGTTTTCGCACCTGTGGTGCACAATGGGCGCAGTCGCTGTGCGAAATCAACTTTTGGGATGCATTAACAAAATCACAGTGCCACTGTTCATGAGGAGAGGTCCCAAAATGCCATGTTGAAAATCTGGTGAAAAAAAATCCCCAAAATGACTGTATTATGGGTGTGCATTGCTAAGTATCTACCCATGCTCATAAGTTAGCAAATTGTTCATATTTTCTCTCCAGATTTTCAACATTGCCATTTTTTTACACCTCCTCATGAACAGTACAGCTTTCATTTTTCACATCCTGCCCAAAATGTGTTTCCACACCTGTGGCTCCCAATGGCACAGTTGCTGTTCAAAATCACCTTTCAGAAATGAGTAACAAAATGACAGCATCACTGTTTATGAGGTGTGGTCCCAATAAGCCACTGTTGACATTTTGGAGTAAAAATACCAACAATTACCTGGGGCATTAAGGTTTCCAACTATACACCCACCCTGTAGAGACTGACAGGAGTCTAGGATGTAACTTAGGTTCATCGGCCATAATGTTTGCAGAATTCCTACCCCACCCCCCACCCTACAACCACTGACAGGCATTGAGGTGTGCCTTGGGTTTGTCACCTAACATTTACCCTTTTCTCCTATATTGCATCCATCTCAGATTATTTCCTTATGGAATGGGATGAGCATAAAGGCTGAAGACCCCAGTGCACACCCCGACACCTGTCACTCTCTGCAGGGTGAGGTGGGGAGGAATGGTGTCAGCGTTATGGCCAACACAAAGCCACACTCCCAATGTCTTTCAGTCTCTGCAGGGGGGAGGTGTTGGCATTACTTCAATACTTTACTGCCATTCCTATTTTGCATTTCTAACTCCTGCCATACCAATGGTAATGCCAGTCAGCCAACTTTCAGCATTGACAAATGCTTGTTTACCTAATGATTACTGCACTATAGTAGATTGTATCAGGCTAATTTCATTGACTTGTAAGCTGACATTTCCTGTAACCAGAAATACCAGACTCCCCTGCTGCAGACATCAGAGAAGGACTGCAGCAGTTGGAATATTCAATAGCCTACAGTGAATGTCAGAGTTTTTTTATAAGCTATAATCTTCAGTTTGCTGGTCTGCTGTTCTTCTGGTGCTAGATATAGTCATAGAGGACTGAGTTAAGTCCTATGAGCACAACAGGACCCGCAGGACCAGCAAAACTTCTGATTTTAGCTTACAACATCTTTAACATGTATACTGCTGGCTACTGAATCTCCCAGTGGTGCAGTCCTCCTCTGATGTCAGTTACAGGGGATTCTGGGATTTCTGATTACAGGAAATGGAATCTTAGAAGTCAGCAAAATTACCCTTGGGTGTGAGACTCTCATTGCTGACAGTTTCCTTTTAACAAGCACAGAAAAGCATTCAAATGTACAACTCACCAATTATTGTTTATAAAAAAATGTACCAGCAAGGACACTGCTTCAATCACATGGGAGAGAACTTTCCTACAAGCACCAAATGGAGATAGCTGCCTGATGTCTCCATACTCTGTCCTCTAAAGCTCCAAACAGAGGTGGGGTCATGACAGCATGGTAATGTGCATGTGCTAGTGAAGTGCTGACACCACAATCTGACCTCGCTGAACATCAGGGGCTCAATTTTCTAAAAGTTCTTAAAGCAACGCAAGATGCATTGAACAGCAACCTGCAGCAAAGCCCGGTTCACCAGGGACCCTGCACCAGATTTTGGTAGAAAATTGATCCTAGCACCAAAGTCCCTAACACTGTTGCAAGCTGTACCTTGTGCCACACAGATGGCACAAGGGAGGAGATTGACTGAGGCTACCATCATTCCCTGGCCCTTGCCCTATGTGACAAGGTAACAGACAGCAGAAAATCTGAAGCTCTCCCACAATGCCATGCACACCAACAGGCAATCAGTAGTGTAGCATGGCCAAGGTCTACCAAGTTGATGTAAGATGTGACTATGTCCATCAAAAGTGACCATCAGGTCCAACGCACCCAAATAATGGTGTGGAAGGTGCGGATGTGAGTGCCCATGGCCATACCTTTCTAAAGTATACCCAATGGGCCAGCATATGGAAAATAGTTGCCCAAATGAGCATATCATGCCAGTGTGAGGCTGGAGTGTGTTGGAACCAGAACAGTGGTGGGGTGAGACATTAGTGGTCAATGCAATGCTGCCACCACCATGTTGAGATTGCCAAGCATGGTAGCCAGTTACACATTTACATCCCTAAAGCTCTGGAAGCTGGCAGTAATATCCCATACATAGGCAGGTATGGTTGCATCAAACTCCTTGAGACATGTCCACCACTTTGGATAATGGCCCTTGTATTGGGGAAAGGTTGGTATTGAAGCTATTTATTTGGTTCCATAAGACAAACAGACACGCTTACCTCATTTCATTAATGTTCTGTGCTATAATATTAAATGTGATTTTTGTTGCTTGAATATTCTGCAGTACTTCCCTTAACATGATGGACCCCTGCCAATCAGAGTGCAGGAAAAACTTACAAACATTTCATTTGAGACCTCAGTGAATACTCTTCCTTTCTGTATAAGGCCTTTGTCATCAATCTATATATTTTTTTCTACCCCCCCCCATTTAAAGCAGCATGGCAACAACAGGTGCCAGATGTTGTACTATAGGGATAAAGTCATGATCAAGCATCATTCAGAATCATGGCAGACATCTGAAATGCTTTAAGATCATGTACACCCCTTGTGAGGACACTATTAGGAGCAACATGGACCATGCACAATAGGTGTTGACAGTCATGGGTCACAGGTCAATGCCAATTGTGTACATCATGTATATCACATGCAAGGGAAAGCCATTTTAAATTTAAACACTTTTTCAAAGACCTGTAGGCTAGAATTTGGTGACCTGAACCCAAATGGTGTAACAGTGCTCCCGACCTGCACAGAGTACAGTGCATGGCCCAGTAGCCATCATTCCCAACCCTCATCATGTCATCTTGAGTGAGGAGGGAAAGAAAGTGTTGAAACAGAGGATGGAGGAGTACATAGAGGAAGTAGAGAATTTAAATTAGAAGTGGGGGGTGACAATTGGGCAAGAGACATGCAGAGACCACAGGTTGGGAAACCATATGAGCATACCCCCCGTAACAGTGACAAAGGACAAATGGCAAGTACTGCTGGTGATGCTAGTAAAGGAGGGCAGGATGGGAGAGGGGGAAAAGGGTGGAAGGTGGTTATCCTTAATGCTAGGAGCCTTGGGAGGAAAACTGCAGAGTTACAGGTGCACATGGCAGAGGGAGAGGTGGGCATTGCAGCCATCACAGAAACATGGTCCACCCAATACAATGACTGTGACCTGTCTGTACCAGGATACAGGTTATTTCGTAGGGACAGGGCGATTGGTAAAGGAGGGGGTGTGGCACTATATGTGAAGGAAAGACTGAAGTGTGTAAGGGAGGAAGGGGAGGAGGGTAGTACGGAGTCACTTTGGATGCAAATCCAGGATTCCAAGAATAGGATTCTTAAAATGGAAGTGGTGTACTGGCCGCCATCTCAGACGGAGGAGATAGACAGGGAACTAGCGGGACAGATCAGGAGGACCTGCGAGAAGGGTAGTGTGGTGATTGTGGGGTACTTCAACATGCCAGGAGTGGACTGGAGCACCCCAACAACCAGGAACAGAAGGGAGCAGGTACTGCTGGATGCCTTCCAGGACAGTTTCCTGCTGCAAAAGGTCAGTGAACCAACCAGGTTAGGGAATACCCTTGACCTTGTGCTGGCAAATGGGAACTTTGTGAGAGAACTTATGGTGGAGGAACCGCTGTCAGGGAGTGACCACCACTCAGCATGGCTCACATTGGATATGGGCAAGGAAGGAGTGTAATCTAGCACATGAGTACTGGACTTCAGGAGGGCTGACTTTGGGAGGATGGAGGAAGTGGTAAAAGGGTACCTGGCCAGAATTCAATCTAGTAGGGACACTAACCAGAGGTGGGAGCTTATAAAGCTGGAGATAGTAGAGGCAACCAAAACCTGCTGCAAGGTCCAAAGCAAGAAGGCTAGGGCTAAGAAACCAAGCTGGTTGAGCAAAGAGGTCATGGAAAAGGTAAGGAGGAAAAAAGTTGCCTTTAGGAAGCACAAGAAAACAGGGAGAGGGGAGGACAGGGAGGAGTACTTGATGGAATCGAAGGAGGTGACTAGGGCAGTAAGGGGAGCCAAGGCATCTATGGAACTCAAGCTGGCACAAGGTATTAAGAAGGGGGAGAAGGACTTCTTTAGGTACATCAAGGAGAAAAGGAGCTGTAAGGACCACATAGTAAGGATTAGGAAGGAGGGGGGTTGGGTGGAAGCAGGGTGTGATAAGGCAGAAGTACTAAATGAGTACTCCTGCTCAGTATTTACTAAAGAGAAGGGGGGGGTGACACCCAAGGGGGGAGAAATACCAGAAACGGGGGGGGAGGGGGTGACAGATGGGGAAATCACGGAGGTCAGAGTTCGGGAGGGTTTGAAGGCACTGAGGGTGGATAAGGCACCAGGCCCAGATGGCATCCACCCCAGGGTACTGAAGGAGCTGGCAGAGGTCCTTGCAGGACTTTTGGCAGACCTATTTAATGCCTCACTACATTCGGGGTGTGTACCTCAGGACTGGAGGATGGCTCATGTGGTGCCCCTCCACAAGAGTGGCCCCAAGGATGAACTGAAAAACTACAGACCAGTGAGCCTCACATCCATCATGGGTAAGCTAATGGAATCTATCCTGAAGGCGAAGCTGGTGGCCCTCCTAGAGGCCAAAGGACTACAGGACAGCAGACAGTATGGCTTCATACGGGGCAGATCCTGCCAAACTAACCTAGTGGAGTTCTATAACTGGGTAACTAGGCAACTGGACAGGGACCATGCAGTGGATGTCCTGTATCTGGACTTCAGTTAGACATTCGACTTGGTGCCGCATGGAAGGCTGGGAAGTAAGTTAGTAGGCACAAGGGCAGGTGCAAAGCTGGTGAGATGGGTAGGGAACTGGCTTCAGGGAAGGCAACAGAGGGTGGTGGTGGGTGGGGAGCTCTCACACCTAAGGGTAGTGATGAGCGGTGTTCCACAGGGTTCGGTGTTGGGACCAGTGTTGTTTGGGATATTCATTGCAGACATATCATTGGACATCTAGAGCAAGATCAGTCTGTTTACTGATGATACCAAGATAGGAGCGGTGGTGGATGACCTACAGGGATGGCAGGGGCTGCAGGATGATCTGGCAAAGCTTGAAACCAGGTCAGACACCTGGCAACTGGGGTTTAATGCCAAAAAGTACAAAGTGCTGCATTTTGCGATGAAGAACCCAAGGAGGACTTACCAGCAGGGGGGAGTGCAGCTAGCCCAGACAGAGGAGGAGAAGGATCTGGGGGTGCTCATTACAGGGTCAATGAACAACTCGGCACAATGTAGGAAGGCAGCTGCAAAGGCCAACAAAATGCTGGGTTGTATTGCAAGGAGTATATCCTCGAGGAGGGAGGAGGTGATTCTGCCACTGTATAGGTCATTAGTTTGACTGCACCTGGAATACTGCTTACAATACTGGTGCCCGCATCTGAAGGGGGATATCAAGTTACTGGAAGGGGTGCAGTGTAGGGTGACAAAGATGATCAAGGGGCTGTGGGACTTATCATACAAGAGGAGTCTGAGACAGTTTAACATGTACTCACTGGAGGAGAGGAGGGACAGGGGGGACATGATTGAAACCTTTAAGTACATGAAAGGAATAAACAAGACAGGTGCAGAGGGGCTGTTCAAAGTAAGGGAGGGGAAGGCCACCAGGGACCATGATATGAGACTGGAGGGAAGAAGGTTTAGGAGGGAGATGAGGAGACACTTTTTTACAGAGAGGGTGGTTGCTGGGTGGAATGCATTACTTGCAGAGGTGGTATCCAGTAGAACAGTGGACTGCTTCAAAAGGGGATGGGACAGTACAAGGAGGAGGGTCAATGAAGGGGAAGGGTGGATGGGAGGGGCAGCTGCAAAATAAGGGGTGCTAGCTGCACATTCAAGCAGACTTGATAGACCTCTAGGCCTTTATCTGCTGGCAAATTTCGTATGTTCGTATCTGCCATGCTGCATACCATGGAAAGAGTTGTTTGGGCAGCATCACATGCTACATTGGCACAACCCGCCATTGCACAGGATACTGGGATGCACAGGATAAGTGGCACTTGATGGATATCTTGGCATACCTGTCAGATACACAGTCAGCACATGCCCTAGCCAGTGTTCAGGCAAAGCAGCACTTCCCAGCATGGGCACATCATGGGGGATATAGGCTGGTAGCTGTCATGGGGTTAAAGGTGCAAAACAGCACTGTAGCAGTCTCACGTACACTGCTTCATTGCAGGATACTGCATTGTCTCCTACATTTATTTTGTATGTCCCCAAGCACCGCATATACAGTTGCACATGTTTCTGTATGGGACTGCATCACATGGTCTCTCTGGTTGTCCATTGGCTCAGGACAATAGCAGTGCACAGGACTGTCAGACCAGCTTTGGCTGGTCTAACCACAGACAAGACCAATAGGCTTTCAAAATCCCACAGGACCTACAGGCTTCCAAAATCCCACCTTAATAGATGGTGCAGCAGAGTTGTGCTGCAAGTCCTCTTTCCACCATGGCACATAGAAACATAGAAACATTGAATTTGACAGCAGATAAGGACCGCTTGGCCCTCCCAGTCTGCCCATTTCCCTACCTAATGGATAAGCTGCAGATCCTAGTTAACCAGCAGTCTACTTCTTTCTACCCCCAACCCCTAGAATTGCCTTATGGCTGTCCCATGCATGCTAGAATTCAACCACTGTTTTTGACTCCACAACCTCCTCCAGAAGGCCGTTCCATGCATCCACAACCCTCTCTGTGAAAAAATACTTCCTTATATTACCTCTGATCCACCCCCCCATCTTCAAATTGTGCCCCCTTGTTCTTGCACACCTCTTTTTTTGAGCCAGGTTTATGCCAGCCAGGTTTGTGGCACAGGCATGGTGCTTTCAGAGCAATCAAGGTTTGGAAATCAGGAATGATGCACACTCTGGCACAGGGTGCCCCTTTTGTCATGTCTGACACAAGCACTGTGCATCATTCTCAGGCCTCTGAAAATCAAGGCCCAGATGTTCATTCTGTGTCCTCCTACAAAATAAAATAACCCCAAGCCAGCCCCATGGTGTGGAGGGATGAGGAGCTGTAAAGTGCATTATTGCCTACCACACCAGTGACCCTGGGTTAGGAATGAACTCAGGCCATTGGGGTTGGCTGGGGAAGGAGATCATTTAGTGTCTGAGGAACTGGTCTCCTCTCCCAGGGATGAAGAGGCTTATTGTCTGAGCCTTGGCTGCCACCAGATGAATGTCTGGGGTAGAGAAGGTCATAGACACAAAGAACAGAAGGGACCAGTGGGGATACATAGGATGGGCTTGCCTCCATGTGCCACTTCTATGCTCCAAAGGAGGGCTGGGATGAGAGACAAAGGAGGAAAATGGACATTGGATGGCTTCATGAAGCCCAGCCCAGCCATTTCCATGCCCACACCACCTCCTGATGAGTGACCTGGTTTGCCTCAGACTTGATATACTGGTGGGGAGGACTGCCCTCCCCCCATGGCTCTGCTACAAAAAAAGGGAACTCACGAGGAGAATTACCACTAGGCGCACACTAGGAGAGGTGGAGAACCAGCCTAGAGGGGCTGGGGATCAGGCTGAGACAGCCAGCCCCTGGTTGTACTGTTGGTGGATTTAAAAAAACTATATGTATATATATATAAATAACATAAGGTTACCCCCAACAAGGAAACAAGGCTTGAACTTAACATAATGCCTTTGGAACAGTCTATGTCCATTCCTTCTTATATCGACAGTACAGCTAAATAATCATTTATGGAATGGTAGAAAAGTGAATTACCAGACAACCTTTGGTGCCAAGGATTAGACTCTAAAGGACAGGTCTCTTCATAGTGTGAGCAGAGTTACTAAAGCATAAAGGCACAGAGTCCAAAACATAAGAAACATAAGTAAAATAAATGAGACATAATGAAAAGAAAAAATGTATGGTCAGAACAAAAGGGGGAGGAGGTGTACAGTGATCTGGAAAGACACAGGCAAAAAGACATAAGGGGCATCAGGGAAGGGGGGAGCAAGGTAGGGAGGTGGAGAAAAGGCCCTCAAATGCAACAATGGGCAGGTAAAGGCTATCTTTAATAGTAAGAACCAAAAAAATGAGGTGGCGTTTCAGCATGTGGTCTGAAAACGAAACAAAATGGTAATAGTGCTTGCCATTAAAAGGCAGGCCAGCTTGTCCAATGTCCCCCTGCCAGAAAAGCAAAGGGGATGGGAGAAGGGGGGGGGTAGGAAATGGGGAGCGGTTGGTGATGTCAGAGAGGGTCATGTGACATGGGGTAGGGGATCTTCTCAATTGGTCGATGAGAGTGGCTAAGTGGGGACTGGGAGGGGGGCCAGAAGGGTCTATGTAAGGTCTTGCAGCCCTCTGGTCTCCTTCTTTTTACTGGGAAAAGATTCTCATTACAGTGTTGGCAATTTTCACTAGGTAAGGTATTGCAACTCTAGGGCCTGGCCCCCCAGGCCCTGAGGGTTGAGATTTTTCATAAGTTCATTGTCTAAACAGATTAAGGCACAATCATTGCTGAATACTAAGGGTCTTTTCTGCCTTTACTGTAGCCTAAGGATTATACAAAGAAAAAAAAAAATGTGTGTGCGTTAAAGTAATAAGCATAGATATAGTGAGATAGAAAATGTTTGGCTGGCCCTCTGACCGCATGGAGACTGCATGGTGCAATGGGCCTAACCTAGGTTTCCATGCTTTAGTCAGTGTTAACACAGACAGGTAGAGAAAAGGGAAGATTTACCCTACATCAGACATGGGTTTGTACCGCAGTGATGAGTTATTGAACTGTAAGCTTATTTTACTGGCTCAATATTTGTTTGGGGTGGTCCGTTTGATGTGCTAGGGATACAGAAGGGAGCTGAAATTTTGTAGAGGCTGTTTGTAAAGGCCACGACTATGGTTTGGGCCAGAACTGTGGTAAAAAGTTGCTGGTGTTGGATAGTCTTTCAAGACAGGGTTTTTTTCCCAGTTTTGTGTCAGACGGCAGCCATGGGCCTCTCCTTTTTTATGTTTAATTCCGTTTCCTCCAGCTGATCCCTTGGAGGATGGCAGGCAGGTGTAGGGGTTGTGGGCTCGCCCGTTGATGCCCGAACAGGAGGTCAGTTGGAAAGCGGAGTCCTGGCCTTGGTGTGTGAGCTATGCTGGGATCAGTGCATGCCTTATTTAGTTCTCTTGAGTAGAGCTGAGTGCATGGTGGGCAAGGTAATCCTGTGATATGGCAAGCATTTGGCCCAGGAAGGTGGAGAGGTGAGCAGTAGTGTGGGCCTCAACAGCTTACTGCAAGGCAAGCACATGGGTGAGGGATCTAGCACCGCAACAGGGTAGCAGGCCGAGCTGTACCACTTACACGTCATCTGAGCTATGTGAGTTTCAGGCACTGGGTGATTTCAGAGGCTCGGAGATGTTAGATTAGGTGCTGTGTGCCTCAGAAGTAGGCCGAGGGGGTGGGGGAAGTTGAAGGAATGGGTATGGTGCTCGAGGGGATCATGGTAAGTAGAGTCAAATCTGTCAGGTTTTTCAGGATTTCACAGGATATCAGTGGTTGTTCGTGATCTGGCATTGTGGTAGTGTGCAATGCGGGCACTCAGGGGCATTTCTTTTTGGTGGTGATCCAGCGGATGATAAGAAACCAGGCCAGGCTTGTTTGCTTTTTGGGAGTGAGATGGAATGAAAGGGAGGGCAATCTGAGTCACAGGGATAGTGGAGAATGGGGGCCAACAAACAAAGGAAGGTTTTTAAGTAGACACAAGTTGGCCCCATGGGGCATTAGGGCGTAGCTACGTGGCATGGCATCTGACATCATTGCCACATGGCCAACAAGGTGGGTTTTCTCAGTTTTCTGGACTGGTTGCACTTATTGTTGGCAGTGCCTACATTGGGCTTATATGTGGTCTGGCACTGGAAGATTGCACATGTTGGCCACTATGTCAGATGATGTTTTAACCTGTAGTTTGAAGGCGTGAGGGTCAGGGTCCCTCACTGGGGATGGATGCCCCTACCTTTTGGGAAATAAATGGTGATGCTAACGATAGGCATTGGGGGGAGTGTGAGCCTCTTTTGAGTTGTCTAATACAGGGCCCGGGGACCATGATCTTTGGAGGGGAAGGGAAAGACTTGGTGAGTAATGTGGAGAAGGCAGTTGCATTCTGATCGCTGCAACAGGAAGCACCACTGTTTTAATTGGTCCAAGGGATTTGTGGGGGGTCAGGGCAGGCAATCAGGGGAGGGGGGCCACGTGGACAGCAGGCCATTTTCGTTGGACAGCAGCCAAGCCAGTCTTGCTTGTAGTCGCAACCTCGGACCCTTCACAAAAAGCAATTGCTGTTGATAGCACAGACTTGTTTTGTGGCGGGAATGGGTAACAGCGAGCAGGCATTTTTTTCATATCAGAACAGCAGTACAGCAGGCAGAGGGGTGAGCTGGCTGGCCACATGGAGCAGCAGTGCTGTGCAAGCTCAGGAAGGTTTCAGCTGGTGAGGGGCCCGCTACAGGATGGCATTTGGTGGTTTGTCTTGGGGGCCTTGCAGAGGGGACATTGTTGATTCAACATGTGGACCTCTACGGCCAGTCGTGGTGGTCATGGGGCAAAGTGTGCCAGGGGGTTACAGGCCAGATTCTGGCAAGGCGTTATTGGAGTTTTGGGCCATGCGGTCAAGTGGAAGGAGGTCCATAGGGTTGAATGGGTTAAAATGAAGCGGCAGCAGGTAAAATGATGAAGTATTTGCAGTGGGCATCGTATGCTGGGGCCTAGCAAATTTTTGGGCTTGTAGACGGAACAACCGTACACTAGTGGGGTTTGCTCGGCCTAGCCCGGATAGGAAGGGCATAGTAGGTTTTCATAACACAACTTGGAGTCAGGGACAGGTAATTCAAAAAAAAAAAAGAGAGAGTGAAAATGCTGAATAACACACTAATAACGTGAAAAGGGACTCCAGTTTACGGCACTGGTAGCGTTACATGGACTGCATTGGTGCAGGTGTAGTGAGATGAAGGAAGGCAGCGTTTGAGCAGCTCTGACAAGTAGGGGGCAGTAGCTAGGGAGGAGCAGCCCTGGAGGGGTGTGGGGATCGCAGACGGCTGGGCAGCTAAAGGAGCTTGATGTAATTTCTGTTGGAGGGGTGAGGGCTTCTGCAAGACGGGGCAGTAGTCATTTGATGTGCGGCTGCGGGTGAGGTTGGGAGAACATGGGCAGGTTGGGGCAGTTTGCATGGTGGCATGTGCCATGTGGGCTGCAGGAGGGCGCTGAGTGCAGGAAAACATGGGGCCTCGGGCCTAGGGAGCTGGATGTGAGCGGGAGGTTTCCAATTGCAGAGATGCAGACAGGACAGTCGGGCACGTTACAGCATATTGCATAGTGCCTGGTGATGATTTAAAGCGGGTGCATAGGGATAAAACCGCATGGAGGTTTTTCTTTTACTTCACCAGGGAAGGTGGACGTGAGAGTCGGAGTCACTAGCAGAGCTGTATCGGGGGGGGGGGATTTGCTGTCAAACAGTCACGGGAGGTACATGGAGGAAGCAGGCAGAGCATTTTGTTGGTAGAAGCAGCTAAAAGAGCTAAATACAATGGGTGCACATGCAGTGCAAGGAAACGTTTTTGCTTTTGAAAATCCTGCCGAAGCGGCAGGCAGAATCTGGTGGACTTGACTTGGGCCATCCAGGGCCAGGTTGTACAGAGTCAGATGAGGAGTGCTGATGATAGCCAGTGATGGGGTTTCTTTGGAGGTCCCTACCAAATACATAATTACCCTGGGGAAAGGCTGCAAGGGGGGGGTAAAATAGGCACTCATAAGGGAGAACAGGCATACTGTAATCTAGTATAAGGAATGACCGTCCTAGGTTTAGGGGTCAGGGATAATTTTTAAATAGTTTTCAAGAGGTATCAAGCCAGTATCAAAAAAAAGGGGGGGGGGGCTTTTCCCAGTGCAAGTAGTGATGTGATTGGTTCTAGGGGTGCATGTAGCAAAATGTGATGGGCATGCCCTTTAAAAAAAAAAAAAACCTTTTGGAGATCAGCTAGAAATGAATGAAGTGGCCTTTGTGAGTGCAGCTCTGGGACATTGTTAAAGCAAGAGAGAAAAGGGCAGAACTGAGCCAGGTCAATTTCTCAGAGAGTGCAGATCAAGGATGAAGGGAGCGTCAAAGCAGTTTTCAAGCCAGTATGAGGCCTAACGGGTCTGCAGCTAGTAGCAGCGTGGGGAGAGTATGGAAGCGATCTGCCAGTAAGTGCCAGGGCAAGAACAGTGGAAGAGGTATTACAAACTGTGATCCAGCCCCTTCTGAATGCCAAGGTGGGAAAGGCCTACAGTACACATAGACTGGAATGAGGGGAATGTACCAGTGGCCACTGTCTGGGTAGGGGCTAGAATGGTTACCACATACAGGTAACATGTAAGGGGCATGATGGCATGTTGGGCAAAACGTTATTGGCCACAATGATTGCCAGAGATGTGGGGGGGTTTAACTTGTGTCAGCCTTGGTCCACGGAGGGGAGGACTGCTGTAGGGCACGGTTAGCTGTGCTACATGATCCTGGAAGCAGGTCATCCTAGCAGGGTGCTGATGGGTCCTGTGGAAAGGGGGCTGGTACAGAGCATGGGCTGATGAGGGAAGGCTTAATCCAGTAAGGACTGACTGGCAAGAGGCAATACAGTCTCAGTAATTACCTTTTGGGGGTCAACTGGGCACAGAGGTCTTGGGGACCCATGCTGCAAGATAGGGGCTTGGATGTAGGAAGCCCATGTCTCTGTGGTGCACTTGAATAGTGCATTAAGCTGTTAATCCAATGGTCAGTGGTTCAGGTCCACCTGCGGAAAGTTACAAGGATGAGGAATAGCATGCTGAGGGAAGGGCAGCAGGCTGATGGGAAAATGGTACCAGCAAGTGGGACTCCTGGGGCTACGGTGGGCCCACCTAGGCCCAGGGGCATGGCATGTCCCTCAAGTGGGGACGAGGATAGGTCATACACCAATGGGCCCAGGGCCAGGGGAGGACATGATTAGTTGGGCACACTTCATACCCCTGGGAGGGGGCCTCACCTGAGGCCACTGGGTCTCGAGTGGAGCTGGGGCCTTGTACCCAGCTCTGAAGGGGGGGATTTTTGAAACATGGAGCAAGGTGATTCTGAGGGGTTTTCAGAACAGAGGGATTCCTCTTGGAAAAGTAGAGGATGGCCAAGGCGGTTCTATGCAGAGGAGGGAGGGAGGGCAGACCAGACAGGCAGAAGGAGAAGTGGAGAGTATGGATGAGCTGAGAATGGAGATCTGGGGGAAGGCCAGCTGACCAGCAGTGGGTGGAACTGAAGGACCATTGTAGGCTGGTCATGAAGTTAGTGACCAACAGGATGATGAGGCGATTGCCCTTGGGAAAACTAGCTGGCCACGGCAATAGAGGGCAGTGACTCCACCTCCTACACCAGGTGGTTAACCTCTCAAAGCAGAGGTACAGGGGCACTGGCAGCTTAGTATAGCAAGGGTACCACTGCCGAACCCCATGCAGTGTGAACTACACAGGCAAAACTGGGACACGAACTGGAAATGGAGGCCCGCTAATAAGGGGTTGCTGAGCAGGAGGGTAGGAGCAATAAAGGAATCCAGAGCATTGCAAACTGTTTGAGTTATACTGTGGGGCTGTTGGGAAAGCCTCAGGAAAAGGTGGAGTAGTGGGTAGGCACACAGAATTCCAAGTAGCGGAAGGGAAAAAGAAGGAACCTGCCCATGGCACTGGAGTTATGTGGAGCTGACAGGGTATGGGTCAGGAAGATTCATGACCCTAGGTAGACAGGGCAGGTTGGAGCTCCCACCCACCCTGTAAAGTAGGGGCTTGGGGGGGCAGGTTTGATATACAGTGGAATGAGTAAAGAAAAGGATGGTGCCCATGAGGCCCTGGTCAGGGGGACTATACGTAAGGTGCTGTGAAGAAACAGCTGAGGGCTGGGATGCTAAAGGAGCCCCCCAGGAGGGTGTACCCAAGGGTGAATGGGGGTATGCAACACATCTTGGGAGGTATGCTGGGGCAACAAGGGCCTGGAATAGGCACTAGATTGGAGAGGCACTATGAAGGAAGCGACCTCTAATGGGGCCCGGCATGGGCCAGGTGGGGCCACAGATGGGTGGCCAGTGGCTGGGGGGCTAGGTGGAGCCCCACCAGAGGGTATCAGTCAAAAAGGGAGATGGCAAGATATGGAGAGGTGAGGGAATGTGGGCACGAGGGGAAAGAAGAGGGAGCATGCACAAACAGCACGTGGGGGCACCAAGGGGGCTTTACCCCCAGGTGGGTGCTGGCCAGGCCACAACAGCCCAGGTGGTGGTGGGCTAGGCCAGGTGACAGGGAGGTGGGTTCAGGCCCATCTCCAGGGCATTGCGGACTGGGAGAGGATGCCTACTGGGCAGATGAGGTGGGTATGCCGGAGGCAGGTGCCCCTACTGAGGCCTGTTGGAGTTATGAGGGAAGGGTACTAAGGAGATTGGAGAGTCCCAGGTGCTAGCCCACCAGGTGGGAGCCCCATCATCCTTTGTAAGCTGGAGATGGGTCAGTGGAGAGGAGGGGAGGAAAAGGAAAAAAGGGGGATCAGAAGGGGTTGAAGGGTAGGCAGCACGGGCTTGGGATGGAGGAACCCAGGCATGGAAGTAAATGGGTGAGGGGGAGGGGATAGAAACTGGGGGTCGGATCATGTATCTGGACCTAGTGGGGTATGGACTGGGAACTGATCCTGTGCGGGTCAGGCCCAGGTAAGTAGGGGTACCTGGTGGTGGTACCAAGTGGTGGTACCTGGTGGTGGTACCTGGTTATGGTGATGATGGGGGGGGCAGGATCAGAGCATGTCCGGACCCTGAAGCGCTACAAGCAAGGAGAAGAAGAGCAAGTCGGAAGAGGTTTCCAGAAGGAAGAAGCAGATCAAAGTAATCTGGTTGTACTGTACTGTACTGTACTGTATACTGTTGACATATGAAGTTGAGAATGTAAATATAATTTGTGTGCCTTAATAAATATTGCCAGCTTGCATCCAACAGAAACAAGTGTGGAGAGATTTATTTCTGGTGAGGGAACAGGAACAATAGGGCTTGCCATTAAAAGGTATGCCAGTTTGTCCAATGTCCCCCCCTGCCAGAAAAGCAAAGGGGAAGGGGATGGGGAAAGGGGGAAGAAAGGGTAGTGGTTGGTGATGTCAGTGAGGGTCAAGTGACCGGGGTAAGAGAGCTTCCCAATTGGTCAAAGGGAGGGGCTAAGTGGGGGCTGGGGAGGCCACAAGGGACTATGTGAGGGCTTGCATCCTTCTGGTCTCCCTCTTTTTGCTGGGAAAAGATTCCCCACCAACCCACCCTGAATTAGGTAGTGGGGGTTTGCCACTGGCTGGCTCAGCAAGGGAAGGGGAAGAGAAACAAACATGGTGACTGGTGTGCCCCGGTGCGGGGCCAAGTGAGCAGCAGAAGGGCAGTGGATGGTCCCAGGGGCTGGAAGGAGCCCTGGCTTGGAAGCAGCAGGTTGCCCACAGAAAGGAGGAAAACAAAAAAGGGAGGGGGAGCAAAAGGAAAAAGGGGGCAGAAGAGGGGCAGGGGTTAGACAGCATGGGCTGGGGATGGAGGAACCCAGCCATGGAAGTAAATGGGGGAGGGGATAGAAACTGGGGGTCAGATCACATGTCTGGACCTAGTGGGGTATGGACCGGGAAATGACCCTGCCCGGATCGGGCCCGGGTAAGTGGGGGTACCTGGTAGTGGTACCAAGTGGGGGTACCTCGTGGTGGTATCAAGTGGTGGTACCTGGTGGCGGTACCTGGTTATGGTGATGATGGGGGGGGCGGATCAGAGCATATCCAGACCCTGAAGCACTACAAGCAAGGAGAAGAGGAGCAAGTCGGAAGAAGTTTCCAGGAGGAAAAAGCAGACCGAAGTAATCTGGTTGTACTGTACAGTATACTGTTGAAATATGAAGTTGGGAATGTAAATATAATTTGCGTGCCTTAATAAATATTGCCAGAGTGCATCCAATGGAAACAAGTGTGGAGAGATTTATTTCTGGTGAGGGATCAGGGACAATATTAAATGCACACTGAAAATGCAAAATAGAGTTAAAACTGGCATTTCGACCTTGGGTCGTCTTCAGGAATTATCTAAAAGAGAAAAAAAAAGTCAACAATCTAGCACCACAAACGTTGCTTTTTCTCTTTTAGATAATTCTTGAAGAAGATCTAAAGTTGAAATATTGATTTTAACTTTATTTTCTATTTTCATTGTGCATTTAATTTAACTTTAATAGTGATGGACCAGTGGAATGAAAGAGCAGCTTGTTATAAAAGCCAACCTACAGAATTAGTGCCCAATCATTTTTTCTCAGTAAGTACTATATTGTGCAATGTACTAAATCTGTAAATCCAATAAGCTTCATTTTCCAGGAGCTAGCACTCCCAGTTCCCTCCTCTTTTGTTGGGATGTCTGCACTTCCTATCCCAAAGAATCTAAAGCATGCACAGGGTGCATCCTCTGGTTGAAATGTCTAGCAATACTAGATTTTTCATTTCCTTTTATAGAGGTCTTGTGTTCTGAGATATACAGTATGTCCTTAACATCCTGGATGTTTTTCCAATGTACATCATGCACGATTTTCAAAAGAATTGTGGTTGTCTGTCGTAGGGTATGGATAAAGGATAATGCAAGACAACAGAAGTCAGGTACAACACACCTTAGTGTGGCTTTGTTTTGTACAAAACAATAAGAAGAAAAAAACAACAAACTAAAAATAATAAATATAAGCAGCAAAATGCACCACTAGCAGTAGTGTACACACAGTCCTGATCTTCTGCAAAGCTTTAGACCCTTATGTCTGTGAATTCCAGGAGCCTACTCCCTGTGGTTTCTCTTCTTACCTTGGCTTCAGCTAAGTGAGATCAGCCACACCTATTTTGCCTGCTTCACTGTTCACAGGATTATTATATCCCCCCCCCAACCCCGATCATGCGATCTGCCAACTTATATCAATCAGTCCTTTTCTAGGTTGAACAACATATTTTATACAGAAAAAAATGTTATTATGTGCATTTGTAATCAAACAGTCCATTTTCCCTAATACCAGTAATACTACACATGTATTCCCTCTGTAAAATCCACATACATACATAGATAACTGGCAATTATGTAGTTTAGCCCCTTCCCTTTTTTTAGCATGACTGTCATTATTATAGGTATAAAAAGGGCCCACATAGATTGCTGTCTCCCTAAAAGGAACTGCCTGAATTAAATCATTCCTTCAGGTAAGCTCTCTATTTCATTTCAGCTTGCTTGTTATTTAACACACAGTTCCACAGTACTGTTAATGGTTTTATTATGTGCAGACCTCTAATAAAATATAAGAGGTTTTTAAACAATCAGGGAGGGTACCTTAGAGCAAATCCAGTGTCTCTATATTCATTTTATTTTGATATTTTATTTTCTTTTTATTTCAGGTTAAAAGCTTTCTTTTGTTTTATGTAAGAAAAACAAGAGCACAGACTTTCTAGGCAGGGGATGTTTCTATCCCTTTTCATAATTTATTTCATTTTATTTCGTAGCTGCCTCAGAGATTGTTTAGACCATTTAGCACAGGGGGGAGAGAGAGAGAGGAGTGAGTGTGTTCCTACTTGCAGAATTCACAAGCTCTGCCTCTCAACAAAATGGTCATACCATTATTTTATTTCTGTATCAGCAGCCACCCAGCTCAGGGAAGAAAGAGGTACTTATTTTATTTTGTCTGGACACCTTCACTTCTGCTTCCTATGTCACACACATTTGGCAACTTTATCAGTGGGAAAATCTTCACTTTTAGCATAGAGCTGCTGGTAATCTTTTACAACTCCCTAAACAGCTCTGTGCTACATTTCTATTTATTTCCCCCAATTTTGCGGCTACACTAAATAAAATTTACACATGGACTCTATGACTATATGAATGACAGTGAATTCAGAGGAAATTTGTTATGGAAGTGGCTTTTGTACAGAAAAATTAAGGTTAAGCTGCTCCAAGTTACAGTTTCTCTCTCTCTCTCTCTCTCTCTCTCTCTCTCCCCTCCCTCCCCCTCTCTCTCTCTCTCTCTCTCTCTCTCATGTCTCAACTCTTTACCGAGTTTGGTTTGCCATATAGCATATAAAACAAATCCCTTTCTCACTGATGTAAGATCCTCTACCTAAATAAAACATAACTAAGAGGACAATCAGCTTCCGCCTCTACAGAATAAGCCTCTTTTCTCTATATTAAACTTAGAGGCAATCAGGGAAGCTTTCACTCGTGGAGCAGCTTTTCAGAATGAAAGTGAAAGTTTAAGTTGCTCTGTGCTTCAAACCAAAGGTAATTCTGTCTGGGTATTTGTTTTTTTTTATGCTTTTTAATGTGGAACCATTTCTAACAAATTTAACCTTTATTTCTTTATGCTCCAAGAACTTTATTCAGGTTTATCACTTTCCTTAATGAACCCGCATCATATTCATACAGGTTCCTTTATTCCTGATCAGTTATGCACGTTACACTTTAAATATTTATATATATATATTAACCTGTATTTGTACAAGCACTGCAGGCTTTAGGACATTAATTTAAACAACATTAATTAGAAGTACTTTATGTATGCACATTTGTTTATTCAGTTGCAGCTTTGCAGCTTTCATTTGGTATATGAAGCCTTCCATTGCATTAAGCTTCTAGCAATAGCTGTTATTTCTCATGTACAACAAGGCATACTGTTTTAGGGTGAGGGACTGAAAAGTTGAAAAAAGTAAAAAAGAAAGAGAGAAAGAAGTTTTGGAAAATCAAGATAAAGACTGTTGTAGGTGGCCAGCATACTTCAGCATCCATAGGGAGAACAGGATAGGTTTAGGATACTGTTGTAACAGATTGCTACTTTAGCAAAGAAAAAAAAATATAGGAAAGTTGTCACTCTGCCCAATCATATCTTTAGGTAGAATGCAGGTCTACCACATCACCACAAGGGACTTGCGGCAGCCACCCTGTGCCACAGTGCAATTTTAAAAAGAAGCTTGCCACAACCCTCCTTGTGCAAGTTCTTTGCAGCACAGCAGAAAAGTTAGACCAGCTCCACTCCCCCAATCTTACTTTTGCATCCATGTGAGATCTGGTGTATGGGGTTTGTGCCACAGTTTTGGCACAAGCTGATTTAAAATGAGGGCACTGTCGCAACTTGCGTCCAAGGTTATAAAATTCAGCTTAGGTTGCTACTTACCCTTGGACGCAGGTGTGGCATTCTTTGAGGGGACAAAGGGCTCTGTTGCAAGCCCTCTGTCCCCATTTGAAAATCGAGCCCATCATGTCACAAAGAGATTTTAACATGTAAACTATAGATATTGAAGCATACCTGATTCTCTCTCTGGTTCACCATTTTGTTTCAAAACTTACTAGAAATTTCCATTAGTCTGTAAGAACTGCCATACTGGGAGCAATTTCCAGAGGGGAAATTTCACACAGGTGCTAACTTAAAACTGAACCCACTTTCAGAGGTTCTGATGGGAGCATGATCTGAATATACAAACTGGTTTTTCAAAGTACTGCATTTCCTAGCAATGACCATGATTGACTCTACAAAGCTTCTGGCTCCTTGCTCAATGGAACATGAAAGTCTTCAGCATTTATATAGAATATTTTGTATCCCACCAAACACTTGTAAACATGGTATAAAAAACACTATCTGCTGTTGTGTAACTTGCTTTTCTGATGTACTGTCAATAAGTTCTACCCTGTTTTTCTCTGATGCTTTCATGACTGCTTCTTTTACCATATAAAGTGGTACCCATTATTTAATAGCCTACTTTCAGTCACTTGATCCTCATTTTCAAAAAATGACATAATTGGAGACATTCCTTCTTGCCCTAAGCAATGGCCCATAAGGTATATTTTCTTTCAACAGTTTCAGATAAAAATGAATAAAATGTAAAGTGGTGTGATGTTCTGTACCTTTTCTGTACAATCTACATTTTATGGAATCATCTTTCTTATAAATTTCCAGATCACGGAAAGCAGATCAGCCCAGTGTGGCCTTACTTACAAACAAATGAAAATTTCTAATAAGTTTCAAAATGAAATGATGAAAAACAGTAATATGAGAAAACTTGTAACTGAGTTTGCATTTAAGCAGTATGTTTACAAATGCTGTATATTTTTCTTCTTTAGGACCACAGCTATGACAAAGCTGTAATTCTATGCAGCCAAACATTGGTTGTTGTATGTGGCCAGTGATGAATGCACTTATGAAGTAAACCTGATACTGAAGAAATTTACCTGATGCCTGCTTGTATTTTTCAGTTTTTGAACTTTACTCAGGGATTAAAAATAATAATCTGGGCATGTACAGCACAAAAAATTAACAAAAATAAGACTTGGCTAGTGGCATGGAGTGCTGAGGCACTGTGCGCCTTATCTCTTACCATGCCAGCAAGCTAGGTTTGGAAGCAGATTTGGGTGTTCAGGAGTCATCCAGGGAGGGAGAGGATTTAGCATCCATAGGACTGCTCTTCTGTCCTGGGGAGGGTGAATTGTCTTTCCCGCTGAATGATTGTGACCAGGTGGAGGCCTGTTGGTATTGTGGGCCTGGGATGACAACAGACAGGAGGGTGCTGCAGAACTCTACAGCATGAACTTGCCTCCATGTGGGTGAGCTGATGTGCATGAACCAGCAATGGAGAATGGGGAGAAAACAGAAAAGGGATGCTGGCAGGCTTCATGATGCCCTTCGGGACTGAACGACTCTCTCTCAAGTGAGAGACAGCAAAAATCTTGCCTGCCAGCCTCCCACTGGGAGAAACAGCTTTATGGGAAAACAATTCATAAAATGAGGTGATGTTCTGTATATGCAGAATAAATCCTATAGCCTGTGTACATTTCAATATTCAGCATTCATTGAAAATGTGTACTATAGACTGTTTTTTTTTTTAAATTTCAAACAAATAAAGCCAACATCACACAATTTAGATACAAAATGTAAGAATATACTGCCAGCAGAATCCTGATTCTGCTTATGGTATGTTTTTAAATTTTGTATCTAAATAAAGGATTGTTTATGTACAGTTGGGTGGTGACAGCTTTGTTTGTTCCACTTGATGTTTGTTGCCATGCATACACTTGCAGTGCAGCTGTTTTTGCTGTTTTCAATTTGTTTTTCTCTTTTTAAATTTAGATCCCTAAAACAGCACAAACAATAACAAGCCCAGAACGGGCTGCCTATTCCCAGTACCAACAAACAACTCCTCCCCCCACATTTTATGTCTAGCATTAGGGTACCATCTTCTTTGCTAGGATCTCTGCCCCCCCCCAAATTAAAGTCAGTCACCAGTAAAATATAAACATAAGCTAAGAACAGAAAAAGGCTTGCCGGTCCACTCAATCTGTCAAGCTCTATTTAAGACTGAATGTGATGGCTCTAAAGGTCATTCACTCCTTCTGCCCTTGCACTCCTCCTGCTGTCTTTATTAGCCCATATCTCTATACCATCCTTGTTTGAATACCTCCACTGATTTAGCACTGAAAACACCACTTGGCAGTTGGTTACACCCATTTGCCACTTTTTCAATGAGAAAATATTTCTCCACATCTTTCTTATATTCCCTTCCCCCCACCAGCTTCATTGAGTTCACTCTTTGTTTGCCTTTTGTTTACACTCAGTTTGAATAGTTCTCTGATGTTCACTTTGTCAACTTCATGAAGCAACCTGTACATCTCTATCATTTCAAACAAAATCCCTGATCTCACAGCCGTAATGGCAGATGCACAATTAGATTGAGTCACTGTTACAGAAACATGGTTCACTGGGAACCATTTATGGGATGTCAACATCCCAGAGTATGTTTTATTCTGAAGGATCTTGAGGGAAAGAAAGGAGGTGGCTGGCATTGTATGTCAGTGATGACATATGCACAACAGAAATCCAGGGGAAAAAACTGTAAAGCAGAGGTCCCTTGGGTTACAATAGGAGCTGGGGACAAAGCCCCGATCCGGATAGAAGTCATATATAGACCCCCATCTCAGGAAGCCAATGTAGACAAGGAGCTCTTGGAAAACATCTTGATAATGGTGGACAGGGGCAAGTTGTTGCTGGTGGGGGACTTCAGTCTACTGGATGTGGATTGGTCCTCATACACAGCATCCTCAGACTTGAGCAAAGAGTTCCTTTTTTTCTAAGCAGAGCAGGTTTGCATCAACTGGTGAACTCATCCACCAGAGACAAAGCAATATCAGATCTACTGCAGACAAACAGCACAAGGATTCCAGAAGCAGAGATGGGAGCCAATCTAGGGACCAGTGATCACAGTTCAGTCTGGTTTACTGTGAACAATGTAGAGGAAAATAGTCACACCAAAACCAAGGTACTGGATTTCAGAAAAGCCAGCTTCCACAAAATGAGAATTATGATCACATCCATGCTAGAATGAAGAATCACAGGAGATGCAGAGGACTGCTGGAATGCTCTGAAGGCTGCTTTGCATATAGTAACAACTGTATGCACTAAGCAGATCAGCAAGTCCAAAAGAAGGAAAAGACCTCTCTGGTTCTCTCACTAAGTAGCATCCAAAATAAAGAGGATAAAAAGGCTTTTACACAATTCAAGCAAACAAAACTGAAGCAGACATGGAAGACTATAGGAACAAATTAAAGGAGGCATGGGAAGCTTTTAGATGGGCAAAATTATAGACAGAAGAGAAAATAGCACAGGGTGTTCACGAGGGAGGCAAAACCTTCTATTGATAAATAAGAGAAAAAATAAAAACTAAGGAAGGAATAGTTTGATTAGGAACCAAGGAAGGTAAGATGGCAGAGAGTGACAATGACAAGGCAGAAGTGCTAAACAAGTTCTTTTGCTCTGTCTTCACCATAGAAGACAGTGGCAGAAATCCCACACTGAGCAGGACAAAGGTTGATATTCAGAGAGCAGATACTAGCCCCTTCACAAGGTAGAAGGTCCTAAAAGAGCTTAACAAAACTGAAAGTGGAAAAAGCCAAGGGACCGGATGACATACACCATAGGATTTTGAAGGAGCTCATAGAGGAACTGACAGCACCGCTTGCTGAGCTCTTCAACAAGTCTCTATATAGCAAGAAAATACCTCAGGACTGGAAACAGGCAACTATTGTGCCTTTAAATAAGAGCTGAAACAAGGAAAAGGCAGGAAATTACCGCCTGTCAGTTTGACCTCAGTTGTGGGGAAAATGATGGAGTCACTTCTAAAAGACAGGATTTTATTTTTTATTTATTTATTTTGAAAGTCAGATTTACAACCTTTGAGTCAGGGACTCAATTACAAAGGCACCTCATTACAGGGAGGGTAGACATGGTTACAGTGTGAGATACAACAGTGGTAACATACAGGTGCAATACAGATAACAAAAAGAACACACTATAACAGTGGTTTATGGGATAAAGTTACATGCAGTAAATAGCAATCATATAAAAAAAAGGGGAGGAAGCAGTCCAACAGACATTGTCAAGTCTATGGGCAAGAAACGGGGAGGGACCCCAACATTAGATAATTAAGGGCAACTACAGCTTCATGCGCCAAAGAGGTGGTTACAGAGAGTGACTTTAAAGGGACCAATTTTGGTAGACTTAGTGACAGAGAGCAGAAGGGACTTGAACCATGTGGGGCACGGAAGTGGAAGGACTTTTGGGCTAGGGAGGGCTTGATATGGGGCACCAGAAAGGTGGCCTTAACTGAGCTATGGGTAGCAATGGATGGGGATGCAAGCTGCAAAGATGCAGTGACCCCAGGGGGGGAGAGTCCTGGCAGGGATTTTTTGGCAAGTAAGCAGGTTCGGTAGCACAGTAGCTCCTCCAAGGTGAGCAGGTTGGCAGTGGAATAGTGTAGGCAAGTATGGGCGCAGAGGAATGCACCAGTCAGGATCCTGTAGGCCCTGTTTATCGAGGTCTGGATTCTAGTGAGGGCATTATTGTAGGCCGCAGCATAGATAGGTAGGCCGTAGTCCACAAGGAACAGGATGGAGGAGTTGATGGGCAGTCAGAGAGTGGTTTGGGGGAGGCAATCTCTGTGGCGATAGAGAAGACCAATCCAAGAGTTTATGGCTGAGGACAGGGTAGTGATGTGGGTGTGGAATGTAAGAGCCGAGACGAAGGTGTTGCCCAGGTACTTGTAGGATGACACCTGCTCGAGAGGGTGAGCATTACTGGGGAGAATGTAGAGGGGGGCATTTTTGGCCTTATTCTGGTGATGCGAAAAAGTATAGATTTGTTTTTTTTGAGGTTAATGACCAGCCGGTGGTCAAGGAGCCACTTTTTGGCTTGGTTGAATGTGTGCTGCAGGGATTCATGTAGAGATGCAGGGTCAGGGTGGGAGGCAAGGAGAACTGCATCATCAGCATAGAGTACCATATTGCCCTAGCAGGAGCTGGGGATGGTATTGAGAAATAGGCTGAACAGAATGGGGCCCTGGATGGAACTCTGAGGGACCCCTGAGTGAATGGGCAGGATATTGTACAGGGTGCCGTTTACCTTCATGCACTGTGATCTGGCAGAGAGATAACTGGTGAATGAAGCCAGTGGGCTAGTGGAGAAGCCAAGTTGGTGGAGGGAGTCAAGTAGGAGGGGGTGACAGACAGTGTCAAAGGCCTCGAAGAGGTCAATGAACACTGCACCCGCAACATGACCAGAATTGAGAGCAGAGTGGATTGCTGAGAGAACTCCAGGAGAGCTGTAGTGGTGCTGTGTCCAGGGTGGAATCCATGTTGTTCTGGACACAGCAGGTTGTAGTTGGCCAGATACTAGGAGAGCTGAATAGCCACTATTTTTTCTAGTGCTCTGGAGAGATGGGGGAGAATGGAGATGGGCCTGAAATTGTTAGGGGAGGTTCTGTCTCCATTCTTATGGATAGGGGTGATTTCTACAATTTTCTGGGCACTGGGAAATTGACCAAGACATGGTGACCGGTTTAAAAGATTGGTGAGAGGGGCTAGTACAGTATCTAGGACTAATCGGAGAATCCTGGAGTCCAGGAGATCACAGCTGGGGTTATTGCTAGCTAAGACTTTTTGCAGATGAGGCCTGGCTTCAAGGGGTGATATGGCATGCAGGTAGAAAGGGGGGTGATCTGAGGTGGGGGGTGGAGGCAAGGATAGGGTTGAAAAAGTAGTTGGGGAGGACAGAGCTTAGCCATACTGAGGCACGCAGCTATGCGAGGAGGATCAGTAGTGACGGTACCATCTATGGAGAGTAGTGCTGGTGGGGGGAGTGGATCTTTCCATTGAGCTCTTTCATATAGTCCCAGAAGGCACAGGATGAGCCCCAAGTAGATTCAAAGTTGGCTTGATAATATTTGGCCTTAGCCTACCTTATAGCCAAGTGCACTTGTCACATGCTGCATTATAGGCTTGTCTGTCAGCCAGTTTGCCTGTCTCAACAGCAATATGCCAGAGATTATCTCTTTGTTTCAGTGTTTGGATGAGGGATGGGGAGATCTATGGGGCGTGTGTTCTTGGTTTGGATTCTGGTCAGGGGAGAGAAAAGGTTGCAAGCCTTGCTGAAGGCACTGGAGAAATAGGCTTGGATAGAGTTAATATCCATTGCAAGTAGGATTGGGGACCAGTTAAGCTGGGATAGGTGTGTTTTTAGCTTTCTGAGACCCCCGGGGCAAAAGCGCCAGTGCGAGGTGACCTGGGACACTGGTTTAGGTGTGGGGGATGACCAGTGACAGAGGGCAGGAGAGTGGTCACTTAGAGAGTCTGGTAGTACATTAATATCCCTGATTTTATGGGGGTGGTTCAACAGAATTACATCTAGGAGGGTGCTGTAGCCACCTGACTGGTTAAATCTAGTGGGTGAGGTAACTAGTTGGATCATATCTAGGGCAGCGAAGGAGTTCCTGATATGGAGGCAGTGGTACTCAGCCAATTGACATTAAGGTCATCTGGGATGAGCTGCTTTGCCTTGTGTGGGAGTGTGATGAGGTAATCAATGAGGGAGTGGACAGCTGGTTCCTGGTCCCTCGGGGGGTATGTAAGAAACTGTGAGAAAAAGAGGGCCCCTGGCTGGGTCAGGGGTAACCTTGATGGTGAGGGCTTGGGCACTGAAACCGAGCTTGTGGGCAGGAAGAGCATGGCCTAAAAGTGTGTCACACATAAAGGCTGCACACCCACCACCACGTTTGCCTATACAGTCTTCCCTGAACAGAGTGTAACCAGGGAGGGAGATAACCGAGTCGTGAGTTCTTCTCAAGAGCCAGGTCTCAACTAGTGCTATAACATTAGGATGGTGTTGTACAGCCCAGCACTGAACAGTGGCAGATTTTTTTAGGAGGCTGCAAATATTCATGGATGCAGTGCTGAGGCAAGTACTAGAGTGGGGTATGGGGTAGTTAGTTGACAATGGCCCGGGGTTGGAGTATATGTTCTTGAAGAGCAGAAGGAATAGAGCAATTAATCTGATGAGCAGTCTGTGGTGACCAGGACCCTTAGCCAGGTATTGATGCAAGGTCCTACTAGTGGCTGTACAAGGGATGGGTAGGGTGCAGAGGGTATGTATGGCAAGGAAGGGGTGGGCCCAGGGTGTCCTGGGGAAGGGGTATTGGTTGGAGGTGGGTGCCGTGAAAAATAGGGGTGTCCGGGGTGAGGAGGTTGGCTGCTGTGGGGTGGTAGAGGGGGGTGAGGCTCAGGGTGAATGGTAGGGGGGCAGGATTAGATGTGGTCAGAGCAAGAAAGGTAACCATGAGAAGGCTGAGTGTGAGAGCCATGGTGCCCATTGCTATTTCTATTGGGGGGTAAGGGGAATAACTGACCTTCAGTGAGTGTGACTGATGCTGTGGAGTAGATTTTTTTCTTTTTCTTCAGAGTACAATATGCTAAAAGTGAGAACAAGGCAGGGGATAACGGTGATTAGAACAGGAAAAGGCAGAGGCAAGGTTGGGGGATTAATAGGAAAAATAAGATAGTGTACCTAATAAATACTGGAAAGATGGACACAAAGTGACATGGCTTCACAGCAGGACACTTTTGTCAAACCAACTTGATTGACTTCTTTGACTAGGTCATCAGAACATTGGATCAGGGAGGGGCGGTGAACATTGTATACCTACTGCAGATTTCAGCAAGGCATTTGACACTGTCCCTTATAGAAGGCTAATCAACAAGCTGGAACATATCAGAGTTGGACAGAAGATGGTCAGCTGGATCAGTAACTGGCTGAATGATAGGACCCAGAGACTGCTAGTCAAAGGATCATTGTCAAGGGAGGATAGGCTAACCAGTGGCGTCCCACAGGGATTGATACTGTGACTGATCCTATTTAACATATTTATAGTAGACATAGCGAATGGACTAAAAGGGTAGGTTTGCCTGTTCACAGATGATACAAAACTCTGCAACAGAGTGGACACAAGGGAAGGAGAAGACAACATGGAAGCTGACCTTAGAAGGCTAGAGGACTGGTCCAGGAACTACCAGTTACAATTTAATGCCACAAAGTATAAGGTAATGCATTAGGAAAAGAGGAACCCTGGAAAAAAGTACACACTGGGAGGACATCAACTTGAAGAGACACAAATGGAGCGAGATTGCGGCATAATCATCACTGATGAATTAAAGGTAGGAATACAGTGTGAGAAAGCAGCACAGAATGTGGGTGGCATCCTCAGATGTATAAGTAGAGGTATGTCTAGTAGAAAGAGGGAAGTTATCATGCCACTCTACAGGTCCTTGGTGAGGTCACACTTGGAGTCCTGCATTCAGTTCTGGAGACCTCACCTCAAGAAGGACCTTGACCATTTGGAAATGGTGCAGAGAAGGGCTACTAAGATGGTACATGGACTGCATCACAGGTCATATGAAGCAAGCCTCAGGGAGCTGAACCTACCGTATATTCCCTTGAGCAGAGAAAAAACAGAAGATACATGATTGAAACATTTAAGTACATGAAGGGATTTAACGCAGCTCAGACAGGCAATCTATTTCAACAGAAAACTGCAGCACGCATGAGAGGGCATGATATGAGACTGATAGGAGGAAGGTTCAAAAGCAACCTCAGGAAGTACTTCTTCACAAAGAGTGATAGACTGTAGAACAGCCTGCCCAAGGAGGTGGTAGCATCAAAGACAATCAAGGAGTTCAAACTTGCATGGAACAGACATGAAGGACAAATTAGGATTAAGACTGCATAGGGAGGGGCTAGTTTCTAGGGCAGACTAGATGGATCACATGGTCCTCATCTGCTGATGCTTTTCTTATGTTCTTATGTTCTTCTTATGTTCTTTCTTATATTCTTATTTCCACCTATTCTGGTATACATGTTGAGGTCTTCCAACCTCTCCAAGCAGGACTTCCCTTTTTCTCCCTGGACTATTTTGATTAATTTCCTCTGCACTGCTTCCACCTTGTCCCTGGCTTTCCTCAAGTGAGGGTTCAGTTACTGCATCTAGTACTCCAAGGATGGTTGAACCAGTTATCTCTTCAGAGGCAGGATGGACCTTCTACTCCTACTGCTTACTCAGCTTCCTATGCATCTCAGTATTCTATTTGCACTCCCCAATGGTCTGTTGTTCTGGGTTGATGTTTTCAAGTTGTCCACAGTTATCACTCCTATGTACCTTTCTTTCATCATTTTCTCAACCTCTACTTCTCCCATTCTGTATGCAGCTATTTAGGTTCTTGGCAAAATGTGAATTACCTTACATGTCTTTGCATTAAATTTTACCTGCCATACCCCAGACCATTTCTATAGTGTCAACAGATGTTCTTTCATGGCACTAACATCGTGTTTACATCCACTTTTCTACAAATCTTTAGGTCATCTGCGAAGGTGTATATCTTCCCCCTAAATCCTAATAACAATGTCACAGATGAAGATGTCAAAGAAGACCACTCCTACGACCAGTCCCAGTGGCATTCTACTGGTGACCACCAAGACCCTTGAGTATTATCCATCAAGAACAACCCTCTGAATTCTCCCGCTCAGCCAATTCCTTACCTGTTCTGTAATCCTTTCCCCTACCCCCAAGGTCACACAGGTTTTTGATCAACCATTAATGTGGGATGGAAATTAAGGTTTTATTTAATTTCCAGGCTTGGCATACCACCTGCCTGACTCTTGTCTACTACATTCATCACCCAATCAAAGAAATCAATCAGGTATGTCTCACATGACCTCCCTTCCATGAATCACTGTTTCCTAATGAACTGTAGACCATTTCCCTCAAGGGACTCACCAGCCTCATTTTAATTATGACCCCCAGTAGCATCCTCACTATAGACATCAGACTGACTGGTCTACAGTTTTCTGGTTCATCCCTGCTTCTGCAGGTGCACCACATCTGCTGTTCTCCAGTCCCTTGGTGCCATCCCTGTTTCTAAGAAGCAATTAAGGAGATGTGCCAATGGTGCAGCAACAGCTTGTAATATTTCTTTCAGCACCTGTGGATTTAGCCCATCCAGGAAAATTTATTTTTTCACCTTTGTGTGTTTAGTCCTTCGAACACTAGTTCATCATTAATTGATTCCATACTGATGCTCCCTTCTTTCCAAGCTCTGATGACACATTCAGGCAGTGGTCACTGTAAATACTGAGCAGAAATACTTGATTAGTATTTCTGGCTTTTCATTCTCTCCCTTCTCCCACCTCTCTACCTTCCTTAGTCTGACTGTCCCCTTTTTTGATTTGCATTTCTACTATTTATTGGAAGAACACTTTTTATCCCTTTCATTTCGTTAAACGCGGCGCATCTTGAAAGCGTTGGGAAGTAGACACTTTGGGGTGTGCCTCTCCCATTAAATCCACTGCTCAGTTGAGCAGGTGTGGCGATCCTGCACTGATGGGTGTGGGGCTGTGTGTGACAGCAGTGGTCTTAAGCTTCAGAAACCACTGCTTTTGTCGCTACAGGCTTGCGTCACGCCACCCATCGCGCCGCCACCCCATGTCCGCGCCCCTCCCAAATCCTTTCTCCACACTGGAAGCCCACCCAGTGTGGCAAACCTCCATGTTGTTTGCCGGCGGGGTGCCCAATCCCCGTCAGCTCCTGACCCCCAAGCCATCCTTCTGTCATGCTGGTAGCCCACCCCAGCAGTAGCGTCCCATTGTTTGCCGCAGGGGTGCCCAATCCCCGTCGGCTCCCTCACCCCCCAGCCATCCTTGTGCCACACTAGGCCCACCCCACATGGCAAGCGTTCCATGTTGTCAATTAAAAAAACCCTGTAAAGTAATACTTGGTCTCGCAGTCTCCCCCACCTTCCCACAACCCGCACCCACCCACTGTACCCCTGCCTCCCCACCCCCTCACACCTTTACCTCTGGAGCTCAGCACGTGATCTTCAGTGGCCGGGAACACGTCTGCACTCTTCCAAAGCCGACTGCGATCTGAGGAAATGCCGGTAGCTATATAGGCTAGATAGAGAGTTTCAACTTGTGCATATCTCAGGCATTTTTGAATTTTTGCGCAATTTTCAACATGGGTTTTGGGATCCTTTCTCATGAATGATGTCACTGTCATGGCATTATTCAGGCCGAAGGATGATTCGCGGTCACTGTGCAAAATTACCCTTCAGGCCTGAATAGCAGCCATGTTGGTGTTTATCGATGAAAAAACCATTTATCAAATACCACAAAATGACTGTTTTATGGCGTCGCGTTGCGCGGTTCCTACGCAGACTCGTAAGTTCACGAATTTTCAATATTTTCACTCCAGATTTTCAACATTGCCATTTTACCACACCTTCTCATGAGCAGTACAGCTGTCATTTTTCACATCCTGCCCAAAACATGTTTCTGCCCATGTAGTGCACAATGGCGCAGTTGGTGTGCGAACGCAATGTATGGGACACATTAAGGAAATCACAGTGACCCTGTTCATGGGCAGAGGTCTTAAAATGGCTGTGTTGAAAATTTGGTGACAAAATTCCAAAAATGACTGTTTTACGAGTGTTCATTGCGCAGTTCCTATGCACGCTCGTAAGTTTGCAAATTTTCAATATTTTCACTCCACATTTTCAACATTGCCATTTTACCACACCTCCTTATGAGCAGTGCAGCTGTCATTTTTCACATCTTGCCCAAAAAGTGTTTTCCCCATGTAGCGCACAATGGCACAGTCGCTGTGTGAACTCAGTGTATGGGACACATTAAGAAAATCACAGTGAAACTGTTCATTAGCAGAGGTTTTAAAATGCCAATGTTGAAAATGGCGAAGTCGGTGTGCAAAATCAATGTATGGGACGCATTAAGAAAATCATGGTGACACTGTTCATTAGCAGAGGTCTTAAAATGGCTATGTTGAAAATTTGGTGAAAAAATTCCTAACAATGACTGTTTTACAAGCGTGCGTTGCACAGTTCCACGCATGCTCGTAGGTTTGCGAATTTTCAATATTTTCACTCCAGATTTTCAACATTGCCATTTTACCACACTTTCTTATGAGCAGTACAGCTGTCATTTTACATCCTGCCCAAAACGTGTTTCCGCCTATGTAGCGCACAATGGGGGTAACAAAAAGGTCATGCTGAAATTTTATTGTGCAAATACTAGCAATCGTACAGGGCATTAGGGTAAAGCACCATACGTGCCAAACACCACTGCAAATACCTGCAAGTGAACATTCGGCATTGACAAATGCTTGTTTTTAATTAGTGTTACTACCTTTGAGCAAAGCTTATTTGTAATGATGACCCAAATACAAAACATTACAAATACTAGTTGTACACAGTAATAAATATTTACACAATTTAAAACAGACATTGAACTTAAACACACAATAACATGTATACAACATCCCATCTTCTCTCGCTCCACCATCCTCAGCTCAGTATTTGACTTGGTTTCATGTGATAAGGGCAATTCCCTTATAGCGCCGCTCAATAGATCAACAAAGGAATCGCCCATTCCAAAACAGCAACTGCTCCATAGAGAGACCACTGCAAACAGTGACAGTCCTCTACAACACCACAACTCTGTATTTATTGTAGGGCCTTCACCCCCACACCCCCCTTTGTGGGAGGGCAAGACCCCCGCACCACACAAAATAAAGATTCTAAATTCCAGGGGGATCAGATTTAGGAGTAGTAGATACTCCCTCTGGAAGCAAAAATATATCTCCCACACCAGGATCTGAACCAGGCACCATAGGCTCTTGAGGCAGTGGCTCATGTCACTACACCACAAGGCCAGCTCAATGGAATCCTAACAAACTCTACTCTTCACCCTTTCAACAGTGAGTGTAGCACACATCCCTCTGTGCTACACTCGCTATAGAAACTCACAGCCCTTTTTTCCACTCACTCCATATATATTGACCTAACCAAAGTCTTCTACTTGGTTAGCCACTCGTTGCTGGTAGACAGACTCCTCTTGATATTCTTCTCTGCTGAATCAGGGACATGGTTCCAAAGCTATCTCACTGAATTCTCTCAATGCGTAAAGATCAGTGGTGCTCTATTAGATACCAAACGTGTGGCAGTCAGTGTCCCTAAAGGACTGGCATAACCTCACACAAAACCTGGGATGTAAACATACCAGGATACACTATCTACAGGGGGACAGAGAGGGTAATAGAGGAGGAGGAGTAGCTTTTTACATAAGGGAAGGAATCAAAGCAGCAGAACAAAAGGGAAAACAGGGAGGAGAAGAAGCACTGTGGGTAAATTTGGAGACCGACAATGGCACCACAATCCACACAGGGGTTGTATACAGACCCCCTTCTTAGGGGGAGGAAATGGACAAGGAAATGATAGAAAGTATACTTAATAAGGCAGAAAAAGGGGAGATATTGCTGATGGGCGATCTGAATATGCCAGATGTTAACTGGAGTGCAGTTGCAGCAGCCACTTCAAATAGTGGGGTTATTCTAGATGCCCTACAGGGGGCATTCCTTAGACAACTAGCATTGGAGCCCACTCGAGAGGGAGCAATCTTAGACCTGGTTCTCTCAAATGGAGATGAAGAGAGGATCACAGATGTAGAGTGGGTAGCTATCTGGGAACTAGCGACCATCGAACAGTATGGTTCACAATAAACACAGCAATAGAGTCAAGCCATACAAAGGCAAAGGTACTGGACTTTAGGAGGGCTGACTTTGTAAAATGGGTGAGTGCCTAAGGAATGCACTAGCAAATGGGCAGGAAGGAGGGTGGAAGAACAATGGAGAATAATAAAAACTGCCATCACAGAGGTAACTAGCCTTGTGTGAAGCAAATAAACAAAACTAAGCGATGTAAGAAACCACTATGGTTCTCAAAGGAAGTGACAGTGAAGGTTCAAGAGAAAGAAAGCTTTCAGGAAGTACAAGGAATTACAGAAGGAGCAGGACAGAGAACTGCATCAGTTAAAGCAAAGCAAGCTGGGAAGGCAGTCAGAACAGCAAGGCCCAAACTGAGGAAAAGGTAGCCAACTCAGTTAAGAAGGGGATAAAACCTTTTATAGGTACATCAGGAGGAAGGAAGACCAAGGGAGGGATAGTGAGGCTTAATAAAGGGGGAGGGTGGGAAGAGGGTGACTGTGAAAAGGCAGAGATACTAAACAAATATTTTGCTCTGTATTTACAAAGGAAGAGGAGGTACCTAAAACAAACAGTAGAAACACTCTGGATACAGAAGTTGATACCAACCCATTTACAGAAGGAAGGGTTCTGAAAGAACTCTTAAAACTGAAGGTGGACAAAGCAATGGGGCCTGATGGGATTCATCCCAGAATTCTAAAAGAACTAAGGGTGGAATTAGTGACACCACTGACTACCCTGTTCAACAAATCATGGGAGGATGGGGTGGTATGAGTTTTAGTGTCACTCAAAGGATCAAAAATACATGCACCAGGTGTATCAAAATCACAGGTATTCTCTGCATTTCATGAATAAATTTCTAAAGAAATAGAAGATTTATTACAGGACAAAGCTTGTAAACTATTCATAATCAATATTTTGTCCTGCTTCTTCTTCCACGCTGCCCCCCTCCTCGTCCTCTTTGCTGGAAATGTACGTTTTGAAAATGTGTGCGTGTCTGTCTCTGACTGCGCCGTATCGCCTGGTTTTGGGGGGCGACTGTCCAAGTGGGGATTCCCCCATAAGACTCTCAAGATGAGTATCCGAATCATCTGTATTAGAGGGACCAGTTGTGTAGTCCAAAACCGTGTTTGTAGGTCCAAAAGATGTACTAGTCTTTTTTAATATAGATCTTGGACCTGAATCGTTGGAGTCATTCCAGTTATAAACTTTGTCATGTAAATAATCATTCTCATCTCAAGTAAACTTTTTTTGTTTCTGTTTTTTAATAGTCACGTCATACCTCATTACTTTTTCAAATAACATTTGGTTGAGTCTCTCCCATTCCATGGTATCAACAGACTCCTTTAACTGAATTTCCACTTCATTAATCTCTTTAGACAAAGCCTCATTGATAGGTTTAGCAAATTCTAAAATGAGCTCAATGTTTTAACTGAAGCCTCATGCATGTTATCGTGCCAACGAGACATAAATTCCAAATTTTCAGTACCATATGCTGGCTTTTGCGTTATGCAAAGTCCCCTAGGGACTTGATGTACCTGAAGATATGCATCCAAAGTAGTTTTATGCCAAAACATTCTTCTGCCTTTCAAAACCAGTTTTTCAAACTTACGGTATAGAGTCTTAGGGTTTAACTCACCCATGCTGTTCGCAATTCCATCATTCTTTTCCAGTAATGGATTGTTTCCTTCTTGGGCAAGAAAGACATAGCTCGCAAAATTAATTGGATGTGCACTGCCACTAGCATCATTAACAGAGGCCTGTTGCACTCGTCAGATACCTCCCTGTAGCTGTGACATCACAACACATAGTGTTACTCACAAAGGGTTCGTCTGGAAACTGTTGCTTTTACCGACAGTGCCGCTCTCTGAAAATAGGGCAAAGAGAGAGTTTTTGGATTTATGCTTTGAATGCTTGTTTTGATAGGGGGCTTAATGAGAACATTGAGCTAGCTGCATTCTTAAAGAAATACAAATAAATTGACTCGGATAGGGGCCTCAATGAAAGTTTTGAATCAGTAGTATTTTAAAAGAAATAATGATTTCTATATTTCTGAGAAGATGAAAAGCTTTACTTACGAATGAGTCTTAGCAGGTTCACTGCACGTATAGATTTTTTCTAACAGTAATGAAATATAAGCAACCTGCTAATGTTTTTCGTAATAAAGAAGTAGTCAAATACATAAGTTGACATAAGTTAAACATGTTGCTTGTTTTTCACAACATACATATTTGAGAATTGTAATAATCCTTACTAAGAACAGTAATTGCCCATATTTTGTGTGTTACCTAGTATTAGTATGGGGCAAGTGGATATATCATGTGTACCTTTAAGGTAGTAGTACCCAATTCAATTCAATTTGAATTGTGTTCACATTGGTGTTGTTAAATCACATGACATAGCTGACAGCATATTTAAGTGAAGTAATTTTATTGTGTCTTTTACTCTGAGGAAGCTTGGCGGCTGGCCAAGTGAAACGGCAGTCCTTTTTTTGATGTGCACTTTGGTTTGCAATAAACAGACTTGGATTTTATATCTTTTGGTTGCTGTTACTGAGTTGTGTGGGTGCTTATATTTAACTCTTACTGGTCGATTTGTATAGAGCACCACACGTTTCCTGGTGCTCTTTGTACTTTTCTGTTCCGTACATCATGTAAGAGCATATAGGCCAGGGACAGGGGGAGCCCCCCCTTTTAAAATGCAAGGTTATTTTGTGCAAAGTGATTAATGTAACTTTCAATTTTCTTGGTTTTGGGCAGTTATCTCAACAGCTTCCACAGACCAATACAAGGAGATGGCACCGAAGAAGAGCAAGCCGTCTAAAGAGAACACCTATAAATCCATAGTGGAGCTCACTGAGGTGGCCAACAGAATGTGGCAGATGATGGAAGGAGGGTAGCTGGGGAGATCTGGGGAGAAATGGAAAGCAGGGAATGGAAAAGGGGATGATGGGAAGAGGCCATCAGGGAGGCCATGCAGCCCTGCCAGTGTGCAGCCCCTGTTGGGGGTTCCTTCCAGAGTGGAGAGAGAGAGAAGAAAGAGTTCTGAAAGAGCTCTTAAAACTGAAGGTGGACAAAGCAATGGGGCCTGATGGGATTCATCCCAGAATTCTAAAAGAACTAAGGATAGAACTAGTGACACCACTGACTACCCTCTTTAACAAATCATGGGAGGATGGGGTGGTACCTGAGGACTGGAGGAGGGCAGATGTATTCCCCTTCACAAAAGTGGGAGCAAGGCAGAAGCAGAAAACTACAGACCTGTTAGTTTAACCTCAGTAGTAGGAAAATGATGGAATCACTTCTGAAGGAAAGAATTGTTGCATATCTAGAGGCCAGAGGGCACAGGACCCAAGGCAGCATGGATTCTGACAGAGGAAGGTCATGCCAGACAAATCTGATAGATTTCTTTGACTGGGTGACCAAAGTAGTTGATCAGGAGGGCTGTGGACATGGCCTACCTAGACTTTAGCAAGGCATTTGACACAGTCCCACACAAAAGATTAATATAAGTTAGCCATCCTGGGAGTGGGTCCCAAGATGACAGCCTGGGTAAAGAATTGGCTGGAGAATAGGACACAGAGAGTAATAGTAAATGGAGTCCACTCTGAAAAAAGGGGGGTTAGCAGTGGGGTACTACAGGGTTCAGTATTAGGACCGGTCCTCTTCAACGTCTTTATAAGCGACATTGCAGAGGGACTGGAAGGAAAAGTATGTCTCTTTGCAGATGACAGAAAGATCTGCAACAGAGTTGATGCACAAGGTGGGGTGGAAAGGATGAGAAGGGACTTGGCAAGGTTAGAGGAATGGTCAAATGTATGGCAGCTTAGATTCAATGCTAAAAGTACAAGGTAATGCACCTGGGAAACAAAACCAGGGAAGAGTACACAATGAGGTGAGATACTAACAACAACAAAAATGGAAAGGGACCTGGGGTAGTCATATCAGATGACCTAAAGGTGGGCAAAGCAATGTGAGATGGCAGCAAGGAGGGCTGGGGGATACTGGGATGCATAGGGAGGCATCACCAGTGAAAACAAGAAGTTATTATCCTCTGTACAGACAGTTGGTGAGACCACATCTGGAGTACTGTGTGCAGTTCTGGAGACCCAATCTCCGCAAAGACATAGACAGGATGGAAGCTGTCCAGAGAGGGCACTAAAATGGTGCAGGGTCTGCACCGGAAGACATATGAAGAGAGACTTAAGGAGCTTAATATGTATAGCCTCGAGGAAAGGAGGGAGAGAGGGGACATGATAGAAACTTTCAAGTACCTCAAGGGAATCAACAAAGTCCAAGAGGGTAGCATCTTTCAAAAAAAGAGGTGTGCAAGAACAAGGGGGCACAATTTGAAGATAGAAGGGTGGCGGCTCAGAGGTAATTTAAGGAAGTATTTTTTCACAGAGAGGGTTGTGGATGTATGGAACAGCCTTCCAGAGGAGGTTGTGGAGTCAAAAACAGTGGTGGAATTCAAGCATGCATGGGACAGTCATAAGGCAATTCTAGGGGGTGGGGGCAGGAAGAAGTAGGCTGCTGGTTAACTAGGATCTGCAGCTTATCCATCAGGTAGGGAAATGGGCAGACTGGGTGGGCCAAGTGGTCCTTATCTGCTGTCAAATTCTATGTTTCTAAACAGCGAGAATGCCCATGAAGACAGAAGTGTGGAAAAAGTGGCTAAGGAAATATCCCGATAGGGAGGTGGCTGAGTCACTTAAGACAGGGTTTGAGATGGGCTTTCCATTAAGATGTGAAGGGTTCAGTGAAAGGGAAAGAGGACATCTTAGAAGGAAAAATTGAGAAGGAAAAAATGGCAGGTAGAGTAGAAGGGCCGTACACTATACCTCCACTGCAGAATATGAGAATCTCTTCATTGGGGCTGGTCCCCAAAAAACAGCGAGGGGAATACAGAGTGATTCACCACCTGTCATTTCCAGAGGGGACTCAGTGAATGATTTCATAAGTGAGGAACATAGTAAAGTGAGCTACGCCACATTAGAAAAGGCGGTGCAGATCATCCGGGTGACTAATGATGCCTTGATGGCCAAATCGGATGTAAAGTCCGCATTCAGATTGCTTCCAGTTAGGAGGGAAGATTGGGACTTATTGGGCTTTAAGATTGGGGATCAATACTATTTCGACAAAGCAGTGCCCATGGGGTGCTCCATAGCATGTGCGTCATTGTAAGCATTTAACACCTGTTTACAGTGGATATTTCAGGAGCAGAGTGGGTATAAGGCTATAATACACTACCTGGATGATTTCCTTTCAATAGGTAGTGGGAGGAGGGAGACAGAGAAAATGTTGGCCAGCTTTCAAGAGTTGTGCAGAGAGTTAGGGGTCTCGCTTTCACCAGATAAAACAGAAGGGCCCAGTAAGGTTTTAGAATTCTTAGGCATAGAAATAGATGCCCTGAATGAAGTCTTTAGGTTACCAGACAACAAAGTGATGAGGCTGAAGGAGCTGATTAGAGGGGTCACGGGGAGGAGAAAGGTGCAATTAAAACAGGTGCAACAGATCATGGGACATATGAACTTTGTGTACAGAGCAATTGGGCCGGCTAGGGCCTTCAGAAAAAGGCTAGCAAGGGCCACAGCAGGAATAACCAAACCACACCACTGGGTAGACATAACAAAAGGAGTTAAAGAAGACTTCAGGGTTTGAGAGGAGTTCCTCAACACCTTTAATGGCTGTTCTTTTTGGCAAGAAGACTGGGTATATAACATGGATCTTGAGCTCTACACTGATGCGGCAGAGGGTTTGGGTATGGGAGGTTATTTGAAGGGAAGATGTTTTGCAGAACCATGGCCTATGAGTTGGGTGAAAGAGGGGAAATTAAAAGATATCACACTGTTGGAAATTATGCCCATATGGGCCTGCATCCTGATGTGGGGAGAAGAACTGCGGAATCAGAAGGTCACATTTTGGTGTGACAACAAGGCAGTGGTGGAAGTTTTAAACATTAGGGGAGTCAGATAAGAAACAGTAATGCAGGTTTTGAGATAATTAGTTTTAAGGGCCCTGCAATTGAATATGTCATTCAGGGCCAAACACATAGAAGGGGTTAAAAATATCCTAGCTGACAGCATTTCCCATCTGTGACTGGACCGTTTATGGATGCTGGCACCAACAGCAGAGGATCGGAAAACACCCGTACCAACGAACATCTAGGATGTTGGCGAGAGGGAGCAGAACTGCTGTTTCACAGCTCATGGGCACCATGGACTTTGAGGGCCTATGAAGGGGCATGGCAGGTGTTCCAAACATTCAGGGCAACACACCACATGGAGGTAACTGGGCCAATTATGGAGGAACAGTTAGGAAAGTACACAGTGGATCAGTGGGAGAGAGAAACAGCTCACAACACAGTGGGGGTATACCTAGTGGGGATTAGCTTAATCTGCAGCCTTAAGAAATGGGGGGACCCAGCGAAGTCAATGTTGATCAGGAGAAAGATGCAAGGATGGGGAAAGTTGAAACAAAGACCCATGGATAGTAGATGACCTATAGGGGAACAGTGGCTTGCAAAATTAAAAGGGGCACTACCGGCAATTTGCAGATCAAAAGATGAAGTGCAATTATTTCACACAATTTACCTAGTAATGTTTGCAGGGGCCCTGAGATTGAACGAGGCTATGGGACATGGCAAGAAAGAAGAAGAAGGGAGGTTGAAGTGGGAAGATATAATCTGGGGGATGAAGGAGATACACATGCTAATCAAGAAATCAAAGACAGATCAAGGGGGAAAAGGTTGCACGGTGACCCTGAAATCTCAAGAGGAGGACACAGTGTGCCCAGTAAAAGCTTTGTGGGCTTACGCCACAGAGCATGGGTATAGAACAGGGAGTTTATTTGTGCATGGGGATGGCAAAACAGTCACCAGTTATCAGGTCATGGCCATACTCAAGAAAGGCATGTGATTCTTGGGTGAGGACCCAGGCAATTATTCCTCTCACTCTTTTCAAATAGGGACTGCATCACAGTGGGCAGTGGGAGGGGAGATGGTGACTAAGATGTTGATAAAGGGGTGCTGGCGGTCCGCCAGTTACAAGAGGTATATTCGGGCACTGCAGTATGGAAACTAACATATCATCTGTGTTTATTTTCAGGTACAGGACCACAAAGAGGGAGGAGGGGGAAGGCCAAGAAAAGGGGGACTACGATTGGAACTAAGAACATGTTTTAAGTAATATATTCTGCTTAAATCCTATAGGAAGAGGGAGGATCAAGGAAGTATGGATCTGTGGTCACTCCTATGTTTATTGGGCAGAAAAGAGAGTGGAGAGAAAGCCTGGGGGAAAACAGTTATACCAGGATGTGAGAAAATGTAGGCTGGTTTGGTGTGGCATCTGAGGGACGAGATGGGCACAGTTGCTTCCTACACTAAGAGAGATGAAAGAGCGGCAACCAGTTTCAGACCTAGGGGCAATGACATTGGGGGAAAACCATGGATGGACACATACATGCAGGTAAAAAGGGGTTTAGAGAAAATACAACAGTGGTGGACAGGGGTATGCCTTGCCTAGGAAGGGTCTGGAGACATGAATACAGCCATTGAGCTTTAGACAGGGCCAGGAGGAAAATGAATAGAAGGGTAGGGACACTGATAAAGAAAATGGGGGGGCAGGTAATACGGTGGGGGTGGAAGAATGGGTAGAGGATTTCTACAGGTCAGATGGAGTACACCTGTCAGATCTAGCCATAGATATATTTAATACAGTAACGATGGGTTTTATAGAAGCATGGAGGAGACATGCAGACAGTACAATATAAAAAAAAAGAGAAGGAAAAGGAAGGAGGTCTCCTATCCTAAGCTTGGGGAAAAGCCAGCCATCCAACACAAGCTGGAGACTGGCTAATAGGAAAAAGGGGGGGGAAGGAGGGAGGGAGGGGAAAAAAAAGGAATAGGATGAAAAGAAGAAGCTGAAGGAGAAAAAGCGGTCTCAGTTCTCACCGTTGCCTAACCGGAAAAGAGAAGAAGAACGCGCCCAGGTTTTCACCTGGGGGAGTGAGAAGAGGAACAAAGAACGATGATCAGAGATTGATATATGGGTGCAATAAAATACATTCTGAAAAAGAGGCAATAATAAATGATGATAAGATGGAAATGGAATTATGAGATATAATAAATTAATTGCCAGTCTGAGCACAACAACATACAATGGTCTCTGTATTTTTGTGAGGGGAAAAGGGGGTAATTCAGGACAATGGACTTTGCCCTTTAGGGGGCAGACCAAGTTGTTCTAGTGCACCCCCTTCCTTCACCTGAGGATGGTGTGCTCAGAGTGGGGATGGGGGAAGGAAGGGGAGGGGGTTGGGGCAAGAACAATAGGCAGGCAGCAGGAAAGGGAGGGGCAAAAGGAGGTACATAATGGCCAGCACAGAGGTGGTTCAGCCACTTTTGCTGAAGTTTTGATCCCTCCCATCCACCCTTAAACTAGGGAGCATGAGGGGAAGACAGTCAGAAAAGGGACTATATGCTTGGTCTGCCAAAGGTGGATGGCAGAGTTGTCTGGTAGGACGGTTATGGTCTGCCAAAGATGGATGGCAGGGATGATGGAAAGGGGAAAAAGGGGGGAAGGGAGGGGGAAGGGGAAAGAAAAAGGAATAAGATGAAAAGAAGAAGAAGCTGAAGGAGGAAAAGTGGTCTCAGTTCTCACCGTTACCTAACAGTAAAAGAGAAGAAGAAGGCACCCAGGTTTTCACCTGGGGGAGTGAGAAGAGGAAGAAAGAGGGATGATCAGAGATTGATATATGGATGCAATAAAATACATTGTGAAAAAGCGGCAATAATAAATGATGAGATGGAAATGGAATTGTGAGATATAATAAATTAATTGCCAATCTGAGCACAACGACATACAATGGCCTCTAACTTTTTGTGAGGGAAAAGGGGGGAATCTGGGACAATGTATCATACCATAAAATGTACTGTTTCTATGTGTTATATAGTGTCAGTTATGTCTGTGCAAAAGTTGCAATAAAGTACAAGTTTTGTTTAGTTTTTCTTAACCAGGATAGACACACTAAACTGAATCTTGTTTACAGGTGTGACCTGGGAGCACACAGAAGTTAAATGACTTGCTCAGTGTCAAACAGTGTGCAAGTTAAACCAGCATTTATCAATGCCGAACACTTGATGCTTGTTAAGTATTTTTTTTTATTTTGACAGCAACTTTTGAAGATACTTGTTTTAGGATTTACTTTAAAGATGTGACATGTACCACTTATAGTGTACTGACCAAAATGTCATTTCACACCATGGGTCCAAAAGCACATCTCATCCAGGATGTTGAAAAATGACACATTATGTTTATGAGGTGGTGTTGAAAAATGGTTATGTTGAAAGTCTGGAGTTAAAATACTAAAAATTAAATTTACCTAATGCCTAATGGGTAGATCTCAGTCAGTTAGAATTGACAAGTCCTTGCCCCGACACTGACACTGGTGTGTTGGAACAATAGGTTATAATATCACTTTTATAATAGAACACCTGGATTTACCTTTGGCCTTACCTCAAAATATTTTTGAAAATTCCCCCAAATATTTATAAAATTCAAATATGACATTCTCCCACTTCTTCAGGTTCTGGATAACAGTAATAACATTTTTGCAACACTTATGAATATGAAAAATATATATATATATATATATTTTATTAACACCTTTACAATAATTCTAAACACTCCTAATTAATATACCTTGTAAACATAACAAACTGTAAACATAAACAACAAAGGTTTCAGAAAATCAAACAAACCACAAAGAAATAACACAAACAAACACAACACATTTCAGCAAATAAACAATGCAAATGAATAAGCAATATTCAGCACAATACATGGCATTGGTTATATACCAGGCATTCAGCATATTTAGTATTTAGCATGACCTTTTGATATAAGAACATGTAAACTCATTACATTAGAGCCATAGATTATATTTCTGCAGAACACTTATTTCAAAACTTCATAGCATTTAAAATGTATTTCCTTTTGTCTAAATTTCTTAACCTATATACCCAAGATTTGTAATTAAAAGTTAAGTTCATTATGTTACAACTCCAAATGGCCACATTGGAATATTAAGATATTATTAATTAATAATTTAATTTTATTCTTTGTTAACTGGGTGAGGAGACTGGACCATTGGTCCCTTTTCAGGCCCGACCCTGACTTGTACAAAAAATACAAAACAATTAACACATTTCAATAAAACATGATTATGAATAACAATTACAAACAGACAAAGACAGAAAATATTGCTTTCAAATAATACTTAAATTTCTGGTTGTCTGTAGGCTTGACCTTCTTTCCTTTTAACTTTCAAAATCTTGATGAGAAATGCTTCTTCTGATTTTGGATGATAAAAATCCTTCAGTGGCTTGGCTAGGCTGTAGTCCTGTCTTTTCCTTCCTCACCTTTGAATCTTGGACTGTAGAATCTTCTGACATAAATGGAGCAGTGTAGGCTGGATCTCTCTTGCTTGACATCACGAATCATCAAAAAGTCACTTATCAAGATTTGGTAGGAACATCAAGTAGTTTGGTATTGACAGTTCACGGCACAATAGTACGTTTCTTCCCAACTTCAGTTGTTTGCAGAAAAGGATTTTCTTATGGATGGCAAAGTCTTTTGGTTGGCAACTGGATCTATGATTTTTCTGTTTTAATTAATTTCCACTTGGGCCTTGAGATGTTTGTTTGAGCAGAACTTTAAAACATTCCTTCTGTCAGGATGTCCAGAGTAAACTACATTCTTTGCTCTGTCCAATATTGGAAAAAGTCCTTTCTCTTAAAAATCAATTTCAGTGGCTGGATCTTGTTGCAACGTTGTGCAAACTTTCAAGCTTGTCAATAGCACCCCCTGGTGGATACAATGACTTAACCCAAATGCTGGTCCCAAGCAGGTATGGCGTCATGCTTGCAGCCTAGTAAAAGTCAAAGATAATATGAATTCTTCAATCAGACCAACGTAGGTCTATTCAGCACCAGGATTCAGGCAATTCTGAAGTGGGCTTGGGCAAATTTACTTATATGTTTCTAGGTTGGATGACATCATTACCAGACTCTGATTAGTCCTTGCAGATGATGAGTACCTGATAGTTATTATCACATTAAGGGCATCCCACTGGCTCCAGACTTACTTTTATGAATAAAATACATTTTCTTTTATAATTTCTTTATTTAAAATAATGTAACTTTTAGACCAATATATTTGAACTTTTCTCATTGAAAGGAGTCTTTAAACATGTTTCTTATGTTTCTAGGATTAGTATTTCCTAAATTTGCTAATAAAGGCTATAACGTTAATATTTTAACAAAATTTCTCTAAACCAAGTAATAGTCCTGCTCTAAATATTCTTGGCTTCAGAATAATATAAGATTTGTCAATGAGTTCTTTTCAGAATGTTGCTAAAGTATTATATTTTCTTATAAGCATATGGTTTTCTTTATTTTCTGAAGAGAGTCCATACATCACTGTCAGAAAAACGTATTGACTACAAACTTTCAGACAATGGATTTCTTCACAGTAACAAGTTGTATACTCAAGAATTATATTTTTAGATGTGTCACAATGTTAGCTTTCATCTGACCTTAAACTTGAAGAATTTACTTTAAAGGATATTGCTCTAAAATGTCTATATCAATATTTTCTTTTCCCCAGTATCTGCATCTACAAAACTTGGATAAATAATTAACTACACTACATTTTATAAGTTCTGAAAATTTTGAAACTGGCAGCATGTTGCGTTTTTAATTTTGTAGTCAAAATACTTTTCCTTAGTATAAAACTTAAGGCACTTTTTTTTCAAGGAACATAGTATAGACTGTACTTGGCACACGTTGGTACAGAAAAACATCCATTCATCATCTGTCAAGTTTCCATAGTAACATCTCTTCAGTTAGTGAAACTCATCCTCCGTTATATGGAAGGGATGCTCCATTCCTTTTCAGTGCTCACTAAGAAGTGAAACTTATTCCTCATATGGAATGTTCCACGTATGGAATGACTGCAATGTCACCTTCTCAGCCATATGGAGGATACTTGAATCTTAAACAGTGGAACTATTTTTTTTTCCTAATGGCTTGGATTTTAGATTTCCTTTCTAGTGCTTCAAATTCAAGCAGTGTCCTTCTTCGTGCACAGAGAAGTCATTTGGATATTATTCCAACCAGACATTTACTAGTATCCCTTATAATTAAGCCCTTATAAAGAATATAAAATAACAATTGATAATAAGAATAGGATAATAAAATTACAATAGTATTTTTTTTAATCAACTTAGTTTTGTTCCTACATTTCCCACTTTTGAATTAAAAATGCACCACAGAAATGCATTTTGTAATTCAAAACTATAATCCTACTATATGGGTATATAGTTTAAGGATTGCAGGGAAAATGAAACATAGAAAACTAAGTTGCATCATGATATGGTAACATGACATCCTTAATGCATGACATCATCACATATGATATCGGATGTGACATCATAGGATGTGACATCACTAGATGACATCATATGAGATGTAGTTTTGGGCATAGACATATGTACAGTACTACATGAATAAACATTATTAAACATGATTACAACTATTCACTCTTTTAACTTCTACAATTTATACATTGCTTAAAAATTTCACAAATACAACAAACTCTCTTTACTCATCAGTTCCAAAGATCAGAATTGTAATTAATATTTTAACTGGACACTAGTTCCTTATTTTTAATCTTTACACAATCATGTACCTTTTTAATCTTTAGTATTGCAGTACATGTAAGGCTAGTAAGCTACTTTTTGTTATATTTCATAAGTTCTGTTCCCCTTGTGCTGAAGGTACTACTAAACTGGCCCTTTTAACCTTAATCAGTATTCACCAAGATATCATTTCTTGATTGGAAGTTACCCTTTTTGGTAGCTCATGGATTTTAGTTCAAGGTCCATTTGTGGTTTACCTTTTAACTCATAGTAACATTGGGATACCTTAATGAAATTAAGGAAATGTTCTAGAAACATAGAAACAGAGAATCTGATGGCAGATAAGGACCTCTTGGCCCATCTAGTCTGCCCATTTCCCTACCTAATGGATAAGCTGCAGATCCTAGTTAACCAACAGCCTACTTCTTCCTATTCCCCACTAGAATTGCCTTATGTCTGTCCCATGCATTCTTGAATTCCCTCACTGTTTTTGACTTTATGGCCTCCTCAGGAAGGCTGTTCCATGCATCTGCAACCCTCTCTGTGAAGAAATACTTCCTCACATTACCTCTGAGCTGTCTTCCCTCTATCTTCAAATTCTGCCCCCTTGTTCTTGCACATTACTTTTTCGAAAGATGCTACCCTCTTAGACTTTGTTGATTCCCTTGAGGTATTTGAAAGTTTTTATCATGTCCCACCTCTCCCTCCTTTCCTCGAGGCTATACATCTTAAGCTCTTTTATTCTTTCTTTATATGTCTTCCGGTGCAGACCCTGCACAATTTTGGTTGCCCTCCCCTGAACAGCCTCCACCTTGTCAATGTCTTTGCAGAGATGGGGTCTCTAGAACTGTACAGAGTACTCCAGATGTGGTCTTACCAGCTGTCTGTACAGAGGGCCAACAACATCCTGTTTTCTACTGGTGATGCCTCTCCCTATGCATCGCAGTATCCCCCAGCCCTCCTTACTGCCTTCTCGCATTGCTGGCCCACCTTTAGGTCATCTGATATGACTACCCCCAGGTTCTACTATTTTGTTACCTTATTATGCTTCTACTAAATTAAAAATCTGATTTTTTCTATTTCTTGTACATTTTTTTTAAATCAAAATTGAAATCAAAATCAGGCTTATTTAACTTTTTTTTTCTAAGATGCATGTGGTATTTTGTACTAGGGGTTGGGTAACCTGATTACCTGAAGGTCAGTTACCCCACCATGATGACATCACTTAAAAATATGTCTTTTAATAGAAAGAACATTTTACAATGTTTTTCTAATTTAGTTTTACAAGTACACACTTGGTTATCTCGTTACTTAAAATTAGAAAAAGTAAGTTTTACCTGAATTTACCTTATTGTTCAACATTTTTTTCATCATCAACTTCAGTTTTTCATTATCAATTACATATAGTTCATTAAAACTCTATTTTATTTCTCTCTTTAGATAATACCTTCTGTTAGTCTCCTCCCAATAACTGGAATAACAAATATCTGAATCATAAAGGATTTCACCTTTCATTTTTTCTAACCTGCAGTTAGTTTTAAAAGTGACTGACCCTGTGTTTGGAATCATGTACTAGAAGAAAAAAAGCATGCATTACTCAAGTGCACATACCTAGACAAAGTGTGGAATGGATCTTCAAATCCATATCACAACCACAGGTTAGGCACATACAATGCAGTTGTATTAAACACCTTTCCATTAACTGCAACAGACAATTTTTTGTTTACTTTATCTAAAGCTGTTGTAGTGAGCCCACTCACCATTTGGCACACTTGAGGAATAGCTTATCTATTCCTCAAGGCCAGTGATGTCACTTTATTGGGTAAGGGTAAGAAACCTAACCAATAATATTATGTAGTTACAACTAAGGGGAAACTTAGTTGTAACTACATAATATTATTAGTTAGGTTTCTATACACACCCAGTTGTTCAAGTGTATATATATACCAAGGCATGGGAGATTTTAAACCTTGCATGACATACAGGATGTTATATATTTTTACCCTATCTGGAGGTCCAAGGCAAGTGCCTATACTTTTCAAACCTTATTTTTGGTTTGGAACATTTTGTAATCATTCATTTTAACATTGGGTAAATCTGTGCACTGCTTGGCCAATGCAGAGTTCTGTTTTGTCTGGAACCCTAGATTTACCTCTGGTTTTACTGAGTAACACCTCCTTTCCACAGTCCTCGGTGGGCCTTGTACTTAGAGTTTCATGCTTTTGTTAAAAACAATATGGCACTGAGAAAAAAACAGGATTTACTTTCTTGTGAAGAAGGTTAGGCCTTTGGTTTAATTACAGATTTACCAGATCTTGTTTTGACAAACAAATCACACAAGCTTTAATTCTCCATATAACCAATTTTTAGAATTACCAAAACTAGATACAACAATACATTACATTACAGCCCACAGAATTTAGTTTAATCATTACATCATCTTTTTGAAAGTTGAATGGATTTCATTGTTTAGAAATGTTACAACTACATAGATACATAGATACATAGATACATAAACAGTGTCGGCAGATAAGGGCCTATGGCCCACCCAGTCTGCCCATTTGAACTTGTAAGTTCAGTTTGTTTTCCTAGAAGTCTGTTGCCCCTTACCCCTGACCTCCAGAATTCCTTTATGTCTATCCCGTGCATTCTTAAATCCCGTGATTGTTTCAGCCCCCACCACTTCCTCTGGCAGGGTGTTCCACTTGTCCACCACCCGTTCTGTGAAGAAATTCTTTCTCATGTTTCCTCTGAATCGTCCTCCCTCCAACTTCATCCCATGCCCTCTAGTCCTGGAACATCTTTTTCGCTTAAAAATAGTGTTTTCCTGCACCCTGTTCCTCCCTGTAAGATACTTGTATGTCTCTATCATATCCCCTCTCTCCCTCCTCTCCTCCAGGGAGTACATGTTCAGTTCCTTCAACCTGTCTTCATAGGACTTGTGATGCAATCCATGCACCATCTTTGTTGCCCTCCTCTGAACCTTCTCTACCCTGTCTATGTCCTTACGTAGATATGGTCTCCAGAACTGTACACTGTACTCCAGGTGGGGCCTCACTAGTGTCTTGTATAGTGGAATTATGACCTCCCTTTTCCTGCTGGTGATGCCCCTGCCTATACATCCCAGCATCCTATTTGCTTTACCTGCTGCCTTGTCACACTGTTTCCCTACCTTGAGGTCATCAGAGATGATAACCCCAAGATCCCTTTCCTTCTTGGTGCATGCTATATCCTCACCCCCCAACTGATATATTGTGCCAGGGTTTTTGTGCCCCATATGCATTATCTTGCACTTCTTTGCATTGAATTTCAACTACCAAACCCCTGACCATTCTTCAAGTTTCTGCAGGTCGCTTCTCATTCTGTCTACACCCTCTGGTGTGTCTACTCTTTACAGAGCTTTGTGTCATCAGCGAACAGTGAAATTCTGCCTTCTATGTCCTGCAATGTCACTGATGAAGATGTTGAATAGGACCGGTCCCAGCACTGATCCCTGTGGTATCCCACTGGTCACTCTTCCCTCTGTGGAGTGACAGCCATTTACCACCACCCTCTGTGTCCTGCCACCCAGCCAGTTACCTAGACACCACACTACTGTCCTGCCCACACCCATATTCCCCAGTTTGTGTAATAGTCTTCTATGTGGCACAGTGTCAAAGGCCTTGCTGAAGTCCAAATAGGCCATGTCCACTGCCCTCCCCTGATCCACCTCCCTAGTCACCCAGTCAAAAAATTCAATGAGGTTGGTCTGACATGACCTCCCCCTGGTGAAACCATGCTGCCTTGGGTCCTGTAGTCCATTGACAACCAGATGTTCTACCAATCTCTCCTTCAGTAGTGCTTCCATGATCTTCCCCACTACCGAGGTGAGGCTGACTGGTCTGTAGTTCCCAACTTCCTCTTTGTTCCCACTTTTATATAAGGGGACTACATCTGCTGTCCTCCAGTCTTTGGGTACCTCCCCTGTTTCCAGTGATCAGCTAAACAGGTTAGCCAGAGGTTCAGCCACCACCTCTCTTAGTTCTTTAAGGACCCTGGGGTGCACCCTATCTGGCCCCATTGCTTTATCAACTCTTATTACTTCCAGTTCCTTCAGGACCCTTTCTCATGTAAAGGGACTTGTGTCCATTTCTGCACCATTCTCACCCCTTGTACTCCCTTCAGACCCATTACCCTCCTCTTCCTCAGTAAAAACTGAGAAGAAATACCTGTTCAATATGTCAGCTTTACTGTTGTCATCCTCCACGTATCTCATCCTCCCCCCTTCAGTCTCACTATCCCTCCTTTGTCTTTCTTTTTTCACTTATGTACCTGTAAAAGGTTTTGTCCCTGTACCCACTGATTTTGCAATGTGCTCTTCTGTCTGAGCTTTGGCTTCCTTACTGACCTCCCCTGCCCTTTGCTTCTCCTGGTACTTCTCCTCATCCCTTCTGCCTGTGTCTTTTGTATTGCCTGAATGCAATCTTTTGGCTTTCACTTTCTTTGCTACTCTTTGAAAAACCATAATGGTCTCCTCTTCCTTTTCCTCTTGCTAACCTGCTAATGCATAATTCTGTTGTTCTTGTAATCCCCATTTTAAATACTGCCCACTGTTCCTCAACCCCTGATTCCTGTCCCATTCCCTTAATGCCTCTTTCAAGTATCTCCCCATTTTCCCAAAGTCTGCCCCCCTAAAATCCAGGATAGTGTTTTTGTGTGGTTTGGTTCTGCTCTTTCTGTGATTTCAAACCACAATGACTGGTGGTCATTGTTTCCCAGGTGCTCCCCCACTGTTACCCCCATCACGCTGTCCCAGTTTGTGAACACAAGGTCCAGTATTGCCTTCTGCCGAGTTGGTTCCGTGACCAGTTGCTTGAGGAAGACACCCTGAAGGGAGTCCAGGATAAATCTGCTCCTAGTTGATGCTGCTGCATTTCTAAATGGAATGGGCTTTTTTTACTTGTAACTATAAAGCTTTTTTTAGAGTAGTCTAGAATAGGTTTAAACCTCTTTAGATCATTTCTAATCAAGAAATCATTGCCTGCTCTGTTTGTAACATACACCAGATATTTAATCACCATTTTACCACATTTCAATTCCAGCCAGACTTTACCTAATGTCTTTTGAGCTTCCTCTCCATAACCTATATTCTGTAAGCTGTTAGGAAGGGTTTTCAGCTTCTCTGAGTTACCTAAGGCATCAGTCAATTCATCAAAGAGACTTTCAGACATGAGACTTACTTCAGCCCCAGAATCAAGCAAAGTCTCATGATTTAGACTGTCTTAAATGTTTATATCAAAGTAAAATCTTTCTGCTTTTCCTTTCAGAATTAAGTTGCCTAGGCAGAATTTGTCTGTCTTTCCTGGCAACATATCAGTTTCACTATGACATCTTACACTGTGATTGGAGCTAACTCTGGATGTCTTTTGAGAAAGGCTAAGCATACAGATAGCATTTTCAATTTTACTTGGCATTGTATTTTTAAATATCATTCCAATCTCATTATTCTTTTTAACAATAACAGTTTCTTTTACCATGTCAGCAATGAGGTGAACAGAATCTGTAAGTCACATAGCACTACTAGTCCCACCTGCACTAAGGATTTTGCACAGGAAAATGAAGGTCTGGAGGTGATTGAGCAACTTGGAGCAATATTTGAGAACAAGCTCTTAACTTTTCTATGAGCTGTTTTGTCTCCTCCATTTCCTTTTTAAATTCCTTTTTATATGGCATGTTGATCATGTTCTCTTTCTCTGCAACACTATGCCAAATTATTTTACTGAGACCTGGATAACTATGCCTGGATCTGTTTTGAGCTATACCATCATTTTGCTGATCATAGAATAGTGGCACCCCCTGTGGTCAGTTTTGTCACCTCTGTATTTATTTTTTTTCATATACTTTATTTTTATTCAGAGAGAGAAAAAAAATCCATCTCCATTTTCAATAAATGTATCAAACATAATAATAATTCATCTAGAAAAAAAGTGTTTTTAAACTTTAAGAATTCCTATAAGCAGAAATGTTCTTATGTTCAAAGGGTTTAAAAAGCAATAATCATAAGTAAGTCTTTTTATATAGCGTTTCATGTAAATTAAATTTTCAAAAAAGTTGTATGCTCCAAACTTTCACACCCTATAAAAAGCCTAATCAATTAACTGATATCTTTTAAACCCCATACCTTAAAGCTCGGGCATATATTAACTTTAAGAAATATCAAACCAAAAATGAAACAGAAGGAGAAATTGCCCATTCATTATCTCTTGGTTTTCCTCACAAACCCACTGGTACATATTGGGTCTCGTCTGCCTCATCTTCTAAGTCCAAACCCAGATCAGTAGGGAGAGCAACATTCTTCTCATAGAATTCCCTCGCCTTATCAACATCAACAAAAAACTGGACCTTTCCTTGAAAAGTTATCTTCAGTTTTGCAGGCACATGCAATACTGCAGAGATCCCAGCCTCTATAATTTCAGATTTTTTTTAGCCAAAAACATTTTTCTCTGTTTCTGAGTGATCATGGAGAAGTCAGGGTATAAATACACGTTTGTGCCCTCATAAACAATTCCTCTTTGCTGTCTGGCTATATTCAAAACTTTGTTCCATTCAGCTGTTGAAGAGAAAATACATATTGTATAGCATACAGCTGCATTTGACCACTGTTGAGCAAATTTGGGTTGTGGTCAAAAAACTGATTCAAGCAAAAGAGGCTGCTCCAAAGAAAGAAAGAACAGTGTTCAGCATTTTCTCTATGTACTCCTTGAATTCAGAAGTAACAGTATCTATCAAGAGGGCGATAAGGCACAGGCTTCTCAACAAAACAGTATCCTCTATCTTTTCCAGCTTACTCATTGTAGCAAGCAGTTCATGAAGAGCTGCATTCATGGCACTCTCTGTTGTAAGGACACAAGTGTTAAGTTTTTCACTTATTTTTTTGGCAGCTTCTACCCGGTTCTCCATTGCTGAAATGTTATCCTCAATTTGCTGGCATTGGCTTGTGACATCCCCAAGAGAGGAATTTATCATCCTTAGTGAGTTTCACATTTCTTCTTGAAATTCCAAAATTGTACTGTGGATTGAGTGCAGTGATGACTTTGCAGGTTGTTTGGGTTTTGTGCCCTGGTCTAGGTGTCCTATGGCAGGGAAGGCCATTCCTCCTTCTGGTTAGGGAACAGCTGCTACCTCCTATATCAGAGTCAGTTTCCCTTGTTTTGGGGGAAAAAAACTTCTCTATAAAAGTCACTTTGCTTTTGCCAACTTTACATACATTTTTTGCTCTTGTATTTGAAGCCATTCATGTATTTTATTACCATAAGCAAGTTTGCACTGCTGAGCTGTACAACAATAATGACATCAAAATCTCCCAGAATGCACCCCATCACTACTGTATTTATCATACTCACTGACATACCCTGCTCTTTGCTCCTACCCACCTTTCTGGAGAAACTCTAGTTTTGGCCTTGCTGTGAGTCTGGATAAGGTTGCTGAGCCACAGTTGGACCTAACATGGGTTTTAATTGTCTCTTTTCATTTTTAGACATAGGTAAATTTTCTCACCATATAGCCAGAGTATTAGAGGTGGTGACCCCTAACACACTTGCTTGAGGTATGGAGGAACCCCTCTTTTGCCTAATCTTGTGCTTTTTTTGCATTTCCCAAATATTTTGAATCAGAATTTGAATTACTGTTTTGTCTTGGGATAATCATCTTTTTGCTCTGAGGTAATTCATTTTCTGAGTCAGGTGATACTCTTGAAGAGATACCAGAGTCAGAATTGCATTCTAATCTCTTACATGCTTTAACATTTTTATTAACTTGCCTTTTACTGTGTAAACTTTTATAGTTTTTCTTTAATTTAATCACATTTTTGATAACCTGTTCACAAGCATTTACTAGTTCAACTTTTTCTCTTTCCAAATTCAAACACTGCCTCTGCTATTGTTGTAACTTACTTTGCAAAACAGCGTTTTTAGTCTCTAGCTTAATTAAAGCACAATGGTTACTATAAAGGTATTTCTTACTTTCCTATAAAAGCCTTTCTAATATTTCTACCTGACCTGTAAGTTTACCACATTCAAGTGACTTATGCATAACATTTTCCTTAGCTGACTTTCACTGTCAAACAGCAATGGGTATTTTTGGTTAGATTTAACCAATTTCTCTATGCTTTTCTCTTGAACATTAGACATCAGACCAGCTGTTGGATAACATATCACTACTTTAGAGTCAAGAACATTGGCACTCATAGTCAAGGCTGTCATGGTAAACACTAATTACCAACTTTAACAATGGCAATAATAACAATGCTTGTTTAACACACTTTACAACAAAGAACTTAGTATTTTATATAATACTTTAAAAGTCCTCTTTTCTTTTTCTTGCAGCTTCACTGTTAGTCAGAGATTCTATTCTGTTCACATTCAGGCCTTAGCTCCCTTATCTTTTGCATAAGGTAGCTTCAGACTCAGAAAAAGAAAAAAACAGAAAAATATTACTTATGCCATCCTGTAACTTGCAGACAATAACAATACTAATATTTATTTCCCATACACTCCAAAGTATGGACTGTTATTCACTAACAATTATCCCATGGATGACAGACTCCAAATATATCAGAACAATAGGTTATAATATCACTTTTAGAATATAGCACTTAGATTTACCTCAGGCCTTACCCCAAAATGTTTTAAAAAATTCACAAAAATAATTATAAAATTCAAATATGATATTATCCCTGTTCCCCAGGTTCTGGATAATGGTAAAAACACTTTTGCCACATATATATATATATATATATATATATATATATATATATATATATAGATATTACAGTGGCACGGTAGTGCCACTATAGTTAGGGTTGAGTACCCCATTTACGGTTAAAGTGTGAAATATTGCATCTTAATAACTTTGCTACCATATGATGGATTTGCCTGAAATTTGGCAGGTACAGAGCAGGTCAATAGATCTCTGGATCTGACATGTTTTGTAATAGTCAGATATATGGTTGAGGAGTTATAAAGCGACATGCCATAGCACATTTACACTTTTTTGTGCATTCTTTGCTCATGCCTACAGGTTGCTTGGCTTGTGCCACTGCTCCAAAAACTTCAGGGAACATGTGGCCATGGTCGCCTATGTGCCTTTCAAAGATTTCGTGAAAAAATATTGAATGGTTCAAAAATTATTCAAAAAACAAGTTTCCCATTATAGTCAATGGGAAAAGTTAAAAAAGTTTGACGGTGTCACAAATGCAGTTTTTAGTGTCGCAAATGACCCCTGTAGTGTTGTGAGGCAGCCATTTTTGTTTTCAGTTAGTGGTCACAGAAAGGTTTGGCATTTAAATTTGGGACACTATTCTTTTTGTGTTCACCTAGTCAGACCCTGAGGATGCTAGCATGTCTTTTTTGGGGAGTTAAACACCCCAGAAACATATTTTTGAAATGTTTGTAAACTGTAGTGTCGAAAAGTAGAGTCACACTTGCGACACTTTTGTGATTTCTTTTGTGAAAGTGTCATGATTTGCAACACTACTTTGCGACACTATGGCCAAAATAACAGGAATTTTTTGCCACCCTGCTGCAAAAGAATGGTTTCGTCTTTTGGACTGAAATTTGTAGGGAAGAAAGCCAACATCCCACAGATGTGCCTTTTCATGGTTTGGTGACAAAATATTACAGGGATGCAAAGTTACTGTACTCTGAAGTTGACGCTTTTTCCCATAGACTAACATTATCGTGTCCACCGCACCTTATGGGGCCTGTATCTTGGAAATGCTTCGAGATATGGACTTTTCATCAGAAAAACTAGCCAGGAAAGTCTTAATTTATATGGAATTTTAATTTTTTTCTACGTCATACAGTTCGTGAGATATAAGCAATTTAGTATTCCAAGTGCTCATTTTCTGCTCCGATGCCCATTATTATGTATACATTCTTTGTATTCATTGTGTTTCTCTATGCAGCTGTTGGTGAAAAAAAGGGTGTGCGCTTTCATTACTGTCACAGTTAGTGTTCTCACTTGCGATTCTGTAACTGTTTGCATTAACATTCCTCTCTACGCCACCATGTGTGTTACCCTTTGTGTTTTCGTTTGAGCTTGCTTTTGCATTACTGTCAACATTTGCGTTCCCATTACTGTTTTTGTTTGCATTTTGTTTTGCATCACCGTGTGCATTACCTTTTGAGTTTGCATACAGGCTTCCATTTGCATTTTCTTTGACATCATCATTGCTGTTACCATTAGCATTTGCGTTTCCTATTGTGGTACCGTGACCATGCACGTTACTACTTGGGTTTTCATACGTGCTTGCATTTCCATTTCTGTTTGCATTACCATTCCCATCTACGCCACTGTGTGCATTACCTTTTGCATTTTCGTTTGCACTTGCGATTGCATTACTGTTAACATTTGCATTTCCATTACTGGTTTTGTTTGAGCTTCTTTTTTGCGTCACCATGTGCATTACCATTTGCATTTGCGTATGTGCTTCCGTTTGTGTTTTCTTTGGTGTCATCATTGCTGTTACCATTAGCATTTGTGTTTCTTATTGCGGTATCATGACCATGCATGTTACCAGTTGCGTTTCTGTACCTGCTTGCATTTCCGTTTGCGCTACCATTCCTGTCTATGCCACCATGTGCGTTACCCTTTGCGTTTTTATTTGTGCTTGCGTTTGTATAACTGTTAATATTTGTGTTTCCATTACCTTTTTTGTTTGCATTTCCTTTGGTATCATCTTTGCTGTTACTGGAAGTGTCTGCATTTCCAGTTATTACCGTGCCCATGTGCGTTATGGTTTGCATTTCTGTACGTGCTTGCGTTTGCATCTCTCTTTTCATTAATGTTTGTGCTTGTGTTTGTATTACCATTTGGGTTATCAGTTACGTTTGTGTCACCATGTGCATTAGCGTTTGCACTTGTGTTTGCATTGCTGTTACTTTACTATTTATAGTTCACATTCTCAAAAAGAAGGGAAATTCATGGCAAAAATCTCCATTTAATGCATCAGTTAGGGTTGTTCCACAGTGACAAAATTCTCCTATACTGCACCACCTCATCTTGTTTGCACATGGCATGGGGTGAGAGTTAGGACCAATGACCCCAACGCGCACCTCAAAGCCTGTTGGTGGGCGTGGGAAGCAAGAGGAGTGGAAACCCTAACATTGAATTTCCTCTCTTATGTCATTGTGCAATAACCATAACTGGTGCATTAAACTGAGTTTTTTGCCATGAATATATATATACTGTATATATATATATATTCTTTGCAAAAAAAACTGCGTTAATGCAACAGTTAGGGTTTTTAATGGCAACAAAAGTGAGGAAATTCAATGTTAGGGTTTTCAACCCTAACTTTGACTGCCCCCCACCATTGCCACACACACATACACACACACACACACACACACACACCTTCACACACACAGAACACAAAACTATGGGGGGCGGTACAAGGCAAGACAACCAATCACAGACATACACCATAATGCAACAGAAATAACATACAACTTCTTAAACATACTACATCAGGCATCCATTATCATGTTTCACCAGCTGTATCATGTCTGCTGCCATCCCAGTCTTTTGGGTGTGTACACTCTCCTACATAACAGCACACCATATAAAGTAAAGGACATGTGTTGGTGGCAGTGCAGAGCCCTTTTCCCCTATCCCCCATAGTCTCACCAAGTTGTCCATTTCTGTATGAAAGCATACTCATATGGTACTACCAATTTGAGCATTTGTGAATGCAAGCATGCCCCATGCCTCTACTAAGGTCCTTGTTTCTGCATAAGACCATAGGACCATCATATCACCAAGTTGTCCATTTCTGCATGACAGCATAGCCCCACGTTACCATGAACTTGCCAATTTCTCCATTGTAATATAGCACATTCCCTACTAACTTTCCCATTTCAGTGTAGCAGCATAATATCAATACTAAAACACATGTTTTGGCAGGACCATGGGACCAAACCACCAGCAAGTTCCCATTTCTACATAACAGCATAGCCCAATGTTCCCAACAAATTCTTTGATTCTGCATAAACCCATTATATAAGTAGAGAAACACATGTGCCGGTGAGATCCCAGCAGCCTTCAGGTCACTGTGCTTCCTCCAGTTTTCCCCAAATCACAGTTTTTGCATAACATCATAATTTAACAAGCAAATGACATGAATTAAGCAATAAGGCATGCCCATGGATTATGTTAATAGTCTGTTAATTATGCTCTAGGGGTTTAATGTGGCACAAGGCATAGCTGAGTGCTACATGCCCCTAGAGGATGATTAACTGACCATTAACATAACCGCTGGGAGTGGCTTATTGCTATTTTAATAAAAATGTTTTTTTAATGCTGTTATTTATTTATTTATTTATTTATTCGCTTTTTTGACCAGGTAAGCACACTAGACAAGACAATTGTCTATTTTCAGGTACAACCCGGGAGAGTACAAAGGAGGATAAAGTCCATACAAAACAATAAGATACAGTAGAATATAGTACAACACCAAGTAGAACCAGGTGGCAACTCAATACATAATCAGTAAAGAATGTAACACAGTTCAGTAGGAAAGAGCATACATTGGATCACATAGGGAGAAGAACGGTGCATCAATAAATCACCGACTGGGTGCGAGTACATTTCTGGACAAACAAGAACCACCAAACAGTTCATTTGGCAAAGCTCCACCTAGAGTAGAGAGTATGTATAATATGATACAAACAGGACCTAAGCAAATGAAAAACACCCTCTGAGCCTGCGCTGGGACCACCAGACATTCAGGGACATAGTTGCCCGGTGCAGGAAACATGATTGGATTATGGTGGTTTATAACAATCACATGTGAAGGAAAGCTTCAGGTGAGTCCAGAGGGAGCTCCAGTGGCATGATTGAGAGGACGAGAGCGGACTTGGAGGGGAAAGGAGTTCCAAATTCTGGGAGCACATGAAGCAAATTCCCCAATCCCCCATTTGTGTATGAGTGGCAGGGACTTTGAGAGCAGCAGAGCCCAAAGACCGTAAGGCGTGGGAAGATGCAACAGGTATGAAGAGCTCAGCCAGTCCTTGGGGGGTGCCATTTCTGAGCACCTTACCTGTGAAACTGCCCAGGACAAAGCTCCTATGATTGGAAAGGGAGAGACATTCAAGCATAGCGTACAGGTCACAGTGGTGAGTAAGATGGGGAGCAGCAAGTGCAAAATGACAAATATTGTTATAGGCAACATTTCACCTTGCGAGGTGAGCTTTAGAAGTATGTGCATACACAATTAACCCATAACAGAGAGTTGGAAGAAATACACTTCTGACCAGTGCCCTGCGGGCAGCAGATGTAAGTTTGTTCTTTGCTGTATAGGCTAGACCAAGCTTACAGGTGACAGCCCTGCATGCATTTTGGATATGATGACCAAGGTCCAGCTGGGGGTCAAGTGTCACCCCCAAGTATTTAATGGAGTCAGTTGTCATAAGAGGAGAGCCATCTATACCAGTGATGCACAGGGAGGCAGGGTAAGACTTAATCTTGGCCAGGGATCCAAACAGCATGGCCTGTTTTTTTTTAAGATTGAGGAAAAGCCTATTTGCCATAATCCAGGACTGGATATTCCTAAAATCCACATTCAGCTGGTGGTTGATGATCTAGATATTATGAGAATAGGTGAGGATGACCAGGTCATCAGCATATAGAATGGAGCTACAATGGGTAGAAATGGAGGGAAGGTAATTAACAAAGATAGAAAAGAGGAGAGGCCCCAGGACTGATCCCTGAGGGGCACCTGAGGCCATAAGGAAGGAATCAGAGAGGATCTTGTTGAATTTGGTTAATTAATTTCTTCCATGAAGGTAGCTGGAAAATCAACTTAGGATGGGGGGCAGACTGAGGGACCAGAGCCGAGAGATGAGTAAGGTATGCTCGACTAGGTCGAAGGCCTTGGATAGGTCAATAAAAATGGCACCAGAAAGCTTCACCTGATCCATAGCTGCCCTGTTCCCAGAGGAGACAGTAACAAGTGCTGAGGATGTACTGTGCCCTTTCCAAAAGCTGTGCTGTTCAGGAGATAGCAGCTCATGGACTTGAATGTACTCCATAAGTTGCTTGGCAACTACTTTCTCCAGGAGTTTACTGAGATCTGAGAGAATGGCTATGGGACAATAATTGTCAATGATTTTAGGGTTACCTTGTTTAAGGACTGGGACAATCCTGGACACCTTACAGAGGTTCGGGATGACTCCAAGGGTGAGAGACATATTGAAAATATGCGCCACGGGGGGCAATATATGAGGCACCCAATTGGAGTAGTCTAGGATCTAGGCTATCATGGCCAGCACTAGCATAGGGGGAGAAACCAGAGAAGTCTCTTCTCCGGTGCTGTCACTGCTCTAAAGAAGAACAATGGATGGGAGGTGGGGGTGCCTATGGCAAAGTAGACAGGACTTGACTATCACTCCCACCAGAGGAGAATAGGTAAGTGAAAGCAGACAAATCTGTAAAGTGAGAGTTAAATGCATTGGCAATAGTCAGGGGATTGTTACAGTGTGACCCATCAATGAGCATGTCAGAGACCCCACAGTTGGAGGAATCGCTAACTATGTTTTTGATGTTCCTCCAGAAGTTCCTAGGATCCTTAGCTGATTTTAGTAATGCAGTTGTACAGTAATCACTCTTGGCAGCCCTGGTTGCTCTTTTACATTCATTCGTGAGCCTCCTGTACTGTTGAAATATTGTCTGATCCAACGTGGCTTTAAAGTTAGCACAACATTTGTCCCTGGTTGGCATGAGGGTGAGAAGGCTCCCATGAAGCCACTTAGTAGCAGAGCCCCTTACCCTCCTCCTAATGAGGGGTGCATGCTTGTCCTGCAGTGCTGAAAAGGTCCTGAAAAAGTAACTAGCAGCAGTGGGACAGTCAGAAGCACTCAACACTGAGGACCAGTCTGTGAGCCTCAGGTCCTCATGGAAGGAACCATGGTCAAACTTTGAGAAATCCATAACCTGGATAACTTTGTGGGGAATTTTCTGGGAGGAGACCCTCCATACGCAGTTCACTGGGGTGTGGTCTGAGATGGAGTCAGGAAGGGTACTTAAAGAGAAGATCTTCTCTGATCTATTGGACAGCACCCAGTCGAACCTTGTTCAGCACATGATAAGGTTGTACATGTATGTTTATCAAAGATTAACATAGGGCTGATACAATGCTTGCATCCAATCAGAAAGTTCTATGTCTCAGACCCTTTTTAATATTGGTTAGATTGTGGACCCCCTTGGTTCCTGTGCTGCAGCAACTTGTCCATTTCTGCATAACAGCATACCCCATATTCCCACCTACTTGTCTATTTCTGCATACCACCATAATATAAGTAACAAGAATATGTATTTACACAAACTTCATATCCCTCAATAACAACATAGGCCCGTGTTCTGTGCAACTTTATCATTTCTGTATAACAGCGTGATATGAGTGATGAAACAGATTTATTGGTATCTCTATCTCAGATGTTTCTTCCAGATGTTGGAGTAAACACCCAAGAGACTGGGATGCAGCAGAAGTGATACAGCTGGTGAAACATGATGATGGATGCCTGTTGTGGTATGTTTAAGAAGTTGTATGTTATTTCTGTTGCATTATGGTGTGTGTCTGTGATTGGTTGTCTTGTTTTGTACTGCCCCCATAGTTATGTGTTCTGTGTGTTGTGTGTGTGTGTTCTCTGTGTGTGTGTGTGTGTGTGTGTGTGTGTGGTAATGTGGCAGTGGTGGTGGTGGAGGAAGTCAGAGTTAGGGTTGAAAACCCTAACATTGAATTTCTTTGCTTTTGTCACTGTAAAAAACTCTAACTGTTGCATTAATGCAGTTTTTTGTAAAATCATTTCCTTACTTTTTGAGAAAGAAATAACAATGAGATGTTATCTTAACACAGTACATGTAAACAAGTTTATGAAATCTTTATAAAAGCAGATTGCCAACAATGCCTCACCCAGCTTATGACCCCACCCCGGTATAAGAGGTACTGCATCCTCAGTGCAGAGCCATACCACAACAAAGGCCATGAACATCAGTGGTATACCTGTGTGATATAAACTGGACAGTATGTATGACACCAATGAGTTGCATAGCCTCAGGCAGGCAATGCTCCCACCCCCTCAGAACAGTAATTGTATGTTGAGTGCAGACCCACAGCCAAACTAATGCTAGAGACATCAATGGTATACCTCCCTCATGGCAGCTGTGCACAAGTCAGAACAGTGAGGAGTTGCAAGACCTCAGCCAAGCAATGCACCCCCCAACACATACTATAATCCTGAGTACAATGTTACAGCTGAAGTAAAGCCATGTACATGAACATAATAGATTTGTGATATCAATTGCACAGTAGTTATGACTCTCATGAGTTGCATGGCCTCATGCAGACAATGCCCCAAACCCCCACAGACCAGTAATTAGATACTGAGTACAGACTCACAGGCCATGCACATCAATGGTATACCTTCTTCCTACCATCTGCAGGAAAGATAGAACACTGAACACTTGCATTGCCTCAACTAAGCATTGCCCCTCCCCACAAAAAGGTACTGAATCCTCAGTGCAGAGCCACACTCCAACTAAGGGCATGAACTTCAGTGGTATAGTTCTATGATAGCAATTCTACACTAGTCAACACACTCATGAGTTGTATGCTTTCAGCCAGGCAATTTCCCTTCCCAGACCAACAACTGTATTCTGAGTACAGACCCAGAACCCAACTAAAGCCATGGACATAAACAGTAAGCCACCCTTATATGAGCTGCACACAAGTTAGAACACTGAGGACTTGCATGACCTCACCCAGGGAATCCACCCCCCCAACATGTGCTGGATCCTGAGTGCAGAGCCACAAGCCAGCTACGGACATGAACATCAATGGTTTACCTCTGTGTTATCAACTGCAGAGCACTTATGACACTCATGACTTGCATGGGCTCAGCCACGCAATGTCTCTCCCTCAGATCATGTAGTGGATGCTGAGTCCACACACAAAGCTCAACTAAACCCATTACATCTACAGCATACCTGTTTGATACCAACTCCAGACTAGTTGTGATACTCATGAGGTGCATTGCATCAGCCAGCCAATGCCCCCCCCTCCTGAACAGGTGTAGATTGTGACTGCAGAGCCACATACTAACTAAGGCCATGAACATCAATGGTATAGTACTGTGATGGCAGCTGTCCACCTCTTAGGACAAAGAGGAGTTAGATGGCTGGAGCCAGGCAATGGGCCACACCTCCTGAAACCAGATACTTTATGTCCACTACAGACCCACAAGTAAAGTGAGGCTGTGAACATAAACTGTATATGTCATCAATACCAGCTGAACACATGGTAACACACTCAGTTGTTGCATGGTGCAAATCAGTCAATGCCCCATGTGTCCAAATCAGTTACTGTATCTTGAGTTCAAAGGTACAGCTCAACTAAAGCTGTAGACATATGCGACATACATTACTGATACCAGTTGCTCTTCTTAGGACACTGTTGACTTGCATGTGCTTAGCTAAGCAATGTCCCCAAGCCCTGTAAATCAAACCCAGGATCATAGGTTTATAGAGAGAGACCAACTAAACTGATAGAGATCAGTGTAATACTTTCCTTACAGCAGTAGCACACATGCATTTTTAAGAAGGAGCCAAATACATAATTGTGAAAAATAATATTTAATCATAAAAGTAGAAACTTTGTACAAAAATAAATATTTCTAGAATAATTATATAATAATATGAAAATAAATAAATATGTTTCTTCACACGGGAAGAGTGAGAAGGGATAATAAAAAAAACATAAATAAAATAAAAGCAGTTACATAAATACAAGTGTTGCTTTACACTGGGGCAGGAGGGGAGGAAATATAAGTCAAAAAACCAAAAGAAAAATATTAAAAAGCATGGCCAGGGGTGATGGGGAGATGCTGGTCATTCAGGCTGTTGTGCCTTGGGAAGAGGAGGAGGAGGAGGAAGAGGAAGACTGCACAGGAGCAGGTGGATCTTGGTGCCCCTCATCTGCAAATGGTGGTATTGAGGGAGGGGCACCTTTGAGAGGTTCTTGCTGCTGAGGTGTGGAGGGTGGGTCATCCTGTACGTGCTGCAGGTCTTGTCTCAGGAGATGGTGAATAGCCTCTGTGGCCTCCAGCTGGTTTTCAGTCAGCAGCATGATGAGGCTGTGCGTGGTCTTGAGTGAAGCAACAGAGGCCTCCTCCATCTCCCTTAGTGAACGGATAGCTTGGGTGAGGCCCCTGTTGCTCTGCTCCAGACCACGGGTGGCTACTAAGGCCGCATGCCCTACACACCCATGACGCTGCAGCAAATCAGTAATTTCACCATTTTGATTAATAATATAATCAAGTTTTGCTACAGTGTCATGGGCGTGCTGGGCTGCAGCCCTTTACCACCCTGCACGGCCTCAAGCAGCTGGCTGAGAGTACTACTTATGGTGTTAAGAACAGCAAGCTGCCCTGTTGAGAGAAAAATTACAAGAAGAGACATGTCAGTAAACTAAGATGTTTTGTACTCTTCTGGTAATATACTGTAGTGAAGTGTGTTTTTTTTTACTACTGAGAGAGGAGCTCTATTAACATCTATAGTAGATCAGTATAGCTGTGTTCATTATATTATACTGTCATTAAAGTCTGTTGCTGACACATTCTGCCCCCCTTCAGCTCCTGTAACCTGTCACTCCTTTCAGCACAATGTGCCAGTATGAACCCCCACACTAGCTCCTGATAAATACTGCTTCTTGCAAAGACCTGTAGACCCTGTGTATGCCAGCCTGTGCAGCACTTGGACAATGATAAAAGATGACAAGAGCCCCACTCTGCTACCCTAGCGGCCCACCCTCTCCCTGCACCTCACCACGCTCCCACAAGCTGAAGAGCTCAATAATATATAAGAGACATCAAGTGTAAAAGTGCAGTCACAAAAAAAATTTGCATGCAACAGTTCTGTGATAAAGTTATTTGTACAGTATTCTGTGATCTCTTTGCTACTCATGAGGTTTCTCAAGGTGAGAGGATACTGTTCAAATAAGTTTATTGTCGCACAAGTGCAGTACACATATCCCAGATCTATATGCACAAAGACTGCTTCAACAGGGAATTTGACATTGAACAACATCAACAATAGTATGGTAGACTGCTCTTATTTGCAGAATTACTATCTGGCATACCTCTGAACAAAACTGCAGCAAAATAAAACAAATAAAGTAGCTGTTGTTAGATTTATTTCATAAAATGCCACATGGAAATATTGTTGATTCATTGGTAAAAACACACGACAGGACCTTGATTAATACTGCAGTATATTCACAGTTAAAGGTAAATATGACTAAACAAACAAAAGACTTGAAAATTGTATACCACCAAGATGTGTATATACCCCCCTTCCTACCAAGATACTATGAACAAAACTGGGTCTATGCTTGGATTCACCACTTTTGGTGTGGTTAAGACACTCCAATGCAACTTGAGTACAAAACACACCAGGCTTAGTAAATCCACCAATATGCGTTCACGCTATCATAGTATATTGCTTAAACAAACCACGCTCAAGCACTACTTATTGTTAAGAAACATATCATGATGTATAAAGATTAGCAATATACCCCAGTGTGTTCTATTTAATCAAATATGCTGTGACTCACCATGCCCGCAGAGGTTTTTATACACAGTACAGCTCAGTGGGTAAATCTTTAGGAGCCATAGTAATCTTTCTGAGAACTAATATTCAGCACAGGATGTGTGTTGGATATGGTGACACAACCCTGCATGTCTCAGAATATGAGGACTCAAAGCTCAGGCCTTGCAGAGTAGCATTAACACCCGACCACTGAAAGGTAGGCTGCTGTATTGCAGGATATAACACAGCAGTCCAGCTGTAAGTGGCCACCTGCCCACCTTGAACATTGTCCACAACCATACAGTGAACCTGGATCCCCACCCACCCATAGTCAAGATTATACAGCATATGTTGTAGCAAATATCAACAAGCATTTGTCAATGCCGAATGTTGTCGCACTGGCATTGGCAGAGGCAGTGGAGGAGCTAGAGAAGCTTAGTGCTGTGATTTTGTTAATGTGTCCCAAAAGATGATATTCCACAGTGAGCATGCCATTGTGCACCACAGCTGCAGGAACGCATTTTGGGCAGGCTGTGAAAACTGGCAGCTGGACTGTTGACTAGGAGGTGTGCACAAATGCTAGTGGTGAAAATGTGGCATGAAAATATTGCAGATTTACTAAATTACAATGGTGCATGGAAAGTGCACAATGCACGATTGTGACACAGTCATTTTATGGACTTCCGGCACCAAATTTTCAACATAGGCATTTTAGGACCTCTGCTCATAAACAGTGTCACCATCATTTCCTCAAACTGTCCCGAAAACTGATTTTGCACAGCAACCGTTCAATTCTGTGCCAGACGTGTAAAAACACATTTCAGCCAGCTGTACTGTTCATAAGGAGGTGTAGAAAAATGCCAGTGATGAACAGCTGGCGTGAAACTATTACAAATTCACAAAGTCATGAGCGTGTGTGCAAACTGCACAATGCACGCTCGTAAAACACTCATTTTATTGACTTTTGTCCCCAAATTTTCAACATAGGCATTTCAGGACATCTGCTGATGAACAGTGTCACTGTCATTTTAATAATGTGCCTCGAACACGGACTTTCCACAGCGACCATACTATTCTGCGCTGGAACTGCAAAAACAGATTTTGGTCAGGATATGAAAAATTACAGCTATACTGTTCATTAGGAGGTGCAAAACAATGGCACTGTTGAAATTTTTGAGTGAAAATATTATAAATTCGCGAACTTATGAGCGTGCGTGCACACTGCACAATGCACGTTCGTAACACAGTAATTTTATTGAGTATTGTCACCAAATTTTCAACACAGGCATTTTAGGACCTCTGCTCATGAACAGTGTCACTATCATTTTCATAATGTGTCCCAAACGCTGATTTCCCACAGCAACCACGCTATTCTGCGCCAGAAGTGTGAAAACACATTTCAGCCAGGATGTGAAAAATGACAGCTGTACTGTTCACAAGAGGGTGTGGTAAAATGCCAATGTTGAGAATCTGGTGTGAAAATATTGCAAATTTTCTAATTTATGAGCTTGCATAGCAACTGCGCAATGCACACTAGTAAAATAGTAATATTTTGGATATTTCACACCAAATTTGCAACATAGGGTTTTTGGAAGACCCGCTCATGAACAGTGGCACTGTCATTTCATTACTCAGTCCCAAAAGGTGATTCTGTGCAGTGACTGCAAAATCATCTTTCGGGACCAAATAATGCCATGACAGTGTCAGAATTCATGAGGAGAGGTCCCAAAAACCCCATGTTGAAAATTTGGTGCCAGAATCCCCCAAAATGCCTGAGATATGCATTAAAGTTGAAAAAAACCCTATTTATTCCATTATACAGCTTACTGGCATTTCTTCAGTTCATGGTGGGCTTTGAAGAGTGCAGACATGTCCCTGGTCCACTTAAGATCATCGCGCCGGACTCCGGAGGTAAGTATGGGGTGAGTGGGTGTGGGTAGGCAGGGTGCGCAAAGGGTGGGTGCTGATGGGGGCAGGGAGACTATGAGGGACAGTTTTCATTTTACAGGTAATAAAAAGTAAACATCATGGGACAGTTTTTTTTTAGTGGATTTGGCATGCTGGGGTGGTCTCCCAGCATGCCATCTAACTGTTTGGAGGGGTTCTGTAGCCAACAGTGGATTGGGCACCCTCATTGGCACACAACACAAGGGGAGGAGGAATTTATGCCAGTGGGGATTGGGCTCCCCCGTTGGCACACAAGGAAAGTGGGGGGGGTTAGAGACGAGGGTGATTGTGCACCCCCTCAGCATATAACAAATGGGGGTTACTTTATGCTGACAGGGAATGGGCTACCCCATTGGCACATACACAGGGGCAGGGTAAACTGTCAGGGGGATTGGGCACCCCCGAAGTCAGCAGTTTGGTGGCAAGTGTGCTGCCATGTTCATAATGTTGGTGAGCACATCAAGGGAAGGTCCACTGTGTCTGAGGAGCTTTGCTCAGATTGCAGCAGACCTTTTCTTAGATGTGCTTGCCACATTATGTATGCATGGTGTGGCACCAGCATACAGGCTGATTGTGGAATGACGGATGCACCCACCGGTGCATGCCCTGCATTCACCCAACAGTGACGGCGCTTCCAAAGCTGCACTACCGCAATATGTTGGCTGCGCAAGCATGCCAACATAACAAGGAGCAGAAATAATATTTAACTTTCACTTTTTTTCACAGACATATGCAAAAAATATGAAAAATGGACCACAAATGTCCCAGCACTGCTAGAAAGCATCCCTGTTGCATAAACAAGATATACAATGGTGATGTGTGAGATCAATAATTTATCTACTTTTGTCCTGATTAACCTCAGACATCTCAGTTGTGTCTTGCACCACTTGTTGGGCTATCTGATGTCAAACAGCACTTGTGTAGGTAAATCGTATCTGTGGTGCATGACCATTGTATATACATTATTCATTGCATTACTTTCTATTCTGCACATACAATAGATGTCATTGTCATAGACAGTGACTGGTTATCAGAGGGTCTTGAATAGTGGGAGACTAGTATTTTAATTTGTTTTTATTGACTATTCAACTATATCTTTGTTATGATAGAACTTACTTACATTCCTCAGCTAGAGGCCCAGGCAGACCTGCAGCACATGGTGGATGACCCGCTGCTGGAGAGTGTGTTGATTCCTCCACAGAGGAGTCAATTTCTACAACTTCAACCTCCTCTGTGGGTTCTGCTCCTCCAGCAGCACACTCCATAGATGGTTCATCCTCTATAAAAAACATAGTAAAAGAGAAAACATTACTTGTCTGTGGATGTTAGTATGTGTATGTATACCTCTGTACTAACAGTTGTATTTAATTCTTAGTTCTGAGGAGTTCAATAGCATCTACCAGGAAATTCCCAACCCCTCCTCCCCCGAATCAGAAGAGTTACTGGATCCTGAGTTGACAGACACAGTTTAACTAAAGATGTGGACATCAATGGTATTCCTACCCTGATAGTAGCTGCACACAAGGAAAGATGATGAGGAATTTGAAGGCCTCATGCAGACAATGTCTCTCCCATTCTCCCCATTGGATCAACTAGTTTTAAAAGGTCAACTACAGAATACTCACCATTCAACCCCCCCCCAAGCTCCTTGGATTAAGTATTGTATCCCCAGTGCAGAGGTACAGGAAAAATAAGGCCGTGGAGATCAGCAGCATCCTTTCCTGATTGCATGTACACAGAAATCATGACATTGAGGGGTTGCATTTAGACACGCAGTCAATACTCCCAGCTATGAACACCAGTTAGTGCATGCTGAGTGCAGAGAGACACAGAAAATAAAGGTGTGAATACAGATATAATATCTTGCTGATACAGGTTGCACATATACTAGTATAGTGACAAGTTGCACTGTGTCAGCCAGTAAATACATCCACCTCCAGAGGAACATGTACTGTATCTTGAGTGGACAGCCACAGGCTCCTTAAATATGTGGACATCAATGGTATAAGTATATGATACCGCATGCAGACAAGCTGGGACACTCAGTGGTTTTAAGGACTCTTACAGACAATAGTCCCCCCACAGATCAGAGGGGGGTTCATTACTGCAGAGTAACAGGCCAAGTAAACCAGTGTATATCAATAGCAAAGGTTACTGATACCAGGTACACACAAGTTTAGACAGTGAACAGTTTGACACCCTTAATTATGCAATCATCCCACATGCAAATAAGAGACACTGGACATTGAGTGCTGAGTCACTCACTAAGTACATCTCTGGATAAATACAGTATGCCAATGTGACACAATGTGCAGATATGTTATGATAGTGACTACTTGAACTGGCTCAGACAGAGAATGCTTTTAACCCCCCCACCCGAACAGGTCCTACTTATAGAAACATAGAAACATAGATTTTGACGGCAGATAAGGACCGCTTGGCCCACCCAGTCTGCCCATTTCCCTACCTAATGGATAAGCTGCAGATCTTGGTTAACCAGCAGCTTACTTCTTCCTACCCCCAACCCCTAGAATTGCCTTATGACTGTCCCATGCATGCTTGAATTCCACCACTGTTTTTGACTCCACAACCTCCTCCGAAGGCTGTTCCATGCATCCACAACCCTCTCCATGAAAAAGTACTCTTAAATTACCTCTGAGCCGCCCCTTCTATCTTCAAATTGTGACCCTTGTTCTTGCACACCTTTTTGTTGAAAGATGCTACCTCTTGGACTTTGTTGATTCCCTTGAGATACTTGAAAGTTTCTATCATTTCCCTCTCCTCCTTTCTCGAGGCTATACATATTCAGCTCCTTAGTTTCTCTTCATATGTCTCTCCGTGCAGACCCTGCACCATTTTAGTTGCCCTCCTCTGACAGCCTCCATCCTGTCTATGTCCTTGTGGAGATTGGGTCTCCAGAACTGCACACAGTACTCCAGATGGGGTCTCACCAGCTGTCTGTACAGAGGATAATAATTTCTTGTTTTCTACTGGTGATGCCTCCCTATGCATCCCAGTATCCCTCCAGCCCTCCTTGCTGCCCTCTCACATTGCTTTCCCACCTTAGGTCATCTGATATGATCATACCCCGGTCCCTTTCCATTTTTGTTGTTGTTAGTTTCTCACCCCCCCATTGTGTACTCTTCCCCTGGGTTTTTGTTTCCCAGGTACATTACCTTGCACTTCTTAGCATTGAATCTAAGCTGCCATACATTTGACCATTCCTCTAACCTTGCCAAGTCCCTTCTCATCCTTTCCACCCCACTTAGTGCATCAACTCTGTTGCAGATCTTTGTGTCATCTGCAAAGAGACATACTTTTCCTTGCAGTCCCTCTGCAATGTCGCTTATAAAGACATTGAAGAGGACCGGTCCTAATACTGAACCCTGCGGTACCCCACTAGTAACCCCCCTTTCTTCAGAGTGGACTCCATTTACTATTACTCTCTGTGTCCTATTCTCCAGCCAACTTTTTACCCAGGCTGTCATCTTGGGACCCACTCCCAGGCTGGCTAACTTGTATATTAATCTTATGTGTGGACTGTGTCAAATGCCTTGCTAAAGTCTAGGTAGGCCATGTCCACAGCCCCTCCCTAATCTACTACTTTGGTCACCCAGTCAAAGAAATCTATCAGATTTGTCTGGCATGACCTTCCCACTGTGAATCCATGCTGCCTTTGGTCCTGAGCCCCTCTGGCCTCTAGATACTCAACAATTCTTTCCTTCAGAAGTGATTCCATCATTTTCCCTACCACTGAGGTTAAACTAACAGGTCTGTAGTTTTCTGCTTCTGCCTTGCTCCCACTTTTGTGAAGGGGAATCACATCTACCCTTCTCCTATCCTCGGGTACCACCCCATCCTCCCATGATTTGTTAAAGAGGGTAGTCAGTGGTGTCACTAGTTCTACCCTTAGTTCTTTTCGAATTCTGGGATGAATCCCATCAGGCCCCATTGCTTTGACCAGCTTCAGTTTTAAGAGTTCTTTCAGAACCCTTTCTTCTGTAAATGGGCTGGTATCAACTTCTGTATCCAGAGTGTCTACTTGCTGACTGAACAGCTAGAGCTTAACTAAAGATTTGTATGTGAACCTCTGAACATGGGTGCAATAGTTTCCTGATAGCAGTTACACAGAAGTCATGATACTGAGCAGTTGGCAGCCAATTGTCCTATCTTTTTGACAGTAGGCACTGAAGCCTGAGAGCAGAGTCAAACGGTAAATAAAACTGTGAATATTGGTAGTACACCTCTGTGATATCAGCTGCACACATTCTAGGACTGTATGGAGTTGAACTGCATCATGCTAGCAATACTTGTAACCAATCACCTACTCTCTCCAGAACATGTACTACACACTAAGTACACAGCCGCAGTCTAATTAAGGCTGTGTACATGAATGTTATACACACGTGATAGGAGCTGCAGACAATGTACAGGTCTGAGCAGTCTGAAAGGCTCACAGAGACAATGGCCCCCCACCCCCCACTTGGATAAGATAGTGTTTTTTTAGTGCAGAGGTACAGCCAACTGAAGACATAAACAGTACTGACTTAGCTTCCTGATATGAGCTCCACACAACCTAGATAATTGAGAATGTACATGTGTCATACCAGGTAATGATTCAACTTCTGCACACCAGGTACTGGATGGTCACCACAGAGTCATACAGTAAGTAGAGCTGTGGATATCAATGGTATAGCCACCATAATATGAGCTGTGCACATGTGAGAACAGTAAGAAGTTGCACTGCTTCAAGGAGGCAATGTCCCCCCATCCCAAAACAAGCATTATATCTTGAGTACAGAGCCTTAGGCTGACTAAAGATGTGTAGACCAATGCTATATATCTCTGATACCAGATGTGCACAAGCTGAGCCACTAATTAGTTTGTACCAGTCAGCCATACAATGCCCCCCATCCTTGCGTCACATACTGTATGCTCAATCCAGCCTTACAGGCCAATGAAAGCCATGTGTATGAATGCTGCACCTTCCTTATAGTAACTCCACACAAGTAACAACACTGAAGACTAGCATGCCATCACCCTGCAATGGTGTCACATCCCTAGAAGAGCTACTTGATCCTGAGTGCACAGCCAGAGACTAAGCAAAACTGTACATATTGATGACATACCTCTGTGACATCAGATATAGACCTATTAGATAACTCAGAAATTGTACTGTCTCAGTCAGGCAATGTGCCCCTTCAACCATGACCAGTTCATTGATGTTGAATATAGTAAAGAGTTGCATAGTGTGAGCCAGGTAATACACCCCTCTCTGACCAAAAATGTGCTGTATCATTACTGCACACCTACAGCTCACCTTAAACTGTGGATAGGTTCAGTTGACAGTGACTGCTAGACCATCAAGATTGGGCATAAAATCCAGAGTACAGACCCACATCAAAAATAAAACTCTTAACATGAGCATAATGTTTGTGTAACATGAAGTGCCTCAACTTAGAAGACTGACTAGGTGTACACTTTGTGCCATGCAATAATCACAGCACGGAACGGTACATACTGTACTGGAGGTTCACTTAAAAGAGAGATGCCAGTATATCATTGTAACTCACCAGCAGAGTTGAGCACAAGAAGCTGCTCGACTGGAGCCCCTCGGTCCGCACCTTCCAGTAGTGGCACCAGCTGTACTAATTGGGAGGAAGCAGGGGCAGTTGATGTACTTGCTGAGTGAGAAAAAAAGAAACACTCAATGTTGTACTTATGTTTGCATCGTATACAATATCATCTTAGTACTACTTGAAGCTGTGATGGACTATATTACCATTTGTAACACGTCAATGTCACACTTGTACTACAAAGGCACAGGTTTACATATGTAACCAATAATACCTGACACAGTAGACAGCATTGGGTTATACCGCAGAGGCCAGACTCATAATGAGGCCCAACAACACAGATAGAGGACCATGTAGCCACTGTAATGAATGGCATAGCCCAATACCACCCGCCCTGCAGGATACTGTTTCACTTACAAAATGGGCACTGTGACCAAAAAAATAATTTAAAAATTGTTAAGGAAAATTTTACTCAATATCTGTTTTCTAATAAAATAGTTCCTCCATCTGCATGAGCTATTCAGCTCAGTAGGACTAGTGACAGCCTACCCTAAACTTTTTTTTTAAACCAGATCACATGCAGTAACGCCATTCAATGGCACACTATTTTTTTTTTTTGCAAAAAGCAATAAATCAGTATATCAACCACTTTCTGCTAACAATGAATATGACGTTTAACAAGACACTTTATGGTGTGGATGACACCAGGATGTAGGCATACTTGCTGTGTTCATGGAACCTCGGGTGTATGCTGGTGTCAAAGAACACATCAGGCATGGCTAAATCTTGAGATCAGACAGATCCTTTTTGAGGCATACTAGCTGTTTCTATGTTTTGGCAAGCAATGTAATAGAGCCAAAAATCTCTATTAACAAATCATTTGACAACGTTTCAAAATGTGTAAGTAAAACATGGCTCAATATATGGTATTTAGAGATTGCTAGAGTCAATAATAGTACCATTATGTTTAAATGTCATAACGTCATTATCTTGTCAGGCAACAATCTCTGTTTTTTCTGCTTGTGAGATACTGAATTGCATAATAATAACAGCGTACTAATCTTGCAGTGTGTGAAATATGACATCACCTAATGAGATTGTCACAAAAACTTACCAACATACTGAAATTGTTAGTGGATTTATTCAACTGCTATAATGGATTTGTTGTACAAGGACCTGCATGAGGGGTAGCATGGTGATGGTGGGGGACTTCAACATTCCAGAAGTGGACTGGAGTACCCCAACAACCAACAATAGAAGGAAGCAGGTACTGCTGGATGTCTTCCAGGACAGCTTCCCGATGCAAATGGTCAGTGAACCAACTAGGTTAGAGAATACCCTTGACCTTGTGCTAGCAAATGGGTAGATTGTGAGGGAACTTAGGGTGGAAGAACCACTGTCAGGGAGTGACCACCACTCAGTATGGCTCACATTGGATATGGGCAAGGAAGGAGTGGAATGTGGTACAAGGGTGCTGGACTTCAGGGGGGTGACTTTTGGAAGATGGGGAAAGTGGTAAAAGGGTACCTGGACAGTATCTGAACAGGAACAATAAGTTACAGTAGGGGGTACAGGGCAGGGCAAAAAGGATGATCAAGGTGCTGGGGAACTTGCCATATGAGAGGAGGCTCAGGGAGCTGAACATGTACTTGCAAGAGGAAAGGAGGGATGGGGGGACATTATTGAAACCTTTAAGTATATGAAAGTAATAAACAAGACAGGTACAGAGAGGCTGTTCAAAGTAATGGAGGGGAGGGACACCCAGGGCCATGATATGCGACTGGAGTGAGGAAGGTTCAGGAGAGAGAAGAGGTGACACTTTTTTACAGAGAGGGTGGTATCTGTGTGGAATGCATTACTGGCAGAGGTGGCATCCAGTAGAGCAGTGGACTGCTTCAAAAGGGGTTGGAACAGGGCAAGGGAGAGGGTCAATGGAGGGGAAGAGTGGGAGGGAGGAGAAGCTGCAAAATAAGGCTGCTAGCTGCACTTTTGAGCAGACTTGATAGACCTCTAGGCCTTTATCTGCTGGCAAATTTTGTATGTTTGTGCATATAACATTAGAAACATTTAAAGCAAGACTGCACCCTCATGTCTTCTAAATGTTATTTGTTTCTATAGCAGTACACAACTGTTTTCATGTAGCTTTTAAGAATGTATGCAAATCTTTAAGTCTGTTTTTCAGTTCATACTAGGCCCTGTGACTGTCCTGGCAGTCTCCATTTAATGCTGTTCAAATTGCATTGTCCCTGAGAGCCACATTGGCATATGAGAACTCCCAGAGCAATCACAGGACCTACCACGAACTGTAAAATCAGACTAAAACATTTGCACACATCATTAACAGCTACATGAAAAGAGTTGTCTATTGACATGGCAACAAATAACATTTAGAAGATATAAGGGTGTAGTTTTCCTTTAAGACCATTAATAAGATATAATTACCACCATGATGGCACTGTCCAAAGTCAGGCTTTCCTGCCTACTCCCACATACCATAAGCTATGTCATACCACTCCCGGACACTTCTGGACATATCACCTGCTATGGCCTTTGCCTTGAAAAAAGTCTAGTGGGTGATCTTCCATTTTCTCCTACACTCATCGGGAGATCTTGTGATTCTGTCTCTCCCCAAGGCATGGCTAACCTGCATAAAAACATAGAAAGAAACAAGTACAGCGAATAATTCAGTAACAGTTAAATATGTAGATTCAGTAATATACTACAACACCAGTTAATAACACAGTATAATAGTATGTCTTTGATTTGTACAGATCTGAAAATATGTACACAGAAGGTTTGACAACAGGTCAATTTTTTGACTTCTATTAACTTAACATAGAAACATAGAAACATAGACTTTGACGGCAGATAAGGACCGCTAGGCCCATCTAGTCTGCCCATTTCCCTACCTACATGATAGGCCGCAGATCCTAGTTAACCAACAGCCTATTTCTTCCTACCTCCCACAAGAATTGCCTTATGTCTGTCCCATGCATTCTTGAATTCTGAACTCTTGAACTCTGCTCGTATGTGCAGCTAGAAGGAGTTTTCTGCAGCAACATCTCGCCTATATGCTTCTATTCCATTGACCCTGCCATTTGGCCTGTGCAATCCTGTTTTTGAGCCAATCCTAGTGGATACCACTTCTGCAGTTAATGCATAACACTGACCTAGTATCAAGTTTCATACATTTAATTTTCCTTATGTATATGTTCACTCTTACTATAGTGAGTGTCACTCTGTAGAACCTAGAGTCTCTTCACCTCATAATTTCAAACAGCACATCTGTAGCTGTGTTGTTAGATGCCTTGAAGAGAGAAACTGCCACACAAAATGGGTTGCCATAAGGGCAGCCCCCATTGTTCCAGGCTACCGGACCCTGGGAAGAGACTGGGATGTCAACAGGGACAGGAGGGGAAGAGGGAAAGGGGGAGGGGGGAAGGAAGGGGAGGAAGTGAGGTCACAAAGGGGGAGGTCTCCCATGATGTCATCACAGCATCAGAAGGGGTGGGGATAAGGTCCAATGAGAAACAGAGAATGGTGGATGGGGCAGAGCAACAGGGAGTTTAAGAGGGGTAGCACAGAGGGGATCTGCCACTTTCTGCTAAGGTTCTTAGGTAAGTAATTCAAGAGAAAGAACCTAGCACATCAGTCAGCAAGTTCCTCAGGAAAAGGTAAGAAAAGGATATTTGGGATATTAATCCATTAGGAGGAATGCTGAAGCAGATATCACTAAGAAAGAAATAGAATATGAGACTTGGTTTAAAAAAAATAACATTTTGTGGTTTGTTTTTGTTTAGAATGATTTAAAAAAAGTAAGTTTTCATGTAAGGCAAAGGGAGCAGTAAAGTCTTGAAAGAACGTTTGGTTTTCATTCAAAGCAATTGTGGTAGCAAGATTGGGTATGTTTTGTTTAGAATGGTTTGAAAAAAGTATGGTTTCATGCAAAGCAATGGGAGCAGTAAAAAGTCTCTAAAGAACATTGGTTTGCACACAAAGCAATGGTGGCAGCAAGGTTTAGTAAGTTTCAGAAGGAAAGATAGAGTGAGCAGCTGGGGGAAAACAAGCAATGGACAGCTGTGGCATTGGATGGGGAAAGCACGGTAGGTAGGAAAAGAAATTGGAAAAAGAAGGAGCCGTGCGGCAAATGGAAGGGCAACCAGAGGAAAAACAGCTGTTATTTGGTAATGGGAAGGTTCAGTTATGAATAGGGGAGAAAGGAGTCCAAGGAGAAGATGAGAAGCAAGGTATCGAGCGAGGAGAAGGATGCAGAGCAGACGCTCAAGCAGGAAGGAGGGCGCGATAGAGGAGAGAGGCCAGTAGTGTGCATGGAGGGCCACGTGGCAGGCCATTGGGCCCAGTGTGACAAAGGGCTGAAGAAAGCAGAGAAGAGAGACTCCGGACAGCTTCAAAGGATGACTAAGAAGGTTTTAGTGTTCGGGGAAGGTCAAAGGGGGACCGGAGATTGATTATGTCATGGAAGCAGGAATTAAAAAAAACAAAAAAAAAACAAGAGGGAGGTTGCTTGGACAGAGAGTCAAAGCGGAGGACCAGAAGGGCACAGGAGGAAGGCGTGCACCTAGCAAACCAGGAAGGGAGCATTGGAAGTGCAAGGAGAGGGCTAGCAACTTAGAACTTGGGAGCTGCACTAAGGGATGGTCTTTGCTTGCAAAGTGGGGGAGGTAAATGACTTCCCAGCAATCCAGGTATTCCATAAACTGTGGACCTTGACACCGTGACAGTGCTAATCCTCATTAGTATGAGGTGATCTTTTATATGAATTTCATTTTACAGCCTGCTGCATATAATCAGTTGTAATCACAGTGATGGGCTAGTGACTGGTCTTATTGATGTTCTCCATACAATTAGGGATTTTTTTTTTTACATTTGGGGATGCCAATACCTGGAGCAGGAAGCATTTTTTTGGGCAGTAGGCAGTTTCGGGGAACCCAACAGGGGCCCCAACATACAGGTGCAGGACCGCCGAGCCAGGAGGTGAGCAAGGGTTGCAAGAGCATTTTTAGGCAGCATGGTAACAGGCCTGAACAAAGGGCAACCTGACGGGGCATCGCCGGGAAGCAGTGGAACGGCAAGGCATGCCATTACAACAAGGGCGTGCAAGCAGAAAGGGACAGACAACAGTGAAAATAAGGAATAAAAATATATATAAATAATATATATAAAATATGGCTTTTGGGGCATTATTACCAATCGGAATGCCCAGGACAGGGTGAGGGATAAGACACAGCAGATTACGCCTTGGGCAGTTCAAAAAAAAAAGGAGGAAGTTAGCCCTCATGGCAACCTGGGGCAGTTAAGAAAGAAATCAGGGAGCAACTGCACAGGGAATATTTGAAACCATAGCAATTATTGCATCTGGGGCAGACAAAGAAAAAAAAAGGAAAGGGGAAGAGGGCAAAGTAGGCCTGTAGCTTAATGGTTAGAGCACTGGAATGGCATACCAGAAGTCCGTTGTTCAAATCCCATTGTGCCCACATTAAGGCTAAAAAAAAGGGGGGGGGACAGAGGTATCGTTAAGTCAAGTGTTACACAAGAAAAAACCCAGAGAGCTAACTAACGAGTTTATGTTTTTGTTGCAAGCAGGAGAACAGACAGAATGAACACCCGTGGATCCAGTTCAATGAAATCGGACGCGATGAAGATGATCATGGATCTCATGGACAGGGCCCACAAGGTCCTGGATACAGTGGAGGACATGGAACGGGGGGAGATACCAGCATGGAATGGGAAGGTCAGAAAGAAGGGACAGAGTGGGGCAGGAGGAAAAGGGAAGGGAGCTGGGACACCGGCGCCAAAATGCCTTAGGGCTAGTTCTCTGGTGCTGCAACCAGCAACCCATGCAACGCCCAACCCATCACCTGCATCCAGTCCGGAGGGACCGATGCCGGATTCGGAACCCAGCCCCAGGGAGGTGGTTAGGCCTCACCCGGGACCCAACATTTCCGCACGCAATGCTAACCGGCCAGAGACGGGCAGTGACCAGCGATCCCCAGGTAGCAGATCACGAGAGGGAGCCAAGCCAGGACAGACAGGAATGATTGAACCATCAAAAGAACTCCATGGAAAATCAGGTACAGTGTTGACATTAGAGAGTACCATGAAAGAATATGTGGAACAAATGTTGTTAGGTATTGGGGGAGATGGTGTTAAGAGGTTGCAGAGGATACTGGGCAAGTTAGAGGAAAAGGAAAAGGGGGAAAAAACAAGGGGATGGGGAAAAAAATAACAGAGCAGAAAAAGGGGGGCAGGGTAAGAATAGGGGACCATGTGCCATTAGCAACAAAGGAAAAAATATGGAAGGGAGAATTTGTTGATATCTTTGCATTGGTAGACATGAAAACAGAGGAGCTATATGAAGAAAAGGAGGGTTTTAGCAAACAAGAATTAGCGGCCTCTGTAGTTCTGGTCAAAAAAGGGGAGGAGTAGAAAGAGCCCATATATAAAGGAAAATCATGGGAGGCCTGGACTTTGGGTTTCACATATTATAGTGCAATAGCTCAAGAGAAAAAGCTGGAATTGGGCATTCTCTTATTAGTATACTCTTTGATCATAATAAATGCTTACAAAATGATGGGAGGGACTAACTGGCTACAGTTTGACGAAAAGTTCAGGACCCAAATGGCCAATTACGAGGAAGATTGTAGATGGGATTCTAGACATATTGACCTATGGTGGGAGACCATGACAGTAGCTGGAGGGGCTGAAGGCGAGTGGCAGAGGGGAAGGCCACGATATCAGAAGTGCAGTTGGGGATACAACAGCGCATTCTGCTCCTTCCCAGGCTGCAGGTTTAGGTATGCTTGTTCAAGATGTGGGGGTCCCACCCAGCAGCAAGATGCATATCTTACGGTGAAGCCAGCCCTGGGGGAGGGCAAGGAAGAGGTTACTTTTGGGGAGGCTACAGAGGGATGCAGAGGGATAATACAGCAAGAGGGAGGGGGACATACGGGTGGGAGAGGGTTTCAACAAGGGGGAAGATGAAAAAGGTCAGTTCCAGCTAGCAAAAACCCTGATCAGGGCCAAAAAAGTGGAGCAATGGATGGAAGAGTACCCGAATAAGGGGGTGGGGAAGGAGTTAATATAGAGTTTACAGAAAGGTTTTAGTTTACATTACAAAGGAAGGAGATTTGGGACATGGGCAAAAAATTTACATTCAATTAAAGGCAAGGAGGCACTATTAAAATTCAAGATTGGGATTGAAAAGGAAGCAGGGAGAATAGAGGGTTCCTTCAAGGACCATCCTTTCCAGCACCTGCGAGTATAACCACTAGGCCTAGTCCCGAAAAAACAAGCAGGGCAACATCAGGTAATTCACCACCTATCCTATCTGGAGAAGGAGTCAGTCAATGATCACATTTTGGAGGAGGATAGTAGGGTGTCTTATGGAACATTAGAAGATGCAGTGCAGATCATCAGGGCAAGTTATACTCCAAGGCTGGCAAAGACTGACATCAAGTCCGCGTTTCAGCTACTGCCGGTTCGCAGGGAAGATTGGGAATTGTTGGGTTTTCAGATTGAAGGGGAGTATTATTTTGATAAAGCCATGCCGATGGGGTGTTCAGTGGCATGCTCCACCTTTGAAAAATTCAGCACATGGTTGCAATGGGTATTCAAAGTCAGGTACGGGCACGACACGGTGGTGCATTACCTAAATGATTTTCTGTTTATAGGGGAAGGTCAAAAAGGGGTGCAGAGGATCATGGAAGACTTTCAAGAAATGTGTAAGGAACTAGGAGTCCCGTTAGCTGGAAAAAACAGAAGGCCCCAGCAGGTGTTTAGAATTCCTGGGTATAGAACTGGATGTGGAACAGGGCCTATTCCGCTTGCCAACTTCGAAGATCAATAAACTAAGGAGAATGTTGACAGAGATAGGGAAGAGAAAAAGAGTGCCCCTAATTAACAGTCAGCAATTAATGGGTCATTTGATTTTTGCATGTAGAGCGATCAGGCCAGGACGTGCGTTTACACGATGTCTGGCAAGGGCCATGGCCGGGGGTTCAAAGCCATACCACTGGGTTAGTATAGGGAGAGATACCAAGGAAGACTTAAAAATATGGGAGCAATTCATAGAAAATTACAACGGGATAGCCATTTGGCAGGAGGAATGGCTCTACAATACAGACCTGGAACTTTACACGGATGCTTCTGGGGGGCATGGAGTAGGTGCCTATTTCCAAGGGAAGTGGATAGCAGAACACTCACCACAGAGGTGGGTCGAAGAGGGTTTGACAAAGGACATCACTTTCTTGGAGATTTTTCAAATATGGGCGGTGACAAAAATATGGGGACCATGGCTACAGAACCAAAGGGTCACATTCCGGTGTGACAACAGGGCAGTTGTGGACATGCTAAATAACAGACGGTCAAGGTCTGTCTTGGTACTCCACATCCTATGACAGTACTACAAGGGTTGAGGCTCAACATGAGTTTCAAGGCTAGGCACATTGTAGGAATAAACAACTCCATCGCTGACAGCCTTTCACAATTAGAGATGGGAAGATTTTGAGCACTGGCTCCCAACGCAGGTCTGATGGGAGAGAGGATCCCAGAAGAGCAGTGGGAGATTGGCTGGAGGGAGCAGCATATCTCTTTTGCAGCGCATGGGCAGACAACACCCTAAATGCCTATGAAAGCTCATGGAGGGTTTTCCAAGCTTTCAGATCTCACCACAACATGGAGGTAAGTGGAGCGGTCACAGAAGAGCAAGTGGGGAGATTTGTAGTGGATAACTGGGAGGAAGGAGTGGCCTGCGCCACAGTGAGAGTACATCTAGCGGCCATAGGATGGGTCTGCTGGATGAAAGGATGGGGAGAGCTGTGCAACAGTATTTTGGTAAGAAGAATGATGACGGGGTGGCAAAGGATAAAATGGAAGGAGAGGGATAGGAGAGAACCAATCACGGAACACTTACTAGAAAAGATATTAAGGAAATTAGTGGAGATTTGCTATACCTCATACGAGGTAATATTATTCAAAGCATTGTTTATGCTTTTATGCAAAGGAGCCTTCAGAGTGTCCGAAATAGTCGGACCCGCTACACCCGCCCCGCGAGAAGGTTTGCAGTGGGATGATATAGAATGGAAAAGGGTAGGGCTCACCCTAATAATTTCAAGGTCAAAAACGGACGAGACAGGTAAGGGGTACAGGGTGAATATCGAGCCTGGAGAGACCCCGGATGTGTGCCCATACTGGCTTATGATCGACTTCCACAGAGTTAGGCCAAAACAAAGGGGTTTATTTTTTGTGCACGAAGACAGGAAGGAGGTAAAAGGGAGCCAAGTATCGGGGGTGTTGGAACGGAGCATAAAAGAACTGGGAAAAAACCCAGACAGGTTCTCATCTCATCCTTTCCGGATTGGGGCAGCCTCAGAGGTGGCTGCCCAGGGGAAAAGGGGGGAGGACATAAAAGCCATGGGACGATGGGCATCAGACTGCTACAAGAAATATATTAGAAATGCAGTACAGTAACTCTATCGGTTTTTGTCTCCTTACAGAAAAGAATGAAGGTATAAGTTACAAAAAAAAAGATATACAAGTGGATGTTGCTGCCTGCCTCACTGTTTCTTATTATGTGTTATAGATACAGGTATATGGAAAAGGAAGGACATATGGATAGTGGGACACTCACATATTTATTGGGCGGAAAGGGAGGCAGCACAGAAGAGAGGTGGAAAGCAACTGGGTTATGACCACAAAGGAATAAGGATCCTGTGGAATGAATACGGGGAATGCAATGGGGGCAGCTCCTTCCTCTACTGCTAGAGATGAAAAAGAACAACAAGGAGCTGGACCTCCTGATTATACATCTGGGTGGGAATGATTTGGGACTTGGCCCCTGGGTAGACATCTTTTACAGCATACAAAGGGATGTCAAGGTCATGGCGGCCAGAGATAACAATTATGTGGTCCGAAATGATTCCTCATAGAGTGTGGAGACAAGCCAGAAAGCATAAAGCCATAGAAAAAGTGAGGAGGAGGATGAATACTAGAGTGGGGAGGTTTTTGATAGAAAGCGGGGGAGCTGCCACTAGACATGACGAGATAGAAGAGAGGATACATGTGTTATAAAAGACAGAATGGGTGCACCTGTCCCAGATGAGAAATCACATATTCATCACTGAGCTAGGTAGAGGCATAGACCAGTGGTTGAGGGGGTTTTCTAAATGAAGGTGGAAGCTTACCACCCAACACAAGCTGGAGGCAAGCTAATGGAGGGTAGGAAAGAAAGATTTGATAAGGAAAAATGGGGGGAAGGTATGGGGGTTAGGGAAAACAAAATGGGGGGATTAAGATCTGGAAGAAGGTAAAAGGGTATGGACACCCTTAAAAATGGTCAAGAAAAAGGGGAGCAGGAATTGGACCTGCCCAGAAAGAAAGAAAGTATAAGACCAGCTCGGGGTTTACACTCAGGTAAGGAGTGGAACTGGAACACCTCGGGTTTTGACGCCTGGGGGAGAAAACAAAGAGAAACAAAATTAAGAAAGAGGAGTGGAATAAAATATGATAAAGAAAATAAGAGGAACTCAGTATTGTAAAAATGTATATATTTTTGTTTAAGTGGACAATAACAGGTTTTGCCGACTGAGCAGCCAAATCTACAATATTGAGTGTGATGTCTCTTTTTGAGGGAAGGGGATCTGGAACAATCACTCTTGTAAAAATAAAGTTTGCAGTGAACACCGGTGGTCAGAATTGCCATGCGCAATAGCTACTAAGTGAAAGCAAATCTGTGCCACTGTAATTACATACCTTTTGCATTTCTTGCACTCTTACTAGTAGCAGCCTCCAATGGTCAAAGTGATACATGTGGCTGTGGCTTCTCATAAGTCTTAAAAACAGTTTTTATGTTATACATTAATAAAACATTTAACTGCAGTATAACTCTTTCTCTTTGCATGTCTTAACATTATGAGATCAACTAGCAATGTCCTGTGTCTTAGTAAACTGTATTGCTATGCCATAGTTCCACAGATATCATCACTGTACCTTGCTTAATACTTAAAAAAATAGTATTCTGTTAATTAAATTCATGACCTACCTTATCCCAGGTATGTATGAGGCTGAGATTAGTTGCCCACATGACAAACCTGGGGTTTGCATGCTCCTTCACAGTATGAACTAGGGCCAGCACCTCCCTATCACTCCAGAACTTAGGCATATTGCAGTTCTGTGGGGGAAAAAAGGCATTTTTTGTTTAGAAACATTTAATATAAGATTTATTGTGGTTTGAGTATTTGTGCACAGCTCATTAACAACATATATGTAGTGCAAGTGGCATGCATTGACACATTTGTGAAATGTGTGTGCAGCAGTATAGGTCAGTCACTCATGTGCCTCTGCAAAGTTAATGTACCACTGTATTTTGTAGGCAATAAAACATTGCTGGGTGCTGATAGTTCTGAGATACGTTCAAATACATAAGCATGGGTGTGCACAGGACTGCAGGTAGGGTGCCTTTAGCCTCTGAATGACAGAGAATCTCAGTACTAGCAACACCCACACATGTTATTGTTTATATTAAATTTGCCCATTCTCAACCTCAAAAAACTTTTAAAAGTTTTCAGAGTCACAAAAAAAATTGTTAAATGTTGCTAGATAATGTCAAATAGTCCCTCGATAGAAGTTTTGTATCTGGCATCCTTCTGTCTTTCTTTACATTCAATACACTATGTAATTGCCAACCATATAATTGATGAATTCAAATCTCTGTATTATTTTGCCAATGGAATGACCTCCCTTCCCTCTGACTGGCAGACACAGAATACTGTAGTACCATGAAAGACACAGACTATATATATATATATATATATATATATATATATATATATGTATATGAAAAGGCTGTATCCATGTTTGTGACACGGTAGGTAATCAGTGGGTTAAGTATTCAGTGAGTTGCCCTGGCTGACAAGGACTTGTTTTAAGTAGTGGTGGTGCTCTCTAAATGCAATGTGTACAACTAAGTCTCATCTTATCAGGGCACAAGGATTTCTTTGTCCACCTTATAAAGATGTACCAGTCAATGCCACAAGTGGTGTGTGATTCATCTATAGTGGTAGTGAAGAGAATGCCATATTGATACCTGGTGCAGTGTCATTTTAAAAGCAAGTAAAAGGTCTATTACTAATGTAGTGGGTATGTGCTTCCAAAAGATAAGTGCAGTGCCTCTAGAGTTATCTAGATAGTATGCCAGAAGCATGCAACCCCAGTGCAGAATGACAGCGTGCATTGTCTTCAAGTCCATGAAGCATCACCAGACAGGCAACGGTACTATACTGGCTGCCACTCACTGTTGTGCCATGTGATTATGTGCTTTTGCTTTCTTCTTCTCTGCCTTGACCACAAGACACAGCTGAACAAACTTGTGTTGTAATACTGGTTATCTATGTTGCCTGTTGCACCCACAACTGCTTAAATATTTTAAACATTATAGTTTTAATAGAATTGCATCACCTGCCTCCTCACACTGTTGTCTCTAGCTGAGACAGCACTACCTAGAAAAAAACTGAGTGATAAATATACAATTGTAATAGTACCTAAATCACCGTTCAATGTAGCATCATTGTGTACTGAGCTGTTGACTATGCAAACAACAATACAAACATGATTACTTACTTTTGAGTTGTTTGAAGAGAAATGAACACTATTTTTTTTTAATCTTTGCCAATCTGTTGAAACAAATATAGATTAACTCTTAGAAAACTGTCAAGAGCCAAATAAAGCCATCAATATCTATGGCACACCTCACTGACATAAACTGCACACATGTAGGACACTCATGAGTTGTGCAGCATCAGCCAGATAATCCCCCCACCAACAGAAGAGTTACTGGATTGTGAATTTAAACCCAGAGCCTGATTAAAGTCTTGGACATCAGCAGTATACCTCCATGATGGCAACTGTACACATCTTAGAACACTGAGTACTTGCATAACATCAGCCACACTATAGCTCCCTTCCCTAGAACAGATAATAGATCCCGACTGCAGAACCACACCTCAACTACAGTAATGTAGAAATACAGTATCAATCAACATCAGTCAACATTTATTTATAGCGTGCTTTTCAAAAAACCAAAGTGCGAATACATCATAAGTATAACAACAAACATTCAATTAATAAAAACATACATCAAAACATAAAAAGGCAGCAGAATAAAACTAAACATTATCTCTAAAAGCCAACTTAAATAAATATTTTTTCAGAAAAAGCTTTGAAAGTCTCAGTAGACAAGCACTCTCTAATCCAATGAGGTAGAGAATTCCACAGGGTTGGGGCAACAAAGGAAAAATCCCTGGCCCCAGATGACTGAAGACGAACCCTGGGAACCTCTAGCAATCCTTTGTCGAAGGAGCGAAGTGGATGGAGAAGACGATTGGGCCGAAGGAGATCTTGCAAGTAACCCAGTCCCTGTCCATGTAGGGTCTTACAGGTCAGCAAAGCGACCTTGAAGGTGATCCTCCACTGCACCAGCAGCCAGTGCAGTACACGCAGCACAGGTGTGACATGGCAAATTCTTGACAACCCGGTCAACAACCTGGCTGCAGCATTCTGCACCAGCTGCAGGCAATGGAGATCCAACCCTGGTAACCCTAGGTACAGAGCATTGCAGTAATCAAGATGAGATGACACAAAGGCTTTATCTGGGCAAAGTTCCTCAAATGGTAAAATGAGGACTTGACAACAGCTGACACCTGTGTTTTAAGCATCAGCTCATTGTCAAGCACTATACCCAGATTCCGCACCTGCTCATAAGGTCTCAACTGGTTACCCCCTAACACAAGGCCAGAAGGAAGCCCAGGAGTCAACTTCTCTACACGCTGACCTGGGTCACCAACAACACTTCAATCTTTTCCGGATTCAGTCTCAACCAGGTAGCACTCATCCAGTCCTAAATCTCAGTGAAGCAGTTGTTAAAGACCAAGATTGCATTATTTTATTCAGGTACAAAAGACATGTAGAGCTGAGTATCATCTGCATAGCAGTGAAAAGTCAGCCCATAATGCCTTATAATGTCTCCCAATGGCAATATATGCACTGTGAACAACATGGGGGAAAGCACAGAACCCTGCGGCACCCCACAAGACAGGACAAAGGGAGCTGAGGAAAAGATTCCTGACACCACCCTCTGAGTTCTGCCCATAGGAAAGAATGGAACCATCTGAGGACTGCCCCTGACAGTCCACAGAGTAGCCACAGGTGTTCCAGCAACATTCAATGGTCCACTGTGTCAAATGCTGCAGAGAGAGATCAAGGAGGACCAAGATCGAACGACTCCTCTGATCTCTCGCTATTAGGAGATCATTCAATAGCCGAACCAATGCCGTCTCGGTACTATGCCTCTTCCTGAAACCGGACTGGAGAGGATCATAGACTTCATGGGTGGTAAGAAAATCCTCAAGCTGCAATACGACTACTTTCTCAATAACCTTTCCCAAAAAGGGCAGGTTAGAGACCAGTCTGTAGTTTGCAAGAAAGTCTGGGTCGAGGGAAGATTTCTTTAAAAGAGGTGTCACAACAGCCTCCTTCAAGGATTCTGGAAACACCCCCTGGACCAACAAGCACCTGACTATCTCAGCAAGGACCAGTCTGATCACATCCATACACCCCACAAGGAGGCACGTAGGACCAGGATCCAAACTACAGCAAGTTGGTCGCAGGCCCTGAACAATCTTCATGATATCCACAATCGCTGGCTGGTCAAAATCTGTTCAGACAGACCGAGAGCCTGTGGCCTCACATTGACCACTGCCATACTCATCTGAACATGTTATGCAGATCTCCAACATGATTGAAGACACTTTATCAGCAAAAAAACAAGCAAACTTATCACACTTTATTTGTGAAAAGGCTCTCTGACCCCTAAGGCAGGCTGGATTGCACAGCCTGTCCATGGTCCAGAAGAGCTGAGCTGGTCAATTTTTTGCTGTAGCTATCTCCCTGGACAGGAACTCTGCCTTCTTACTGGAGATTTCTGATTGATAGTCCAAATAATGGCTGATCAACCTAAGTCTGTCCCCCTCCAGGCCAGATTTCAGCCAACAGTGTTCCAACCTTCACCCCACTCTCTTCAACTCCCTCAATGTCCCATCAAACCAAGGGGACTGAGGGCAGAGGGGAATGGGTGAACTAGGACAGGCACTACGGAATCCAAGGCCCTCAGCACCATGTTGTTATAGTGCACTACTAGTCACCTGGATCCGCGTACTCTACTGGCCAACTTGATAGGTCCATTTCTGCCAACAGTACCTCTGGGGGTCACTCCCCTCAAAGGATGGTACCAGACCATCTCCAAATGGGCTGGTCTCACAGGGGGAGCCATGAAACTGAACCTTATAGGGTGATGGTCCAACCATCCAACAGGTTCCACAACTAAGTCAGTGACCTCCATCCCAAGGGTGAGTACCAGATCCAATGAGTGGCCCTGAATATGGGTTGCAGCGGTAACTACCTGTGTAAAGCCCAATGAAGTCATCAGTTGGAGGAAGTTTTGACCAAAATGTGAGAGTTCATCATCAGCCCAGGCATTGAAATCCCACAGGACCAACCACCTGGAGGGTTCCAACACCATATCGACCATGAAGTCTGCAACTTCCTGCAGAAAAGCTTTTTCATCACAGGGTAGATGGTAGATGAGTAGAATTCCACTGCCCACACCTGCTCCCATGATACACTCAAAGAATCTAGTGGTTACCACTGGAACCTCTACAAGGCCCAGTTTCATTTTAAAACAAATAGCTAGCCCCCTGCCCCTTGATCCAGTCTTGGGCGGTGTATCACAGAGTACCCAGCTGGAACAGTTGACTACAGTATGGGACCAGCATTTTCATCCAGCCAGGACTCGGTGATGCAAGCCAGGTCAGATGACTTGACAAGATCAGCAATAATTGCTGTCGTGTTCTTTATGTTGACCTGGCATTACATAACACCACCCCAGTTGGATGAGAGGCATTAGAGGAATGGACAATTTGTTCACTATCAGTGGAACCCTTGGGTATGGGCATCAGGCATTGAGGACCACTATCTTTGACCCATTTCACCCCAGGGTGCCTCTTTGACCTCACCACCCTTATCCGTCCACCCCGCTCCTCCCCCTGGCTGCAGCTCCCGGTCTCCTCTGTGCAATCCCCAAGGCACAACATTGCCTATATACCTCGGGTTGCAAAGGGGGACTATCAAAGGGGCATAGGTCCCTCCTCCTGGAAGGGGAGTAGCGCCTGCCCACTGATACATGATCCCAACACATGCTGCCTGTTTTAAAAGTTGCTATCAATCAAAGATTTTTAATTACAACAAAATCAGTACCACTACTCTATCAGATTAAAATACTACAAATAAATCAATACCAGTAACAGAATCATTTTAATTTTCTCTTTCCTCTAATAAATTGACTAAAATACCCCCCACCTCTCACGTAGCGAGGGAGAGTGTAAACAAAAACTCTTAAACATGTAAACACAATTCCTTCACTTTGAACAAACTTTTAGATCACTCAGATTAATCCAGGAAATGAGAACATACACCCCAAGTCACTTTTTTGACTTGTGAATCACAGTAGGAGGATCAGTCAAAAACAGTCAACTCTTATAAAGTCTTGCAGGAATAATGACCATCACAACTCTCACCTCTGAAGAATGATACCAAACAGTGTTTCAAACAAAGTCAGCTCTCACCTTGACCATGCATGAATACACTGACTCAATAAACAAAGTTTAACAGAATTCCAGGCACTCTCACTGCCTGGTCCAGATTTTCTCCATAAGATTTTCCTTGGAATTTAATGAGAAAAGGGATTTAGCAGTTTAAAAAGTTTCTTCAACACTAGGTAGAAGGTAATTTATCAGGGAACCCCAGACAGTGTCCAATCCGTGCTTTCCCGGGGGAAATTCAAACCACCTAGGTGAACCTACTACTAACGGCTCCCAGATATTGGCCCACCCTATAGCCAGCCACCAGGGAAGTCCTAGGAGACACTAGTAAACTACATCCACCCTCCGGTGGATCCTAAACCAGCTCTCCTGTGGCAGGCTCACCCTACAGTGGTCACCTCCCTTACCAGCACTGGGTAGACCTTCCAAGGCCCCCCTGACCTTCCCAAACTCCAGAAGACCACCGGCAGTCCACCAAGAAGACACAGGATAAAAATGCCCTCTCCCAGGAGAATATCACCCCTCAAAGTTACGATAAAATGTCCAAGAGTAACTACCGATATTACAATTTCAAAGCAGTGCAATTCAACACAGCTAGCACAAGCTTCCAAATATACCTGCAGCTTTCAAAATTTCAATTCCCCCTTTAAATAGGCAGGGCCAATTGACAAAGTTTCCTCTTTCCCTTTCATCAGCCCTGCACAGTCACAAACAGAGTGCAATACTGAAAACAAACTCACTGCCACGGTTTCGCAACAGTTCCAGACAGACGAGACCACTGAGTTCCAAACAGATGAGAGTCATTCACTACTAGAAAACAAATGAACTGTCCAAATGGAGAAAACAATCCTATCCACAGTCCACAGTCCACTCCACTCCAATTGCACAACAAATGCTCTTCCAATCCCGTAGTCACAAGTCAACCAAATACCAGGCAGCATTAAAACAAAATTAGAATGAAAACTTGGATAAAAATCACATTAAAATAAGCTAGGTTTAAAGATAACCAGTAAACCGATTTTGCTACTGATGACTAGCCCAGCATGGCCACCATCTTGAACAGTATAGACCTACCTCATGCCAGTTGCATGCAATTTAGAACAATGAGCAGTTCCACAGCTTCAAGCAAACAATACCCCACCCCTTCCCCAGACCAGGCACTGGATCCTTAGTACAGAGCCACATCACAACCAAAGTTGTGGACATCAGTGGTATACCTCCTTGAAAGCAGCTACACACATACTACAACACTTAGTAGTTGCACAGCAGTATCCACGAATACCTCCACCAAAAAAAAAAAACATGTACTACATCCTGAGTGCAGAGCCAGAGTCCAGCTAAAGCCATGGACATTAATGGTATAACTCCCTCATACCAGCTGCACACAAGTTAGAATACTGAGGAATTGCCTGACCTCACTCAGGCAATGCCACCCCCCCTGAACAGGTGCTGGATCTGAAGTGCAGAGCCACAGCCAAACTAAAGACATGACCTCAATGGTATACCTGTGTGATAGCAACTACAGACTAGTTATGACACTCATGAGCTGCATGGCATCAGCCTGGCAATGACCCCTCTCCATCTCCGAACAGCTACTGGAGAGTGCAGAGCCACAGACTAACTAAGGCCATGAACATCAATGGTATAGCTGTGTCATGGCACCTGCACACCTTTTAGGACATTGAGGAGTTAGATGGCATGACTCAGGCAATTCTACCCCCGAAACCAGGTTCTGAATCTTGAGTGCAGAGCCACAACTGACCAAAAAACATGGACATTAATAGTATACCTCCCTAATACTAGGTACATACAACTTAGAATACTAAGGACTTGCACAGCTTCAAGCAGGTAATACCCCAACCCCCAGACCAGGCACTAGATGCTGAGTGCAGACCCACACCCCAAGTAAAGCCGTAGACATCAATAGTACACATTTCTCAAAGCAGCTGAACACATACTACAAAACTGAGGAGTTGCACGGTACCATCCAGGCAATGCCCCCCCAAAACAGGTACTACATCCTTAGTGCAGAGCCAGATGCCAACTTAATCCAAAGACATCAATGGTATACCTCTCTGATATGAGCTGCACACAAGTTACAACACTAAGGAGTCACAGAACCTCATCCAGGCAATGATCCCACCCCCTGAGACCAGGTACAGGATGTTGAGTTCAGACCTACCACCTGACTAAACCTGTGGACATCAACAGTATACTGTACATCCCTGACAACAGGTGCAGACATCTTAGACCACTGAGGAGTTGCACAAAATGAGCGAGGCAATACCACCCCACCTCTCAAAAGAGAACAGATACTAGATCCAGAGTGCAGAGCCACAGCTAAACTAAAGCCATGGACATAAACAGTGTACCTCTGTCATGTCAGCTGTAAACAATTTACAACAGTGTGTAGTTGCACAGCCTTAGCCAGGGAAGACCTCCCTCCCCAAGATCAGGTACTATATCCTGACTATACAGCTACAGCTCGGCTAAACTCACGGACATCAGTAGTATATCTCCCTCATACCAGCTGCATACAAGTTAGAACTCTGAGGAGTTGCACAGCTTCAAGCAGCCAATACACCCACCCCCACCACCTCCAGACCAGACACTGGATGCTGAGTGCACTGCCACAGCACAACTAAAGCCATGGACATCAATAGTATACCTCCATGAAAGCAGCTGCACACATACTACAACACTGAGGAGTTGCACGGTAGCATCGAGGCAATGCCCCCCAAAAACATGTACCAGAGCATAAGTGCAGACAGAAGGCTAACTAAAGCCATGGACATTAATGGTATAACTGCATCATACCAGCTGCACAAGGGTTACAACACTGAGGAGTTGCATGGCCTTAGCCAAGGAATGGCGACCCCACCAATCAACATGTACTGGATCCCGAGTGGAGACTTACGGCCCAACTAAAGCCATGATCAGTAGCAGTATACCTGTCTTAAACCAGCTGAACACATGCTAGAAAACTGAGCAGTTACACAGCCACAGCCAACCAATGCCTCCCCCTGAACAGATATTAAATCCTGAGTGCAGACCCACACCCCAAGCAACCCATTAACATCAATGGCACACCTTTCCAATACCAGGTGGACACATAGAAACATAGAAACATAGACTTTGACGGCAGATAAGGACCACTTGGCCCACCCAGTCTGCCTATTTCCCAGTTCCCAGAACACTGACGAGTTGCACAAACTCACACAGCTAATGCCACCCCCGCCTGACCAGGAAGTGGATCCTGACTGCTGACTCACAGTGCAACTAAAGCCATGCCTATCAATGTTATAACTCCATGTTTGCAGCAATGCCCTCATGCTTACTCAGATGAGCTACTGGGTTTTCAGTCTAGAGGCAAGTTGAACTACACCTGTAAACATCTATGGTTTAACGCCCTGATAGTGAGTGCAGATATGTTACAACACTGACAAGTTGCATGGGTTCAGTGAGTCAGTGCTTCCACTACCTAAGATCAGGTACTATATTCTGAATGCAGAGCCAGATCATCACTAAAACCATGACATTAATGATATACCTCCCTGATAGCTACAGCAGGTACTGGATCTTGAGTGAACAGGCAGACTTCAAGCTGTAGACAACACATGTGTATGTTGTGAGTAAGTTGTTCTATTTTTTGACCAGTTAGATTGGCTCTTAAAAAAGTCATTTTTGTCACAGCTTATGGTATGTGCTCAAGAGATGTTGTTATACAGGTACACAATTACAGAAGTGCAAGGATGCCATTTTGAAGGTCCCCAACAAAAATTTTGTAACCTGTGCTTGAGAGTTGCACACCATCTTTTAGATACAGCCAATGTTTGTGATATGCAATTTGGGGGTGACATATGGCATGCATTCCCACAGCACAGAGGAATCCAGTTATTTGTATGTTCACCATTCTATGTGACCTTTCAAGTGCAGGACATTAATCCACACCTTTTCAGATCATTTGCTGTGTAATATCTGAATACAGAATTTTACAAGCAGGTAACCTACAGATAACATGCTGCAAGTCAGACTGTGCAGCTTCAATTAAATCAATTGCCTTTTTGTTCCCCAAATCATTACCTCCGAGATGGATAACAAGTATGTCTGGTACTGGGTGTGTCTCTAGCAAGTGGTACATGGTTGGCATCAGCTGCTCCCATCTCATGCCACCCTTCCCAAACCAAGACACTGCACAGTGAGGAAGGTGCAAGTCACTACCAAAATGACTAGCTCTACTGAAAACTGCTGCCTTTCTCACCAGACTTGATCCCACAATCCATACACTAACTCTGGATCTGTCTGCCATGCTGAGTATAAACCTCTAACAACTCAGATGAAGAAGTATCAGATATGTCTCTGTCTCTGTCTCTGATTGAACACTACCAAGGCTAAGTAGCAGAATGACTGGTGCTTAGCTCTACAGTATGTGTAAGCTAAATGCAGTGAGAGACAATCACAACTAACATTCTGATTCCAGATTGGCTAATACAGGCAAAACATTTATTGTTATGTCAGTAAAGGCTGCTTCTACTGGTGTTTTGTTTATTAAACATTCTTTTTGTTTCAGTGGGAGAATACTGCCTGGTCACTGACCACACTTAATTACTTGCCAACAATAGCCATTTCCATTGGATGAAGTTAGTAGTCATTTTGATCAGTGAAGCTCTACTACCTCTCTTTCTCAGCTGGCAGCTTGAGTGGTAAGTTCAATCAAAGCTATCTATCTTACTGACAGTTTTCAGAAGTTAAATTATTCAGCATGTTTTTATGTTCTGTTACTGTACTATAGTTACAGCTGTAATTATTCACTGGTCAGTATGTGCTTTCTGAGAATTACTGATTTATTATGTTTGTGGCACTACTAAGTTTATAACTGTCTGCAATTGCACCCACAGAGTTAATAATTTAGCATTGATTATCATTTCTTTAGTTAACAATCTTTGAATAGTAAGCAAAGAATGCAACCCCTTCTTAACATTGTAAATAGAGTAAAATAAGTAGTTTTTTTTTTTTTTCAATTGTGTTGGTGTCACATAACAATTACTATAACCTAGTGGAACAATGTGTGGCAGACAGAGTATGCACAACATCTGCTCTCTGTGCAAGAAGGCTTAAAACTCAGCAGATGTCTTATTTCAATGTAAAAGTCTTGGAAATAATATTTTATTTGGGGCAGTATGTTCTTGGTGAGTTGGTCATTTGTGTTAGAACACTGAGCATATAAGTATCAGAAACAGCCACACACAGAATAACTATAACAAGTGAAAAACAACTTATTTTAGCAACAGATGGCAAGATATTGTTAAAACACTGTATAAATCATGGCAGAGTGCATAAAGTCCAAGTTTACAGGCATGATAATTTTTTCACCTAGCTTCCTAGTTAATTATTATTGTTGTCAGATAATAGATAGTTGTGTACTTACAGTTATGTCCTGGAGCCACTGCTGTATGTCTCTCAGTCTTAAAATGGCTGCTGAGCTGTTATTATTTGATTGTATTGGTTCACAGTAGTCACATCGTGAAATCAGCCATTTCTTTGTTTGCAAGACTGCAAAATCTTTGATCGTGACTAACATTGATCGTGAGGATCGACCACAAGTGTGCAAATTCTTTAATCACAAGAATAACGTGAGACTTCTATAGTGGAAGCTGTGCAGTTTAAAAAATCACATTATTCTCATAGTTTTTAACAGAGTGAGCAGCCATGTGTCTTTCTATTGCTTATCAGACATGAATATTACAATAATAATCATTTACAAAAAGTTTTGTTACATTTAACAATATTTTAGCGATCTTTGATTGTGAGCATGCGAATTCTGTGATCGTGGCTCGGTTTGACTGCAAGGATCATTCGCGAGCTTTGACCGCAAGAATAATGTGAGATTTGATTTGTGGAAGATGAGTAGTTTAAAATATACTTTTTTTTTGCTTGTTTTTAATGCACTATGTAGCCATATGTGTTTTTATTACTCAGAACACATGGATGTTACAGTTATAATTATTTTTGAATGTTTTTTAAAATGTAATTATAGTTTTTATTCTTTGATCGTGAGTGAGCAAATTCTTTGATTGTGACTCTGTTGCATTGCAAGGATTACTCACAAGCTTGCAAATTCTTTGATCACTAGAATAACATGAGATTTGAAGTGTGGAAGATGACTAGCTAAAAAAAAATCATGTTTTTTCACCAGTTTTCAACACATCATGTAGCCATATGTGTTTTTATTGCTTAGAAGGCATGGATGTCACAGTGATAATTATTTTTAAACATTTTATAACATGCTATTGTATTTTTTCAATCTTTGATTGCAAGTGTGGAAATCCTTTGATTGCGACCTGGTTTGATCAGGATGATCATTTGCGAGCCAGTAAATTCTTTGATCATGAGAAAAATGTGAGAGTTGGCATGTAGAAGTTGTGTAGCTGTGGGAAAGTTGAGCTTTTTATTCAGCTCAACATCTCCTATGGTTATATGTAGTTAAACTGGGCATGAGATCTGGATTGAACAAAAATATTGGTCCTTAGAAAATGAACTTGCAAAAATAAGAAATTTAATTGGATGGAAGGGCTACATTAACTTACAGTAAGAACCCAATAAGTTAAAAGTCCCAGCCATGCAAACTATTGCAGGCTCATCACTATTATAATTGTGCCCACCCTGCTTGATAATTCGCTAAAGCACTTGGCACCCAATTTAAAAAAAAACACCATTTATTTCTCTCGATTAGCAAGAGATCTTAGCCCCTCCAACGCTACCAAATCATACCTCCCAAATCACTGTCACGCCTTGGGGGGAGGGGGGGCAGCAGGACGTTGAACATCAAAAAAAAACAGAAGAACTATTTAAGAATAAAAATACTGAAACCTCAGTTTGACAATATTTTCTTCATTTCTTTTTGTTTATTTAATCCTATGTAAGAATGTCAGTTACCCATATTCTAAGCACAATAATACCCTACAGGGTGGGCGTCATGGACAATACCATGCCTTCCAGAGGCTATAAAGCCCTCCAGCTGCAGCGTTGGGCATCATTACACCCCTGTGCGTTACGTTCATTGTCCAATACTGTCCACCTTGTCAGGTATAATTACTTGCTTGGATAACTTATTTTGTGATATGTTGTAAACAGTCGGCTTGTAAATTGCATACTATGTTTAGATGACAGTGTAGTACTCAGAATTATTGTAAGTGCTTAAACATTGTCATTGATATCATTTGATTTCACAGATATGACATTTAGTTGTATTCTGTGCTGTTAATGACTTATGTAGTATGGACTTGTTATGAACCTATGCCACATTAGTCTTATACATGGCTTCTCATTCAGTAGCACTAATACTCTTTTTATCTTTTCTGTTTCTTAGGTGACTGCTACAGACAACAAATTGAACACATGACTGAGAGATTCCATCATGACCATTTCCTGTGAAGTTAAGGGACACATTTATTTATTGATTTATTGAAATGTTTCACCAGGAAAGGCACACTGAGCAACAAGATGGTCATCTCATGGTGCGACCTGGGGGGGTACACAGGAAAGCAGTGAGTAAATGTTACATAGCATTGAATTACACATTGGAGACATGACTAGGGAGTAACATTACATTCATTGATTACATACTTCCAATACAAACATTAATTACATTGAATCGGGTTAGAGTTACACATTGTTTACAGGGCTTTAACTGCCTTGTATTTAAGGGGGGTACATGAAGTAAGGAAACAGTGTAGGGAAGGTTAAGAAGGTTTAGAAGTGAAGGAAGTACAAGGAGTTAGGTTTAGGCCTGAATTGTGATAACTATACATGGGTGACAGTCACTCACTAAGAGAGTACTTTTGACAGGGAGACAAGGCAGAAGTGCAGTATGGGAGTAAATGCAGAGGCTGGTAGGAATATTGCCCAGCATATATATTGACCATAAAGCCACAGGTCAGGCCATGCAGGACATAGGGGGAGCAATGGGGGGTATTAGTAGGAGGGGGAAGGGGGTTGGCTGAGGGGTTGGGGAGAGGAGATCAGGTGCATGAACAGTTTACTGCATAGTAGTTTAGGAAGGCAGAGGGTAGAGAAGTAGTAGGTGTACTGGTGGTTCTCTGTCATACCATGTAAACACTAAAAGAGTAAAATGTCAGCAGAAGAAAAAGACAATTTCTTCTGTTACATGTGGACATATCACAAAACATGCACATGTGAACAGAGACAACACCTCCCCTAGTAATGTAAAAATCAGTAGACTTTGTAAAGGTACTATGTGCAAACAATGTCCAGCACTGTCAACAGTGAGCCATATGTATGTGACATGAAAAAAAAAATGCTGGACGTGTGACTTCTGCTAAAGCACAGCACAGTAAGGCAAGTTTTTTTCAGAAAACTTGTCCATCAAGCTAGAATTGATCATGTCATCTCTAGTATAAAGAGGGTTGCCCAATTAATAGGGCAGACCCTATTGTCACAAGGCCCTGACAATAAGTGTGGGAAGCTCAGGGAGGTGGGAAGGGGTGGGCCAAGGGAGGGGGGCCCAAGAAAGCCATGAGGTCATGGAAGAGGAGGACCTGATGAGGTCATGAAAGGGGCAGGAAAAGGGGAGTGGTTGGAACAGTAAGGTGGTAGCAGATGAGTGGACAAGGGACACAAGGGGAGGAAAAAAAGTGGGCCACTTATAGGGGGCTGCATAGCAAAGGGGAGCTCACAAAATTGCTCTGAGAGTTTTTCTCTGGAAGCACATCAGTTTTGGCAAAAATTTTGGGAGCCAGTGGGCATTGTTTAGTGAGGTATTCTGAGTTAAAAAAAAAGCTATACAAAAGAGGAGGTAAAGGTAATTATCACCATAGTAAAGTATACCTGAGAGAAGAAGAGAAACATGAGGAGCCAAGCTTGGTGCAGTGAGTAACAAACTACACGCTACAGTGAGATAAGGTACAACCTATACTGTGCAGGACTGAATAACGATGGAGCTGATGCTTGGTTGTGGGGTGTTGTTAAGTAGAGAGGCGAGAGGCAGTGAAATGCTGAGTTTGGGAAGGACTGCAGATAAAATACAGTACTGGCAGAAAATGCTGGAAAAGTGCTTGTGTGGGAAGGGGAAGACTGACTAGGAGGCAAGGCAATTTTGTTTGTTTGCACATGTGATTGAGCTGGAACTCTAGTGAGGGCTGGGGGTTGAGGGCTGGTAAGAGAAGGAGGTGAGGGGGCCAGTGTAACTCAGGTTGGTTTCGGAGTTGAAGGTGCTGTTAACTGCAAGCCAGAACAGAATAATTGGAGGCAAACAGGGCTGCAGCATACCAGGTTCCTGGCTGCGGATCCTCCTGTAAATGAACAGTGGGGTTAAGGGAATAGCAGACAGCAACATTTCTGTTTGGCATCTGCAGGATGAATGCTGGAGGGGGTTTCATTTGCCACATCATGAGGAGGTAAGAAGGGTCTGCAAGCATACAAAAAGTGGATGTTTTAAGGGCCGAGGCAAGGGCCCCGAGAGAATGGAGAACCGAATGCTGGCAAGTGCGGAAGTACCACCTGTGACCAATTTTTTCAACACGGGGAGCTAGCTGAGTGCTCAAATTCTTTCAGGGCAGCTGGGGGACTGTGGATCAGGTTTTCAACAAGGGGGTTTTCTCGCAGTAAGCAAGTAGGTGCATGCCCTGGGGGGAAGGGGTAAACAGCTGGACAGGGTGCGAGCGAGTCTCACAGCCAAGAGGGGTGAGAAGCCTGGGCTCAACATGCAGAATGGTATCTGACATCATCACCACGCAGTATGGGCCTGGGACAACAGATAGAGGAGCATGGAAAAGGTTTTGGTTTGGGTGTGGGGATGCAAGAGAGGATGCCTGTTACACCGCTGAAGGCGGCCTTGTGAAGACATGAGGTTTTTCACCACAAAGGCAATATATTGGCTTGTGAGTGAGGCACAACCAGGAGTGGCCAAAAGCCCAGGCATACTGTATGGGAGGGTGTCTGACGTCATCACCACGTGGTGCAAGGCCGAAACAATTGAGGGGGTTTTTGTTCAATGAAGGCCATTTCAAGGCATTAATCACAGTGATCTACCACTTCCCCCTGGTTAAGGGAAAAAGACAGCATGTGTGGGGACGGTGGACAAAGGAGGGAGGGTGGGTTGGGAAAGGGTGAAGCCCAGATGGTGGGGTATAGAGGGACTACAGCATGGAGATTCCTCTCCACTAGAGGACAATGAGGGGGACATTATGGCCTGGGTGGTGGTTTGCCTGGGGGGAATAAGCCCACCTCTCCACTCCCCCCACTTATGCAGTGAGGGGATCCAGGGACAGTCCAAGATGCGGTGGGCCTGGGGGGGTTAGATTGGGGATCATTTGAGGAATCTCCCCCATAGCACGGTTGTAAAAAGGTGGGCAATCGGGGGACAAAAAAATGTAAAAAAAAAAAAGGGGTATACAAGAAGGGATACCACAGCATGCAAGGATCCGGGCCTAGTTGGCTAGGGCTAAAAGCTAACTGTCATGATATCTCTTAGCAGGTACAGCAGAAGGGAAAGGATGGCACCAAATAGAGCCAAGCCTAACACAGAAGACTGCTACTGGGCTGTGATGGACCCGGTCGAAAAAGTGAACCGGCTGCTGGAAGTGGTGGAGCCGGACGAGGGGGGGGAGAGAGGCACTAAACAGAAGGGGAGGCAAGGGAAGGAACAGGAGAGGAGTAAGGGGGTGCCTAGAAGGCATGGGGTGCCAGAACCAAGGCCAGAGATACTGGTATCTGCCCCTCGGGTTCCTCCTCTTTGTGACCCGATTCCTGAACCAAACCTGGAGCCAGTCCCAGCACCAGTGCTAGAACCCTCCATGTCCGTGATCCCACTGACCCTGCCAGAACTGGCACTGCCACCACAGGTCCCAACACCCATATCCAGCCCATCAGGAGTGCCCCAGCGTGGAACTGGCATGCCACAGCCAGGCATAACAGGTAATCAGGTGATGACACTGGAAAGTAGTGTAAAAGAATATGTGGAGCAGATGCTAAAGAGCATGGGAGAGAATTGTTTTGGACAGCTGGAGAAGGCTTTAGATGAAATTAAGGGGACATGGATGGATTAGGGGTCGGGGTGTCACCCAGGGCCCCCCACGGTGGGGCAGGAGATCAGGGCACCAGGGGTCTGGCTAGTGGACCATGTCCCCACAGCTGTGAAAGATAAGATATAGAAAGGAGAATATGTGGACATATTTGCCCTGGTGAATGTTGATGCTATGGATAAGTATGAGGTGAAGGATAGCTTTGAGAAGAAGGATATCACAGCGGCAGTAGTTTTATTGGGGAAAGTGGAAGAAGACAAAGCGAGGAAGGGTAAAACTTGGGACAATTGGTCCATGGGATTTACTTATCTTATGGCCAGAGTCACTGAGAAGTGGCTGGAACTAGCTACCCCGCTCCTCACCTATTCACTCATCATTAAAAAACGCGTATTAGAAAGGGGGTCATAGCTGGTTACGGTATGATGAGAAATTTAGGAAAAGAATGGCACATTTTGGGGATGTAAAATGGGAATTCAGCCAGATAGACCTGTGGCTGGAAAGCTACACCGAGCCAACGGAGAAAGAGATGGAAGGAGACAGATGGGGGGGCAGTGGTGAAGGCTTGCTGGGGATACAACAGAGCCTTTTGCTCATGGCCTAACTGCCAATTCTGGCACATATGTTCTAAGTGCAGTGGACATCACCCAGCATCCAAGTGCAGGTACAATTGGGAGAAAGGGACCGGCAACCAAGATAACTCATACCAGCAACCCTTTTGGGTCAATCCAGGCTCCTTTAGGGGTCAGTAGTGGGGGAGGGGCAACAGGGGGAGGGTGGCAGGAGTGGGAGGTGTCACGGCTATCAAATCTGACACCAGGACAATTGAGGGATCAGCGAGAGTGGGGTTCTGGCTGGCCCAGGCACCCATAAGAGCGGAGGCAGTAGAAAGGTGACTGGGAGTTTACCCGGAATGGAAGGCAGCCAGAGAATTGCGGACAGGTTTTAGATCAGGTTTTAGTTTACAGTTTCAAGGAAAGTGGGGGGCAATGAAGGGAAGGAACCTCAAATCCAAACGAGGTAAGGAGGCCATGTTAACACAGAAAATTCAAAAAGAGGTGGCTGCAGGGAGGGTGGAAGGGCCATTTGCCTCTCCTCCATCACCAAACCTAAGGATTTCCACATTGGGTTTGGTGCCCAAAAAACAGACAGGGGATACATCACCTATCCTAACACAAAGGGAAGCCAGTCAATGATGGAATAGGTGAAGAGGACAGTAGGGTCACATATGCCACCTTGGAGGATGCAGTGCGACTCATCAGGGCTAAGCAGAGTGCCTGGTTGGCAAAAATGGACATAGAGTCACCATTTCGGTTACTGCCAGTTAGGCCAGCGGACTGGGACCTACTAGGATTTCAGGTGGATGGGCAGTATTATTTCGATAAGGCCATGCTGATGGGATGCTCCATAGCATCCACCACTTTTGAGTTGTTCAGTATTTGGTTGCAGTGGGTGTTTCATAGCTGGTACAGGTACCAGACAGTGGTGCACTACTTAGATGATTTCCTGTTTACAAGGGAAGGGTAAAAAGAGACCGAAGCCATGCTGCAGGACTTCAAAGTGCAATGCCGAGAATTGGGAGTGCTCCTAGCAGAGGATAAGAAAGAAGGGCCCAGCCAAACGATAGAGTTCTTAGGGCTGGAGTTGGACATAACACAGGAACTTTACCGAGAAAAAAGGTGGAGCGATTATGTGAATTATTGGGGAAGATTGGGGACTACAGGAGGGTGCAGCTACAGCAGGCACAACAGCTGTTGGGACACCTAAATTTTGCATGTAAGGCCATTGCTCCAGGATGCAAGTTTACACGGCATCTAGCCTGGGCAATGTGGGGGGCAACACAGCCCCACCACTGGGTAGATATTAATAAGGGGACCAAGGGGATATGTTGATCTGGGAACACCTCCTCCAGGAATACAACAGGCAGACATTCTGGCAGGATGATTGGCTATACAATACCAATTTACAGTTGTACACAGATGCAGTGGGTGGAAGTAGCATGGGGGGTTATTTCCAAGGAAAATGGTTTTGCAGAAGCATGGCCGGACAACTGGGTAAGGGAAGGGGTGATGAAAGACATCACTTTCCTGGAGCTGTTTCCCATATGGGTGGCAATGCTAGTCTGGGAAAGTGAGCTTGGGAACAGGAAAGTAACCTTCTGGAGTGATAATAAGGAGTGGTGGAAGTGCTGAACAAGAAGAGGATGAAGACATACAGGGTCATGAGGGTTTTAAGTAGGATGGTATGCCAAGGCCTGACCTTGAACATTTTGTTCAGGGCCAAACATTGATGGTGTGGACAATGTGATTGCTGATTGCCTCTCCCAATTGCGGATGGACAAATTCCAGACTGTCGCACCTGGAGCAGAGTTCAGGGGGACCACCATCTCAACGTACATATGGACTAATGGATGGGAGAGCTGAAGCACTGTTCCACAATTCCTGGACCCCCAGGACCCTTAGAGCTTATGAAACCTCTTGGAGGCATTTCAAAAATTCCAGGAGCAGTATGGCGGGCAGGTAAGTGAGGCAGTAACACAAGAGCAGGTAGCCCAATTCATTGTAGTAGGTTGGAACCAACACATGGTGCATACGACCATGGGGGTGCACCTGGCAGCCATATGGCAGATTTGTACCCTGAGGGGATGGGAGGACCCAACAAAAAGCAACCTGGTCTGTAGAATGATGCAAGGCTGGATACAAGGACAGGATAAGAAGAAGGATGCCAGGAAGCCGATATCGGAGGCCTTGATGGGGCAGTTGATGGGAATATTACCCCATGTCTGCAGCTCTAGGGGTGAAGTGGGGCTTTTAGAGTGAGCAAAGTGGAGGGACATGGCAGGAAGGTAGAAGGAAGGGGATGCAATGGGATGACATTGAATGGACTGAAGATGCAATTGCCATACTATTAAGGTGATCAAAGACTGATCAGCAGGGGCAGGGCAGTAGGGTGTGATTAAGAAAGCATCCTAATGCAAACATTTGCCCATTAGGGGTGCAGCACGTGTACACGGCAGAACACCTGAAAGGAGGAAGACTGGCACTGTTTATACATGGGGATTGCAGGCCGGTGTCGGGGTACCAGGTGACAGCAGTGCTGCACAAAGAACTTAGATTCCAAGGAGAACCAGGGAGACAGACTCCTCCCACTCATTTAGGATGGGGCGGCCACTACAATGGCAGCACAAGGCAACAGGCCCGTGGAGATTAAGGAGAAGGGCAGGTGGACTTCGAATTGTTGTAAAAAGTACATACGGAAATTGCCACAATAATGATGTTTCTGTTTCTCTCCCATAGCAGGTACTAGGGGATTGGGGGGAGGATTTGGGGAAATGAGTATACAAGAGACTAATCAGTTTGCTTTGAATTATGCGGGGAGGTTCCAGAGGCTTGAGTTGGGGATCTGCGGGCATTTATACACTGGGCGGAGAAATGAGCAGCCAGGAGACAAGGGGGGAAGCAGTTGTGTTTGGACAGTGACACCGTCCAGCTGGTGTGAAAAGGATGGCGGGGAATTAAGTGGGTGTAGCTGTTGCCAGAATTCAGGGAGATCAGGAAGGAGAATAAGTGGCCAGATTTAATTGTGAGGCACCTGGGGGGGGCAATGACCTGGGTACAAGGCCCTGGCTAGACATATTTTACCAAATAAAACATAGTGGTGACAAAATAAAAGCTTGGTAGCTGGAGGTTACATTGGCCTGGTCCGAGATCATGCCTCGAAGAGTGTGGTGGCAAGTGGAAAGCAACAAGGGAATGGACAGGGCCAGAAAGCACATGAATGCACATGTGGGCAGGTTATTTGAGGGCATGGGAGGAATAGTCATCCACCATGAAATTTTAGAATGGGCGGATGAATTTTATAGGGGAGATGGGATACACCTCTCAGGACTGGGTTTGGCTTTGTTTAACCCAGAGAGAGGGAACACCATTCAGTATTGGCGGTGGCACAGAAGTGAGAGGGATAAGGGGAGGACAGAAGGCCAGTAGAGGGGGGGAAGGAGGAGAAAGGGGAAAAATGGGAAGTCCACCATCCATTGCAAGCTGGAGGTGGGCTAGTGGAAAAAGGGGGAGGAGGACAAGAAATAAAGGGAAGGAAAAATGGAAAATAATCAAAGGACTCAGCATTGAGAAGCAAGAGGCTGGGGTATGGTATGTATGCTCGTACCCTTTGACAGCAGAAGAGGAAGGTATTGAGCTTCCCCAAGATGTACGTCTGGGGGGCAGACGAAAAAGAAGAAAGTAATAGTATATATCAGTTTAACATGTTTATAGATGTTTATACTGTATATAAATATTATGGGGAAGAGATGAGAAAATGGAAATGGGAAAGACATATTGTGTTATGGCAATGTATTGTGAGCAATGATTTTGACTATTTAGTAAACTGATTGCCAAACTGTCAACCACATTAAAGTTTGTTTGTGTTATTATTTGAGGGGTGTGACAGTGTAAACACTACACTGGGCAACAAGAAGTTAACTTCTTGTTTGAGGCTGAGGAAATGCAGGGAATGCAACATGAACAAGCAAGGGGGGGGGAATGCCTCCCCAGGTGTTGCTAATTAGAGGGATTGCTAAAAGGCAGAGAGAATCCAACAAGGGGTCAGTAAGAAGCTGGAAAACTGCTGCAGGGGGAGATACTTCTAGGCAGAGATCCCTGCAGATGGAGGGTGGAATGTAAAGCAGGAATCAGAGCAGAAAACCAAGGAGAAAGGTTAATTTCTGGAGAGTGCCTTTGGAGTTAGAAGTTGAAATCTGCTGCTGAAAAAGAGTTCCTAGCCAGCTGGGCCAAGAACAGTGAGCGAAATGTACTACTAATTACAAAATGCAGATCAGGCTAAAAGGGAAAATTGTTTGTGTTTTATTTATACTGTGCATTCAAAACTACTAGCCACAAACCTTTTATGTTTTGTTCGAGACTGTATAATGAAGATCTGCTGGCCCACATAGGTGGTTCTAAGATTCCTTTTGTCAAGTCAGCTTGAAAGAACTGTTTTCTGTTAACCTTGGTGTTACCTGACCAAGCTGGAGAAGTTGAACTGACTGATTACACTTTTCTGGAGCAACAACTTACATTTCAAGCAATAAAAGTACATTTTCTTCTGTGAACTTTAAACCTAGTGTGTTGCTTTTCCATCTACCATAGGCCAGCCTATTGAGAGTAAGATGATTTGTTAATGTGGCTGTTGCAATTCATTCACAGTTATGGGCTGCAATGATGTCAGCTATTGATTAAGTACAAAGATTGAGGAGATGAGAAACAAACTCTTGTCTTTTGAACACTTGAACAGAGAAAATATCTCTGTGGTGTTTCAAGGAGATTGGTTGCACTCTGAATATTCAGAAGCATTCTTCTAGGAAGAGACATACCATGTGCACAATACTAATGTCATTTTGACAATAGATGCACATGGTAAAGTTCAGAATATTTTAGTTGTCTCACATGAAAACCTTGACTTTGATAATGAGACTAAAATTAGACAGGTTGCAAGCAACCAAAAGTCATGTGCTAAGAAGTGGCCATGTGACACTACATGCAATGTAAGGGAAAAATCAATCATGTCAATTGAAAGTTTCCTGTCGGCATTCACTAGCACAAAGAGGTCTATGCCTCATAGGTTGATTGACAAGTGTGAGATTCGATCTCACACAGGCCTAATGAGTCATTCTCTTGCATGCTTGGAGAGCAGCAACTGTGGCACTGTGTTTCATCACTTCCGCATAGTAGTAGTGCATCACTCTGGCATAGGCAGATTTGTACAAAGATAATAACAGGTAAGATCTGTTGTCCATGACTATATGCACTTTCAAGCATTGCTGGATGATGGACATGTAGAAGCACTGGTGGAGTTCATCAAACAGTTGCAAACAACCCATAGGTTGTGGTCTAATGCTCCTGTTGATGAACATGCAAATATGATGCACACATCAGTAGTGCAAGAAGCTCAGCTTCTCAGGAATTTTGGTAGTGAGTTTGCTAAATTCAAAATTAGCAAGACACACAAATTCAATGTCATTGGCTTATCATGTGAGTACCTCTTCTATAAAGGGCAGTGTGTCAAGATAGACCTGCAGAACATTTTACCCTGGAATGTTATGTGGGAGCATCTTCATGCATATCTTCTTTAAAAGATAGATTTTGCTGAAGTTGGAACTGTATCACTGTGTACTTACTGTTGTAACAAGATTAAGAGTGACACGTTACCGCCTCAATCTGTACTTAATAAAATGGAAGTTGAAGCAACTTCTCCTGAGTTAGCAATCTTGAACTTGTTTGAATGGATTCTTATTCAGACCATAAAGCCATTTCAAACAATTATCAGGCTTAATACAAGGATGCGAGACCTACCAAAGAAAGAACTGGTACAGTCCCTGAAGAGCTCTGTTGTATATTTGCCTTGGCAAGAAAATGTTAACACTATTTCTCAGGATAATAGTGTAGTCTTGGTGAATGGTGTCCCAACTAAGGCAAAAACAATATGGCAGGAGATAGTCAATGTTGAGAAGGTGAAGCATGCTTTGTGACATCTAAGGGAGCATAATGTTTTTTATGTTGACATTGACATTGACACATTTGCTGGTCTTTCTATAGGAACTGCTGTGGAAGACTCTTACCAGTATTTTCAACCTTTCACTCAACCTCAGTCAATTCCCAAGCAAATGGAAACCAGCTATTGTCACATCAGTCTTCAAAAGTGGCGACAAATCAGTCCTGGGAAACTACCAACCAATCTCAATACTGACCCCCCTTTCCAAAGCCCTTGAGCGTATTGTAGCCGACCAGCTTACAGTCCACCTGGACAAATACAACATCCCTTGACCACAGCAACATGGTTTCAGGCAAGGGCACAGCACCTCTACAGCCCTCCCGGAGTTCACTGGAACTCTCCAGAAGTCTATGGACAAAGGTCATTTAACTGGAGCTGTATTCATCAACTTAACCAAAGCATTCAACACTGTCCACCATGGCCTACTCTCCAGACAGCTGCTGAATACCGGTCTCTCCCCGGACACTACAGCATGGTTCACTAGTTACCTTTGCCAATGCACACAAAGAGTAAACATCTCAGGCAATCTCTTTAACTCTAACCCAGTCTGTTCTGGCATCCCCCAGGGCTCAATACTGGGTCTCCTACTTTTCAGTCTTTTCCTAAACTCTTACCCACAATCTTGCCCAGAACAAATTATCCTCTATGCCGATGATGCTGTGCTTTTCACCCCATAGAAAAATCCAGAACCATTAACTCGCAACCTTCAACACACATTCTCATCTGTTGAAAACTGGTTCTCTTCTCACAAGCTGGTTCTTAACCACAAAAAGACTAAATCAATGCTCTTCTTCAGCTCATAAAACAAACAAAGGCGATACCCCCTTGACATCAAAACAAATACTTGTCATACCCTTGAACAAGTGTCATATTTTAAATACCTAGGAAACACTCTTGACCATGGTCTGTCATATGTGACCCACATTGATAATGTCACCAGAGTTGTAGATGCGCACATTGGAATTCACTATTGAAACAAGCAACACCTCATTCAAGCAGCATTAAAGATGGCCATCCAGAGCTCTGCTCTGTCTGTGGTAGATTATGGCCTACTTGTCTGTGGCACTGCCACCACTACTGTCCTTAGGCGTATTATGACCTCCCTAAACAAGGCCTGCTGACTGCTCACTGGAGCCCACCAACTCACATATACATGTGAACCCCACGCCAAATCAGGATGGCTTCAACGCGTTAAATCGTGAGCAAAGTACCTAACTTGTTCTAATGGCAAAAAATATCCTGGGTTTTTCACCACCATGTGTCCAAGTCCTCCTGGGTCCAACCACTAATCTACATGCACCAGAGGGTCAGAACAACAACTCCTCCAAGTACCTCAATGCCGCACATCACTGGGTCAAAGATCCTTTGCATACCGAGCTCCCTTCTGGATGAATGCCCTCAGCGCTCATATCACTTCCTCCTCTTCAATGGACATTTTCAAATCAAGACTACACCATCACCTCACTGCTACAAGTTGCTGTGACTGCCTGTCCTAACTTCCTTTTCCCCGTTGCACACCTCCCCTCTCCTCTGTTTTTTGACAATGCTGAGAATCTGCTCTAGTTTCTCTTTGGCTGCTACCCCCTCCCCATCCCCCTCTCCACTCCAATCACAGACCTCTGAACTTTTCCTAACCTAAGCGTCTCATTACTTAATTTCTTTAATGCATCATATGAGCCAATGAGTGTTGTTTTCTTAATCTCTGTTTATACACAATTGTTCTACTTTGCCTATGTATAGAAGAATGTAGCTTAATCCAAAATGTTTGTACTTCTCTTGACATGGAACCTTTGTAAAAGAGCCTTGGCTTAAATATATTTGTAATCCTAGACTTTTAATAAATAATAAACAATAAACTCTGACAAAGCAATATTGGAGAAGATTGACATTGTATCTGCACACAGTGTCTATAAGCAATTCACCATACACCCATTGCATGGGAAGGATCCAGTGATGAAAAACATTGAATTGTATCAAATGAAGCAAGTGGAGGGCAATCCTTTAAGCATATGGGAGGCTACACTGGAGGCTCATTGTTTTCCTGATCTGTTTCCCCTTGGTACAGGTGGTCGATTAGATGAGCAAGAAGTTTGTGTGCCAGGAGCTGAGTATAGGACCTCAAGAGTTCTACATAAGAATGGCAAATTTCATAGAAACATTGCGTACCTGTTTAATCTTCTTTGGGAAAGTGAACTTAGCATGCTATCTGCTAGTATTGCTCACACATTGAGACTTGGTACAGAGTTCAGTAGTATGACAGCTGCATAGTTACTACAGAAGTTGCAGAACAAAGATGAAATACTACAAGTCAGTCTTTCTTCTCTTTTGTCCAGCATGTGTGGTACTAAAGAATATTGGTACAGATGACAATCTGAGGTGATGTGCATGCTGAGAGAGTTTGGACTAGCAACATGGTTCATGACATTGAGTTGTGCTGAATACTATTGGGATAATCTGCTTGATCTTCTCAGATGGACAAATTCTGATGTTGAGAACATACAAAGTATGACTCTCAGTGAAATATGCTCACTCGATTCAGTATCCATTTCACGTTACTTCCACCACCAGTTCCAGGCTCTTTTGATGTTCATACTGTCTAAGATGAATCCTCCTCTTGGGGTTGTTGAACACTACTTCTGGAGGGCTGAGTACCAAGCTCTGGGAGCTCCACACATACACATGTTGCTGTGGATAAAAGATGCCCCACGTATTGGTGACAGTGAGACAGGTGAAATCCTAAACTTCATATTGAAGTATGTCACATGTCAGATTCCAGACAAGTATGACAGTGCAACACTTTGGGAGTTGGTTCAGAAATTCCATTTACACCTGTGCGGTAAGTACTGTCATAGGAAAGTCAAGAACAAGGGACAGTGGTACACTCTGTGCCATTTTGATTTCCCAAGATGAGCTTGCATGGATGCTTGTTTGAATGACGTCTTTTCTGCCAAGAGACACCGCTTGAAGGCAAAATCAACAAAGCTAGTGTATGAACTGCCTCGCAGGGAATCAGAAGACTATATCAATGACTATAGCTCTTCTCTTCTGTTGATGTGGCAGGCAAACATTGATGTTCACTTTTTCACTGATAATTTAACGGCTTTGGTGAGATATGTGACATCACACATTACTAAGCATGAGCAGACATGCCTGCAAGAAATGTGGGAAGAGTTGTCGAACTGCGATAGATCAATGTCTTCTAGACTATGGTCTCTTGGGCTTAGGACTCTGTCATACCATAAGTGTGGCACCTATGAAGCAAGTGACCACCTTACAGGTGTATGTCTATATGGGAAGTCAGAGTCCATTCATTAATTGAATGTGAACTACAAGCAGAAAAAGTGCAATGTGCTTAAGAGCTATGACGAGGTTGAGGATCTGGCTGCAACAAGACCAAAATCCACTAATATTCTGAAGAGCAACTTAATTGATAACTACTATCCACAGCGCCACAGTGCTGTGGAGGATCTGTATCTCTTTGAAGTTGCTCAATGGTATGATTATAAGTGAGGTGTTTCTTCTGACCCAGAGAAGAACATATATAAAGTCACTGGGTTTGATGGTTCACTTGTGAAAATGCAAAAGTCATGGCTAATTGACCACTGCAAACTCAGCTTAAATGCAAAAGAAAGCAAAGAGGATTCATATTTTGCTCTATTATTTCTGTTCAAGACTTGGAGATCAGAGTCTGAATTGAAAGGATCATCTGACACATATGAACAAGAGTTCATGGTAAGTTATGATACCTTTAAGAGTCATGAGTCTGACACTTACATTGAGAGACGTGAAATGGGAAAAAATCAGCTGCAGAGAGCAAAGGTGGTTTTGGATGATGTTACCCCAGTAACATCACAAGATATGGTTGATGTTGAGGGAAAAGGGACTCTTGGGGCCCCTCTTCTTCCTAATGACCCAGCTGTGCTGATGTCAGAAGTAAAGGGTGCAATGCAACAAAATATGCAGTTGTCAGAGTCCGCTACAAACATTGTTGATGACTTGAATTCACATCAGAAAGTTGTGTATAACTGTGTGATACATAGTGTTCAACATGTCATTAAATGCAAAGAAGTACAAGATCATACACATAGGGAAGAGAAATCCTGAAGACACCTATAGGCTGGTAGGGGAGTTGCTGGCAGTCACAAAGGAAGAAAGAGACTTTGGCATCATCATCACCGATGACCTGAAATCATCCAAGCAGACCTCTAAAGCAGTAGGTAAAGCTAGGGGGATGTTAGGTTGTATTAGTAGGGGTATCACAAGTCGTAAGAGGGAGGTAATAATCCCTCTTTACATGACACTGGTTAGGCCCCATCTGGAGTACTGCATGCAGTACTGGAGGCCACACCTTCACAAGGACATTAACCAAATTGAGGCATTCCAGAGAAGGGCAACCAAAATGGTGCAGGGACTGCATCAGAAGACACATGAGGACATATTAATGGAGCTCAATATGTATACACTAGAGCAAAGGAGGGAGAGAGGTGATATGATGGAAACATTCAAACACCTTAAGGGCATTAACAAGGTGAAAGAGTCTAACATGTTTAAATATAAGAAAAATAGCAGGACAAGAGGACACAGCATGAGATTAGAGGGAGGCCGATTAAGGGGGATTGTGAGGAAATTCTTTTTCACAGAAAGGGTGGTGGATGCATGGAACTGCCTACCTCAGGAAGTGGTGGCTATGAATACAGTGCGGGGCTTCAAACAGGCATGGGATAGGCATAAGGGAGCAATACAGATGAGTATGAATAGAGCAAAGGCCGATGGCACATTTATAAGGTAGAAAAAGAAATGGGCAGACTGGATGGGCCTTGTGGTCCTTATCTACCATCAACCTCTATGTTTCTATGTTTATTCAGCACAGTAGCAGAGACTGTGTTTGTGAGAGGCACACACCAATAAAGATGTTTGTCAGTGGTGCTGCTGGAACTGGAAAATGTTTATTAATTGAGGCTATAAGCAGAGGTGTGCGTGACCCTACTAATTCTGCAACTTCTGTTATTGTGGCTGCTCCTACAGGCTCGGCAGCCTCTATCATAGGTGGTGTCACACTTCATGGGTTGTTCATGTTGCCAGTTGAGCATGGCAAGAGTGGTGATTACAGAAAACTGTCATTTGAGGTTGCTTCTGAACTGAGGTTAATGTTTGACAAGATGCAATTGCTGATAATAAATGAGATCAGCATGGTTTCAAATGTTCTCCTTACTTATGTTCACCTATGTCTACAGGAGTTACTTGGTACTGATGATGACATACCATTTGATGGCAAGAATATTCTTGTTCTTGGGGATTTCCTGCCGCTGGCTCCTGTGAATGTCAAGCACGTTTTCTGTATTCTTTCTGTTGAAGAGGCTAAGACAACCATTGGATGCATAGGTGGTGTCAATCTGTGGGAGTTCTTCTCATATGTTGAACTCTTACAGAACATGAGACAGCAAGGTGACATTTCTAACAAAGCATTGCTTGATGAGGCTTGGATTGATGTATTGTCACCCATTCGTGTTGAAATGCTAAGACAGCGCATGATCGCTAGAAATACTGCTCCTATTCAGGATGCTTGTGATATCTTTGCACATGTACAGAAATCTGGGATACATGTTGCATGTCTATTCCCAATACTTAAGCAGTGTGCAAAGTTCAATGAGATCATGATGCAGAGAGAACAGGAAACTATTGTGACTCTCACATCCATAGATACCATAGATGGTGTAAGTCAAACATGAACAATGTATTAAATCAAATCAAATCAAATTTTATTTGTAGTGCACTTTTCAACAAATCAAAGTGCAAATACATATCAAAAATTACATCAACCATAATAAATAACAACATAAAAACAATAAAAGCAGCAATAGACCTATTCAAATGATAATTCAAGTAGATAACTTTTCAGAGACGCCTTAAATGATTCCACAGACAGGCACTCTCTAATCTGATGAGGTAGAGAATTCCACAGGGTTGGGGCCATGAAAGAAATAGCCCTGGCCCCAGATGACTTGAAGATGATCCCTGACTGTCTCAGAGAGCTCACAAGTGATGTGTCACCTACCGCTGGTTTGGAAGCTGTGCTACCACTGTGTAGGAATGGACGGGTCATGCTTCTCAGAAACATTGATATTGACCATGGTCTTGTGAATGGAGCCATGGGGTACATCCATGAGTTCCAGTATAATGTGCAGAAGACAACTGTGGAGTTTGTGTTTGTTAATTTTGACAACTGTGAATCTCCTCTACCAATAGACAAAGTGACAGTTAAGTTTGAGCTTATCAAAGACATATACGTGACAAGAAAAACATTTCCATTGTGTGCTGCTTATGCAGTGTCTATACACAAGTCACAAGGGCTTAGCCTTAATAGTGCCATTGTAGATATAGGCACTGGTATATTCAAAGATGGCATGTCTTATGTTGCTTTGTCTCATGGGAGGTGGTTGTCTGAACTACACATAGTGAATCTTGCAGAAACTAAGATACATGCTGATAGTAAATGCATTGTTGAGTACACTAAATTATGTATATTGTACCAACCAAATAATCCTTTGTTACCAGTTCCCAGATATGCATCAAGAACAGGTGTTCCAATGGATGCAGGGTGTATATTGAAGACAAAGCACACTAAGACTTCACAATCATCACTTCACCATTCTATTGGTAAGCAGTCTGTACATCAATAAATCACATCTCCACCCATGAAGAGATGCATTGGGGTTCAGACACTACCAATATTTGACAACAGCATGGGAGTAAACTGCTATGCCAGTGCTACAATGCATGCACTTCTCCATATCCCTGAGTTTGCTGATGTCTTGAACTCAAATCAGTTGATACCTCTCTCTGAAGCATTAAAGAGAGTCATTAGAGGTAGTCAAGAGGAGTAGCCCAGTTTATAAAGCTTGACTCCTCTATGACTAACTCTTGCAAAGTATGTAGGACAAGCAATGTTTGCTGACAATGCACAAGATGCCACAGAGTTCATTATGGGAATGATAAACAGTTTGGCAGAGGATGGTAATGATCTGTGCCAACACTTTCAAGTTGACTGTGTGCAAGTACACATGTTTGTCATGTGGACACAAAGAATCACAAGAGGCTCATGACATGCTGTGATTGTCTGTCTATTTCCCTGAACAGAGAATCGTGAAGTTTCGTAAGTTATTTGCAAATGCAGAAACTGGTTGGCTGTGCCGAAGATGTGGTCGTTCTTGTGTTTGCTCTCTGAGAGTTACATCTTCCATTTCATACATTATGATTATATTGCAATATTTAACTTTCAAGACATGAAAATCACACCATCAATTTCTGACTTCATTGCTGGAAGAACTATGTTCTCAGGAAGTCAGTTTGACACACATGTAATTATCTTCCATCATGGCCTATCTATTCACTCTGGGCACTATGTCACCAGGCGAAGGTTCAGAAAGGGATGGGTGGAGTGCAGTGATACAGTATGCACTATGAGAAAAAGATTACCGAGGAATCTGAAAGATGCATACGTCATCATTCTCTGTTGCACCAATGCTGTGTGATATGTTGAGGAGTGATGCTATCAGATCACAGCAGCTTACTTAACCAGTATATTTGCAACAATACTGTTCCAACTGTATATTGAGGTTAGATGTCTTTTTTTCCATTTGTTTACATATTTATTTTGATTTGATAGAAGAACGAACACCTTTCATGTGAAACAACCACTGTGTAATATCAGTGATTGTGAGCTAGGTGTTTTAGATCTCGTACAGTATTAATACAGCCCATGTGAATGACTCCGATTTTCCTGCCATTGCAGAAGAGAACCACGACAGTGCACCTATGTAACAGACTGTAGTAGACAATTACTTGTTGATCTCAGTGTTATACTGATACGCTGGATGCAAGTTGTTTTCATCATTTATTGCAATACCATTTCTAGAAACATTTGTATTGTGCTATTAAGCATTTGCAACTTTGATGTACTTACTACAATAACTGCCATGCTACTGCTCAAGTACACTTGAGGGTATTAAGCTGTAAGCATTAGACAGTCAGTGAGTCATACTGTATCTTTTTGCAGGTGTCTCAGTTAATCTTGTATGTTTTGCACATGTCACTGTGTATTCAGTTACGAACATACGAAATTTGCCAGCAGATAAAGGCCTAGAGGTCTATCAAGTCTGCTCGAATGTGCAGCTAGCACATTCGAGCAGACTTGTTTCGCAGTACCATTTTCGAGAGAGTTGTTTCACAGTACCATTTTACATGGTAATGACAGAATCAGTAATACTGTTACATGCTTATCAGAGTTTTAAGCACTCTTCTCTACATATTGTGTGAGGAGCCATACTGCTTTGAACAATACACATCAGGTTAAGTTGTGACTCCTTTTTCTGTTGTTGTCTACATTGTTGACCTTAACTATGATACTTATTGAATTGACTTCCACCAAATCCAAGCAGACTTGAAGGTGCTGGATATTACATACATGTCAGTCAGTGATTTATGTCTTGGCAGATGTAGTTCTTTGACTCACATTCACAGCATGACTTTCTAAATGATAATTAGGCTTTCCACTAAAAGGCAAGCCATGTTGTCTGAGGACCTCTGCCAGGAAGAAACACAAAGGGGGTGGAGTGGGGGAAGGGGAGGAAATATCAGGCAGAAGTGGTGGGGCTAGTGACATCACCAGGCAGGTAGAAAGTGTTATTATGATATTATTATTTGTTTATTGTTCTTCCAAAGAGAATATTTAAAATTCTGGACTTTACAAACATCAAGTACAATATTGAAATGACAGTATATACATACATTGGTCACATCATTTAGTTAAAAAACAGTGTTATCAATTATTGTTTCTATTGAAGTCATTTAAAATGAGCCTTTTTCTTGTAGCTAATTACAGACAAAAAAAAGTTAAAACACATTTCAGCATTTGTCACTGTCCCAGGATAGAGCAAAATGAATACTGGATCATATTCCAAATTTACATATCTGATTAAGAAATCTTTTGAAATCAGATTTCTCCTCCTGTTAAACAGAGGGCGTTAGATTATTATATGTAACAATGTTTCACTAAACCCTCTGTTACAAGGATATAGGTTAATATTAAGTTTTGTTTGAGAGAACCAGTGATTAAAGTATGTGTATTTTGAAGTAATTAGCCTAAATCTTGCCCGTGTTATTACCTTATGAATTTGTGGAACACATGGGAGTAACAAATAATTTTCTAAGTTCAAGTCAATTTTATTTTGACCAAACCAAGAGGCTTGTTTTTGACTTTGAACTTGCTGCATCTGATTGATCTGTGCAGCATAAATATATATTTTTTTCTCTATAGGTAACAGATATCAAAATACTTTTCTGATAGTCTCTCCAGTGATGCATATATTCCAAATTTTATAAAACTGTTAACAAGGCTTTAAGCCAGTGTGAAGAAAATTCCCGTGTATACCATTTTTCCTTTTCTTTCAAACAGGGGATTGGGAGTTTGTTATTGATATTATTAATCGTCCAGAGCCAGTATGACAGTAGTCTAAGATTAACCAGATCTGCCACAGGAACTCTGCCAAGTTCTGCTCTTACTATATAATTATCCATAGAGAGAGGAACTTGAAGAATTGCTTTATAATAATAGGACAGAGGTAGTTCCAATTTTGGATTGAACTTAACCCCCCAAATTTCATCTCCATATAATAATATGGGAGTGATTTTAGATTCTCCAGCTTTAATGGCAGGGGCTACCAAAAGCCCATCAAATTTATAATTGAATCTGAGCAGGCTTTGGCTGCATATTTTGCTTTAGTTATTTGTTCATTAATATGTGAAATCCATGAGCCAGCTGAGGTAAATTTGATTCCAAGGTTACAATAGTTACTTACTATATCAATTTGTGATTTATTTAACATATTTTTTTGTTTTGATTGTTTATTACCAGGTACAATTAACTTTGGTTTTTCCAAGTTGATGCTCAAGTTTAGACAATCACATTTATTTTTCAGTTGATCTAATTTTGTCTGTAGTCCTTTCTAAGTTAAGGACAAGAGAATTAGATCATCTGCATATGCTAAGGTATGAATATATTGAGTGAATCCAGAATAGTGGAAGTATCAAAATATAATAAAGAATCTGTATAAAGATTAAATAGAAGTGGTGCCAAAAGGCAACCTTGTTTGACCCCCTTATTAGTAAAAAAAATAATAATCTGAATTATTACCTTTTAAATCATATTTAATTGTTGTAAATGTTTCAGTATACAAAAGAAAAACAGGAATTAATAAACTTAGAGTCCACGTTCAAGAAGAATATTCCAAAGGGTTTCTCTGACTACAGAGTCAAAAGCTGCAGTGAAGTCAATGAACAATACATAAAGTTTCATCTTTCTATATGAATTATATTTTTCTGTTAAGTGGGACAAAACAAATATGTTATCTAAAGTTGAAAATCATTGGTGAGATCCAGCTTGAAAGTTGAAAAGGGGACTGTCTATATTTACCCAGAACTGTAATTTACATAAAAGGATTCTAGCAAAAATGTTACTACAGTACTAGTATCTGATAAACTTATAGGCCAATAATTATTAGGTTTTTGACATGATCCTTTTTTATGAATAGGGATTATGATATTTTTACATCATGAGCTTGGCATGTACCTTTCTCGGAGACAGCTATTAAAGAACTTTAAGAAAAAAGGAACCCTAAACTTTTTATTCTCTTTGTAAATTTCTCCTGGAATAAAATCTGGTCCAGAAGCTTTATTATTAGTTAAATTAGAGATGACCTTCTCTGCTTCTGCCAAAGAATTTTCCAGAGGATTATAAAATTCCAAGTGCATCCATATGTGGGTTTCAGGTAATTCATCTAACTCAGAATCATTAGTAAAGAGGTTGGAGAAATAAGATATCCATGTTTCTGTCGGAATGCAAACCACCATTGAAGGCCAATAAGATTTTATTCCCTTTGCTACCATCAGTCAAAAAGCCTTAGCATCAATTTTATCTATAGATTCTTGCATATGGGCCCACTGTTTTTGAGTAAACTCATATGTTTTACATTTAAGAAATGTTTTATAATATTTCCTTGATTTGTTAAGATTTATACTATTGGCTGTTGATGGATTTTTATTAGATTTTTTAATCAATTTTTCTAATTTTTGCTCTTCCTCAATGCATTTCTGGTCAAACCAAGTGAATGGTATAAATTATTTTTTTTTTATTGGAGTAGATCACAGCTTTAATTCTTGATAAACACTCATCAAGTTGTTTATTTATATACTGCGCTGTACTATTACCTTGACAAAGAGTGTATAAAGTGAGGACATGGGGGAATATATTACTTCCAATGCTTTTTCCAGGCTCTTATTATTCAAAATGAGCCGATATTTGCTTCTTAATGACAAAGAGGTGGGAAGTTGTTCATTTAATTGTCATTTTACAATATTTTTTATTGTATTTATCTTAACTGTTAAGGCTGCATGATCACTTTCTGGCATCATAGATATTTTAAATCCATGAAAATGACTGTAAGTTTCTGGAGAAATTAATAAATAATCCATAATACTATTCCCATTAGTAGAATGATATGTGTATGTTCCATCCTGTTTATCCTTTCTCTCCCATTTAAAACCAAAAGTTATTATTACTGATAAAATCTATCAATTTAAGACCTGCTTTATTAACAATATTGTCAGCAGAATTCCTTGGGCTAGGTAGAAAGTGTAATATGACAAGGTGATGCCAGAGCCCCAGGGATTGGCTGGTGGGGGCAGAGCTCTAAAGGGTCCTGATGGGATATATCAGGCCAGAACACAAGCAGGACAACCTCATTTTGCTGGGAATTTTCTTGCATAGAACTCAGCACATCATTGGCAAGCAGCAGGCAAGGCAAAAAGAACTACTAGGCCTCTAGGCCATGTAGCCCAGGTGACTAGGCCCAGAGCAGTTCATGTGTGTGTTTTTTGCCTCTAACTGCTTACATTTAATAGCAGCATAGGACAAGATGATGTTAAACCTGTACTTGGAATGAGTTTTAGTGTGGTTTGTAGTAGGGCATGGGTGATCTTGAATGTGAACTCAAACATTTTTTATGCTTTGGAGCAAGGTGTTTGGCACTGTGAAACAGGCCTGGGGCCTGAAAGAAACAAAGGATACAGGAAGGCAGGTTGTTTGTTCCAAGTGCATAACCTTTAGCTGGAAGAAAGCTGTGATTATTTGTGGCTCAGCTGTGTAGGAATTTTGCCTAGAAAGGTTGTGGGTTTAATCCTTTGGTGGGGGGAGATTTCTTTACAGATAAGTCATTCTGAGGTATTTGCAGTGAAGGATCATTTGGGTTTTTCCTTTCACTGGACATGCAGAGCTGTTTCAGGTCTGGAAAAAAAAGGAGAGAGAAGCAAGAAATGGCACCAAGAAGGCAAGAACTTTGGGACATTTGTCTTTTCAGTCTCTGGGCAGGACAGTGTTCAACGTTTTCAGTGGGGCAAGCAGGCAGGGCTTATTGCAAGGGTTTGCTTTTAGGGGGTAGTGCTTGGAAGTTTCATGTTAGCAGCATATGCATGGCAGCACTTTTAAGCTGCAGGGAGGATGAGGCAACCAAGACTAAAGAAGCATGCTTTTCATTGTAATTAAAGGGTATTTCACCTGTTGGCTTAAAATTGTGGTTTTGTGGTAGAGTGCATGGGGAGTGGTGCTTCCCAGGGTGTTTTTGTGGTGATGCACTAAGGCAGGCATCACGATGCACATTCGGTTGGTTGTTGATTGGTGGCATGCAGGCTGCTTTGGTGGACAAGTCTGGTGAGGGCCCGCTCAGCCTGACTCTGCAGTGTGCATGCTTGGAGGCCACATGGTCCATGGCGACCAGGCAAAAGATGGATGAGGGTTTTCTTCTTGCCCCACTCAGGTGGGGGCATGGGGAGAGAGCTTAGCTGCATCTGTTGGGAGTGGGGAGAAGCCAGTGGATGATGGGGGAAGATTGCTCCATTGTGTCCAGATTAACGGAGAGCCTCATGGTGCCTGGGGGGGTCTTTTTTTCTCTCCATGCAAAGCCAGGGATACAATTCAGAAGAGCAGCAATTGCTGTGAGGGGGTTGTTAGACAAGGCATTTGGAGGGTGTGCAGAAGGGCAATGGTTAATGGGGCAGCTGAAGTTTGGGTGCCAGTGGAGAGGCATCTTGTTACCTAGGCCTGCTGGAAGTGTAAAGGTTAGGCTGACAGGAGCGGGCCAGTGTAAGGGGAATGTGCCCCTTGCAGGCATATGGCACAACAGTCAGCATGAGTGGATCGGGGCACCACACTAGTGTGTTTTTGTTTTTAAAAAAAAAAAAAGAAAGAAAGTGAGGGCACGGACACCCCCAGCCATTTTCAGACAAATGGGATTGTTTTTGTGTTGGTATTGCAGTGTTGCATGGCTAGGTTGGGGGGGTGAGCAAACATGAGTGGATCCAGGGCCTAACTGGGCAGACTCAGAGCAAAGGTGCAAAGGGGCATACCTTGTGGGGAGAGGCATTGCGCATAACATGGGAGTGGATCCATGAGGCCAGGAGCGGGGCCATGTAGTAGGCATGGAGTGGTAGGGGAGTTGTATTTGTCATCAAAAGCTATACGTTTGATGTGAGGAACAGCATAGCAGACCAAAAAGAGGAGTTTTTGTGGGAATGTAGCAGAAGGGTCAGGAGAGCAGCCATGGGGCAGCCACCATTCTTATTCAGGCAATGTAGCAATGCCGTTTTGTACATGCAGTGCGATGGCTATCATTTATAGATGGATACATATATCAGTAATAAAATAACATAATAGGAAGGGGTCTTTGATTCCCCTTGTGGGAGGCACGGTGACATTGGAGGGCTAATGAATAGATCAGCATGCTATTGAATAAAGGTAAGAAATATGTTAAAAAAAATAAAAAAGAACACAAGGGGGAATGCTGCAATGCTTTCATGATGCCAGACTGTGGTCACAGGGGGGATCATTTTAGGAGAGTCAAGCACGGGGCCATGTGGCGGCAACTAATTTGGATAAGGCCACGTAGTGGTGGCCATTTCTGGATGGGGGAAGGGTTTAATGAGAATGCTACAGTAAGGCCAAGCCAGCACGGGGGTACCAAAACTGCTTAGTTTGTGAAATAATGCTGAGGCATGGGCCAGCTGTTGTCAGGATATAATCATCTGCAACATTAGAGGAATCCTAGGAAGGGATTCCTCAGCAGGCGATTGCAAGGCTTATCCTATTGAAACAATATAAAATGTTCTTGCATTTCCCACACTTAACAGGTATTGTTGGGATGAATGCTTCTTTTGAGGTTGGATTACAGCTATGTAACTTTGTTGTAGAAGAGGTTGAGTTAAAAAAATTTGGCTGCCAACATCATTAGACTCAGACAGCCATTATTGATAATTTGCATATCCTTTTATAATGAGAGGGACTTCCATGAGATTAGGGTAGTACACACACGCACAAAAAAAGGAAGGTGTATATACACATCCATTTGATGTGAGGAACAGCATAGCAGACCAGGCCTACTACCCCATGACCTCTATTATTGGCTAACATTTGGTAATTTCAGTTAATTTCCTCCTATTGCTGCTAGTGCTCAGGCTGCTTCTGCTAAATTGTATCTTCTGTTTGAGAGACTATATCCTGTTTTAGGCTCATAATACCTCACTATATGCACCAATATATTTTAGGTGATCTTCCCACAATGAGGGAACTTCATATTCACCTGTGCCTGTCCTTGTTCATCTTATGCATCCTGGGTGTTAGCTTTGTCGGCCAGAAATCTTCTAGGACAGACTGTGGCTCCTATAATTCTTTGTCTTGCTTGAATATATGCCACCTCATTGATCAGCTAGTACGTGATGTACAACCTCCATCGTTGCAGCCAGCATATCATCCATTATAGCAAGAAGGAACTATTACAGAACTGTCCCTTGGGGCATATCCCTCTCTGCGTTTACTCACCAACCTCCCTGGGTGGTCCCTGCCAAGGTACTTTTATATGCTGCCCTAGGTCAGTATGGAGCGAGCCTTAGGGCTCCACAAGTCTATTCCTATGAATCCCACCCATGTAGACATACTAAACAGTCTAAACTCATAGCACATTTATGCAGAAAGCTTCTGTTATTAGTTCTGCTGTGCTCAGACAATGTTGAGCTTAATCCAGGCCCCCCTGCAGTTTTAGCAGCTCCTGCTGACCTTCACAGCATGAAGGGATTAGGTTTCTTGCATGTCAATGTGTGTAGTTTATTAAAAATATATCATCAGTGCAGGCCTGGGTTTGTCATACAGCTTCTGATGTGCTGGTTGTCACAGAATCCTGTCTTAGACCATTAACCAAAAACTCAGAAGTATACATTCCCTCCTACTCTTTATTCAGGGCTGACAGGCATACTAGAGGTGGTAGTGTAGCCATATACATTAAGGATAAACTTACTGTTTCCATTGTAGACTCCACCTCGGTCAAAAATGAATTTGAAAGTCTGTCCTTAAAAATTTACATTGGAAACGGTGCCTCAATCTATGTAACAGGCTGCTTTAGGCCTCCGTCTGCTGGTCTGCTTCTGCTGAATTATCTTGGGAACATCTTGGGTTTAGTTGCCTCAGAGCACATTATGCTAGGTGACTTCAACTTAGATTGGCTTACTAGTGTCTCCACTCCCCTAAAAACATTCTGTGACTCCTTCAGACTATCCCAGCTGATTAATGAGGCTACTCGTCCTGATAAAAATAACCCTATTAAAAGCACATTGTTAGATGTTCTCTTAGTTAGCAAGCCTCACCTATTTTCTCATGCCAGTGTCTTCTTCACTGATATCAGTGACCACTGCTTCATTGCATGTGTAAGATCCACCCACAAAACTACATTGATTCCCAATTTCACTATCAAAAGATGTACTCGTAACTTCAATTCTTGGGGGTATATTTCAGAGCTAAGGGACTCCCTGCACTGGCAGGATTTTTATTTAGCTAAGTCATTGACCATAGCGTATGATGTTTTCTCCAAAATTGTGTTAGGGGCCATAAACAAATTTGCTCCATTGGTGAAAGTCTGTACCAGGGAAAAAAATTGCCAATGGTTCATGGAGGATTTGAAAGGTGCCCTGAGGAGCAGGGATATGATTTGGAAAATTTCCAGGAAATCCAATCTCCCTAATGATGAGGTTCTATTCAGAAGGGAGAGGAATCATTGCACCAAGTTGATTAGAGATGCAAAATCACATTTTTGCCATGCACAGTTAGAGCTAGCTTCCAGTTGTTCCTCTAAATTCTGGAACACAATCAAAGTGATTGAAGGATGTTCTTCATGAAACCGTCTTCCTGCTAATATTATAGTTGGTGACTCTAGTCTCTGATAGGCTTTCCATCCTTGACGCATTTAATAATCATTTTGCTACTGCTGGTCTGGACTTTGACTCTTCCCCTGCCTGCTTTCTCTGTCTCCAACTGGCAGAGGATACTCTAGAAACACCTATCTGCAGCCCATCATTCTCACGTCAACCAACATCCCTGAAGGAAGCCGAAGACCTCCTCCTCCAGCTAGACTCCAAAAAAAGGGCTGGAGCTGACCTTATTGACCCCTACTTCTTAAAGGTCAGTTACCAGGTCCTTGCAGTTCCAATTACATACCTCTTTAATCTATCTCTGTCCCAGGGTGAACTCCCACCCATTTGGAAGACTGCACTTGTGGTCCCATTGTTTAAATCAGGTTACCCTAGGGATCTTAACAATTACAGGCCAATCTCGTTACTTCCAATTCTGTCCAAGATGCTGGAGTAAATAGTGAGTGTCCAGCTATGAAACTATCTGGAATCAGAAAACCTGCTTAATCCCTTACAGTCTGGCTTCAGGGCTCAGCATAGTACAATATCTGCCCTTGCTAAAGTGACCAATGACTGGCTAACAGAGTTGGATAATAAGAATTTTATCTGTGCAGTGTTTTTGGATTTAAGCAAGGCATTTGATACCATGGACCATATCCTGCTTCTTTTATCCATTTGGAATATGGGCCTAGATGTCCTCTCTTTAAGATGGTTCTCAAACTATCTCTCTGATCGATTTCAGCAAGTAAAGGCTGAGGGAGAAGTCTCTCCTTTAAAACCCTTGCTGAGGGGTGTACCACAAGGTTCCATTCTGGGACCCTTGCTGTTTGCTATCTACATCAACAATATTGATGCGGCCATAAATGAAGCAAAAATACATCTATTTGCAGACCACACAGTGATTTACTTCAGCAACTCTTCCCCTGTAACTGCACAGAAAGCCCTTCAAAGCGAATTTATCTTGTTACAGCTTCAGCTACTAAACCAGAATTTACTGCTTAATGCTAAAAAAACTAAAGCATTGCTCCTATCACCCCTTTCTCATGCACTGAATCCTTCTATTGATGGAACACGTCTACCTATCACCACCATCCTTGGGGAGCAATTGGATTACATATCTAAATTCAAGTACTTGGGATTCTGGATAGAGAATAAACTCACTTTCACTGATCACATTGAAGAGCTGCTAAAGAAACTTAGGCAAAGACTTTGCCTTTTCTTTAGGATTAATAACTTACTTACTAGAGATGCCAAGCTGAAGTTGATTTAAACCACCTTTCTCTCTTTAGTGGACTACGCTGACTTCTTATATGGCCAGGGTACTGCTGGTAGTCTAGCAAAGCTAGACACACTCTATCACCATGCCTTAAGATTTGTTACAGGTTTACCATATTCTACCCATCACTGCTCTCTGTACTCGGCAGTAGGATGGACATCCCTCAGCTACAAACACAAGAGGAATGCTGCTTTTTGGACATATAAAGTGATCATAGGAATGCTGTCTCAGTACATCTTTGTCTGCCTCCCGATATGTTCTCTCGGCAAGTATGCCCTGAGAGGAGCTTCCTTCATTGCTCTGAATGCAAGTAAGGCAAAATCACCTTTTGGCAGAGCATCTTTATGCTATGTACTACCTCAGATGTGGAATAAGTTGCAAAAAACCCTGAAACTAATTCATCCTATCTCCCTTTCCACCTTCAAATCCCTTTACCTAAGTTATAATAAGGAGCCATGCACCTGTTTTATTTGATGCCGTTAATCCCATAACTCTAGCCTAGCTTGAGTCTTGCCTCTACAGTTATACTGTGTTTGATATTTATAATTTTGGGGCCACCCCCTCTGCCTTCCCCCTTCCCATGTCCTTGCTTTTGCCTCTCCTGTCATCTCTGGCTTGTTCAACCCTATTTTTACTTACTGTCATTCTCCTTACCCCCCTGTCTCTCTCCTCCTCTGGAACCCTTTTGTCAGCTGGACTTTGTTTCCCTGCTATTGCTGTGGTCCATTATCATCTTCTTGTTTTTGTTCCTTTTTCTTCTTTCCATTCAGTTCCACTTTGTCCCTATTCCAGACCTTTCCCTTTATTCTGTTGTTATTACCTCCTCTAAAATATCATCTGGAGTAGCCTAGTATCCTTCATCCTTACCCCAGACCTTTACTTTTAGTGTTTATTGACCACTTATTAATCTGCTGTACTCATTGACTGCTATATTATTTTTATGTTGACATTTGTATATATTTTGCATGATGTGTCACTAGTTTATTTCTCTGATCCAGATTCCAACATGCCTTTGGTTGTTAATACCTGTTCATATTTTTTCTAGTGTCACATTTATTTTCTGCCTTGTATATTGTTCATTGTACCTTTCTGACCTGTTTGTATCCTGCATACCCCAGGTCCACCTCAAAAATTAGTTAAGCTCAAAGGTGATTGCCTGGTTAAATAAAGATTTTGATTGATTGATATATATGATTAGTCATTAGGGCTATAGCATCTAAATTTTGGAAATGAAATAGCCTGTATGTATCTAACTTATACTTGTCGGGCATTGGATTAACAAAACATACTTTATAATTATAGCTAAGATGATATAGGTACTAATGTAGCTTGGGAAATACCCAGAGCTAAAGTGGACAGCAGGAACTCCCTGCTCCCTCTAGGAAGAGGGCTTACATTTGAAAGCATTCTGGATAGCTTTCTCTGGTAAAACATGGGTGATTTAACCTCTCTTCTGAAGTCTGTTCAAGTAAAACCAAGGGGGCAAGCCATAAAGAAAGTTACTGTTATTGGGGGTGGCAGACTGCTTAATCTTCAGACAACCTTTTTAATATCAGATGCTTGTGAGAATTTTAAATTGAGGTTGATTTAATTAGGTGAAGCTGATATATCTAATTTTAACTGGAAATCTGAAGTATTCATTTGATTTGTTAAATATATATTTTGATGGAAAGCACCTTAATGTTTCGAATTGTGTTATATAAATAAAAAGATTATTATTATTAGTATTAATTAAGCCCGTTCAAGACAGCTGGTGGTGAATTAGGAAAACCCAAGGCTGCATTTTGGATTTGAAAAGTTGAGATTTTCCAGTTGTACATAGAGGACCAGGACTAAACCTAGAGGCCATAAAGGGACTGACAATGCCTACTAACTGCTTCTGTTTTCTTCACTATCCATGTATTCGATATTCCCCCACCCTATATGTGCTGAGGATCCTTGGTCAATTGAGCTTTAGCTCAAACGTAGTAATTCCAATTAAAAAATAAATAAAATAAATAAATACATATATTAAAAAAGTGACAATGTCAGTATTACATTTTATTTGTATTGTGGTAAGCAGCAATCTGATATTATGGCTATTGTGGAGGTCAGAGGGTAGTCAGGCTTGCCAGTGGTATGGTACCACTACTGCTGCTGCAGCCAGGCTCTAGCCCAGGTAAGTCAAAAGGACTAATGTCAAGAAGGGTGTGAGAGCTAATCAGACAGTTTGGGTTTCCTCCAAAATAGGTTTGGGGAAGTCCAGTTATGTAGAGATCACTTGCAGGTGCTGTGGCAGGTATAGGATTTATCTCCCACCTGGAAGGTTGGTGCCCAGGTCAATCATTTTGAGAAGTGATTGGCTGATGTTGCAGCTAATTAAAGTTACAGTTGAGGGGTCTAAGCCAGGTCAGGTAATAGGTAGCTAGGGAGAGCAATAGTTTCATAAGAGGTTTGGTTTAACGTGAGCAAAACAAAGAGGAACACTTTAGTGGCTCAGGGCCAGCTGGGCCAGCTGTAGAGGGCAAGGAAGGATGCCATGAGTCCAGTGGCATTTTGGACCAGAGGGGATTGGTATCCAGCATACAGCATCTCCAACCCCAATCTCTGGGGTGCTAGCCCCAACAATATCAGAATGTTTCAGTGGTCTGGCCACAGTCCCATGGTACGGCGATAGTTCTAGTGCTGCTGGAGTTGCTGGTCATGTTGAGGCCTGTGATCTGTATTTTAGCAGCCAATCTACCACAAACAGGAGGATATGTATCCCCTCTATTCCTAGGTTGGGGGGGCTAAAGTGGCCAGAAAATGGTGAAGACTCTTGGGGCTGAGGTAAGCTGAAGGAAAGACATGGATGAGGGACAGGTAGGACAGGATGCAATGCCTTCAATCTGTTGGTAGCTGAATTGGAAAGGAGGCTGAAGAACTCATCCTGGAGATGTGGGGTGCTAGGTAATCTCAACTTCTAACTGCGGGAGCACGGCAATTTTAAAGGGAGCACTTTGAGGGTGCAGGAGGGGTTACAAATTCTAAATCTGGAAGAGGCTTAATAACATGAAAAGGGTGGTTATGGGATGCTGGAGGGATACAGCCATGGCACTGTATTGAGATTCCTGGTCAGCCAACATGTTGAGGACCTATGAAGCAGGGTGGTTGAGATTCCAGGAATTCTGGGGGAAGCACGGGTTGGGCAGGGATGAACCGGCCCAGGATGAGCAGGTAAGGAGGTTTATAGTGGAGAAGTGAGAAGAAGGGCTGGCCCATGTCACAGTAGTGGTACACCTGACTGGCATCAGTCGAGTATTCCAGGACAGGGGTTGGCCCAACGTAGCGGCCAGCAGGGCAGTAAAAAGAATGATCACAAGCTAATGGAGGGGATGGATTACCATGATGGATGGGAGGCATCCCATCAGATGGCAGTTGCTGGAAAAGTACTGGGGATGACACAGCAGAGGTGCACCTCGGCCCAAGAGGTGGTCCTGTTCAGAGCCGTCTTTGCAGTTATGGTGGCAGGGGCCTTCTGGGTTGGGGAAGTGGTGGCCCCACAGAAAACAGCTGCAATACAAGCTTTGCAGCACAAAGATGTCTGGTGGGGGCTGGACTGAGTGGTCATTGACCTGGTCAGGTCCAAGAAAGACCAACCAAGGTGTTATTGATAAGGCAGCCACAGTCCACCAACTGCACAGTGAGGGATCTGGATGCATATGTGAACACTTGAGGGAGGGCTGGGGGAGCATTTGACTGGCAGGGGGATGACTTCCCAGTCACCAGTTTCCAGGTGGGGGGCAGTACTCAAGAGGGCCTGGGATTTCATTGGGGAGGACCCAGGTGAATTTTCCACACATTCCTTTAGGAGTGGGCCAGCCATGGAGGCAGCAGAAAAAGGGGCTGCAGTGGAAGACTAGGTTTGCTGACCAAGGCACCTAGCTTCACCTGAGCTCTTTCCTTCTAGTTTGCTTGAAAGGACAGAACTAAGAACCTTACCAGAGTAAGGGAAAAGATTAAGACTTTTGGCTAGGCAGATTTACTGTGTGTTGTTGTTTTTATTTTGTTCTCACAGGGATTGTTACTGTTTGTTGCTAACATTTTTTTGCTTTATTTTTCTCTGATTCAAATTGCTGTTGCTGGGAATAACTTCTGCTGCATTATTACAAGGTGTGCCTACAGGTGTGTGCTAACAGATTACTGCTGTAATCTTCTGATTCAAATTGTCTTTTGCAAGGTATATCTTCTGTTACTGCTTTATTTTTCTCTGTAGAAAAGTGTTTCTTACATGGTATATATTCTGTGAAATTATTACAGGTGGTGCTTACATTTTTGTGACTTTTTATCATTAGGCTAAGCAAAATTACTGTTTGCCCCTATTTTATTTATTTATTTTTTTGCTGAAAAGGTTTTTTTGTCTCAGAGGTGTTGCAGTCTCCTTCTCACATTGAAGACAGGGAGAGTGAGAAAGCAGCCACAGCTTCCTTGAATCAAGGAAGTTATTTTCTTGACTACACAGAACCGAATTATTACTTTTTGAACCTATGTAAGTAACTAGTATTGATTCTGTTTTTGGGGTGGACTTTTCTTAGTTTTAACTTTAATTTGCCAGGGAGGAACTGTAGCTGGGAGATATTTACAGTCATTTGTGACTAGACCTGTTACTTAGCCTTTGTGAAATAGGTGTCTGAAGGGAAGAAAGGCACTCCCTGGGGTGGAGGGTAGGAGTTGTAGGTGATTGTTTCTAGATAGCAAAGGTTTACAAGAACAAAAAACCAAAAAGCATCTGTAACTAGAAGGGACACAGACACGTGGGGAGTGGTGCAATGCACTGACAGTGGAGCAGCAGTCTTCCGGGAGACATTCTGGAAACAGCATTGCTGCCCTATTTGCAGGCACCTCTCTGGTCTGAGGGAGGAGGTTGTTCGTCTCCATGCTGACCTGGAAAGGATTCAGGAAACCTGCTCCCCCACCCTGGGACCACCCTGGCCACCACCACTACCTCAGAGGTTGCCAAGAAAGAGGAGTGGTTGGACCAGGGTGGGCTCAGGGAGGGTGAGGGTGGTGGTACAGAGGTGCATCCCACTAGTTGTGCCTCTCCACAATTCATTCACCACTCTGGTGAAGCATGGTTCCTCTATGGAGGCACCTACAGTGGAGGCCAAGGAGGATGCTGGGAACCTCCACAATGGAGACCCACAGGAGGGTGGCCCCGAACCCCACAGGGGAAGGAAACAACTGCTGAGGGACTCAATTGTTAGGGGGTAGAACTGGGGGGAGAGAGGGGAAAGGGAGGCAAGGGGCCTGCCTGATGCCAAGGCTTGGAGGGACAGGAAATGAATCCTCAGGACTTTGGGAGCAGCAGCAAGGGGGAGGATGTCATCATCTACCTCAGGATGAATGATCTGACTGAGAATGGGATCAGAGCAGTTCAACAGGAGTTTGTAGAGTTGGGGGAGCCTTAGACAAGTAGCACACATGGTAACTTTCTCTGAAGTGCTACCTGTCTATGGCATGGATGAGGCTAGGGCACTCCACACCATGGGATTCAATGACTGTTTGAAAAGCTGATTCAGAGCTCAGAGATTTGGCTTCATTGGGGACTGGGGCTACACCTGGAGGGATGCAGGCCCATAGAGGTGTGATGGTATGCATCTATCCTGGAGGGGAACCAGGATCCTAGGTGATAGGTTTAAATGCTTCAGTGGCAAGCATTTAAACTAGCCAAGGGGGGAGGCACTGAAGAGGAGAAGGGAAATCCTAACCTCCCCAAAAATCAGGGTAATTTAGTGAGGTAAACACCAAAATAGAGCAGTCAATAGGGAGAAGGGCAGCGGTAAATGGAGAAAAAGACAAAGGCAGTAGGGACAAGGATGAGGCAAAAAGAAATAAAGTCATAAAAAAATGGAGGGTAATGAGTACCAATGACCATAGTCTAGGTACAAAACTCCCTGAAATGGTGGCCTTGATGGAAGAGGGATGCCTAGATATTGTGGCAGTCACAAAAACATGGTACACAGAGAACCATGACTGGGATGTCAACATACCAGGGTACACAATCTACAGGAGGGACAGGGAGGGAAGAAGAGGAGGAGGAGGAGTTCTCTATGTAAGGGAAGAGATAAAAGAAACAGAACTAAAGGGTACAGATGGAGGAGAAGAGGCACTGTGGGTCACCCTGGAGACTGGAAATGGCTCCACAATCCGCACAGGGGTTGTATACAGACCCCCATCTCGGGGGAGGAAATGGACGGGAAATGACAGAATGCATCCTTGGGATGGCAGAGAAAGGGAATATATTGCTGATGGGGACCTGAATATGCCAGATGTTGACTGGAGCACCTTTGCTGCAGCCACATCCAAGAGCAGGATCATTCTCAATGCCCTACAGGGGGCATGCCTCAGAAAGCTAGTTTTGGAACACACTCAGGAGAGAGCAATCTTAGACCTGGTACTCTCAAATGGGGATGGAGAGATGATCTCTGATCTTGACGTGGGTAGCAATCTGGGAACAAGCGACCACCAAACAGTGTGATTCACAATAAACTTAGCTGTAGAGTCAAGTCACACAAAAGTGAAGGTACTGGACTTCAGGAGGGCTGATTTTGTCAAAATGGGAGCATGCCTCAGAAAAGCACTATCAAACAGGCAAGAAGGTGGGGTGGAGCAACAATGGGGAATCATCAGAACCGCCATCACAGAGGCAACAAGTCTTTGTGTGAAGCAAATAAACAAATCAAAATGAAAGAAAAAACACTATGGTTCTCAAAAGAAGTGGCGGGGAAGGTAAGGGAAAAAATAGCATTCAGGAAGTATAAGGAAACACAGAAGGAGCAGGACAGAGAACTGTACCAGTTAAAGCAGAAGGAAGTGGGTAAGGCAGTCAGAAGAGCAAATGCCCAAACTGAGGAAAAGATAGCCAACTCAGATAAGAAGGGGGATAAAACCATTTATAGGTACATTAGGGAGCAAAGAAAGACTAAGGCAGGAATACTGAGGCTGAACAAAGAGGAAGGTGGTTGGGCAGAGAGCGAAGTGAAAAAGCAGGGATACTGAACGAATACTTCTGCTCAGGATTCACAATGGAAAAGCAGGGGGAAATACCTAATCTGGTCAATAGAAGCACTCTGGATAGGGGGGTTGATATTAGTCCTTTCTCAGAAGAAAGGGTTCTGAAAGAACTCTTAAAATTGAAGGCAGATAAAGCAATGGGGCCTGATGGGATTCACCCCAGAATTTTAAAAGAACTAAGGGGAGAACTAGTAATATCACTGACTACTCTTTTTAATAAATCATGGGAGGATGGGGTGGTATCTGAGTACTGGAGGAGGGCAGCTGTGATTCCCCTTCACAAAAGTGGGAGCAAGACAGAGGCAGGAAACTACTGACCTATCAGTTTGACCTCAGTGGTAGGGAAAATGATGGAATCACTTCTGAAGAAAAGAATTGTTGAGTACCTAGAGGCCAGTGGGGCACAGGATCCAAGGCAGCATGGATTCACAGCGGGAAGGTAATGTCAAACAAATCTAATTAATTTCTTTGACTGGGTGACCAAAGCAGTAGACCAGGGAGGGGCTGTAGACATGACCTACTTAGACGTTAGCAAGGCATTTGACACAGTCCCAAACAAAAGATTAATAAACAGATTAGCCAGCCTGGGAGTGGGTCCTACAGTGGTAGCCTGGGTAAAGCACTAGTTGGACAACAGGACACAGTGGGTAATAGCAAATGGAGTCCACAGTGAAGAAAGGAGGGTTATTAGTGGGGTACCGCAGAGTTCAGTACTGGGGCCAGTCCTTTTTAATGTCTTTATAAGTGACATTGCAGAGGGACTGGAAAGGAAAGTATGTCTCTTTGCAGATGTCACAAAGATCTGCAACAGGCTTGATACACACGGTGGGGTGGAAAGGATGAAAAGGGACTTGACAAGGTTGGAAGAATGGTCAAATGTATGGCAGCTTAGGTTCAATGCAAAGAAGTGCAAAGTAATGCACCTGGGAAACAAAAACCCTGGGGAAGTGTACACAATTGGGGGTTAGATCCTGACAACAACAAAAAGGGAAAGGGAACTGGGGGTAGTCATATCAGATGACATAAAGGTGGGCCAGCAATGTGAGAAGGCAGTAAGGAGGGCTGGGGGGATACTGGGATGCACAGGGAGAGGCATCACAAGTAGAAAACAGGAAGTTGCTGGCCCTCTGTACAGACAGTTGGTAAGACCACATCTGGAGTATTGTGTACAGTTCTGGAGACCCCACCTCTGCAAAGACATAGACAGGGTGGAGGCTGTTCAGAGGAGGGCAACCAAAATGATGCTGGGTCTGCATCAGAAGACATATGAAGAAAGACTAAAGGAACATAAGATGTATAGCCTCAAGGAAAGGAGGGAGATGGGGGACATGATAGAAACTTTCAAATACCTCAAGGGAATGAACAAAAACCAAGAGGGTAGCATATTTCAGAAAAAGAGATGTGCAAAAACAAGGGGGCACAATTTAAAGATAGAGGGGGGACGGCTCAGAGGTAATGTGAGGAAGTATTTCTTCACAAAGAGGGTTGTGGATACATGGAACAGCCTTCCTGAGGAGGTTGTAGAGTCAAAAACAGTGGGAGGAATTCAAGAATGCATGGGACAGACATAAGACAATTCTAGTGGGGGGTAGGAGGAAGTAGGCTGTTAGTTAACTAGGATCTGCAGCTTATCCATTAGATAGGGAAATGGGCAGACTGGGTGGGCCAAGCGGTCCCTATCTGCTGTCAAATTCTATGTTTCTGTGTAAGAGGTACAGAAGGTTGGGTGCTGAAAGTCCAGCTGCTACAAGAGGTTTGTCAGGGTTTATAATGGTGACTCATGCCACAGAGGCAGTAGAAAAAGGGGCTGCAGTGGAAAAGGTAAAGAAGGTTGGGCGCTGGAAGTCCAGCTGCTACAAGAAATATGTCAGGGTTTATAACAGTGACTCAAGCCACAGAGGCAGCAGAAAAGGGGCTGCAGTGGAAGAGGTAAAGAAGGTGGGACACTGAAGTCCAGCTGCTAGTGCAGTTATTCTAGATGCCCTACAGGGGGCATGCCTTAGACAACTAGTACTGGAGCCCACTTGAGAGGGAGCAATATTAGACTTGATTCTCTCAAATGGAGATGGAGAGAGGATCATAGATGTAGAAGTGGGTAGCCATCTGGGAACTAGCGACCATCGAACAGTATGGTTCACAAAAAACACAGCAATAGAGTCAAGACATATAAAGACAAAAGTACTGGACTTTAGGAGGTGCTGACTTTGCCAAAATGGGTGAGAGCCTAAGGAATGCACTAGCAAATGGGCAGGAAGGAGGGGTGGAAGAACAATGTGGAATAATAAAAACTGCCATCACAGAGGTAACGAGCCTTTGTGTGAAGCAAATAAACAAAACAAGACGATGTAAGAAACCACTATGGTTCTCAAAGGAAGTGGCAGTGACGGTTCAAGAAAAAAAGAAAGCATTCAGGAAGTATAAGGAATCGCAGAAGGAGCAGGATAGAGAACTGTATCATTTAAAGCAAAAGGAGGCTGGGAAGGCAGTCAGAACAGCAAAGGCCCAAACCGAGGAAAAGATAGCCAACTCAGTTAAGAAGGGGAATAAAACCTTTTATAGGTACATCAGGGAGCAAAGGAAGACCAAGGGAGGGATAGTGAGGCTTAATAAAGGGGAGGGAGGGTGGGCAGAGGGAGACTGTGAAAAGGCAAAGATACTAAACAAATATTTTTGCTCAGTATTTACAAATGAAGGGGGGTACATAAAACAAACAGTAGTAACACTCTGGATACAGAAGTTGATACTAGCTCATTTACAGAAGACAGGATTCTGAAAGAACTTTTAAAACTGAAGGTGGACAAAGCAATGGGGTCTGATGGGATTCATCCCAGAATTCTAAAAGAGCTAAGGTTAGAACTAGTGACACCACTGATTACCCTTTTTAACAAATCATGGGAGGATGGGGTGGTACCCGAGGACTGGAGGAGGGCAGATGTGATTCACCTTCACAAAAGTGGAAGTAAGGCAGAAACAGGAAACTACAGACCTGTTAGTTTAACCTCAGTGATAGGGAAAATGATGGAATCACTTCTGAAGGAAAGAATTGTCGAGTATCTAGAGGTCAGAGGGGCACAGGACCCTAGGCAGCATGGATTCACAGTGGGAAGGTCATGCCAGATGAATCTGATAGATTTCTTTGACTGGGTGACCAAAGTAGTAGATCAGGGAGGGGCTGTGGACATGGCCTACCTAGACTTTATAAGGCATTTGACACAGTCCCACACAAAGATTAATATAAGTTAGCCAGCCTGGGAGTGTCCCAAGATGACAGCCTGGGTAAAGGTTGGCTGGAAAATAGGACACAGGAGTAATAGTAAATGGAGTCCACTCAGAAGAAAGAGAGGAGTTACTAGTGGGTACTGCAGGGTTCAGTATTAGGACTGATCCTCTTCAATGTCTTTATAAGTGACATTGCAGAAGGACTGGAAGGAAAAGTATGTTTCTTTGCAGATGACACTAAGATCTGCAACAGAGTTGATGCACAGGGTGGGGTGGAAAGGATGAGAAGGGACTTGGCAAGGTTAGAGGAATGGTCAAATGTATGGCAGCTTAGATTCAATGCTAAGAAGTGCAAGGTAATGCACCTGGGAAACAAAAACCCAGGGGAAGAGTACACAATGGGGGGTGAGATGCTAACAACAACAAAAATAGGAAAAGGACCTGGGGTAGTCATATCAGATGACCTAAAGGTGGCAAGCAATGTAGGGCTGCAAGGAGGGTTGGGGATACTGGGATGCATAGGGAGAAGCATCACCAGTAGAAAACAGGAAGTTATTATCCTCTGTACAGACAGCTGGTGAGACCCCATCTGAGTACTGTGTGCAGTTCTGGAAGACCCAATCTCCATAAAGACATAGACAGGATGGAAGCTGTCCAGAGGAGGCAACTAAAATGGTGCAAGGTCTGTACCCAGAAGACATATGAAGAGAGACTTAAAGAGCTTTAATATGTAATCCCTGAGGAAAGGAGGGAGAGGGGGACATGATAGAAACCTCAAGCACCTCAAGGGAATCAACAAAGTCCAAGAGGTAGCATCTTTCAAAAAGAGTGTGCAAGAACAAGAGGCACAATTTGAAGATAGAGAGAGGGACTCAGGAGTAATTTAAGGAAGTTTTTCACAGAGAGGTTATGGATGCATGGAGCGACCTTCTGGAGGAGGTTGTGGAGTCAAAATCAGTGGTGGAATTCAAGCATGCATGGGATAGTCATAAGGCAATTCTGGGGGGTTGGGGTAGGAAGAAGTAGGCTGCTGGTTAACTAGGATCTGCAGCTTATCCAGTAGGTAGGGAAATTGGCAGACTGGGTGGGCCAAGCGGTCCTTATCTGCCATCAAATTCTATGTTTCTATACTACAAGAGGTATGTCAGGGTTTATAACAGTGACTCACACTGTTTATCTTGACTCCATGGCAAGTTCCAAGAGGAAAGTTTGGATAGTGGGGTTCCTTCATCTATTCGGCTAAAAGGTGAGCAGTCACCACTTCCAAAGGAGCAGAGTTGCAATACAACACTGAGCACACAAGGGTGCAACAGAAGGGCATTGGGGTATGAAGTGAGTGCAGCTTCTGCCACTCTTGGGTGAGCTAAGGGTGCAGTGGGGCATGCCAGACTGCAATTTCATACATTTAGAGGGGGCAATGACTTGGGGGGACTGCCACAGTGGTAACTGGGGCAGAACATCCTGGAAGACTTGGAAAATGATTAAAGGGTGGTGGAAGAGGGTGACAATCGGCTGGTTTGACATCAACTCCCAGGGGGATGGAGGGGGGTCAAGGATGTCTGGTTGATTTAGAAAGTTGGAAAACATCTGAATAGGAGGGTTGCAAGGGTGGAATTTGAAATGGGGGGCATGCATCCTCAACACAAGGACATTTTCATTGACCAAGTTGTGGCATACAGATCTGACGGGGTACATTTGTCGGAATTTAGCATGTGCCTATTCCTGAGGCCAGTTGGGGAGCTAGTGTGTAAAATAGCCAAAAAAGGTTTGAGATACTATCCCACAAGGGGGGAGCCCCTCCTTCCATCTCAAGCTGGAGGAGGAGGAGCAGTGGAACAAAGAAAAGGGGGAGCAGGGTGGAAAGGAAAGGGGCAAGGGGGTAGGATACATGGTTTAGGGACAAGGAACCCATATGTGGTGTTAAAGTGAGGAGGGGGATAAGTCCAGGTGTCAGATTCTGGGGTGTCCGGGCCTGGGGGTGAAAGTCCAGGTAGGTGGAACCAGCCTGGTTCTGGTGTGGAGGAGGGGGCCGGATTCACAGTGTCTGGGTCCTGAAAAGTCAAGATGGAGGAACAACCAGAAGAAGGAAGAAGCCAGAACCATGAAAACTTTAAAATTAATTATTATATGTGAAATTTGAAATAAGAACATGGTGGATGTAAATACTCTTCGTGCCAAAAATAAATATTTCCAACGAGCAACCAAAAAGTGAAATGAGTGTAAAGTCCATTATACTGGGAGGGGTTCAGAGGACAATTAGGCTTGCCACTAAAAGGCAAGTCAGGTTGTCTGAAGACCTCTACCAAGAAGGAACACAATGGTGGAGGGGTGGGGGGAAGGGGAGAAAAGATCAGGCAGAAGGGGTGGGACTAGTGACAACACCAGGCAGGTAGAAAGTGTAATATGACAAGGTGATGCCAGAGCCCAGGGATTGGCTGGGGTGGTGGGGCGGAGCCCCAAAGGGTCCTGACCAGGGGTCCTGTAGGGATATATCTGGCCAGGACACAGGCAGGACAACCTCTTTTTGTTGGAAATTTTCCCACCCATCCACCCTTATTAAGGAAGGTGTTGGGGGGTCATGGTTGACCCAAAAATAGACCCAGGGCAGGTTGAGTGCCCTAGGGGCCCTGAGCATGGGGCCAGTATCTTTGCTGCGGGGAGGCAGCAGTAGGACCAGGGGCTGGGTCATAGTCCCCTGGGGAGGGGGGCAACGAGGCCCCCAAAATGGCAACTAGGAGATAATTCTAAGAGAGAAGTAGGGGTAGGGGGAAGGGAAAGGGAGGGGTAGACACGGGCTGGGGACAAGGAACCCAGACATGGTGTTAAAGTGGGGAGGGGGATAGGTCCAGGTACCGGATTCTGAAATGTCTGGGTCTGGAGGGTGAAAGCTCAGGTAGGTGGAACCAGCCTGGTTCTGGTGTGGAGGAGGGCAGGGGCGTAGGCAGGGGGGGTGTTTAGGGTGTTCAAACACCCCCCAAAAAAAGACCGCAAAAATTAAATTATTCCAGTCTAGCGCACTGCTCTTTTAAAATTGTGCGTTAGTTAGCTTAGCACCGCGCCACCTGACCGCCACTGGTTAGGTTACTGTTGTCCACATCCGCACCTGTGGGTACCCGGCGGCCAGCTGGCTAGAATAGTGGGGGGGGGGTCGGGCAAATCTCAGCTGGTCTGACCCCAAGCCGCTGGTGTAGAACTGCTGCACAATCCATGCCCTTCTGATCTTCTGCTTTCAGATGGCAGTTTGCAGTCTGCTGGAAACAAGAAGGAGGGGGGTCCAATTTAAAAAAAAGGTAGAGCAGAGAGAAGAAGGACCGTGACCCCCCTCCCCGACTACTCATCCTGTTTCCATGGCATCGGGCATCGGCTAAGGCTTGTAAGAGGAGGAGACGACTGTCAGTACGACTGGGTCACCTGACTGGATGGTGGGAGCAGACTGTAGTAAATTCCGGTGGGAAGGAAGTACCCACAAGTCAGAAGACGAGGAGAGACAACGAGAGGGTGCGACGGAGCATGTGCGAGAGGCTAGAGCATGAGATCAGCGAGACCAAAGATTTAAATAAATTTAATTTACTGGCAGCAGTTTACACCGGGCGGCGGGTGAGGCGAGCGGAGAGGAGAAAGTGCAGTGTCGAGATTCTGAAGCAGTGCCCTGGCCCAGTCATTTTATTTTTGCCAGAGAGACTCGAGTAAGAGTCTAAAGAGCAGACCAAGCGAGGTGAGCAGAGTAGGGCATTCCCCCAGGCCAGCAGAAGCAAGCAGACCAGAAGAAATAGAGGCCATAAGATAAGGAGGACAGAATTCAAGTTTTCCTGCAATTACCTCACTTTTTGTGAGGTGTGGAGATAGACTTTAAGACTGAGGCATTTTTCTTAATTTATTTTGAAAGTTTTAAAAATAACTGAGTACTATTAGCGATTATGAATGATGGCTGGCAGTGGAATGTGGAATAGCAGCAGGGATGACTGGGGACCAGAGGCAACCTCTTATCCTTCTGCTATAGGAATGTACCCAGGGAAAGTGAACTTTATCCCCTTTTTCCCCTACTCCAACATGTATGTCTCTTCTGGGCTCCATGAAGTTAGGTTAACTGCCATCTGGATCTGGAATCAGGTACCATCTGGCCTCACTGAGGGGGGAGGTTGGGGTTGAGGACCTTGGTATGGTGGCGCACGTTGAAAAATAAGGTAGGTGTTGTTAGGCACGTATGGTGGAGGTGCACATGGCCCGGGGCAGCATCAGAGGTGATTATCAACAAGACTGCATTGCTTGTTCTTTAGATCAGTGGGATGGGTGGGGCTCTCTCTAAAGAGATACACGATGGCCTACATTCTGGTTAACAGTCTCCCTCTGATTACACAGCAGTACACAGCCTGATAGTACGTGGTAAAAAAAACTCTCAGCTTGTCAAGAAAAGGCTTAATTATAAACATAGCTAAAAACGTCACACTAGCACATCATCTATTCAGGTTAGTAGCTGATCAAAGCTCAGAGCAGTTTCATACAAGTACAACGTCAGAGATCCCCGATGACATACTGTTTGTACTAAACTGGTTGGGGCTTTGATCCTTCTAGCCTGAATAGTGTTTGTAATTGGGCCTTTTTTTTTTTAGACTTTATGCTTTTTCCTGGTGTTTGTCCCACCCAGGACCCCGAAGACACGTGTATGCGTGTTCATGGAGGCGAGACACACACGCAGGGGTACGGCTCAGCCTCTTCCATTTCACCCCTGGCAATTGCTACCATGCCCTCCCACCCACGCATCCCATTGGACCTCCACCTGATGAGAGCAGAACTACGGGAGGGCGGACAACCACCCGGAGGGGAGAGCTGCCTCGGCTCCTCAGTCCTACTCCCTCCCTCCCTCCCTGTGCTGGCTCCTGATGACCCAGCCATAATTCCCAAACCTGGGTCGGCAGTGTGGCATGAGGTAAGGTGTCCAGTGCCTCAGCCCTCTGTGCCACTGGGCTGGCAATAGCGGCAGTTTTTAAACTTTGTTTATAATTCTTATCCAGCTGAGGAGTGTGGATTTTTGCTCCATGTACTACTTAGTAAGTAAACCTTGCACTGTCTTTATGTAGTGGAGCTGTATTGTATTGTGAGTACAGTCTAATAGCCTGCACAGGATGCAGAATCGATGATGGAGAGTCCCATGGGGTGGGTGGTGGAACCAGGGGGGGGTGGTGGTGCAGCCTATCCTCCCTGGGACATTGGTACCCTATAGGCTGGAAGCAGCATGTCTTGTACATCCAGTAATCGACAGAGGGTGCAGCACTGTGGTGAAGCCACCCTTTGTAATGACTCAGGCCAGTGGAGTGACCTTGGGGTGCTTGTGCAGACCTAAAACACATTGCCCAATGGCAATAGGTCTAGCTCATAATTTTATCAAGGTTACACCTTGTATCATCTGCTGGGGAGTTTGCGCTCGCCGTTCAAGGTGGGAGGGCTGAGTGCTAGGAAAGGACTGAGCCTTGGAAGCCCCTTGTAATTCTAACATTGGCCTCGGGACTACATGGTACCCTTACTGAACACTACAAAATTCTTCAGGAAGAGTATATGCCACTCCTGATCCACACTTTCAATGTGGTACTCAAATCCCAGACATGTGGGAGGGAGAGTTTCTTGACACCAGGGAGCGTTTTGATCGAAAAGTAAAGGAGAGGAAGGCGATGCTAACATTACGACAAAGGCAGTATTACCTTTAGTAAGTAAGTGAGATAAAACCATATCTGCTGACAGAATACAGACTTCATGGTATATCTATGATGAGGGGGGGAGAAATGGTTTTAAGTGACTCCAGTAACTACAGCGATTGAATTCTACTCTCACGCTGGCCCGTCAGCACAACAGTAGTACTGGTGCTCTCAATGCCAGTGACCCAGGTTTGAAGGTGAGCCTGGGTTATCAGGGGTCAACTGGGGGGGGAATGGAGCATCCCAAAGGACACTATCCTTCACCTGGGAGGGAGGGCCATGAGCCCTACTGCACTAACTGCTCTACTCTGCTGGGTGAACACAAGTAGTGGGGCAAGCAGAGCTGCAATGTGGCGGTAGGCTTTTCCTGACTGGGATGTCTGCAAGCTTGCTTGCTAACGTCTACAGTGCTCCACAGCCCTAGGAGCCAGAAGGGGGGACATGAAAAACCTGAAAGCACCCTGGACTTAGTAGAGTAAAGCTGCTCCTCCCCACAGGCCCTGCACCACTCATTGGGCAGCCAACCTCACATCCAGGCTAAACACCTTCCAGGCTTAGGGAACACAGGAAGCTCTGCCATGGGGTAAACCATAGGCACTTGAGAGGGTGGGGTAAGAAAGCGTTGAAAGGGCAGGTCAAGGGCAGTGGGAGTATAAAGTACAGTAAATACAAAAATACAAAACAAAAAAAAGAAACCTGCTCTCGATAGTAAATCCAAGAAATACTCAGATTTTTTTTCTTATAACGCAAGCAAGTGCATAGAGGGGTGGAGGCTGTAAAAAGAAATAAGCCCAAGGAGACAGCATAGCACTCCAATGCATACTAATATGGTGATCTGAGAATCCACTGTGGATGCTTAAAGTAGTATGCATCGATTCTGCTTTTGCTTTCCCATCCTTTCCCCGAACACATTACATCTAACATAGCTATCGTATGCAGCCATGAAAACAATTAGTATTTGAATTATGGGCCAAGAGTAGTTTAAAAGCTGGTGTAAGTATAATTTTAAAGATAAGAGTCCCCAGACTCCCCGCTAAACCCACAAAAATGATAAAATAATGCCAACACTAGGGTCTCAGTTATAGTAGTGATCATGACATCTCTGACACTATTTTGACTGTTTTAACCACAGTTCATTGCTGCCACGCCGCCGGGGTGGGGGGTGGGGGGTATTCATGTTCACATTTGCTAGACCTCTGCAGAAATGTATTAGGGCCACCTGATGGCTCATTGGCTGTTCGTTGTGCTACTGTGCTGGTCCCTGGGTTCAGAAGTGAACTCAAGAGGCCAGGTCTTGATCAGCCAGACTGGGAGGCCTTCCCAGTTAGAGAAGGACTGGCAGTGCATTCCACTGATGGTGGGCCGGGGAGCTTAGTTTTCCTTCGGGGGGGTAGGCTGTGTGCAAACGAGTTGGCCATTCGCACATGGTTCATACATGCCACCTCCAAGGTGGAGGGAGGATGTTGCAAGGAAGAAAAAGGGAGCATGTACACAAAGGCTGGTCAGGGAGAGACAACTCTTGGGGTTATGCCCAAGGGAGCCATGGAGGAGGGGTGTGGATATAAATCTGCTATTATACAATGTTCAGCTTGTATTTTTGTTTTTATAGTGATATAAAACATTTACAGTGGGTATATGCTGGAGGATTTATCACAGTCATGTGATGTGTTTTGACTAATTAGGCTACAGGATTTTCATACCCCCATTGTATAATTTCAGTTTTTCAGTGTGGGCTGTTTTCTGTAGGAGCAAGATAGGGCAATCATGACAAAGTGGTTTGGTGGTGCTCTCTGATACAATCATTGCATTGATGTTTGTATGGTCACATCATGTACTGTTGCCACATGACCAACAAGCACTGGCAAGAACATTTTTTTGTGCTTGGGTATCACATATCACTTGCAGTGGCATGTGTGCACACATCTGGAACAAGAGTCACTGTACCAGCATCCATGTGGTGTGATTTAAGCAATATACCATGAGAGGGAATTGGTGATGCCAGGATTTATCCATGCCCTGGGGTGTTGTTTGGCCACGAGGTGCAGCCAAGTGGCTAAAACACCCAGGGCATCAAATCCTGGCATCCTGGCTATTCGAGAGTGGCATATGCGGAGGTCCTGCAATCGGACATCTGTATATTTTGTGTATGCAACATTAACAAAAAAAAGCTGGTTTAAATGTTTTATTAGTTTTTATTAGATTTGTTGTTGCCCTTGGTAAAATAATGCTTTGATGGTGGGTATGGGCAAGGAGATAACCCTTAATGGTTACATTTTGGGTAAAACCGAGACTCAAGGACACTGCTGGTGAGAGACCAGTCATGTAAGCTGTAGTGCATGTTTAAAGGAGCAAAAATGAAGCAAGGTAATTTTATTGTGGGATGTTTTCTATAGTGTGGCTTGTGTTCCTAATGGTTGCAGTGACTTCAAGTAAACAACTTAAAAATTGAAATTGAAATATAATGCCATCTCCAGTGTCCCTCTTCTGTTACTGTCATTGGCTCACCGAACAACTAAACTGGTGAGATAACTGCAGTAGTAGGAATGGTCTCTTGACTCGCTTATGCTGGACTGGGGTTCGGGGGAGATAGTATGGTGGAGCCTCTATTGTCTAATGACAATGGGTCATCAATCATGTATGTTGAAGGAAACTCCCGTCACTCTTCTAAGTTCCATGGCATCATTACGTTTTGTGCCAGAGACTGCCTGGTGTTTGCCATCTCTTCCTAACACATGGTCAATGGTACATGCTCCTTGAAGAAAGCAGGAGAAGGAAGATGAAATAAACTCAGTTCTGGACCTGTTCAGTGGTGCTGAGATGTTGGACATCCTCTTGGCATGCTGGCCATTCAGGTTCATGTCCTGAGCCTAAGATAGCAGCAGTGGAGGTCAGCAGGAAGGGCAAAAAATGTTTTGTGGTGGCTTGTATCCTGTGTGAAGCTCTGGAATGATGCCTGTTAGAGCTACTCCTGGTGACACGTTTGCAGTGCTGCACTGGTGATGTGTTTATGGTCAGAGACCCCCGCCCCAGATGCTGTTATGTACAATCCACATTGAGGGTGAAGAAAAGATATAGAAAAGGGAAATGTCCCTTCAACCATGCCAACTGACCCTCAACTCACAGTCACAGGGTGAAGTAATGAAATATAATCATGAGGTAACTGATACCCCTTGACATGTCCCTCTGGGTGGGTTCACTCCTCTGATCCAGCATGTCTACTATGGGAGGAGGTGTCGTAGCAACCAGCATTACCTCCCTTGATTACCCCCAGGGTAGGGGTTCAAGCTCAGCAGATATTTGTGGTGAGGCTGAGGCTCGGACTGGTGTATTTTAGCTTTATCTTTCTGCACATACACCAAGAGCAGCAACACAAAAATTGCTAGTCTCCTGTTCGAATGTGATAATGGCGGGCGCTGAACAGCGATTCACACATCTCGCGACGTCAGGGTGGCGAAACAATTTGCCACCTGACTTCCTCAGCACACAGAAGAATGGCATTGGTGATTTAAATCCCTTGCCCCCCTACTTAAGGATTTTCAACTCGGGGGGTTCATGTTGGGGGGCAAAAGCAAAACAAAAATAACAAGTTTTGGGCCGGGTGCAACAAAACCACAGTAGCGCCCAGACCAGAACCTGGAACCCCAACAGTGCAAGTGGAGGCCAACCCCCAACACCACGGTGCCGATCATCAGCCGACCGCAGTGCCAACCCCACATCCCCTCTGCCCCCTCCCAGGCCACGCTTGATGTGCTAGTCCCCCCATGTGCGTGTGTACATAAAACGACATCCTGTCACTAGGATCACCCACCCCACCACTCCACATCCGATCCCCCTCCCTGCCCCCTTGCCTTTCAGGCATTTGCCCACATTGCTTCGCTGTTTCAGACAGCTCCGTGATTCAGGCACCCACCTCACATGCTGCCTTCTCTCTGTACTCTGTTTTACTTAATTTGTAATACAGTCATCTGAATAAAGAACTTTCACTTTCAAGGGTCACATACAGGAAATTGTCGCTTGTCTCCTCACAGGACTGCTAATATCCTTCTGCTGTAATAGGGGATTGCCTCTTGCCCTCACAGAACTGCTGTCCCATTCTTCTTTCTCTCTGAAATGACAATCTGTTGTCCTGGAATCAACAGTCTCCACCACTTTCCAGTGTCACTACTGACATCACACTCACTATGGTGAGATACATGACCAAAGGTCCTTCACCCAGTCACTGGACAGACTGGTATGCACTTCTCACTCGAACAGCTCCACTTTGTTGGGCTCTCTCACTCGGATCACTACACACTGACTGCACTTCAATATCATCATTCTAAAAGCTGTCCTCCTCAACTGATTCCATTGTGGCTCAAGCTGCTGCAACAGTTCTAAATGACATAATCATCCTCTGCTGAGGATGAGTGAACAATGATGTCATGTAAAGAGCTTCTAATGAGCCCTCTACTAGGTACCCCTATCATCCTATTAGGAAAGTAGGGAGCAGCTGGTAGATCATGGCTAACACAGATGGGATTATCATTCTAGTAACCCCAGGGGACTGGGCTGTTACATAGTTTTTTGTGGGTGTTAAAAGCTTCCTATGTGAATAGGAAGCACAGTGCAACAAAAACCCAAACTACCCCTTTCCCCACACTTGTGTCCCCACAGTTTCATGCCTTATAACAGCTGGTGGCTCCTGATGGGAAGTGGAAAGCATTGGGGTCCCACCTCCTTCTGCTTTTCAGATTAGTGTGGCAGTGTTGCTGAGTTATCTTTTGATGTTTCACTTGCAATTTCAGTGAATGAAGCTTAGGCACACTATCAGCTATCAGGCACAGCGTTAAACAGTTCCTCAGGCTGAAGAAAAACTGGAGGATTTTATCACTGTTGCCCGATAGAAAATTTGTGTTTATGTGGCCTTTTATGGTTTTGTTCGCATTCATCTTGTGCTTTGTTCAAAGTTTACTCTGCTTATAATGTTTACTTCTTCTTGGTGAATCATAGCACTGATGAGCATTAATTCGCGCTTTCTGTTACAGCTTGCTGGAGTTATAGTCCTGGTTAGTTACTACCTGAGTGACAGTCTTATCACTTTACCTGCAGTGATCACATTGTGATCCAAATAAATAGCAGCACAAGATGGATATATGAGAAGGGAAAAAGGAAAAATCAAGCAACACACTGCTAAACTATTTTGTCAAGAAACCCTGCATTGAAGATGTACCAGAAAACACTGACAATATACTCAGTGACTGGGATCCTCATGTTTCACAAGTGAATAATCACAGTGACAGTTCTTCAGAACCACAACCATCATGTTCCACCAGTGTACCTGATAATATAGGGAGTGATCGTGCAGGCGCTGCTGCTGCTGGCAGCACTGGCACTTATAATGCACTTGACATAGGACAGTATGCAGGGATAACTGATGTAACTGCTGTATCTGAACAGCTGAAAATTGATTTACTCAGAAATGTGTGGCGACCTTCAAATGATTATTCTTTCCCGGAAAATGATCATAAATTAGCATTTCAGGCTTCATGGTTAAGCAGATTTGTCTGGTTATGTTACTCTGCAAAAGACAACGGAGCATTCTGCAAAGTTTGTGTTCTGTTTGCTAAAAGTGCTGTTGGAAAGGGATCACATCAGACTTTAGGGGCACTGGTTGATAAACCTTTCACAAAGTGGAAGAAAGCACTGGAGGTATTTAGTCATCATGCAAAAACGGCTTATCATCAATGTTGCCATGAACTGGCAGAAAATTTTTTGAAAGTGAAGGCAGGATCACTAGTAGACATCGCCACACAAATAGATTCCCAAAAAAAGAAGACTGTGGAACAAAATCGTAACAAATTGACATCAATTATTGATACAGTGCTTATTACCTATTCTGAAATGTTTTCCCTTGTCCATGCCTACTGTTAGCCACAGTGACTCAAAGCCCTCAGGTTGCCCTTTTACTGGCTTCCATCATATTGAAAGAAAAGCTTTTTTTTCAGAAAAGTTGTGCTAGTTCCATATGTAATGGCATCCTGTGTCTTAGCACCAATCACACAGCCATGATTTGAATTCACATATTGGAATCTCTCGACTCGCTTGGTGCTTTTCTTTTCACTACACTGGCAGCACTTCGGAAGGAAGACTAGGTAGGCCAAGCAGTCCTTATCTACCGTCAAATTCTATGTTTCTACATGTGCAGCCTGTGTATTCCTACAGAGGATTTCTTTTAATTTGTGCTGCTTGGTGAAACTAATTGCACATAAGATACCATTCTAAAACATTTGTTTCAATAAACATCTTTCAACAATTGATACCAAGACGTTGAAGTATCCATAGCACAACCTTACACAGGTAGCAGCATCTCCAGTGATGTGGTGCTAATGCTTTTTCACTTGTTACAGGCTGACCCAATGACAGACAGAGAAATTAAATCAGCAGTCAGTGAGGGAAAAGTGGGCATCACGGACTGTGATCCAGGTGTTCATTTCAACTGTTGACTACAATCCAGGTGGTCTCAGTTTCAATCACAATTTCCTCTAAATGTATTTCAGCCTCAAATTTCACTTGAGCGGTGATCATGGTGAAATGATGTTGGAATAGTGATTCTACACTAACTGGTGCAAATGGCAATAAAATAAATATGTCAGAAAAACTGTTCCCAGACCAGTAAATTCATCAGTCTCTGACCAGTTGTTTTGGGAAACTTGTCTTGGGTCAGCCATTAAGAAAAGCAGGACCCAGGACAGTCATCTCAGGAACAAACTTACTGCAGCTCAGAACTGAGTGAAATTGAATACATAGTAAGGAACGTGTACTGTCATCATCGAATGCATCTCTCTGCACCATGTCATTGCAGAACTCCTACTCATGAAACTAAATACAACAAAAATAGTGATTTGAGCATTAAAAAAATCTTGGGACTGTAAATTGCAATGGTTGGTTGGAAGACAAAGGCACTATTGAAGACTAGTGAGGCAACTGGTGATAGCACTTCAGCTTACAGTGCTTTTTGAAAGCAATGTATTCTCTTGTTGAATAAACACTGCCTAACACAATTTTTTGTAACATGAGTTAAGTCTCTCAAAGACATTGAATGTCCCGACCATTCTTCAAAAGATTGCATATTGAAACCGACTGGGCTACCTCATGACACCTTCATGAATGCTACTACACTATCCTCCCAGAGGATAGGTACCACCAGCGATGTCTCCGTAAAATCCTCCCCATCAAGTGGCAAGACCACCACACTAACGTCAGTGTTCTCGCTGAGGCCAATGTCACCAGCATTGAGGCAATGATCATCCGACATCAATTCCCGCTGGACTGGACACTGTGTATGGATGCCCAACTCTCGACTCCCCAAACAAATTTTATACTCCCAGCTCCGTCACGGCCAGAGATCCTGTGGTGGTCAAAGGAAACGCTACAAAGACACACTGGATGCATATGTCATGAAAGCAGATACAGACATAACAAGCTGGGAGGAGCTGGCCACCAACCAATCTCAATGACGCCAGAACCTCCATCAAGTGGGGGCCTGCTTTGAAGAGAAACCACTTGCCCTTGAAGCTGAAAACAAAGAATATAGGAATGAAAAGGGAAAGAAACCCCATCCAGCAGGCAGCTCTCCCACATGGAAACATCTGCAATTTCTGCAGATGAATCTATGGCTCTAGGATTGGATTACTGAGCCACCTCAGGACCCATCAGTGAACCATGGTAGAGATCATCCTGGAATCTAGGGATCACCGCCGATCCTCCCAGATGCATGGCACCATTGCAGATAGTCAAATACCATGGAGAAGCTAGATGCTGCTGTGAATGAAGAGCCAGTGAAAAGCTAGCTTTATAGTAGATGAGTCCACACAAGACATCAGCAATTTCATGAATAATCCTCAGTCTGGCCCCTAACAGAACATGAAGAAAAATGAAAACAAGAAGACACTAAATTGTAAGTACAATGTTTATTTAACACTCACATCAACGTGTTTAACATTTTTTTTTAGACAGTAACTTTACTTCAAATGTGTCTCACAGGCTGTAAGGGTTGGTGTTGGTGGTGTGGTTTATCATGGCACTGTTGGCCAGTCAGTGCACTACCATAGTTACTTGCAGCCTCGCTGGCAAAACTGCATATTGTACTGCATGTGGAGTGAGAGGTTGATGGCACTGTTGGACAGCCAGTTGTCCACAAACATTGGAGGTCCTACTGACTGTAATGCCAACAAGAGTTTTCCACACCCCTGATTCTTTTGTAATAAAACATTCCAATGAAATTAGCAATGTGGAACATGTAACTAAACTGCACTTTTACTTCAAAAAAACCCCACTAAAACTCACCACAGAGCATGTAAACACTATATAGCTTCTGGGGCTTACCAGCCCCCAGACATCCAGCAGCAGCCTTTATGTAGAAATATTTCAAACATCACAGTATATTACAAAAACTGCATAAGCCTAACAGCTCACTCTCAGAACTCGGAGTACATATAACTGCTCGTTTTTGACATACAGATATATAAAAGGGGCACACGCTTGCACACTGGCAACATTGGGAGGGGCAAATAGGGCACCATGACAGAAAACATGAGGGAGTTTAGATGGTGACCTGGTGCTCACAGCATAATATTCCACCATAATCTGTGTACATAGTGGTACAATGCCTTGTTACCAGGCAGCATTACTCACACAGCAGGTAGAACCACGGTGGTTGATCGCACTGTTAGATAACCAGTTGTCCACAACCATTGGAGGTTCTGTAGACTTAGGACAGTCACCGTCTCCCACAACCCTGATTCCATGTGAAAAAAAAAAGTTTCTCATGAAATTGGGGTGGAGAACATGTAACAAAATGTGTGTTTTCTTCCAGAAAACCCCCAAAATTCACCACAGAACATGTACACACCTCAGAGCTTCTGGGGGCCTGGCTGCCCCCAGACCCCCGGCTTTTATCTCTCCTTTTTCACAAATGTCATAGTTAAACACTCCCCAAAATAGAATTATGGCTACGCCCTGGAGGGGGGTGCTGGATTCACAGTGTCTGGACCATGAAAAGTCAAGATGGAGGAACAACCAGAAGAAGGAAGAGGCCTGAACCAAGAAAACTTTAAAATTAATTATTATGTGTGGAATTTGAAATAAGAACATTGTGGATGTAAATAGTCTTTGTGCCAAAAATAAATATTGCTAACAAGCAACCAGAAAATGAAATGAGTGTAGCATCCATTATTCCTTAGAGGGGTTCGGGGGACAATGTCATCTGTTAGCAGTGCACTGCATTTGTTGAAGTGTATCTGACAGGATTATCTGTCACTGTTCTTGGAGTATGCTGTTGCCACTGGAATATGACAAAATCTACCAATACAATGCGACTCAGATTTGTACATATGTATATAGTGATGAACTGCAGATTGAACCTATATTGCTTATATAGATTCTTAGCTATTTTTGTTGACAAAAAAAAATGGCATACATTGCTACATTAACTGTCCTGAAACTGTTCTATTCATGCATTTAATGTTATTGCATTACATTAAGTGCTACTGTCGATGTTGTTAATAACTGAACATAGAGATGTATACGTGTGGTTATCTGCTCTATTTTCAGTGTATGTATGCATTGCTGTATATCTGTGCAGATATCTGCAACACATTATGCAACAGATAATGTCAATAATGATTATGCACTGCTGCTCCACAATGCAAACTATTGGTATGCTCCTGCTTTTATAGGATCGTCCATATTTTGGAGGTCAGATGAGGAATTTTTCCCAGTTCCACAAATGTAAAACAGTTAAAAAAATGCATCAATTTGTAGATGAACCAACCTTTTCGGCATGAGTGAGAAAATGGCTATGTTATGTAATATCTTCACCACAGGATGGTATCGGCAAGGATTTTTAAAATTATTTAGCTAACTTACTGATCTAGTAACAGTACACCAATGGCTATATATGTGCCTGCCATTGTATGTTGTAACACTAACTTGCTCTGTCTATTTATATATACTGCTAATGTTATGGGTGTCTCTTCCCATTTCAAGAGCAGAAGAACACATTGATGTATACCATACAATATTTCTGCCACAGACATACTGTGCTATTTATTTCTCTTCATTTTTCTGTTTTTGACTTCTTGATATTGGTTGGACCACTTTCAAATAAATAACCACTGATAAAGTAAAAAGAGTCTTAAAAAATGTCAACAGATTTAAAAAAAATACAATCATTTTCAAATACTGTAGGATATGTAACAATTTCTTCTAAATTATTTATGCAGCATTAATACATAAAGACAAATTAAACTTTGTAATGTTTCTGTTGGAGTGAAAGTAAACTTTTCTAATCATATGGACAATATTGATACTTACTTTAACACTGCTGACATCATCCACGCATGTGTTTTTTTCTTTAAAACAATATCTTTATGTGCTCATGAGAACCACTAAATGTTTCTTACTGTCTCATGTGCATATGCAGTGAAGAACTAAATGTTATAAAATTGCCCAGTGAAACAAATTCTATTTTTGTTCTAATGATTTGGCTTAAATAGGTGTCAAATAGTGATATTCACAGGTACAATCATTTACTGTTAGTGTTGATTATCTAAATGTCTAACTGTGTAGTCTATTGCATTCATGTAATAGTGTCAATGGACACATTATTAATACTAGTTAGCAATAGATGTAAGTGAAATTAGAAGTTGTTCATTACATCTTCTGTTACATAAACTCACATGTTATTACTTAGTCATTCTATATAAATCCTAAATTGAATACGTAATGAGCAGAAAAATGTGACAGTGTAGATTTAGTATGTGAAATACTAAAGATTACAATAAAACATAAAAAATAGTTAAGAATATCTGTTAAGAATTGTTTTTTTTTTTTTTGCCCATCCCAGGAGCAACCAAACAATTGTTAAATAATAAAACTAGTCTTACACCTTATCCTATGTCTCTTGAGTATTATTTAAATACAGTTGGTGTGAGAGAGGTATACTATTGATCTCCATGCCTTTCATTGGGCTGTGGCTGTGCACTAAGAATCCAGTACCTGGTTGAGCTGGTGGCACAGGCATTGCCTGCCTCAGGCTGTGCAACCCTTCAGTTCCATAACTAGTGTGTAGTTGGTATATAGACGTATACCATTGAAGATAATGCCCTCACTTGGACTGTGGCTCTGCACTCAGGATCTAGTGACTGGTCCGGGGGGTGGGGAGGATTAGTTTTCTGAGGTTGTTCAACTCCTCAGTGTTCTAACTTGTGTGCAACTGGTATGAGGGAGGTATACCATTTGTGTCCATATCTTTATTTGGGCTGTAGCTCTGCACTCAGCATCCAATTCCGGGGGTGAGGGGGGCACTGCCTGGCTGAGGCTGTGCAACTTATGAGTGTAGTAACTAGTCTGCAGATGGTATCACACAGGTATACTGTTGTTGTTCATAGACTTAGTTGGGTTGTGGATCTACACTCAACATCCTGTTCCTCTTCTGGGCAGGAGGGATGGGGAGGCATTGCCTGGCTGAGCCCATGCAACTCCTCACTGTTGTAACTTGTGTACAGCCCATAAGAGGGAGGTATACTGTTTATGTCCATGGTTTTATTTGGGCTGTGGCTCTGCACTCATCATCCAGCTCCAGATCTGGGGGGGGGGGGCATTGCCTGGCTAAGGATGTGCAGCTCATGAGTGTAATAACTACTCTGCAGATGGCATTACACAAGTATACCATTGATGTTCATAGACTTTGTTGGGCTGTGGCTCTGCATTCAGTATCCAGTACCTCTTCTGCAGCCAGCACCCAATTCCTGGTCTAGGGGGTGGGTGGTGGCATTGCCTGGCTGAGGCTGTGCAACTTCTCACTGTTCTAACCTGTGTGCAGCTGGTATGAGGGAGGTACACCATTTATGTCCATCTGTTTATTTGGGCTGTGGGTCTGCACTCAGCAACCAATTCCTGGTCTGGGGATGTGGGGGCATTGCTTGGCTAAGGCTGTACAACTCATGAATATTGTAACTAGTATGCAGTTGATATCACAGAGGTATACCACTCTATAAGTAATCATATTGACAATGGACAGTGAAAAGGAATGGGGTGACATTTAGGCCTCACAACGCCAATGACACACCCCATCATCTGTCAATCATGGGATGATTGGTGGGTCCACGAGGGGGGGAAGGACAAGCCTAAAGATTTTTCATTTCCTGACTTTTTGTGTTTTAACCCTAAATAATGCATTAACACAGTTTTTTGCATAGAATTTCCTTGTTTTTTGAGAAAGAATAGAAAAGTAGAAAGTCACCCAACTTGGTGGGAGTGCAGGGCCCTTCTCCCACCAACATACCAGTTTCTGGTGACCATAACAGTGCAAGTCCTGAATATGTTATTTATTGGCAGTAGCTCATATGCGTGGGAGTGTGGGGCCCTTTGGACCCCATGCTCCCACCACCTTGAAACAAAACAAATCTTAATTCATCAGAGTGGCATAATTCCACACCTGTTTACATATCCAACACCTAAGCAGTGAAAATCACTTCCACAGCAGTAACACTAGGTACCCTATATATGTGAAGCCACTACCACAATGGAGAATGCCATACAGAAAACAGAAAGTGTGTCACGCAATACCTATGCAGCAAGATAATTTTGCAACAGCTAAACACCATAATCCAGATGCACAGGACATCCCCTCAAGACCCTCAACATTTCAATGTAAAAGAGCAAACCGTCTCAAGATATAATGTTTGAAGGTTTGAGATTTTCATTTGTTGGAGTGGCAGAATTCCACACTTGTTGACATGTTACACATGTAACAACTAAAAAGTACATTGACAGCATCAAGGCAAGCTACCATACAAATGTCAAGCCACTACCACAATGGAAAACACAGTTTTCAAAACATAAACTGCACCATGCAATATCTTGGAAAAAATTATTTCTCTGACACGTAAATAATGTAATTCACATCTACAGGACATGTCATAAACACCCTCCAAATTTCAAGTAAAAAGACCAAACCATTTCTGAGATATTTAAAGTTAAATATTTTCAAAATTGATCTATCTATTGCATTATAAAATATGGGCATCTGGTCGTGACCTCGTAATCAGAGATGGCGATCGAAGAAATTGCAGGTTCATGGTCAAAGAATAAAAAATGGTGAAACTCAAGTTTTGGACAGAAGTACATGAAACCACCATGATGACTCGATAGAAGGAAGCCCCCTGAGCAAAACCCGACCTCATTTGCCTTAATAACCCACCCCTGAGCTGAGAAAATAAATTTTTTTTCAAAAGACCATATAGTCGCACCCTCGCTATCAAAGATTGCTGTCAAAGAATCTGGCAATCAAAGAATTTGCAGGCTTGTGATCAAAGAATGTGCAGGCTTGCAGTCAAAGAATAAAAAATGATGAAACTCTAGTTTAGGAAGAAGTACATGAAACCACCACCATGCCTCAATAGAACAAAGCCCCCTGGTCAAATCCCACCCTCATTTGTGTTCCTAGGCCATCCCTGGGCTAAGAATTTTAAAAGTTTCAAGGGGCCATCTAGTCGTGCCCTCGCAATCAAAGATTATGGTCAAAGAATCTCACGATCAAAGAATTTGCAGGCTCATGAAAAAAGAATTTGCAGGCTCATGGTCAAAGAATAAAAAATGGTGAAACTCGAGTTTTAGTCAGAAATAAATTAATCCACCACCATGCCTTGATAAAACAAAGGACCCTGAGCAAAAGCCACCCACATTTGTGTTGATAACCCATATCAGAGCTAAGAAAATTGTGTTTTCACATCGGGCCATCTAGTCACACCTTCATGAACAAAGATAGTGGTCAAAGAATCTCACAGTCAAAGAATTTGCAGGCTCGCGACCAAATATCGTTAGCTAGCCATGGTCAAAGAATTAAAAATGTCATAATTCTATTGTTTAACCACTTTAGAAGAAACTATGGCCATGGGTCGAATGAAGCCCCTGAGTAAAACTCATCCAAGTTTTACTTCAGGAGTGACCCATGAGACGGCATATTTGAGTTTTTCCAACGACAATTTCAAAACAAGATGGTGGCCATCGTGGTCAAAGAATTCTCGAGGTCAAAGATTCTTTGACTGTGAGGCTGCAAGTTTTTTGATCACGAGGATGGACGAGATGGCCCAAACCCCATTCTTTGTTCGCAAAACAATCATATAAATTTTCCCATTGACTTATAATGACAGTTTAAAACTGCAATAACTTTTGAATGGATTAATATTTTTTCACCAAACAAAAAGTGGCATGTTCAACCACTGAAGCTCTTTCATATGAGCTATCTCACAAAGAGGCATGCCACACAGTGGCCTTGCAGCACCATGGGCAAAATCCCCACACTGCCCACATAACTGGCGAAAAGTGCATTTTTCAGCATTTTGGTGCACAAAGACTGTATGTCTGACCAAAAAGAAATTTGGAAAATCAAGAGAGCTACCATGCCCCACTGAGTATACTAATTTTCATGCAAATCCGTCGAATGCGTCCAAAGTTATTAATGCTCAAAATTTTGAGTTTAATATAGACGTGGCTTCATAACCCTAACTATAAGGGTGTGGCCACTCCCCAATATATATTTTTATATATAGATATATATATATATATTAATATCTGTACAATAATTCTAAGTGTATCTAATTAGAATAAATATACCTTGTAACCATAATTAACTGTAAACATAAAAAAACAAAGGCCGGGATATTCAAAGCATTTGCACATGGCACAACTCAGTTGCACCGGAGCAAGTGCAGACTTGTGCCAAGGAACGATATTCAGTGGGAGTCATTGCACAGCACAAATCCCATTGCACCAATGCACAACTATAATGAATGCAGGCACAAGTGCAGGGGGCGTGCCCATGAATATCCAGAGCAGTGCGATATTCAACCAAGGAACCATGGCACAAGTGGGGAGCAAATCCAAGATGCGCTGAGCAGACTTGAGCCTATAACTACTGGGCACAAGCACACAGACAGCACCTACACCAGGCAAGAGGGAGAGACAGAGAAAGAGAGAGTGACAGAACAAATGAAAGAAGGAAGGACAGACAGACTGAAAGACAGACTGAGAGTGACAGAGCAAGTGAGAGACAGACAGACAGAGGCAGCCACAGAGGGAGAGGGGCAGAGGTGGCAGTGGAGAGGGGAAACAGGGGCAGAGAGAATGAGAGGGACAGGCAGGCAAAGTGCCAGGCAGTGCACAAAGGTGGCACAAAGACTGCAGCAGCTGACCATCCAGGGGGATATAGGGCATTAGGGGCTACGGATAGTGTGCCCTTCCTGATGGAGACCATAATGAGGGGTGTGAGAGGGTAGGAGAAATAGCGACGTGGCCGAGGAAGGGCCCGTCAGTGGTATGCAAGGAACAGGTGGTACCATGCCCCCACCACCTTTGAGAACTACTCTGACACAGAGATTGTGGGATGGTACCACCTCAACAGGACCATTCTGAGGCAGCTCTGTAAGCTGTGCAGTAAGGAGATGCAGGCACCCACAAGACAGAGCCACACAATGTCTGTGGAGACCAAAGTGACAGCTGTCATGTGCCTGCTCACCACAGGCACCTTCCAGAGACCAACAGAGGACACCACAGGCATAACTCAGTTGGATACGTCACGTTTCCTCATACAATTCCTCCACACACTGCTGCCATGTGCTTCGAAAAACATCCATTTCTCCAGCTCACAGGTTGAGTGTATAGCAATCATGCAGGACTTTCACAGTGTAACACATATGCCTGGTGTGCTTGGGGGCCATTGACTGCACCCATGTGGGCATCCACATGCCACCTGTCCCTGAGGCTGTGGCTTACATCAATAGGAAGGGGTTCCTGAGCGTAAACTGCCAGGAGGTGTGCGATGCCATGCGGCACATCACCAGTGTCTGTGCCACACACCCTGGGAGTGCACATGATGCATTCATCTGGCACAGCTCTGTGTTGTGCCACAGGTTTGAGCATGGGGACATCCCCATGGGCCACCTAGTGGGTGAGTATGGGATGGACAAGGGGTGATGGGCGGTGCAGGCCATGGGATGGGGAGGGCAGGGTGGGCATGCTGATGAGGTGCCAGGGATAGGCAAGAGGCACAGTAAAGGATGGCAGATGGCTAACCATGTCATTATCCACACAAGAGATGGCTCCTATCCACTGAGGCCCTGGCTGCTCACCCCCTACTGGTGCCCATCATCCCCAGCAGAGGAACGCTACAATAAGGCACACACCAGCATGCACAACATCATTGAGTGTGTATCCGGCATGCTAAAGGCACATTTCCATTGCCTAGACAGGTCTGGCGGTGCCCTAGAGTACAGCCCCTCAAAAGCTTGTGCATACCGCATAACATTACTATTGACCGTGGGATAGCTGTCGAGGCTGATGAGGGAGACAGTTGTGGGAATGATGTAGGCAATGGTCCAAAGGGTGGTGCACAGCCCCCTGGGTGGAGGGTTCCCCAGCTGCAATGGATGGCGAGAGCCATGATTGTGACACCATCGCACAGAACACTTATAGTTGCACTTGGTGAGTGTTACCAAAACCCATGCATGAGACACACACACAGGTACAGCACACAAGCAGGGCATGCATGTCAATGGGCATGCACACACAAAGGCATGGTACAGGGGTAGGGGGGTCAGTGGCACATGGCCATGCACACAACTGCACACTGCAGCACACAGCAACACACACACACACACACATATGCACCCACACACCAAGGCGTTGGCACGTGGTGGGGATCAGATGCATTAGTGCAATGCATCTGATCCCCACCACAGGCACAGTCGGTGCTGAACTGCTCTCATCACATCTGTGCCACACGATCCAGTGGCTGGGAAGGCATGCACATGGGTAGCATTTGGCATGACATACAGGTGCCACACCAGTGGTATGCACACACACACACACCACCCATATGCACACAGGGCAGCAGCTGCAGTCTATGGTCAGGGTGGCCACATGGAACCATAGCCACCATGGCCATGGAAGCAGCTGCTCCAGGGTTGATCAGCAGCCACAGGCTGCTCATTGGCCACAGGGAGTGTTTGTAACAGTCCCCCAGGGGTAGAACTGCATGACCATGACCGGGTCTGCATGGGGGTGCATAGGAGTTCAAGCAGGCCTGCCTCAAGCGTGCCTGGGATGCCTACATCAGAGCCTGGTGTTGACAGTGTGGGTGTTGCCTGATGCTGGGATCATGGGGTAGACAGTGCACTGCATGGGGTCCATGGTCACTGGCCATGCCCCCTGTAGTAGCCAGCAATGCAAGGCCATCTGTGATCACATTGGCATTGCAATACTGGGATGCAGTTGTGGCCTCCTGCATGCTCTGTATCACCACCAGGAGCTGCACAGTGCCCCTCTCATGCTGCTCAGTCACCTGGCCCACCTCCATGTGCAGTGCATGCACCCCAGTGGCAAGCTGCATCTGTTGCTCCATGGAGGCCCACAGCAAATTGGTGTGCTCAGCCAGCGGGTGGGCATCCTGGGGTTCCTGGGAAGGATGCCGAGCCTCCTGTGGTGACTGGACAAGCTGCACAGACCCACTCTCAGGTGAACACTGCACAGTGGTGTCCTCATGGGATATGTCCCTAGCTGGCACCCCAGCAGCAGACTCTGTGTCTGGCTGCCCTGTTGCACCCACAGCCTGCTGCCATTGTTCATCCAGCTACTGACTGCTGCCCAGCACCTGCACGACCATACCACCACTCCCACACGGCACAGCTGAGGCAGTGTACACAGCTGCACCCTCAGTGGTGGCAGGCAGCTGTTGCCCCACTGTCAGGTCACTGGGCATGTTGCCTGTCTTGGTGTCTGGTATGGGTGTCTCCCCTACAATGGCTCCCGTGCTTTCCAGGATTAAGGTGCGGTCATCATCGGTGTCTGACCCCAACCCATTCTGTGTCTCCAAGAAGAGGATGCCGAGACTGACATCCTGTAGAAACACATCCAGGGCCTCATCTGACCTCATGCCCAGAATATCCAACTGGACAGTGGTGGTGTGCTGCAGCCTATCAGGCCCCAGATGCCCATGGAGGTGGATGGCTGGTCCTCCAGGGCTGGTCCTGCTTTCACAGTCACTGCCAGTGCCCCATCCTCTGCACACAGGTGTGCTAGTGCTGAAAGAGAATAAAGGTGTGTCAGTGATGTAATGCCCACTTGTGCCCCCCACCTAGCCACTGCATGCTGTGTGTGGCTGACATACGTACCATGCAGCAATGGGCTGCCCCCAGCTGGAATCCTTCTCCAGATACACCCTTCACAGTGCTGCGGTGCACGGTGGCTGCCACCAACTCCTCTTGCGCCATGAGCTGTGGTGCATCTGCTGGCCCCACTCTGGTGGCCTTCTGGGCTACACAGATGGCCACCACCTTCTCCTTTATGCACCTCTTGTCCATGTCCACCTTCTTGTGGCACTCCTGCGCTGACCGCTGGTGGCTGCCCTTTTGGTTCACACATGCCACCACCTCCTACCACACCCCAGCCCTGGCCTGTGATGTACAAGTGGCACCACTCAAAAGTGGCTTCCTGTCAAGGTAAGCCTCAAACAGGGCCTCTGTTTCTGCCTTTGTGAAGTTGGACCTGCCCTTGTAAGCAGGCCCATGCTCGTAGATACATAGACAGTGTCGGCAGATAAGGGCCTTTGGCCCACTCAGTCTGCCCATTTGAGCTTGTAAGTTCAGTTTATGTTTTCCTAGAAGTCTGTTGCCCCTTACCCCTGACCTCCAGAATTCCTTTGTGTCTATTCCATGCATTCTTAAATCCCGTGATTGTTTCAGCCCCCACCACTTCCTCTGGCAGGGTGTTCCACTTGTCCACCACCCGTTCTGTGAAGAAATTCTTCCTCATGTTTCCTCTGAATCGTCCTCCTCCTCCAACTTCATCCCATGCCATCTAGTCCTGGAACATCTTTTTCACTTAAAAATAGTGTATTCCTGCACCCTGTTCCTCCTGTTAGAAACTTGTATGTCTCTATCATATCCCCTCTCCCTCCTCTCCTCCAGGGAGTACATGTTCAGTTCCTTCAACCTGTCTTCATAGGACTTGTGATGCAATCCATGCACCATCTTTGTTGCCTCCTCTGAACCTTCTCTACCCTGTCTTGTCCCACGTGAGTATGGTCTCCAGAACTGTACACTGTACTCCAGGTGGGGCCTCACTAGTGTCTTGTATAGAGAATTATGACCTCCTTTTTCCTGCTGGTGATGCCCTGCCTATACATCCCAGCATCCTATTTGCTTTACCTGCTGCCTTGTCAAACTGTTTCCCTACCTTGAGGTCATCAGAGATGATAACCCCAAGATCCCTTTCCTACTTGTGCATGCTATATCCTCACCCCAACTGATATATTGTGCCAGGGTTTTTGTGCCCCATATATGCACTATCTTGCACTTCCTTGCATTGAATTTCAACTCCAAACTCTGACCATTCTTCAAGTTTCTGCAGGTCTCTTCTCATTCTGTCTACACCCTCTGGTGTGTCTACTCTGTTACAGAGCTTTATGTCATCAGCAACAGTGAAATTCTGCCTTCTAGGTCCTCTCTGCCATGTCACTGATGAAGATGTTGAATAGGACCGGTCCCAGCACTGATCCCTGTGGTACCCCACTGGTCACTCTTCCTCTGTGGAGTGACAGCCATTTACCACCACCCTCTGTGTCCTGCCACCCAGCCAGTTACCTACCCACCCACACTACTGTCCTGCCCACACCCATATTCCCCAGTTTGTGTAATAGTCTTCTATGTGGCACAGTGTCAAAGGCCTGTTAAGTCCAGATAGGCCATGTCCACTGCCCTCCCCTGATCCACCTCCCTAGTCACCCAGTCAAAAAATTTCAACGAGGTTGGTCTGACATGAACTCCCCCTGGTGAAACCATGCTGCCTTGGGTCCTGTAGTCCATTGACAACCAGATGTTCCACCAATCTCTCCTTCAGTAGTGCTTCCATGATCTTCCCCACTACTGAGGTGAAGCTGTAGTTCCCTGCTTCCTCTTTGTTCCCACTTTTGTATAAGGGGACTACATCTGCTGTTCTCCAGTCTTTGGATACCTCCCCTGTTTCCAGTGATTGGCTAAACAGGATAGCCAGAGGTTCAGCCACCACCTCTCTTAGTTCTTTAAGGACCCTGGGTGCATCCTTCTGGCCCATTGCTTTATCAACTCTTATTACTTCCAGTTCCTTCAGGACCCTTTCATCGTGTAAAAGGGACTTGTGTCCATTTCTGCACCATTCTCACCCTTGTACTCCTTCAGACCCATTACCCTCCTCTTCCTCAGTAAAGACTGAGCAGAAATACCTGTTCAATATGTCAGCTTTACTGTTGTCATCCTCTACGTGGCACCCATCCTCCCTCTTCAGTCTCACTATCCCTCCCTTTGTCTTTCTTTTTCACTTATGTACCTGTAAAGGTTTGTCCTCCTAGCCACTGATTTTTAATGTGTTCTTCTGTCTGAGCTTTGGCTTGCCTTACTGACCTCCTGCCTCCTTTGCTTCTCCTGGTACTTCTCCTATCCCGTTCTGCCTGTGTCTTTTGTACTGCCTGAATGCAATCTTTTTTGCTTTCACTTTCTTTGCTACCTCTTTGAAAACCATAATGGTCTCCTCTTCCCTCTTGCTAACCAGCTTAATGCATAATTCTGTTGTTCTTGTAATCCCCATTTTAAATACTACCCACTGTTCCTCAACCCTGATTCCTGTCCCACTCCCTTAATGCCTCTTTCAAGTATCTCCCATTTTCCCAAAGTCTGCCCCTAAAATCCCGGGATACGTGTGTTTAGTGTGGTTCGGTTCTGCTCTTTCTGTGATTTCAAACCCTGTGGCTCCAGTGGTCACTGTTCCCCAGGTGCTCCCCTCATCTGCACCACCATCACACTGTCCTGTTTGTGAGCACAAGGTCCAGTATTGCGCCTTCTGACGAGTTGGTTTCCATGACCAATTTGCTTGAGGAAGGTACCTGAAGAGTCCAGGTGAAATCTGCTACTAGTTGATGCTGCTGCTGGGATGCTCCAGTCCACATCTGGAATAGAAGTCTCCAACCAGTACTACCTCATCCTTGTCTGCCATCCTTTGGATGGCTAGCATCAACTCCCTATCTGTTTCTTCCTCCTGGGCTGGTGGTCTATAGACCACACCTGTGTGGATGGCTGTCCCCATTTTCCTTTCCAGCTTAACCCACAGTATCTCTCCCCCATTTTGTTCATCCTGGATCTCTGTGGCCCTTAAGTCATTTTTCACATACAGTGCCACTCCTCCTCCCTTCCTGCCTGCTCTGTCTCTTCTGAATATGTTGTAGCCAGGTATGGCCATCTCCCAGCCATGGTTATCATTACACCAGGTTTCAGTGATGGCCACAATGTCCAGGTCTGACTGCACCATGACAGCCTCCAGATCTTCTATCTTGTTGCTAAGGCTCCTGGCATTTGCACGCATGGCTTTCCATGATTTGACCTCCCTAGACTGTTTCGCTGTTCTACTCCAGCCCTTTTCTTGGTTGTCATTTATCCCTGGTTCTCCTTGCTGTCTGCCCTTCTGTGAATTTTGCCCCTTTTCTGTCTATCCACCTCTTGGGTACTAATCTCCATCTTTTGCACACTGCTTTGCAGAGATAGCCACTCCTCTGGTTCACTGGTTCCACTGCTAGCTGTGGGGTGAGCAAGTAGGCACCTCCTTGCTGGCCTGCCACCCACCTTTGCTAGTTTAAATGCTTGTCAATGTAGCATTTAAACTTATCATTGAGTGTGATTCCTCTCAGGATGGATGCAGGCGTCAGGCTTGAACAAACCTCCATCCTTCAGGTGGGTCCCCAGTCACTAATGAATCCAAACCCTTCCTCACAGCACCAATTCTTCAACCATGAGTTAAAGTTCCTGGTGCATGCACTCCTATGCTCTCCTTGCTCTCACAGGAAGTACTTCTGAGAAAGTGACAGAAGTAGCTACTTGCTTGAGCCCCCTCCCCAATTTCCTAAACTCTTCCTGAACTTCCTTTGACTCCCCATTTGCCAGGTCATTAGTACCTAGGTGGATAATGACATCCAGCTCACCCTCCCATCTTGCCTTCCCAGTGATCCCCAGGATGGTCCTTCCATCCCTCCATGCCATGGCACCTGGTAGGCACATCACCTCCCTGTCCTCCACATCCTGTGTTCCTAGCTGGATCCCTCTTATGATGGAGTCCCCCATCAGGATTCACTTCCTCCTCCTCTGGGATCCACTGCTTTCCCCGCTGAGGTCACCTCCTTGGCTAACCTCCACATCATTTCCTTCCACTTCTCTGGGTACCTCTATTTGGTTGTCCTCATTTGCCAGTGTGACATATGAGTTCTTGAGTGGAATAGGATCTGGAATGTGCCTCTGCCTGACAGCTCTAACCTCCTGAGCCCACTGTCATCCAGGTGCCTCCTGGTTCTCGGCATCCTTTGAGGCAGTTGCACTGGACTGGGTGGTCTCTGGATAGGGGTGATGGTACTCCTGACCCAGTTTACTTCCGCTCTGAGTCTGGCTTCTCATCCCACAGTCCAAAGAGATGCATGCAGATGGGCATGTGCCCCTCAGTGTCAGAAGGTCTGCCTGAATATAGGCTGCCCCAAGCCACTGCATTACCACTCCCACATTATACTGCAATTATACTGCTATTCCACTACTTGTCTGCTACTGAAGCTCTCCTAGTTCCCTTTTTATTAATTTACTGTCCTAAAAATCCTGCCACTGATCCTCAGATAATTTTCTTTAAAATAAAAAAAAGAAAAACCAATAAATAAATAAATGAGTCAAAACACTTGTCATGCTGAGGGTGGGCTTCTTCCCCCTTATGCCCCTCCTACTTCACACCCCTTACTATACCCTGTGTTTAGCTCCTGTCAATCAGATTTAACAGGGCATATAATTAAGAGTTGGGGGGGCCAAAATGTGCAGCAATTAAAGACAGCACAGAATTACAACACCACTATGTTTTAAATTTTCAACAGCCCAAAAACGATTCTAAGTAAAGACAACAAAGAAAGTACAGTGTCACTAAAAGCCCACAATCTAAGTTTAAAAGGAAAATAGCAATTACCAGTTACTCTAAAGCACTGAATTGAATAGGTTTCCTTCCTTCCCCTTCTGGCTTCTTCTGAGAATAAAAGTCACTTGCTACCTCAACTCTGCTCCTCACCCTTCTCATGTTCTGACATGTCACTTCCTGTGGACATGGACAGCACAGTTATCAGTAACAGCAGCACCCTATTCCATCCCCCCCTGCTGTGCTGGCTGGGCTCAGTGTGCTCCAGCAGCATGCAAAACTTACCTCAAAAGGATGCAATACCAGTCCATGGCCTGTGCTGATCCGTGGCACTTTAATAGCGCATTGCATGCAGATGAGCTTTGTTGCAATGGTAATGACATGCTAACTCCCCCAGTGTGCAACACATTGGCTGATGGTCTCATTTGCATGTGGTGGCTGAATATCATGATTTTGCTCCATGCACAATGAGATTGCTTCTGAGCAAGTTGCGGTGCAATGCGCACGCATGTGCAGTGCACAGGACCACTGTGAATATGCACCAGATGGTGTACTGTCACCTATTGTGCACCGTGTGCCAACTGTGTGATAAGGGCCATGGTGCATGGTGTGCCATTCCTGCTATTGCACACACGCTCACTGTGCGGTGGCCAACCTCTGATCCCTGCCATGAGCTCTGCCCCTGGGTGACGCCCACACCCGTGACCCCGCCTAGCCATACCCATGCTGTGCATCTCTGAGACTGCAAGATGGGCAGACGCAGCTTATATCCCCTCAGCCCATGCATCTGGTGCATACTGTGGCTACATGTGCCTACCACCATCATTTTGCTTCATGGCTCACACCTGAGACATGGCACAACAGTGAGCAGGATGAGTGGCCAACTGGACACAGGTTGAGTTAGTCAACCTTGTGGCCTGTGTCCAGCCCCATGCACCCCAACTGTTTGGGCAGGCACCACTGCAGTAGCCCTGGGTAGCTGTGTGGCAGGTCACTGCTGGTTCACTGCGGCAGTGCACAGGGGTGGTCAGGATGGAAGTGTAGTGTCACCACCACTACTGGGATCTGGCTTCGAGTGACCCAGAGTTCCCCAGGAGGCTGGAGGCATGTGTCAGGTGAGGGGCTGTGCCACAGCTAGGTGAGTAGGCCCATCATGCATGTGTGCCCTGGTGCTATACTGTGGTGTTGGCTAGGCTGCCTGGCATGTCCTACAAGGTGGTGTACTGCCATCATGCACATTGCAGGGTGGCATCACCCTCTGCCACATGTGTTGTGATGCCACTGTGTGGGACATGTCTGGCAGGGGTTCACTCTGTGCACAGTCGTGGGGTTGGTGGGCAGCTGCTCTGGTTGGATACTGATGTGTACTTGTTTCTGTTCCATTCCCAGGGCCTGAAGACTGAAGAAGGACAGTGCTGGTAGGATACCAGGCCACAGCGGCCTAGTGTAGAGGAGTGACTCCAGCACCAGTGAGGCCACAGAGGGCAAGTAAGCACTGACATTGTCCTTCACACTGTCATTGGGGGGTTGGGGGCCTGGGTGCAGGCATCACCACCTGTGCCATGTGCCATGGCAGCTGTGTGTGTCACACTGTGCATGGTGCATGCCACTGTGGTGCATCCATTAGATGTGTGTGCCAGCTGCTGGTGGGATGGGTGTGTGCTCGGCTGCCACTGATGTTGCTGTGGTGTTGCCAGAGCACTGTGCCGTGTGATCACCATGGTGCAGTCAGATGGCCACTGTGCGGTGGGGACCACCACTGTGCGCTGATGTGGTGTGCCATGTTGCTGGTGGGCATTGGCCCACACTCCTGTGGGTGGCCTGTATGGGCCCTTTGGGGGGTGTGGCCCCACTTCCCAGTGCTTTCTGTGGATGGGTATGGTTCCTTGGGATGTTGCACTGATCACCTGTCCTGTCCCTTGTCCTAGGTGTCTGGTAGAGCAGGAGTCCCATCTAGTGCCAGCTCCTGAGGCAGTTGATCCTCATCAAATCAATGATGATGGAGGGGCTGCTGCAGGTCCAGCAGATGCTGTTGGTGGACAGGAGGCAGCAACATCTGCAGAGGGCGGCAGACCATGGTGGCCGCTAGTTGGGCCCTGATTTCCCCTGTTTTCCCAGCTGTACCTCCCCCTTCAGTCCCTCCTCCCACTGTACAGTCCCTGTTCCCTACCCCTCCCCTCACTTTCCTACCCTCCCCCACACCCTTCTCTTGTAAATAGTTGTTTTGCACAATATATTAATTTTGACATACCTGCCTGTGTCTGTGTCAGCTTTGCAGATGCCATGAGGAGCCATGCTGCAATGACCTAGTGCCTGTCTGTGTGGTGTGCATGTGTTGGGCCACGTGTTGTGCTTCTGTGGATCACTGCTGTGTGCTGCAGTGTGTCCTGCTGTGGTGGTGTCCCTCCCTCATTCGGTGGCTATGCCTTGGGCTGCCCATGTGGTGGCTGTCTGGGTTGTGTGGCAGGTGTGTGTGCTTGACTGTGTGGTCCTGGGTATGGCCTGTCCTGGTCTGGATGTGTGGGGGCCATGGCCTGCAGCCTGTGGGGGGACCTTTGGTGGCCCTCCATCCACCATTGGCACCCTCTGTTGCCTACTGTCTGTGCCACTGTTGTGTTCTGGGGTGGGGGGGCCTGGGTGCCTGTGTGCACCCTGCTGTACCCAGCTGGTAGTGGCTTCCTGTTGCCTGTCACTATGCTTCCCTGGCTCAGTCCCTGGATCACCTCTCTATGCCATGCCCCCCTCTGTTTCACTATTGCTCTGCTCCCATGGTTGCCCTGGGGCTTCTCTGTCTGCCAATGGCACATCTGTGGTTACGCCATGTTGTATCCATGGTTGTGCCATGGCACAACTGTGCCATATTCATCCGAGTCATGCTGGTGCAGTGCGGCCAGTGCAACCTCTGAATATTAGCTCCTGTTGCACCATGGCGCATCGGATTTGCGCTGCGCCGGACTTGTGCCAGCCTTTGGTGCATTTCTGAATATCTGGGCCAAAGTTTCAGAAAATCAAACAAAACACAAAGAAATAAAACAAATTTCAGCAAATAAAAAATGCAAATGAAAAAGCAATATTCAGCACAATAAATGGCACTGGCTATATACTAGGCTTTCAGCATACTTAGTATTTAGCATGAAATTTTGATATAAGAAGATGCAAACTCATTACATTAGTGTCTCAGATTACATTTCTGCATAATATTTATTTTAAAATTTAATAGCATGTAAAATGTATTTATTTTTGTTTAAATTTCTTAACCTGTATACCCAAGATTTGTAATTAAAAGTTAAGCTCACTATGTTACCACACCAAATAGTCAAATTGGAATATTAAGATATTAAGTAATAATAAAATAATACTTACATTTCTGGTTATCTGAAGGCTTAGTCTTCTTTCTTTTTAACTTTCAGAATCTTGGTGACAAGTCCTTCTTCTGATTCTGGATGATACCTTCAGTGGCTTGACTTAGCTGTAGTCCTCAGTCTTTTAGTTCCTCACCATTGAATCTGGGACTGTAGAATGTCCTGACATGAATGAAGCAGTGCAGGCTGGATCCCTCTTGTTTGACATCATGAATCATCAAAAAGTCACTTATCAAGATTTGGCAGGAACATCAAGAAGTTAGGTACTGACAGTTCAAAGCACAATGGTAAGCTTCTTCCCAACCACAGTTGTTTACAGAAAAGGGTTTCCTTATGGATGACAAAGTCTTTTGGTCGGCAACTGGATCTATGACTTTTCTGTTTTAATTAATTTCCACTTGGGACTCAGGATCTGGGCTTGAGCAGATGTTTTAAACATTTCTTAAGTCAGGATGTCCAGAGTAAACCACATTCTTTGCTTGGTCCAATATTGGAAAAGTCCTTTCTTGTAACAAGCAAATTCAGCAGCTGTACCTCATTGCAATGTTGTGCAGACTTTCAAGCTTGCCATTAGCAAACCTCGGTGGATACAATGGCTTAACCCAAATGCTGGTCTGAAGCAGGCATGGCTTCAGGCTGTTGGCCTAGTAAAAGTCCAAGATTACAAGAATTTTTCAGTCAGACCAGCATAGGTCAATCCAGCACCAGGATTCAGGCAGTTCTGAAGTGGGCTTGGCCAAACTTGCCTATATGTTTACAGGTTGGGTGATATCATCAACAAACTCTCATTGGTCCTTACATATGATAAATGGCTGACATCTCTAACCCACACTAAGGACATTCCAATGGCTCTAGACTTACTTTATCAATTAAATTAATTTTCTTTTATAACTTCTTTATTCAATATAATATAACACTTAAACCGACAGTTTTGAAATTTGCTCATTGAATGGAGTCATTCAACATGTTTCCAATGTTTCTAGGATTAGCAATTCCTAAATTAGGCTAATAAAGGCTATAACTTCATAATTTTAACAAAATTTCTCAAAACCAAGTAATAGTCTTGGTCTAAATAATCTTGGCTTCAAAATAATATAAGATTTGTCCATTAGTTATTTTCAGAATGTTGCTAAACCATTAGATTTTTTTATAAGCACATGGTTTTCTTTGTTCTCTGAAAGAGTCCATGCATCACTGCCAGAAAAAAACTTATTGACTACAAACTTTCAAACAATGGCTCTCTTCACAGTAATAAATTGCTTACTTAAGAGTTATATTTTCAGACTTGTCACAATGTTAGCTTTCATTTGACCTTAGACTTGAAGAATTTACTTTAATGGTTATTGTTCTAAAATGTTTATATAAATATTTTATTTTTCCCAATAGCTGCATCTACAAAACTTCTACAAATAATTAACTACAATATCTTTCATAAGTTTTGAAAATTTCAGACCTGCAGCATGTTGCGTTTTTAAGTTATATACAAAAGACTTTGCCTTAGTATAACACTTAAGGCACTTTTTTTCAAGGAACATGGTGTAGGCTGAACTTGGCACATGTTGGTACAGAAAAACATATCCATTCATCACCTATCAAGTGTCCATAGTAATATCTCTTCAGTTAGTGAAACTCATTCTCCCTTATACAGAAGGGATGCTCCATTCCTTTTTAAGTTCTCACTAAAAAGTGAAACTTATTCCTTATATGGAATAGCCCATATATAGAATGACTGCAGTGTCCCTTTCTCAACCAGATGGAGGACACTTAAAACTTACACAGTAGAATTATTTTTTTTTCCTAATGGCTTGGATGTTGTATCTCCTTACTAATGCTTCATATTCAAGCAGTGTTCTTCTTGCATTTAGAATTCATTTACAGTAGATATTAATCCAACCAGAAGTTTAATAGTATCCCTTGTCCCATATTCCCCCCTTTTCCCTCACAAAAAGACAGAGACCATTGTTTGTTGTTGTGCTCAGATTGGCAATTAATTTATTTATATTCATAATCCAATACTCTATTTCCATTTCTTTATCATATTTCAAGAAATTTCATTTATTTCCATCTACATATCAATCTCTGATTATCCCTCCCCCAGGTGAAAACCTGGTTGCCTTCTGTTTCTCCTTTTCCGCTAGGTAACAGTGAAAACGAAGACTGCTTTCTTCTTCCTCTTCTTGTGTTATTCTTTTTTTCTTCCCCCTCCTCCCCTTTTCCCCCCCTGCCATCTACCTTCGGCAGTCCACAACCATATCATCACCTGCCATCCACCTTTGGCAGTCCAAACTGTCCAACTGGACTCATCTGTCATCCACCTTGACAGACCCACCTTACAGTCCCCTTTGACTGTCTTCCTCTCTTGCTCTGTCTAGTAGGGTGGGTGGGAGGAATCAAAAAACTCCATCAAAAAGTGGCTGAGTCCCCCTAGTGCTGTCCCTTATGTACCTCTCTTCGGCCCTCCCTTTCCTGTTACCTGTCCTTTGTTCTGGTCCTTAGCCCCTTCCCTTCCTTCCCCCTTCCCTCCTGAGCACAACCATTCCATGACAGAGGGAAGGGGTGCACCAGGACAACCTGGTCTGCCCCTTAAAGGGAAAACTCCATTGTCCCGGATTCACCCCTTTTCCCTCACAAAAAGACAGAGACCATTGTTTGTTGTTGTGCTCAGATTGGCAATTAATTTATTTATATTCATAATCCAATATTCCATTTCCATTTCTTTATTATCATATTTCCAGAAATTTCATTTATTTACATCCACATATCAATCTCTGATTATCCCTCCCCCAGGTGAAAACCTGGGTGTCTTCTGTTTCTCCTTTTCTGCTAGGTAACAGTGAAAACCGAGACCACTTTCTTCTTCCTCTTCTTGTGTTATTCCTTTTTCCCCTCCCCCCTCCCCCCTTTTTTCCCTACTAGCCAGTCTCCAGCTTGTGTTGGATGGCTGGCTTCCCCCCATACTTAGGGTATCACTCTCCCTTACCTCAGGGATGATCCTTTCTTTCCTGTTTTTTTTTTATATACCAGTTTTTGCCTGTTTTCTCCATGCCTCTATGATACCCATTGTATCTGTATTGAAAATGTCTATGGCTAGATCTGACAGGTGCACACCGTCTGACCTGTAGAAGTCCTCCACCCATTCTTCTACCCCCTGCAGTATCACCTGTCCCCCCATCTGCCTTATCAGTGTCCCCACCCTTCTATTCATCTTTCTTCTCCTGGCCCTCTCCACCACCCTGTGGTTGTGCTCCTGTCTCCATACCCTTCTCGGTATCATATCTGAACAATCGAAGCACACCTGAGGCCACCACTGTCTTATTGCCACTAGGTCCCTTTTTATCTGTAAGTATGTGTGTACCCATGGTCTGCCCGCCAGGTCGTTGCCCCCTAGATGTATAATGATTAGGTCTGTACTGGGCCAACGTCCCTTGAGTTCCTTCAACGCGGGAAGCAGCTGTGCCCATCTCATCTCACGTATGCCATGCCATTCCAACCTACACTGTCTTACATCCTGGTACAGCTGCTTTCCCCCAGCTTTCTTCTCTGCTCTCTTTCCAGCCCAATAAATATAGGAATAGCTGCAGATCCAGAATTCCGTGATCCTCCCTCTACCTATGGGGTTCAAGGAAAAGTTATTAATTTACACATACTCTTAGTGCCATCACTGTATTATCCCCCCACCTCTTTCCTTTCTTTGCCCCCTTTACCTGCGATTCCCCCTAGGAGCACTGCCTTCTATATCACACTTTTTCCTTTTTTTACTTCAGTGATCTAATGTATCTCTTATAACTGGCTGATCACCAGTGCCCTTTTTCCAAAATGTCCTTCACGGGTTCCCCCATTGCTGCCCACTGTGAGGCAGCCCCAATCCATAGGGAATGGGATGAGTAATTAGCTGGGTCCTCCCCCATAAATTGCATGCTCTTTTTCAGCACTGCTGTGACTTGATAGCCGGTGACCCTTTTCCCATCACCATGTACAAATAGCTTTCCCATCCTGGTCACCTGCTGTGCGGTGAAAGCCCACAGAGCCTGCACTGGGCATATTGCTACCTCTACTTGGACTTTCAGTGTTACCATGCAACCTTGCCATTTTTGATCTGTTTTTGATCTCCTGAGCTTGATCCATATCTCTTTCACCCCCCCAACTTACTTCGTCCCATTCCAAGCCTCCTTTCATGTCCTCTTTCCCATGGCCTACCACCTCACTCACTCTCATAGCCCCTGCAAACATTATCGCATAAATCGTGTGAAATAGCTGGGCCACAGCCTTTGATCTGCATATTACCGGGAGTATCTCTTTTAGCCTTATTAGCCACTGCTCCCCTATTGGCCTCCTATTATCTCCTGGCCCACATTTCAACCTGTCCCATCCCTGCATCATTCTCCTGATCAGCAGTGATTTTGTCAGGTCCTTCCACCCTTTTAGGCTGCAGATAACACTAATCCCTGCCAGATAAACCCCCATTGTGGTGTGGGTGGTCCCTTTCTGCTACTGCACCATGGTGAACATTCCCAACTGTTCCTCTGTGAGTGGCCCACTTACCTCCCTCTGGTGCCCAGCCCAGAATGTCTGAAACACCCGCCAGGCCCCATCATAAGCCCTCAGAGTTAAAGGTGCCCATGAGCTGTGAAACAACAGTTTTGCTCCTTCTTGCCAATGTCCCAGAAGTTTGTTGGTATAGATGTTTTTTGTTCCTCCGCTGCTGGTGCCAGCCTCCGGAAATGGTCTGGCTGCAGATGGGAAAGGCTGTCAGCCAGGGTATTGTGTACCCCTTCTACATGTTTTTCTCTGAATGACATGTTCAGCTGCAAAGTCCTTAAAACTAAACATCGTAATCCCTTCATGACCGTCTCTGACCTGGCTTCCCTGTTGTTTAGTACCTCAACCACTGATCTGTTATCACAACAGAATGTCACTTTCTGATCCCGTAGTTCCTCCCTCCATACCAGGATGCATGCCCATATCGGCATGATTTCCAGCAAGGTTATATCTCTTCTTGTCCCATCCATTACCCAACTACCAGGCCATGGTTCTGCAAACCATCTACCCCTCTGGTAACCCCCCATGCCAGACCCCCCAGCTGCGTCTGTGTAGAGATCAAGGTCTGTGTTGTAAACCCACTCTTCTTGCCAGAACAAACAGCTGTTATATCCCTTCAGGAATTCCTCCCATATCCCAAAATCTTCTCTGACACCTTTTGTCCAGTCCACCCAGTGATGTGGTCTGGTAACCCCTGAAGTAGCCCTAGCTAACCTCTGAGTGAATGCCCTCCCTGGTCCAATGGCCTTGCAGGCAAAGTTCAGGTGCCCCAATACTTGCTGGACTTGTTTCAGCTGTACCGTTCTCCTGCCGGTGTGTAATCAAATCAGTTCCTTCAGTTTCTTTACTTTATTGTCTGGCAGCCTGAATATCTCTTTCGGTACATCTATCTCAATCCCCAGAAATTCCATCACCCTGCTGGGCCCCTCTGTTTTTTCCAGTGCCAGTGGCACCCCTAGCTCCCTACATAATTCCTGAAACTTACCCAGCATAATCTGCATCTCCCTTTTCCTCTGTCCCAATGAAAAGGAAGTCATCTAGATAGTGAATGACCGTTCTATAACCCGTCCTTTCTTGGAGTATCCATTGCAAACATGTGCTGAAAGCTTCAAATGTTGCGCACGCTATGGAACATCCCATTGGCTTGGCTTTGTCAAAATAATACTGCTCCCCAATTTTAAAGCCCAATAGATTCCAGTCTTCTCTCCTAACTAGTAGTAGTCTAAAGTCGGACTCAATATCCGTCTTTCCCATCCATGCATCCTCAGTAGCCCGGATTATCTGCACTGCATCCTACAGTGTCGCATATGTCACCCTACTGTGTTCCTCCCCGATGAAGTCATTCACCGAATCCCCTTCTGGATAAGACAGGTGGTGAATCACCCTGTACTCTCCTTCTTGTTTCTTGGGTACCAAGCCCAAAGGCGAGATCCGCATATCTCAGAGAGGAGGGGTGTCGAATGGTCCCTCTACCCTCCCTGCTGCCCTCTCTTTCTCTGTCTTCTGTCTCAACATTTCTTCCTTTCCTTTAATGGATCCCAAGTTGCCCACCTCTCTTGCTTGCCTGGGCCCATCAAACTGTAGTGAAAACCCCGCCTTAAAACCATGTATAATCATCCCACGTACTGCTCTATCTGGATATCTGTCCAAACCAGTTGCCCATGCCTCAATGTTGATGGGGGTTCTGGCTATCCTGAATTGCTCCTTGTCTATCACCCCTTTTCTGCTCCCTAGCCCCCCTCCCATCTTGTGCAGGGTTCTTTTGATCAGTGGTTCTGACCCCCCCTGCTAGTGTGCCCTCTACCCCTCCCCCCTTATTCCATGTCTGCCCTTTAAACCCCTGTCCTTCCAGAAAATGCTGTTGACCTGACCCTTGTACCCTGTGTCCCTGTGCCCCCAGGGCCCATGCCATCCTGAATCTGCTTGCTGGGTGTCCTCCACTGCATTTAGAGCAAGCATGGCAAAAATGACATTGGAGCCAAGAGCAAAAAGCCCTGTTGTAGGCCCAACAAGATCTCTGGAGTGTTGACCCTTTCTTTCCCCATTCCCCTTCGGGTGTGGACTGATCAGTAACATAGTCCATCCACAAATCTAACTGCTTCATGTCCCATCTCACATCCCTGAATGTTGCCATTCCCTGTCGAAAGAATTTGTCATAATATAGCCTCCCCACCCCCCCTTTTGTCTTTGCCCTCCCTATTATCAAGGAGTACATGATGAGCGGGATACCCAGCTCTGGCTTCTTCTCTAAGACAATGGCTGAGAAAGTGGCAAAACCTACAAACCATCCATCCCAGGTCTTTCCCTTCGTGAACTTAACTTCCTCCTTTTTCCCCAAGAGCACTATTGCCGCTGCCATTTCGCTCTTACCTATGTGCTTGGTTTCTTCGTACTTTGCTGCCACTTCCCGGTTCACCAAAGTGAATATATCTACATACTCCCCTTTCCATATTTTCTCTTTCGTGGCCAGTGGGACATGCTCTCCTATCCTCATCCTGGGTGCCTCTATCTCTCTTGTACCTTTTCCTTCTTTTTCTGCACTCTCTTCATTACTTTTTGGCCCTTCAATTTCCCGCCTAATCTCCACCAGGGCCGATTCCATCTGCCCTAAACCTCCTGTCCCCAGTGCCACTACAATTTGACCTATATATTCTTTTATACTATCCCCCACTGTGCTGGGTGAGTGACCTGTAACCTTGTACTGTTTGTTGCTAACATTTCATTGCTTTATTTTTTCTCTGATTCAAATTGTTGTTGCTGGTATACCTTCTTCTGCATTATCACAAGGTGTGCCTACAGGTGTGTGCTAACAGATTACCGCTGTAATCTTCTGATTCAAATTGTCTTTTGCAAGGTATATCTTCTGTTACTGCTTTATTTTTCTCTGGAGCAAAGTGTTTCTTACAGGGTATATCTTCTCTGAAATTATTACAGGTGGTGCTTCAGGTTTTACAGTTTTATCTAACATTAGGATAAGCTTTCAGGGTTACTGCATTTGTTGTTGACTGATTGTTTCTGCTCTACCTCCTTGTTCTTTCGTCTGTGGTTCTTCTTTTTAGGCAGGGGAAGGGCCCAGCAACCCATCCCCATCCCCAACCACCCCACGCTACACTCCTTTTATAGGGTACCACAGTTGTGACATTTCCTGTGGCAGAGCAGGAAGGGGCGGATCAGTGGGGCCTCCACAAGGTGATCTCATTTACAGGGGCACTAGTAATTTAACATGTTATAACAAGTTAAGCAAAGCACAATTAAACCATTACTTGCATTTTTTCCTTTTTTTCTTCTAATTACTCTGACTAGGTTACAAACCCAGCAACTTATTTGGAATGGATTTCATTAACTGCAGGTACTGTGGAACAATTTTCAGAAGGACAGTCTTACAGGATTTAGGACACTGTCCTACATGCTGGGCCTTTGGAGATCTTAGGTCTCTGCTCCGGGCAGCATGGGCAGAGATTGCACGCCTCAAATTTCATATTGAAGAGGAAATACATTATAAGAACCACCTGTCATTTCCCCAGCATCCAACAGAAAAACCTCGACCGCAGAGGGAAGTTGGTCCAGGAGGTTGGCAGGTGGTTAGGAGGAGCAAATCAGGTGCCCCATCACTCTCTGCTCTCCAACACATTACCTCCAAAAACCATATAAACACTACAAACAGGTATCTGCCTCTATCTCTGAAATCAAATAAAGAGGCAGAAGACACTGCAGAGCAGGACACTGTGGCACAGGAGCTAGCACAACAATACTCACCCAAATCAGGAACCAAAACTAAACAAGCACAAAGGAAATCCAAAAAACTTCTGATCATAGGAGACTCCATGATTCAGGGAGTTGATACCCATCTCCAGCCAGGGGTGATGGTCAGATGTCTCCCAGGTACATCAGCATGGAGAGACACTGACCGCATTGCTAAAATTGTTCACAAAGCAGGAGAAAACATTGATGTCCTAGTACACATAGGGACTAATGATCTCGCCAGCCGGTCAGTTGTGGAGACCAAGGAACACCTGACTAAGCTGGGTGACAAACTATCATCTATTTTGTCCGGCATCTCCTTCTCTGAGATCCTGCCAGTCTGGGAGAAGGGAGCAGATGGACAGAAGGTCAGAGAAGGGAGATAGAGGAGCTAAACACGTGGCTCAAGGACTGGTGCCAGGAAAAAGGACACAGATTTGTAGGAACTGGCAACAGTTCTGGGAGCAAAGTTCTTAAATTTGATGGACTGCATCTGACTAAAGAGAGTCAGTGCATTGGGGCAGAAGTTTGACGTCTTTGCAGAATATTTAAACTAGCAAATGGGAGGGGTGCAGCACCCATCGTCAGTAAGGGGAAGCCCCTCCCCTCAGCTAGTGGTCAAACAGGAATTCAGCGTGTTTGCCGCTCATTTGCATCACCAGGTAAGAAAAAATGTTTGTCTCCCCATACGATGCACAGGGTAATGCCAACTTACCCAACAACTAACACACCAAAATCTGGCCAATGGAAAATCATGTACACAAATGCTCACAGCCTGGGAAATAAGATCCCAGACCTGCAGGCAATAATGTCAGAGGCTAAACTGGACATAGTAGCAATTAGTGAGGACGTGGTTTACCAGTAACCACACTTGGAGACTTCAGTACCTGGCTATGTATTGTTCAGAAGAGACCGAGGTGCAAAAGGGGAGGGAGTGGCCCTGTGTGTAATGAAAATATCAAAGCTACAGAAATTCAGAATACACATAAGGAGCCAGAAGAACTGTGGGTCACCCTGGAAACAGGAAATGGGACAGCCATAAGAACTGGAGTTGTCTACAGGCCCCAGACCAGAGGGAGGACATAGACACATTACTGTTAGAAGATATACAAAACATGACAGCTGAAGGGAGGTTCTGATAATGGGAGACTTCAACATGCAGATACAGATTGGTCAATACCAGCAGGAACATCTGCCAGAACTAGACTCATAGTGGATTCCTGCAGGGGAGGGCCTCAAACAACTGGTACAGCAACCCACAAGAGACAGGGCTATCCTAGATCTAGTACTGACTAACAAGAAGGGATCACAGATCTCCAGGTAGAAGGTCACCTGGGGCCAGTGACCATCACATGGTATGGTTCAATTTGGCTACTACATCTAAATCATCCCATTCCAAGGCAAAAATATGGGACTTCAGAGGAGCTGACTTTGATAAGATAGCCAACAGAGTTAAGCTAGCCCTGGCAAAAAGAAACACAGGGAGGAGGTACAGGCAAAGTGGGCAAGCATTAAGGATACAATACTGAAGCAACATCCCATTGTGTTAGACAGAAAGGAAGTGCAAAGAAGAAGAACCACTTTGGTTCTCAAATACAGTAGAGAAAGGTCAGAGCCAAAAGGCTGGCCTTCAGGAAATATAAGGAACACAGCGGGATGAAGATAGGGAGGCATACCAAACTGCCCTAAGGGAAGCAGGGAAGGCAGTAAGGCAGGCAAAGTCCCAAACTGAGGAAACACTAGCACAAACAGTAAAGAAGGTGACAAGACTTTCTATAGATACATTAGTGAAAGGAGAAAGTCAGAGGGGTTTGCTAAGTTAATGGAGAAAAGGGAGCATGTGAGGAGGAGGACCCTGTAAAGGCATCTATCCTAAATAGATACTTTTGCTCAGTATTTACTGAAGAGAGAGTAGGGCAGTGCCCACAGCTCAGCATCATGGACACAGGAGGGAGGGAGGAGGTGAGCACTACTCCTTCACAAAAGAAAGGGTCCTACAAGAGCTTGCTCAAGGGTGGATAAGGCAATGGGACCTGATGGCATAAGCATCCCAGGGTACTTAAGGAGCTAAAGGAGGAACTAGGAGCCATTAGCAGAATTGTTTAGTGAGTCTCTGAGCACAGGAGAGGTCCCAGAAGACTGGAGAAGGGCTCATGTGATCCGCTCCACAAGAGTGGTAGCAGGGAGGAGGTGGGAACTACAGACCAGTCAGTCTTACCTCAGTAGTGGGCAAGATTATGGAGGCACTCCTTAAGGAAAGGATAGTGCAACACCTGGAATCCATGAGGCACAGGATCCAAGACAGCATGGGTTTACAAAAGGAAGGTCATGTCAAACTAATCTCATAGATTTCTTTGACTGGGTAACCAGAGTGGTGGACCAAGAGGGAGCAGTTAATGTCGCCTACCTTGACTTCAGCAAAGCTTTTGACACTGTTCCACATAGAAGATTGATAAATAAGCTAGGTAGGCTTGGGGTGGGTCAGAAGTTGGTCAACTGGGTGGCAAACTGGTTGACTGGCAGAAAACAGGGAGTGGTGGTAAATGGTATACAGTCAGAAGAGATGCAAGTCACAAGTGGGGTACCTCAGGGATCAGTCCTTGGGCCAGTCCTATTCAACATCTTCATTAGTGACCTCGCAGATGGACTAGAGGGTAAGGCTTGTCTGTTTGCAGATGACACCAAGATCTGCAACAGAGTAGATGATCCAGATGGGGTGGGCAGAATGAGAAGAGATCTGGATAAACTAGCAAAATGGTCAGAAGAGTGGCAACTGGATTTAATGCAAGAAGTGCAAAATCATGCACATAGGGAAGAGAACCCTGAAGCCACTTATAGGCTGGGAGGGAGTTGCTAGCAGTCACAAGGAAGAAAGAGACTTGGGCATCATCATCACTGATGACCTAAAATATCAAGCAGACCTCTAAAGCAGTAGGTAAGGCTAGAGGGATGTTAGGGTGTATTAGTAGGGTATCCAAGTCGTAAGAGGGGTAATAATCCCTCTGTACAAGACATTAGTTAGGCCCCATCTGGAGTACTGCGTGCAGTATTTGAGGCCACACCTTCACAAGGACATTAACCAAATTGAGGCAGTCCAGAAGGCAACAAAATGGTGCAGGGACTGCATCAGAAGACATATGAGGACAGATTAATGGAGCTCAATATGTATACCCTTGAGCAAAGGAGGAGAGATGTGATATGATAGAGACATTTAAACACCTTAAGGGCATAAACAAGGTGAAAGAGTCTAACATGTTTAAATATAAGAAAAATAGCAGGACAAGAGGACACAGCATGAGATTAGAGGGAGGCCGATTAAGGGGGAATGTGAGGAAATTCTTTTTCACAGAAAGGGTGGTAGATGCATGGAATGGCTTACCACAAGAAGTGGTGGCTATGAATACAGTGCAGGGCTTCAAACAGGCATGGGATAGGCATAAGGGAGCAATACAAATGACTATGAATAGATAGGTCACTGACAGAGCAAAGGCCGATGGCACATTTATAAGGTAGAAAAAGAAATGGGCAGACTGGATGGGCCTTGCGGTCCTTATCTGCCGTCAACTTCTATGTTTCTATGTACGGGCCATGCGGCCTGGCCTCTTCCTCTTGCTCCCTTTTCTATCCTTGTGGTTGAGGAGGAGGGTGAGTCTCTATGGTTTGCGGGGGGAAAAACACGTTCTGGGGGTCTGGCCTGTGTTCCCCAGGGAAGCTTGCACCTTGATCGGGGGGAGGTACTGGCGTTCCCACATCTATGGGCTGCAGGGTTCTGGATTCACCGCCCTTTGGGGTTCCACCATAGCGGACTCGTGACCCTTCAGCTGGCCGCTTCCCTCTGCCCCCTTTCTCCGGGCCCGCTTTCCTTTTCTCCCTGGTCTCCCTGGTTCCTCCCCCTCCACCAGCTCCCACATTCAGTTGGCCTTCTCCGCCAACTCAATTATGGTCCTGTAGGCGTCTTCTTTTGACAGCTTGTATTTCTTTGGTGCCATTTCCTTCATTTTGTCCCCTGTGAAGACAACTATAGGAAGAGAACAAAAGTCATTCCATGCCTGCATTACCATATATATATTGTATATTTATTATTTTTAATTTTTTTGCACCCTCGTGCCCATTCAGCTTTTCTTTCTTTCTGCCTGTCTTCTTTCTTTTGTATTCCTTTCGCCCCGACGTCTCTTCCCTTTTTTCTTTTGGGTCATCACACAGTGTGAGCTCATGCCGGGGTCACTATCTGCTTAAATCCTCCCTGTATTGGGCCACTTTCTATTGGCCCACCTTCCCCCTTCTTTTTTTTTTTTAAAACCCTTCAAACTATGCCCTTGTTTCTGTAAACCCTCCCGCCTCTATGTCCCCCAAAGTGCTTACTCATGGCCTACCCCTTTTTTTGGGGGGGTCCCTCAGGCATTTTTTGACCTTCTGTCACCCCTGCCCCCCTCATGAGGCTCCATACCACCAATTTCCATATTTGCTGTTGCCCGCGTCACCCGCGGGTTGCTATGGCAAAAACCTTTCTTTTTTTTAATATGGGCCTCTCCCTGTTGGCCCTTTCTTAGAAACACTCCCCCAAAAAACCTTGTGTCTACCGAGGCCTAGCTCATAATCCCCCCCCAAGCATTTTCTTCACAGCCTACCCATGGGGTGCTCCTTCGCACCATGTGGCCACGTGCGCCAGTCCCCCACACAAGAAAAAAACCTTATTTTGAGTCCCACCACATCTCCTCATCCTGGCCTCTTCCCCCTTCCCCTCATGGTTTGTAACTGCATTTGTTAGTCCCCCATATCCCATTATCCCAGCGCCGGCCCCAGCTCTCTCCAGCCAGGCGCTGCCCTGTTCCCCTCACTTCTGGTCCATTGCAGGCCTCCTCCCTTTTGGGCATTCACCCCCACCTCTCTCGCAAGGCCCCTGCCTTCAAACCCCATCGCTTGCTATCCCCCAGGCCTTCCAGGCCTGTGCTTCTGCTCCCATCTCCCCAATGGCTTCTAGGCCTCCAATGCCTGTCCCATGCAAGGCCCACACCAGTCACAGACCCCACGCCATGCTGCCCCCATGTTTGGTGTGCTATCCCCCACACCATTCCAGCATTTAAACACCCTGTCCTCAGGTCTCAGCCCTCACCTTTGCCTCAAGGCCCTCGCCAGCCACACTACTCTCACTGTCCCTTAAATCAGCCTTGCACTGCACCACCACGCTCGTTCTCATGGAATCAACCCTTCCCTGTGATCCTTTCTTCTCCACTCAGTGCATGCTGCTCCCCGTTTGTTACCGCTGAAGGCCCCTTCCAATACCGCCAGCCATGTGCTGCACCCAGAACGCTCATTCCTCTCTTTGACAAACTGCTCTCCCCGAATTGCTGCTCGACACTGCTCCCTACAAAACACTCAATTCTCTATCACTGCACTCCACAAGCTTACCAACAATGTCCCTACCATGTGCTGCAAAAACATTCGTTTTTTTTTTTTTGATTCCCTCTGGCAACATCTGCTAACCCAGATTGCTACCTGCCCCCACTCTCGGCCATGTGCCACAACCAACAATGCTCATTCATCTTCTTTTCAAACCAAAACTTGTTCTCCCCAGGAAAGCTACTTCCAGGTCCTTATTATTTATATATATATATATATATATATATATATATATATATATATATTTAAAACCATCCCTCTCCTAGCATGCCCAGACAAGCTCAGGCACTGCTTAGTCCACTAGCTCTGCTCCTGGCCCTGCAACCTAAATGATATCTTGCCAAGCCATGCAACTCAAACATAAAAAAACACCTATGCAGATAAATTAGTTCTCTTTTTTTAAACAACTAGCAACCATTGTAAAACTTTTTCTTCTCTTTCCAGCACTGTATGAAAAAACTTCTTTTTTTTAAAAAAACACATCCAACTCATTATTCTCTTCCTTCAAATTTACCTGTTTTTCTGGTTCACAAACCTCCAATAGTTCTGTCAATCTGACGTGCTGCAGCTTCCGAAAATCAAAAAACTCCAGCAAAAGACGCTGAGGCCCCCTTGTGCTTTCCCTTATGTACCTCCCTTTGCCCCTCTCTTTCCTGTTACTTGTCCTTTGTTCTGGTCCTTAGCCCCTCCCCTTCCTTCCCCCCCTCCTGAGCACAACCATTCCATGACAGAGGGAAGGGGTGCACCAGGACAACCTGGTCTGCCCCTTAAAGGACAAACTCCATTATAATTAAGCCTTTATAAAGAATATAGAATAGTAATTAATAATTAATAAGAATAGGATAATAAAATTACAGTAATAAAAAATGTTTTTAATCAACTTAGTTTTGTTCCTACAGGTGTTCCCCAAGACGTCATACTTGGCTGCTACTTTTTTCAATCTTCCTAAATGACCTTCCTCATGCCTGCTCATCTGCATTCATCCACATGTATGCAGATGACATAGTCCTTTCTGCATCTCACTCATCCCTTTCTGAGCTAACAACCAGGTTCCTACATGATTTCAACAATGTCCAGCATTATTTCAGATCAAATCAACTTTCATTAAATGCCAAAAAAAGGGTCTCCATGACCATTGGCATGAAACAAATGGTTTTGAGACTCCTGTTCCTCCCTTTGTCCACACCCTAGAACCCTAGAAGGGTTTACTATTGACGACATGCCCTCATTTAAGTACCTTGAGTGGTCTGTCTTCACCGGCATCTTGAATTTTCACAGTACATTAACCCCATACATCAAAAATTAGTATGTCAGAGAGTACTTTTGCTTGAGTTCATTGTTAGGTATTTTTGCTATGTTCTTTACACATATTTACTTTTCAGTCTTGTTTGTACCATATAGTATAAAAGTTATTTTACTGTATTTATTCCTACCTTGACTACCATTATATTTTCATTACTGTATGCTGTATATAACCACTTTATTTCTACTTTTGTATGCTGTCCTACCCAAAATTTCCTTGTGAATGAGTATTGCTCAATGGAGTCTCTTCCTGCTGAAATAAATTAAACTAAACCCCACCTCTCCTCTTCTGTCCTTTCTCCCATTCATCCCCTCTTCCCTCTATCCCTCCTCTTCTTCTCCTTCTCTCCCACAACTGAGGTTGCCTAATTCAAGGTCTTTCTATCTTTTAACTACTACAAGATCTGAGCCCAGATAGCTTTGAACCTAAGCTCCTACACCACTCTATTCCTGAGATTGCTTTGCTTATCACTACTATGCTCAACTTCTGTTTCTCCCTGGCTGCTGTTCTAGATAACTGGAAATGTATAACAGTCATCCCCTTTCCAAAGGAGGTGACAGTGGTAGCATCAAATTAGTCACAGGATTTTTAAGGATTTTTAAAAACCCCTATTGAGAAATGTGAAACCTTTTGTTAAGGATTTTGTTTCATTTATTAATGTGTTCATGGCTATCTAGAGAGAGTGCTTCCATCTCATAGTCTAGTTGAAAATCTACCAGAAGGCACTTGAGTACTGTAATAGGAACTGGCTTCTTTCTGTAGGTATAACAAAGATAATTTTAGAAGATTTTTTCCCTAAATTTTGTGATGAATAAATAGAGAATCTCACAAAATTGCTTGACAAATTCACCACTACTATTGTGACCTCCTGTTCAACTAGGAACTGTAAGGTAATCTCCCTTCTTCAAACCCTGGCCAAATTTCATGAACACCCAGTCCTCTCAAAACACACACACTTTTCCTGCCTTTTCTTCCTGTTTCACCCTCTTCCAGTTCAGCTTCCAGATTTCCCAGTTCTACTCCTCCTCCCTCTTCTGGCTCACTGACTCCATCCTATCTGGAATGGTCCAGCTCTTGATTACATCTGCAATTTTTGTCAGCTAGTGAAGGCATTCAACATTGGGGCACAGTCCCATCTTCTGGTCAAGCTTTAAAGGGCTAGAAATTCTGACCTTGCAGTTAGTTGGTTCTGCTTCTACCTTGAGGGCAGGCCCCATGTTATGCCCATTGTAGAATCACTCTCTCACCCTCTTCCAACATACTCAGGTGTACCCCAAGACCCTATCCCAGGCTTGATTCCCTTCCCCATCTTCCTAAGCAACCCCCAATATACCTGTACCTCTACAGCCATCCACATACATGTTGCCTATATGATGATCTATACTTCTGGCACCTTGTTTTCCAACTTGGTTGATCAGCTCTAGCTGGATTTCTCAAAAGTTTAATGTTGGTTAAACAATAATCAGCGGTACCTCAATGCCAAGAAAATTATCTCACTGAATTTTGGCACCAGGCAGAGGTTGGTCAGACTCTCACCTCTCCCTTCTTTCTTTACAGTTGATAGTGGCTTGATCTAGGATATCTGCTTCTTCACACATCCTAGAGTATGTCTGCATCATCACCCCAGTTTCTCTTTGCATGTGGACAATATCAACGAGAATCTCTCCTAACCTTTGGTCTATTTACATTAATAAACTGTGCATTTCACTTCCTGCATACAGAAAAATTCTGTCTTTTTTAAATTCTGTTTATTCACTCAGGCTCACAGGTAGGGATGTACCCTTTTATCACCCCGATGGCCTCACACCCATCATCCACTCCAGTCTGCCCAGACTGGGAGGCCTGCTACTTACTCCCTGGAGTGGCTCTCCCAGAGGGGAAAGACTGAGATCTAACTTTAATCCCAGTTGTGGCATCATTCAGGAGAAAGACCAGGGGAGCTTCATGCTACATCTGCTTCTGAGGGTTCCCCCATGGAAGTGCTGTTGTGCTGTGATGCACAAGATGCATCCAAGCATGCTCCCACACTTGATGCATCAGAGTCCTCCATCCCATCCAACCCTGATCTGGTTTTCCCTGGCTGCTGATCTCCTATCCTCTGCTAGGAGTACAATGGATGCTGAGCACTGCTTTCCACCAGTCCCAGATGAGGAAAGCAGTCCATTGGATGCTCATCCCACCTTCCCCTGTCTGGCCCTCTGGGTCTCTTGGCTTATTCCTAAACCCATGTTGCCAGAATGTAGCCACTCATATGCAATGGGAGGAGAGGAGATTATTGCATCATGAGTGGCTGCACTGCTTTGGAGTGTTCCTAATACTCAGAAAGTATGCAAGAAGAGTAAATTAAAAATTTGAAACAAAGTAATTTGGGGGTACAGTTATACTGTTAGCATGCATTTAAGTTCTATTTAGAAAGAGCCAAGATAAAACCACAAGCATTATTAATGAATTTTAGAAAAGGAAAGCAATCATAAAATGAGTGTTTTCAACTAGAAATATTATGTTGCAAAAATGGTTGACAGTGGCCCTTTAATATATGTACTGCCATTTTCTATAAAATTTGTATATTTTAGTAGTAAATATAAATTGTGAATGTAGTAGTAGATAAAAAAATGAATATTTGCAGTCATATTTATTAAGAAAATGGTTTGCTCCTTAACTTGCATATGTAAAAGTAAAATATAGTACTGTATATATATGAGCATTTGTCTACACTAAATATTGTACTGCATCAACAACTCAGTTTAATAAGTGGTAAGTTATGTCTTAAAATTTATGTTACACTAAAGTATAATAGTCAGAAGTTTCATTTTTACTTGAAAATTGCAGTCTATATAAAATAGCTTGATCAAAGCATAGCTGTTGCTGTATTTTCAGATTATTGATTTCAGAGCAGTATAACCCAGCTACAGACAGATCATTTCTTCTAGTTAGCTTTCTTGTCAAAAGCACAAACCAGATTTCAGTGAGATGATGCTTCATATTATAACCTCCCCTGCAACCCACTTCTGCCGTAAGCCTCAAAACCCTTTCAACAAAGGTTTCACAACTCTCAGGCAATTGCTGAATTATAGAACTGACAATATGACATACCAGATTTTCCACAAAAAAGCAGTATAACATGTAACATTGCTCACCATACTTCCTTGTTTTTGTAATATGTTTGGCTAAAACAGATATGTACAGTATTTTATATTACATATTGGTACAGGTAAACTTGCCTGTCAAACAACGACTTGCCTTAGTAAGCAAGCAATTGAAATGTGGAACATTTCAGTAGGATATGGTATAATTAATATTTCGTATAAGAGTAATATGGAAATTGTAACTAATTTTAGCTGTATAGTGCTTGTGCACATACATATCTGCAATTCTTGCTTTCCTTATTTATTATCTTAAGCTTGCACAATTGAATATGCATTAACCACTGAGATGATGAGAATTCATTTAGACTACAACATGGCTTTTGAAGATACTCATTTTGTCTTTGCTGCAGGCTGTTAGCACACTTTATTTGTATTAACAAAGATTCCCATTTTTAAATTTTAAAACAACATCTTTTTGTACTTGAGGATATAAGCACATTGTCAAATAATTTAAATACAATTTTAGTTGTAATTCAAAATGGGACATATAATGTCTGGTGTAGAATTACAGTAGCTTGTAATTATTTCAGTAATGAGGTTTTATTAGTTTACAGTAAGCACGTCCAAACCAGAAAGGTCTTGATCAGAGAGAACCAGCACAGCTGTATAAGCTATGGACTCTTAGAAACATTGCATGGAAGAAATAAGGCAGAGAATGGAACAAATTAATAAAACCAGGAAAGTGGCTCAATGAATGAGATCTACTGTATGTAATAGATGTGCCACATTAGTTTTAAAGACCCAATTCTATTTTGACTACTGCTATGTGAACAAATGTCTCAATAAATATCTGAAATCAAAAATAATCTGAGGGAAAACTGTTGATCATGGATAAACAATTAAACAATATTGAGGTATAGTACTGACCAAATAGAGAATATAATCATTCTTGCCTCTCCAATTATGTCTTACCTGTTCTAAACCAATGTAATATAAAGAACTAACTAAATCCATGCAAATTATAGAATGTGTCAATATATTTATGAAACACTGTCCAGTGGTTAAGATAACTTTGAGTTATAATTAAGAATATCTAATCAGTCATATGATTTTAGGTGTTGGTTTATAGCTATAAAATATTTAAGAATAACTAAAAAAATTACTTGATTTTGGGTGTTGATTTATAGGTGTAAATGTAAGGAATTCATAACGGATTGTGCCCCCATGTAGAAGATGTGATTATAACCAATATGAATGTGCAGTGGGAACAAGTAGGCTCTATAAGAGGCAGTATAGCATAGTGGTTAAGGGCGCTGAGCTGCAAACCGAGAGACCTGAGTTTGAATCCTATCAGCCCACTCCTGCATACTGTGTGACCCTAAGAAAGTCACTTAGCTTCCTTGTGCTCCAAGGTTGCACCTGGAAACAAGCTCCAGCTTAGTGTGCCTTTCCTGGTTAAGTAATTCCCCCTTTCCCCTATTTGTTTTGACTTTAATGTACCCTCAAAAAATATGCTGTTCAGCAGCTAAATAACCAGGTGGAGAGTTTTTCATGAAATTACCAACAGTGAAACCTGTTTTTTAAACCAAAACATCAAACAACTCCTTCTCGTGTGCACTTCTATGGGTCAGACATGATCTGTACCTTGTTGTTCAATACTACTAAATCTAGTGTAGCCTTTTTAAAATTGGTTTTATTCATTTAATTGTCCCAAATTGAGTGACTCCTCATTTTTTCAGTGTTTCAGATCAATTGACTGGTGAAACATTATAAACACGCAGTACTCACTGGGGTTGAAAAACTGAAAGGATGAGGAGCCATCACTTAGCATTAGACTGTTAAATAACAATTTTAAAAAGGGCTATTAGGTAAAGTGGGAGAGAATTATGAAGCAGCTGTAAGTGTTGTGAATATGGAAAAAACAGCAAAATTAATCATAATATAGGATATTTGTACAGAGAAGCTGGACAGTGGCTAGGATATCAAACAACTGTGACTGGGGTGTTTTTGTAATTAATAAAAAACTTTGATAGTTTAGTTTTATTTGAGGGAGGAGCTTGTATACTATGAAAAAGTAACAGCTATCAAAGCAGTTGCAACAGGGCATGTGAGTCCATCTTGGGCTTCTAATAATATCTTGGACAGTTTGAACTTTACCCTCAATGTTAATGATTTTATTCGAGCTCCTTGATGGAATCAGAAACTTTTTGTAATGTTTAAAGATTCCATTTGTTATCTATAAGTAGTGATAGGTGAAGTTCCAAAAATTGTTTTCACAAAGACCTTCACAATGTTTAGGATCCACTGCATGAAGTTGCGAAGATGCAACTTTGCATGCATAAGTTTGACTTCCCCAGCAAAGCTGGTTACCACTGAAGTGACCTGCAGACTGCACAGGATTGCTAGTCACATGGTCGAAATGGAGCCTTGCAGTCTGCAGTCACCATGCAACTGTTGAGCAAAGTGCATTCCTAGCTAGAGTGTGTTGTAGAGGAGAACTACTTTCTAAGAGCTTATACATTTCTTAGAATTTGAGGGTTACATTTTTGGTAGTAAAATGGAATATTGTGAATTATTTGTGTAGTAGATAGTGATGTGGTGTCCAGGCTTTTCTTTTTTTTTTTTTTTTGAGATTAAAATTTTGTAATTAGTTCTGGCAAGTTTTTTCCCAGTCATTTGGTATGTTCACGTGACCTAACCTGTTCATGTTTGCATTGTGGTGCAGGCTGCTCCATTCAAGCTGCAGCAATGCAACTCATGTTCACACAGCAGCCCCCTACATCAGTGCAATTTACCTTTCAGCTTTTTGGCTGAACTTCCATTGAGCAGGGGTGCAGTGCTTAGTACAGATTAATTGGGCTGGATTTTTGAAGGGTAGCGCAGGGTTAGCGTCTAGTACTGTGCCACCTGACTTTGGTTCTGGCAATGTGCCAAACCTCTTTGCTGCAACTGTGTCTGGTTATGCAATCTCAGGCTCAGTGTTGACAGTTTCCATCTTTTACAGCACCTTGTACCAAATATGTGGCACATATCCTGTTAAACTGGCCCTTGGAATTGTCACATGCTAGACCATAAAATGTTGGTCCAGCTTGCTGCAATTGGCACACTGGATAGAAACTCATGATGCTGGCCAGGGGAATGTTGCAAGCCTGTGTACCATATGTTCGGTGCACCTGGGACTTGCGACATTCTTCACATTTCAAAAGTCCTGCCCATTATATATAAAAAAAAGTTATCACAGCAGCCATGACTGCTAGTCCTGATGCTGAAAATAGTGTATATTTTAGAACACACATTCATCAGTCTAGAAGTTAATATGGTGTAGAGATATGACTTGGTGTTATGTGTGAGGTGAACAAGCGACTAGGTTATTTAAAAATTACAGAGGCTTGGGAACTGAGCAGATTGGGTAAGCCTAGCTGAGTCGGAGGGTTTCACTGGTGCAGCCGGATCAGCATGTTTACACTCTTGCAAACAATGCCTACGCGAGTACATGATCCAGCCAAAACAGGGATCATGGTTTGCTGCAGTAGAGTGATGTAGAACACTCCACTAGTCATTTACATGACCTGATCTTCACCAGTGCAGTTAATCTGCACCATTCGCAATGGTGCAGATGAGGTCGTATCAATGGCATGTTGCCTGAGTGTTTGGAGTTTTTAGTTTCTGCATGCACTAAGTGTAGGGGAAGGGCAGTTCTAGTTCACTGTCAACTGAGCTCTTCAAAGTTCATTTTGTGATTTGAAGTAATTTGATCTTCCAAATGTCACATTTTGTACCAGATTTCAAAAGATTGTTATGCGTTCTTCCTTCCAGGCTTGTTTTGTCTGCAAGTGTTTGCAATATATTTCTTTAGGCTTTTTCTTTCAGTCTGCTTTTTATGGCTGCAGTGGGTGGCACCTGCAGCCATCTTGCTGCAGCTTGAAAAGTGAAATACCAAAGTACAAATTAGGAGTTTTCAGTGTATCCATCCACAACTCCAAATCACTATGCCAGCTGAATGAAATACCCCCTCTCTCTGATCAGTAGATTAATTCTCATCATGCCTGCTTTAAGTGATATGACAGTTAGTGTCTCCAAGTAGGCACAAAGGCAAGTTACTTACACCCCTTCTATGAAGAAGTTTAACTGTCTACAACAGTGCAATTAGAAACTTTTTTTTGCACACTAGTGTCAAAAAAGCCTTGTTTGAATAGCCAGCTATGGGAGGGCACACTGGTGTCAAGAAAGTCTTGCTTGAATAGCCAGCTACTGAGAAAGAGTGAGAGAGAGAGAGAGAGAGAGAGAGAGAAAGAAAGGGAGATCGCTCTACTGGGCAGTTGTAAAAAGAAAATATCAGAAGTCTGTTTACCTGTTTAACACAGGATTTAGTATGTTCACTTGCTGGTATGTTAATTGTATTTATGATTCAAATGTGATTTGCTAGTCTTTGGAACATGAATAATTTACTGACATAATTTCCAACAAAGGACACAGCAAGCTTTTAGAGGAAATAACTACAGGGAGTTTTGAAATACTTTATCATTCCCAAATGTGTGTGTGTGTGTGTGTGTGTGTGTGTGTGTGCACGTGTGTGTCTGTGTGTGTGTGTGTGTGTGTGTGTGTGTATTTGGTGATGATTTATCTTCTCCAAGAAGCTGGTTTATTTTAACCCTTTCAGGACCTAACTAATTTTCAGTGGCATTGAAACTCTCATGGCTTTATATTTGCAGGAGTGGTAAATGCTAGGCAACTAATGTTTTAGGAGTTTACAGGGTTTGCAAGGGACATCATCATTGATTGCAAAGAAATTATAAAAGTGTCAATTGCAACCCCTGGCTACCTCAGAATGCATACCATTCACCCTGTCAGGACCAAAATGAGGGACACTGACCATTAAAATCAGAAACAAATGCTCACAATCAGGGACATCATTTTTACTTGACATACAGTGCAGAGTTACAGTTTTTACATATATTCAAATGCACTCCACAACCTTTTCTAAAAGTAATGTTGTGCATTGTCATTAATGCATTTATTTATTTTTTTTGCTTATTTATTAAATCATTTCACCAAGAACAAAACATGCTGAGCTCAAATAGCTCATTTCTAAATGTGCCCTGGTGGAGGGGAAAATACATACAGTACTGTCTTATAAAAGGCATGCCTAGGTAAATCAAAAGTTAATTGACCAAAATGAATTGCAGACATGTTACAAGTGATTTCCTAAAAATGAATAAAGTGGTTAAAAAAAAGGTCTCATATTGTAAGCAGCATCACTGGCTATGTGTCATTACTGTGTAGACAATGTCTGGATTATTAAAAATAAAACAAAAATAAATAAAATCACATATTGTAGATTATTCAACATTGGTATACAGCTGGATACCATCATAATAGAGTAACTTTATAAAGTATGTATCTATCATGGTGTCACCATTTTATGAGTAGTATATTGCTTCACACGTGTTCCCTTTGATTTTATCTCCCTTGATCTATGCATATATTATTACATAGACAATGACAGCAGAAGAAGACTAAAAGGTCAATCTAGTCTGCTAGGACTTCCCTATCCACCCCAAGACTTATTGTCCATATAGAGTTTTATCCCTCTTGGTCCAACCCCCTGCTCCCCTCCTTAATGCTGTTGACCTGAGCAACCACCAAACCCTTCACTCCATCCTAGCCATGCCTGAAACCATTTTTGGTCTTGGTGCTCACAACTTCCACTTGCAGGCTGTTTTACAGCTTCATCATCCTTTGTATACAATAGAATTTCCTCACATCCCTCTTAAGCCTTCTCCCCTCCAGTTTCAATACATGACCTTGGGTTCATGTTTGTCAAAACATGTTTGTTTACAGTCCTTGATCAACTCCCACTGCACATTTCCTAGACTTGGGAGCCCCCCCAAAAAATTGCAACACAGCAGGAGGGGGGGAGGAGAATATGGCATCTTGAGTGGCTGCATCATTTAGGGGTGTTCCTAAAATTTAGGGAGTATTCAATAAAAGTAGGCCAAGGATTTGAAACTCAACAAGTCTGGTTATAGTAACACCATTAACATGCATTTTAGCTGAACTATGAAAGGAGCAGATAAAACAACCAGCAACATTAATGAATTTTAGAAAAGGTAAGTAATTAGAAAATGTGGGTCATCGACTAGAAATAATGTAATGCAAAAAGGGTTGAGAGTAACCCCTTTAAAATTAGGGAAGAAGCTGAGTTACGTGATGCGACGAAGAGAGTAGCAGCATTGCCGCGAGTTCTGTCCCTCTCAATCAAATAAACTTGCGAATAGCTACCAAACTCACCAACAAAGAAATATTATCCCGCTAGACTGATTAGCGTCTCTTAAGCTTACCTGCGAGCAGTTGCAGCAACATGTCCAACTCGAAAGAGATGGAGGAGCCAGTCCAGGAACTCGAGGCCAAGCGGCCCCGTCGGAGCTCTTCTCCCATGACATCTGAGGAAGAACTGACACCCACCCAGGTCTATACAGAACTTTCTACCATCAAAGAAGCTCTTTTTAAACTGATTGAGGAAGTCACTGACTTCAAACCGGCGTTGACTCAGTTGGCTCGGCGAGTAACCGACGCAGAAGTGAGGATAACCTCCATGGAGAGGAAACTTGAAAAAACCGACCCTACTCTGGCTGACTTTAAAAAATCTATTACAAAACTGGAAGACCGTTTGGAAGACCTTGAGGGGAGGAACAGACAAAACAATCTAGTCCTACTAGGACTCCCCTAGGGGGACGAAGGTCCGAACACGATATTATTCCTGCAAAAATTCTTAAAGCAGATGGTAGGCCCCTCTCCAAATGGCCCAGAGTTTATAATTGAAAAAGGCCATCGGTCTCTGCGTGCTAAGCCACCAGCATCGGATCCTCCCAGGCCAGTCATATTCAAACTACTTAACTACTTGGATCGCGACTTTATTTTTAAAGAGTCTAGAAAACTCTTGGTGATACTATGGGAAGGAAAGAAACTTAGACTCGTCCCGGACCTAACAGTGAAGACGCGCCTGCTTAGAGGGAGCTTTTGGCCCGTCACCTCTAAGTTGTGGGCTGCCGGTATCAAGCACCGTATTTTATACCCTGCACATCTAGAGGTAACTTTGAGAGAGGGATCCAAACATTTTGACTCACCTGATGAAGCTCTAAAGTTCCTGAGGAAATGCTACCCTGATCTCTTCTCGAAAGGATGAAGATGCATTTTACTGTGTGTTGTAAGGAGCTTGTTCTTTGGTATTCAAAAGTGACTTGTGTCTATGCAGTCGCTACCAGTCCATGATGTGGCTTTTGCTTTTGATGGGGATTTACTAGTTGAATATTTAACCAAAGCTAATCTTGGAATGTACCTGGCTTCGTGAGGTTTTGTTTTTCCCTTCTCCCTTTTTTCACATTAATACTTCTATTTTGCTATGGACTTTCGTTTGCTTGCCAGGAGTTGGTCATTTTTTATTTTATCCGTTAGAGGGAGCTTCGACTTTACAAATGGAAGGTTAAATGCAGCCTTTAACGAAACTCTCTAATTTCATTCTTCCCTCTTATGGTCAAGTGGGTTAAAGCTCAACACTGAAGCCTAGAAATGGGTTGGGGTCACCCCAAGGCAGTCAGAGGCCAAAAAACTTTACCATGTTCCCCTTGTTTGTAACCCCAGTCAGACTGCAGCTTACACAGGCTATCTTTGTAGGAGCCTACTTTATTTTTTTATTTTGCTTTAAAACCTAAATTTGCTTTTGGTTCCTGGTTGACTCTGCAGCTGCTATTATTCTACAAATGGTGTGATCATTGCATCCTGTGTTACAATCAGTATCCAGTTTATAGAAGAGGGATTGTTTCTTAGATTTATCTAGGGTTGGTGTGAAGCTCCTGTCTTTGCTACAAGGGTAATTCACTATCTAAGTTAAAATGACTGCAAGGACAGTCTTCTACTAGTAGCCATACACCTCTTTATTTTTTTTCTCTATATGCAGCATATGTTATTAATGATCTTCTGTTCTCACATGCAAGGCAGTCAGTTTCTGCCAACATGGCTACTAGCTTATGGGAAAATTATTGGAATTAAATGAGCGAGAAATTAATGTATAGTATGTGGAAGTCAAATAACAACAAAGATGGGATTTAATAGTGAGCATTCGCAAAGCTTCTTACATCTGATTGTCTTCTTTTATGTCTGGATTGGGAGGGGGGGTGGAGCTCACTTTCTAGTGTGCACCATGGGCCAGATGGACAGGAGTAGGCTTCGGGCCGGGTTATTCAGTGGGTTTGTTAGGGGTAGGAGGCCTTTTTTGGGTGTGTGTTTGGGGGGGTTAATCGAAGAGTTATGGTCTTTTTCTTTCTGGGGGAGCAGCATCTTCTACCATTTCCTAGGGGTTTAATGTTGACACTTGTATGGTTAACGGTTTAAATATCCTTTCCTGGAAAGTAAAAGGAGGGAGAGACAATAAAAAGAAATATATCATCTTAAACCACCTTGCGAAATTCGACCCTTCAATTGTGTTTCTGCAGGAAACCCATTTGTTACGTGAACAACTACATCACTTCCAAAAAAGATGGGTTGGTCAGGTTTTTGGTTCAGGATTTGCATCTAACAAATGGGGAGTAGCTGTACTGGTGGCTAAAGGAATTTCACTCATACCAACGGAAGTCATTTCTGATCCGGAAGGCAGGTTCAATTTTGTTGTAGGCAAAATTGGTAGCTTAGACTTAGTTTTGGGTTCCATTTATGGACCAAACTTAGAAACCCCATCCTTTTTTACACACCTGGCTATGGTTTTGGTCCCCTTTTTAAATTTACCCATACTTTTGGGTGGCGATTGGAATCTGGTACAGTCTAACAGCTTGGACCGCACTTATCATAAAGGAACCAAAAGTTCCCCCTCGCAGAGGGCTCTGCTAGAATTTACAACGTCACTGGGCCTTGTAGATCCATGGAGAATAAGAAATGCTTCAAGTAAGGAATTCACATTTTTTTCTCCAGTCCACAAAAGCTATTCTCATCTTGACTATTTTCTGATTAGCCAGCAGTTACTACCTCACATAGTAGAAGCTAATATTTTAGCCCGAGTAATCTCCGATCACTCTCCTATCATGTTGCAGTGTTTCTTGCCAAATATTCTAACAAGATCCCACTCTTGGACACTTAATAACAAATTATTGTCTGACAGTCAAATAGTGGTGCGTTTCCAAGAATTTCTATCAAATTCTATTACTACCAATTGGGGCTCGATCACTGCAACAGACCGGGCTTGGGCCGTGTTGAAAGCCACTTGGAGAGGGGAACTTAACCGCATAGCATCAGTGTGGAAAAAGAAAAAAATAACTTCTTAACTAGCTGTCTAAACAAAATTAAGGCCCTGGATAGTAAAGAGGTTGGTACACTTTCCCAACCACAAGAGCAAGAGCTCTCTACTCTTAGAGCCATGTATGCTAGTGCTGTCCGGGAATCTGTCGAGAGATAAACTTCTTTATTAAAAGCCTCATATATTGGCCAAGGCAGTAAAGCGGGTAAGCTTCTAGCTTGGCAATTGAAGCAGCACTCGTCTGCTAAATGGGTTGCAACCTTAAAGCATCCTCACACGAATGCTTTGGTCGTGGACCCAAAAAGAGTATTAGCACTGTTTCACGACTATTATAAAACATTATATTCTGGAGAGCCGAGTACTCGGGAACATGACAACAAAATGTGGGCTTTCCTTGGAAAGATTCCATTTCCGACTTTGTTAGAGGAAAACAAACTAGTTTTAGAGGCTCCCATCTCAAGCGAGGAAATATCCCAAACCATTGACTCTCTAAAGCCAGACAAAGCGTGGGGTCCCGATGACTTCACGGGCCTTTTTTATAAAACCTTTAAAAAATGGCTAATACCCTTGCTACTCCAAGTATATGCATGTTGGTATTCCCAAGGGGTCAGTGATCAAACCCTGTTCGAAGCAAGAATAATCCTTTTGTCTAAACCGGCGAAAACTCCATCTGAAGTGGGCAACTACAGGCCCATCTCGCTCCTAAATGTAGACGTTAAAATATATGCCAAAATTCTGGCTAAAAGACTAAGACTAGTATGGGAAGGGTTACTCAGCCCAGAACAAGCTGGGTTCGTGGCTGGGCCTTCCTCGGCGGATCATTTTAGGAAGCTGTTCTGTTTAATCTCCGCGGCTGGGGTTCCGGAACTAGAAGCATCTCTGGTATCCTTAGACACGGAAAAAGCTTTTGATAGAGTAGAATGGTGTTTTATGTTTGCAGTATTACATAAATTTGGTATTCCCCAACGATTCATTGATTACATTTGCGTTCGTTATTCATGCCCATCGGCCAGAATTCAATGTAACAATCTTATCTCGGTCGTCTTTCCCCTTTCCCGCGGTACTTGTCAGGGTTGCCCTCTCTCTCTCCATTCCTCTTCAATCTGTATATCGAGCCCCTGATAAGGGCCCTGAAGTTGGACAACCTAATACAGGGAATTCATGTTGGTAATCTCGAATGCAAAATATCAGCCTTTGCAGATGACCTGCTTATACATATAGAAAACAGCAGAAAATCCTTACCTCAAATAGTCTAGATCATTTCTTGTTTCAGTATCTTCTCAGGCTATAAACTAAACAGGAACAAAACTAATGTGTGTCCCTTATCTCCTCTTCTACCGAAAGACTGGTGTTCCTCCTTGGGCCTACAATGGCAGGGAAACTCCCTGGTTTATTAGGGTGTAAGAATCTCGAAAGACCTTGCCAACCTTAGTACCTTAATCCTAATCCTCTGTTCAAAACTATCAAGGAGGACTTAGAGAGATGGAAAAATTACCCTTATCCTTCTGGGGTAGAGCAAATTCTTTAAAATGGTGGTTTACCCAACATTTTGACCTTTTAATCTCAATATCTATCTGCCTAAGTCCTTCTTCAAGCCACTTTACAGATGTTGTTCAGATTTTCTGTGGAAGGCAAAGCCCCGTTGAGCATATGCAAAACTTACCTGGCCTAGGAAACTAGGGGGGGGCTGCAGTTGCCTGACTTCTTTGTTTATTACTTAGCTATTCATGCTACGAGATTCTCGCAATGGGTGGCCACAGCTGAAGTAACCCCAAGTTCTCTCCCCTGGCTAATTCTAGATTGTTCCTCATTTGACAACCTCAAGTTAGACTTGGAAGCTCTTTTATATACCCCCTGGTCTAAGGTTCCCCAAAAAATAAAAAATACTCCGTTAGATTGGGAAGTGAAGGCCCTACACCAGCTCTATTCTTTGCTCCATAAACCTTTCTTAAGGGACCTGACACAACCTCTGCTAAAGAACCCAAACTTACAAATAGGTAATCGCCCAATCATTTGCTTCATAGGCAAATACTCTTCCAAAGTTTGACTGGCAGACTTTGTTTCGGCCAATTCAATGATCCCGGCACCTGCGTTTGCCACTAAATTCGAAGTGAGTCATAACAACTTATTACGACTGTACCAGGTTCGTCAAAGTGTATGCCTTTTCTTAGGGAAAGGTCCATGGACAGATGGAGCCGGAATTATATTAAAAAAACTGAAGGAATTAGCAGACAGCCGGAAAGCAATTTCTAAGACTTATAAGTTAATTTTGTCAGAAATAATGCACAAATACACCCCTACAGCTCATTATTGGGAGTCCAATTTTGCTAAGAGATGGCCGGCCGAAATTTGGGAAAGAATTTGGTTAGATTCATATTCTTGTATTAAACAAGATAGACTTAGAAATATCCAATTGAACATCTTACATAACCTTTATTTTTCTCCTGCCAAACTATCCCGGATCTACAAGTCTTCTTCTTCCGCCTGTGTGGACTGTGGAGACCCCTTTGCCACTTTACATCACAAACGTTGGGCTTGTCCAAAAGTTGCTAAATTCTGGGACTCGGTCAAGCAGTGGCTGGTCCCCTTTGGTAATATTTCAGCCTTTTTTAATGAAAATGTATGCTTACTAGGGATGTATGCTCAAATCCCAACTTGGACTCAAAAGTGGCAGATGGCAATGGTAGCTCTCGTCACCAAGCTGGTGATCCTCCGGCACTGGCAAGGCAGTTGGGAACCCTTGTACAGAGAATGGTAGGACGAACTTTTAAACGCTCTAAATGCCGAAAGGTGTGTCACCAATCTCTTTAATTCTGCAGAGAAATTTCAAAAGTGCTGGGGTGGATTTTTTGTACACCTACAAGACAAGTATGGCTACTAGGGAGGAGTGAGCCTTGAACTCTTCTAACATAGAGCCCCCAGGGAACCAGGTTATCAACATCCCTGGTCGCTCTTCTTTGTCCTTCCCTACCCCCTTGGGGTAGGCAAGGATTTTGAAATTGAGTTATTAGAAAGGGTATCTTTTCATGTCACTTTTTAGAAGTGTATCATCTCCCTTCTCTCAGCCCCCTTTTTTATTCCTTTGATGGTGTTTCCTTCGTTGTCTCCCCCTCCTTCAAGATGAAACTCCAAGGCTGAACTAATGTTTTTTTTTTGCTAGGTTAACCTAAACTTTACTGTCTAAAACCCTACAAGGAAAGTGAACTGTTTGTAAGTCCTAAGCACTTGCTGCCAAGTTGGGGGTGGGTTGAGGTGGGGTATTGTGTGTTTTCCTTTTTCTTTAGACATTGTCATACATAATTGCTGGCTTCCATGTTTTGATAACGGTTGTTTGCTTTGTTTGTATGGTTTTGTACTAGGTGCCTGGAAAACCAAAATAAAATAAAGTTATTTGCAAAAAAAAAAAAATTAGGGAAAAAGCTGAATGAGATCCTATTCCTTATCCATCTTGGTCATTACTAGGGGTCAGTTTTTATTCTTCCTGGCACTGGGTGTATACCAAGGATCACCACCATCACCAATGGCTACTATAAAATCAATATGGCTAACATTTCTAGGCTCCATTTTGCCAATGTGGCTAAGAAATTTTGATGACATTTATTGAATGTGACTGGCTGTCTCACCACACCACAGCAGGCGGACACTGCCACATCTGTTAGTATGTTTGCCCAATTGGTGCCGTGCAGCAGAGCAATTTTTTTGTCCTCACAAAAATCATGAGCACAGCCTGTTAGAGAGTGCAAGTTCACTCACTGCCCCTTGAAAACATGACATATGTCAGTCTAGTTCAGGCACCAAACAATAGAGAACCCCAGGATGTTTGGGTCACATAGACAGGAAAGCAGCATCAGACCACATTGGTAGAGTGGCTAATTCAATTCATAGGTGGCTAAAATACTGGGTCCATTTTAGCTAGTGGTTAATTTTTAGACCCTAGCATTTATTCAACTGGCATGCTACATTCTGTCCCTTGTCTCAAGCAGCACTAGACCATTTGCTGACTGTGTAAGGAACATATTTTGTTCCCCTCCACATATCATACTTTTTAACACTTTGGAGTTAGACAATACCAATTTCCATTAGTTCTTATCACAGCCTTTTGTGGAAATAAGGAACCTAGAAAAAAAAAACAGACTCATATATGGATGGGAGACAACTAAATGACCATTTTACACAATTATGAGACAACTATATATGGGCATACAACATCTCTTGTTATCTCAGAATTCCTAGTAATAACTCTCAAGTAGTAGAGAAAACAGTTTTGGAAACAGGAAAACAATAAGTATGTATCAGTTTTTTATACCTACAGTACAGTGTTGTGTAGAGGCATGATGTCAGACTGTACATGGCAGACAGGTGTCTGGGCATCCCTCTGCACTCTGTCCATAGGAAAATGCATGTGATCAGCTGTCATTGAGCTAGCAACACCTAGCTGTCTCAACTCCTCTATTACCCATTTGCTTTTTATGCCTGTATATGTAGCATAGTACAATATGAATTATGTGTGCCACACAGTTTACAGTATCGATGTTGCACATATTAATAATTTATACTGTATCCATTTGAATCACATAACCTGCCATATATAGAAACATAGAAAATGAGAGCAGATAATGATTGCTGGGTCAATTGTTCCATGTCAATCTGGTGATTTAACATCAGCAAATGCAATTTCAGCAATTTTAATATAGTGACAGTAATTACAGTGACAATCGCAATGAATGCAATTTCAGCTACATAACTACAGATGTAGCTGGAAAATTTATGCCAAATCATGCAAATAATTGTAATGAGAATACACACCATACTTATGAACTATTTGGTATAGCATCTCTGTTAGATCTCGGTACTGATGACTACTACCCCCAGCTGCAGCACCTGACACCACCTGCTCCATCTTCACCTTGGAAATGTGTTGTTCCTCCTGCATGCAATGAATAAATCTCCACATATTTGGATGTCTGACACTGAGACATGTATTGAATGTAAAATGCCAGCCCTCTACAGCATTATTCGTACGGGCAGATCCATTCACCCCAGCCTGATAGCAATTCCAGAAAGCAAGAGGGAACATTGCACAGCGTCGTCCAGATCTACTCAAGGGACAACCAACCCGTGTATCCTCAAAACACATGGTTAGAGGTTGCAATACCTCATTGTTTGAGGTATAGAAATTAAAGTCCTGTAATTCCTAGAATGCCTGAACAACATCCTGTTCAGGAACAAATGCCAGGAATAACAGCATCCTAATGTACAATGCGAACTCAGTATCATTCATATACCTCTAGAGTATATCTGGCCACTTTTGACTTTTTCTCCAAATCACTTGGCCAAAATGAAAGAAACAGCTATGTACATCAACCAATGGGAAGGCAGCAGTAACAGATCTGTGAGCTGCCTACTCGAAATCCAACATGACATTACTCAGATTAAGACCTGCACCCAATGCCTTCAGGCACCTGAATAACATGTCATATGCTGCCTTGCGACTGTTCATCAACACATACATGCAGGGAACAACTCCACCTCTCAAGCCATGGATGGTACATAGCCAGCTAAATAAAGGACAACTGAAGGTCCAATCCATAAACCATTACTCACAGTTTGATAGAAAGGTAAGAGACCTATTTGCAGCATAAATCAACATAGGTTCAGTTCCATTGCCCGAATCATGGAGAAGGAAGCAATCTCCTCCAAGGGTGCATGTATAACTTGGGGGTATGATTAACTCCTCCACATTACCTGGGGTGACAGCTGCAACTTTCTCTGACTTACTTCCAAATCCTCTGGACAGTCTGTCTTAGTGCATGAATATCTGACAAAGCACCTGCTACAGCATCAGGTGCTACAGCGGTACTGTCAAGCACTACCTCTGCAGTAGTATCTGACATGCTCCATGCTCTGTCCCTAATGCCACTAATCACTCACCTAGCACCAACCTCAGCAGTGTTGGGAACATGACTATACACCCTCATTGTAGTCACAACCCGATCAGCAACAGTGTGTATCCTGGCTCTGTATCCATAACAATGTATCTGCACAATGCCAATACACCTTTTGGGTGACAGCCTTATCCCTGAGATACACAAAGCCCCCATACACAACCAGAGGTATCCCCACTGGCTCTGAATGTATTCCAACAATATCCTCAGACACACCCCACCAGAGACTGTACAGTTTAAATACCCACCCCACACCTGTTCCCATGAACCAATTAACTGTGTCATGCAGGGGGGCACCCCGGGGGCTTCATCCCTAAACCCCCCATTATTTCTAAAATAATGTCCTCCAAGGCACACCTGGACCTCAGAGGTAGGTTAGCTAACTCTGTCTCACTATAGTTGTTTGTCACCAATATTCCTCACTGTAATTGAGTCGCTATAATTGACTCACTAATATTGATGTGCTGAATTGATGTGCTACTGGTCAATCTAGTCTGCCCATTTTTAATAAAGATCACTTTTGTTGCAGACCAAATTTGATCTACAACATTGTCTCTTCCATCCCCTTCTGTCCTCCAAACCAAAAGTAAATTGGATGAACAGAACTGCAGTCACATTACAAGTGATTTCAAAAAAATGAATAAACAAACCTCCTCCCAAAAATGAACAAGGTTGCAAATTCTAAACAGCACACTTGGTTATCTGTCATTATTGTGTAGACAAAGTACGAATTATTAAAAATAAAATAAAAATAAATGAAATCCCATATTGTAGCTTATTGCTGCAGACCCAACTTGATTTACAGCCCTGTCTCTTCCATCCCCTTCCTTCCTCCAAGGGTTCCTTTGTCTCTATCCAAAGCATTTTTAAAACCCACCACTGGCTTCACCCCCACTGCCTCCTATGGAAGGCTGTTCCAGAAATCCACCCCCTTTCTGTGAAGAAGTACTTCCTCACATCTCTCCTGAATCTATTGCCTTACATCTTCATATCATGACCCTTTGTTCTACAGCACCTTTTTTCTTTGAAACATACCTCCCTCCTGTACCTTATTAACCCCCATGAAATAGTTAAAGGGGTCCATCACATCCCAACTTTCCCACCTCTCCTTCAGGGTGTACATATTGAACTCTTTTAGTTTCCTCTCATAGGGCTTCTGATGCAGACTGTGCACCATTTTAACATTCCTCAGCTCTCTTCTTGTCATCAATCAATCAATCAAATTCATTTATAAAGCGCTTTTCAGAAAATCAAAGCGCGCTAATACAAAACAGAGATAAAACATCAACACTAATAAATAAAAACATAAAACAATAAAATATTCATTAAATAGACTAATCAAATGCCAGCATAAATAGATAACTTTTCAGGGATCTCTTAAATGCTTCCACGGATGGGCACTCTCTAACCTGACGAGGTAGAGAATTCCACAGGGTCGGGGCCATAAAAGAAAAAGCCCTAGCCCCAAATGATTTATAACAGACCCTGGGAATCCCTAGCAATCCCTCGCCAGTGTAGCAGAGTGGGCGGAGAGGATGATAAGAACATAGGAGATCTTGCAGGTAGCCTGGTCCCCTGGCCATGTAGGGTCTTATAGGTCAGCAATGCGGCCTTGAAGGTGATTCTCCATCGCACTGGCAGCCAGTGCAGTTCGCACAGCACAGGTGTGACATGACAAGTTCTTGGTAGCCCTGTCAACAACCTAGCTGCTGCATTCTGCACCAGCTGCAGGCGACGGAGATCTACCCCCGGCAACCCTAGATATAAAGCATTGCAGTAATCAAGATGGGAAGAAACAAAAGCGTGGACCAACACAGGAAGGTCATCATGTGGAATAAGGTGTTTTATCCGGGTGATATTCCTCAGATGGTAAAAAGAAGATCTGACAGTGGCCGACACCTGCATTTTTAGTGTCAGCACACTGTCAAAAATAACGCCCAGATTTCGCACCTGTTCAGAAGGTCTCAACTGGGTATCTCCTAATAGAAGATCAGAGGGGACCCCAGGAGTCAACTTCTTTACATAATGACCCGGGTCAATGACTAAAACCTCAGTCTTATCCAGGTTTAACTTCAACCAGTTCGCACTCATCCAATCCTGAATTTCAGCGAGACAGTTGTTAAAAACCGAGATAGCATCATTTTGTTCAGGTGCAAAGGACATATAGAGCTGAGTGTCATCTGCATAGCAGTGAAAACTCAGCCCATAATGCCTTATAATGTCTCCCAACGGTAGCATGTACACCATGAACAACATGGGAGAAAGCACAGAGCCCTGCGGCACCCCACAGGATAGAGCAAAGGGGGCAGAGGAGAAAATCCCTGAAACTACCCTCTGACTTCTGCCTGTGAGGAAAGAATGGAACCATCTGAGGACTGTCCCTGACAGTCCACAAAGTAGCCGCAGGCAATCCAGCAACCTCCCATGATCCACGGTGTCAAATGCTGCAGAGAGATCAAGAAGAACCAAGATCGAATGGCTCTTCTGATCTCTTGCTATTAGGAGATCATTAAGTACCCGAACTAATGCAGTCTCGGTACTATGTCTTTTCCTGAAACCGGACTGGAGAGAATCATAGACTTCATGGGTGGTAAGAAAGTCATCAAGCTGTAACGCGACTACTTTCTCAATAACCTTGCCCAAAAAGGGCAGGTTAGAGATCGGTCTGTAGTTAGCAAGGCAGTCGGGGTCAAGGGAAGATTTCTTCAAAAGGGGTGTCACAACCACCTCTTTCAGAGACTCTGGAAACACCCCTTGATCCAAAAGAACCCAAACTATCCTCGCAAGGATTGGTCCGATCGTATCCATGCATCCCACAAGGAGGTGAGACCAGGATCCAAACTACAGCAAGTCAGTCGCAGACCTTGGACAATCTTCATGATATCCATGATTGCTGGCTGGTGAAGTCCACCCAGACAGGCCAGCGGACATGTAACCCTATGTTGGTCACTGCAATGCTTGTTTGAGCAGTGTCGTGGATCTTCTGTCTGATTGACGACACCTTATCATCAAAGAACCGAGCAAACTCATCACACTGTATTTGTGAAAAAGCTCTCCGATCTCGCAGACAGGCTGGATTGCACAGTCTGTCGACAGTCCGGAAGAGCTGAGCAGGTCAGTTTCTTGATGCAGTTATCTCCCTGGACAGGAATTCTGCCTTCTTATGGGAGATTACTAATTGATAGTCCACATAATGGGCCATCAATCTAAGTTTGTCATCTTCCAGGCCCAATTTCCGCCAACAGCGTTCCAATCTTCGCCCCTTCCTCCTCAACTCCTCATGCTCTCCTTTTTCCAATTGTTGCTTCTTCCTCACCTTTCTTCTTTGACTGCTCATTTCCTTCCCCCTTCCTCCTTTGCTAACATCCTGCTTTTATGAATTACTTGCATTCTGATGGGACTCTTTCCCCTCAGGATCTCCCTACTCTGTATCAGCCTGTGGTGGCACACTTTCTGCCTCCTCCATTTCTTCCATCAACCCCTTGGCTACTTTTAATGTCCATTGAAGTAACATTTACACCATCTACTGAGAACTATGATTCCCTATTTAATGGAAGCTAGCCATCACCTTGCTATAGGCTCTTATCCTTCCAGGTTGGCCCACAGTCCCCATTGTAGCCATACCTCTTCTTTCTGAGCCATGTATTCTACCATTACTTGAATGCCTTGTTGCGAAGCTCCCTCTCCTTTCCCACATAGTACAAGACACACTCGCTGCTCACATTATAAACACATGGGAAACACAGGATCAACTAGATAAATGATCCAACTTTAACAAAAAATGAAATTTACAGATGAAGCTGACTACAACAATTCATCTTTATGTTTAAGTCTATGAAACACCATTATCAAGAAAATACATTAGCAGACATTGTGGCTCTCACCAAAGCTTAATTTCTTTTGTTCTGGCTGCAGTTGTCTGGCAGTTGTCAAGTTTGAGCTCTCTGACTGTAGTGTGTGGGCATGTTTTGTATCCTGTCAGTCAAGCTCTGCCAGACTGTGAAGTGCAGTCCTGACTGGCTTACTGATACTTAGCTTAGCTACTTAAAAATTTATAAAAAAATGTAAACCTATAAAATAAAATAAAAGTTGTTTATGTTAACCCTTTAGTATCTTAACTGAGTTCAAATTTTCCCAGTGCTCTTATGTTTGATAGTTCTTTTTCAGTACATATTTTGTTGCTGTTTCTTTGATACTGCCTAGAAAGTTACTATAAGCCAGAAGAAGTGGTCATGGGGCTCACAGAAGTGGTGGCACTGGTTATGGACATGGTGGCAAATGGGCAAGGCTGGAGGAGAACATGGCCTGGGATGGGGTGTAGGTGGCAGCAACAAGGAAGGTGATCAAGATAGCAAACCCTGTGAAGTTGGTGTAAGTTCATTGCTTGGAACCAACAGCCAAGCTGATATCTCTGTTTTTATTTATTTTATTTTATTGAAGTTTCAGAATTACAATCCTTTGAGTGAAGACTCTTTTGCAAAGGCTCCACATCAATACAAAATGGACACATTACTTAAGACAGTTTTGAACATACTACACTAAGCTGAACATCACATTAAGACAATTTTACATGGTTACATCGAACAGGAACTTACAATGCCTGGTTAGTATCTCTAGGGTTGTTAAAGGACCCTCGGTCATCGGGGTGAAGTGAGACAGCTTACTGATTCTTTAGGCCTACCCAGGCCTTGAGTTTTGTGGCTTAAAGTCCCTTCAGGATTGTAGGCTTAGTTTTGGGTCATGAGAGATGCTATTTCTCAATCGTATACCGAATTAGGGAGGATTGTTCTTAGCAGCCACATGACTCCAAGTTAAGGAGAAGTCTCTTAATGCCATTTTTAAATAGGCCAAGGCTAGGGGCCAGGGAGATGGAAGAAGAAAGGTTATTAAGCCAGAGGGGAGCACGATAACAGAAACACCTTTGCCCTAGTGTAGTCCTACAGTGGGGGACTAAGAAGGGAGTGCTAGCCAGGTGCCTAGGGGTGCTCCTGTGAGGGGTTGGTTGGATGAGGGGTGAAGGCTATCGGGTACAAGCTTCATTAGGATCTTTTTGGCTTACTTATATCAAGCAGCTCTTAAGTGCAGCAGAACTGACATCAAAGTTCGTTGGGGGTTGTTGATATTGAAAGTAGCACTACCAGTCATAGTAAAAAATTATTTGTTGCTCAGAAAAAAGTTGAAGAAGCAAAGGAATCAGTGCCAGCATTGGTGGATATTGAGATGGAGGAACAGCAAGAGGGAAAGAAGGAGAATGGCAAGGCAGATGCAGATACTGCTCCTGAGAAGTAGGAAGAAGAGGGTGATTATCAAGGTAGATATTATGAGTAGAGATGACTGAAGTTGGTTAAATTTGTTCTGTTAATTAAACCATGATTTTAACACAATTCATGGAGTGTGGATTGATCTGCAAAGTGCAGAATTTTGCAGCGAATGGCAGAATTTTGCCTGTGAAGTGTTGAGTTTCACACGCGAACAGCAATATTCCACCATTTGCAGGGAAAATTCTGCTGATCGTGGTGAAATTCGACAGCTCCACATTGAAAACTTAGCAATTTTGGGCATAGTCAAAGTTGGTGAGGGCAGGGAAAACTGTGCAAAACTCCATGAATGTGAATTTCGATCACTTCGAAACAACTTCACCGTTGGAATAAAACTTCCCTGCAATTCTAATTATGAAGGGAAGGATCAGCAAGAAGAAGAAGAAGAAGAAGAATCAGATCATGAGATGGAAATAGTTGGTGATCCATCATGGGAGTCAGAGGCCCAAAAACGGGCTCTATCTTTACTGTCAAATCTTTAGTACAGATCCATAAAAAGATAGGCTGTTGGTTCATTCAAAAACACACAGAACAAGCATTTGTCAATGCCGAATGTTTGCTTGCTGGTATTAGCATTGGAAATGCAGGAGTTAGAGAGATGCAGAATAGGAATGGCAGTGAAGTATTGAAGTTCACGCCAACCCCACGTCCATACTGTAGAGATGGACAGGCATTGGGGTAAGTGTTTGGGTCATCGCCCATGAGGGTCATGCAATGTCACCTCTCCCTATTCTGCAGACACCAACGTGGGTTGAGGTGTGCCTTAGGGTTTTCAGCTTTACAGTCACCCCATTCCATAAGGACATATGCTGAAATGGGTGCAGCATAGGAGAATGGGGTGAAGTCTGGGAATAAAGAGTCCAAGGCACACCTTGATACCTGTCAGTGGCTGGGGGGGTTGGGGTGGGATGGCATGAGCAGTACAGTAGGCAATCCAAAGGCATATCCCGATAGCTGTCCTTCGGTACAGGGTAGGACATTATGGGTAGAAACACTAACACTTTGGGCATTTGTTGGTATTTACAGAACAAATTGTTAACATGGCCTTTTGTGACCCCACCTCATGAAAGCATTTGGGACCTCTTCTCATGAAGAGTGGCAGTGTGATTTTGTCAATGTGTCCAGAACATTGAGTTCCAAGAGTGACAGTACTATTCTGCACCACATGTATGAAAACACAGATTGGGCAGGATGTGAAGAATGACAGCTGTACCATCCATAGGGAGGTGTGAAGAGATGGCAATGCTGAAAATGTGTAGTGGGACTATTACTCATGCTCGCATTTCTGAGCATATGTGGAAACTGGGCAATGCATGCTCCCTGTGCTCATGAACAGTGTCACTGTGATTTTCTTAATGTGTCCTGAACACTGATTTCCCACAGCAAACATGGTATTGTGCGCTGGAAGTGCAAAAACAAATTTTGGCCAGCATGTGAAAAATGTCAGCTGTACTGTTCTTAAGGAGGTGCGGAAAAATGGCAATGTTGAAAATGTGAAGTAAAAATGTTACAAATGTGCAAAGTTATGAGCGTGCGTGGAAACTGCATAATGCACGCTCGTAACACAGTCATTTTATGGATTTTCACCACCAAATGTTCAACATAGGCATTTTAGGACCTCTGCTAATGAACAGTGTCACTGACATTTTTGTAATGTGTCAAAGTGCGGAAACACATTTCGGCCAGGATGTGAAAAATGACAGCTGTACTGTTCATAAGGAGGTGCTGAAAATGGCCATGTTGAAAATATGGAGTGCACATTTATTTATTTATTTATTTAAGAGATTTACCAGAATGGCATGCTGAGTGGAGTACCGCTCAATTCCAGATGTGCCCTGGGGGTAGGGGGTTACAATACAGATGAAACAAATAATACATAGTGTGAAATTGTTACAGACAATGGTACAGTAGTACAGAAGAAACAACATGCATAGTGTGAATTGTTACAGACAGTGGGTGAGGCATTCATACAATTCAAATATAGTACATTAGTTGCAGACTGAGAAAAAAAATGAACCCAGACTGGTGCTAGAAGCTAATAGCTTAATAGGAGTTGTGAAGGGGATTCAGCGAGGGGGAAAGCAGTAGCAGTTGGTAGCAAAATGTGTTTTGAGAAGTGCATTCCATTGAGGAGTACTTGTGGTGTGTCTGATGTCAGCTGCCAGGGAGTTCCATAATTTGGGCAACCTGAAGCTGACAGCTGCCTGGCCAGATCGGGTGGATTCTGTGTGGAATGTGCAGGAGCCTGGAGTCTATGTTTCTGAGAGCGTACGCAGGTGGGGAGAGGGCGGTTAGGGATGATGATAGGTAGGAAGAGAGCGTATGTGACCAGAACTTTGCAGCGGTTCTAGCACTGTGGAGCAATCGTCGGTTTTGGAGTGAGGGGAGGTCCAGGGACCGATATAGGTCACAGTGATGGGTATTGGGAGAATGGTCCAAAGTGAACCAACAGAAAGAGTTGTATAGGGGGTCAAGCCTGGCTAAAGAAGTTTGGGGGGCAGCACCATAGACAACATCACCATAATCCATAGTTGGAGGATCGTTTTTGGACAATAGCTAATCTGGTTGTTAGAGGGAAGCAATTCTTGTTTCGGTAGAGAGCACCCAGCATGGGATTCAATTTTTTTGAGCAGAGCATTTATATGCACTGAGAAGTCAAGGTACTGATCTAGCCAGATGCCAAGATAATGATATGTGGTGCAGACCTCAAGTAGAGATATGTCCAAAGTGTAGAAAGTGGGTGGTGCAGTAAGCCGGGTTAGTTTGGCCCGAAATCTGAAAGTGAGGGAGACTTTTTATTTGTGTTTAAGAAGAGTTGGTTTCCGAGGAACCAGCGTTGGATGGAGTCGAAGTCCTTCTGTAGACAAGCTGTCACGGCAGTTGCGGATGGGCCAGAGGCAAACAGCACCATATCATCTGCTTATATATGGGTGGCCGTTGGTGTGCAGGCAGCAGGCAGGTCATAGAGAAAGATAGAGAATAGCAGCGGGCCAAGAACAGACCCTTGGGAGACACCACTGGTGACAGGAAGTGAGGTAGATCGAGCTGAACCAGTACAGACTGATTGAGACTCACCTGATAGGTATGAATGGAACTAGTTTTTTGCTTCCACAGACAGACCAGTTTGGGCAAGTTTAGCCAACAACAGGGGATGAGAAACCATGTCGAAAGCTTTTGCCAGGTCGATAAATATGGCTGCTGTTATTTCCCCTTTGTCCATGCCTGTAAGGATGGAGATAGTGAGACGAAGGAGGGAGGTGGTGGTGGAGTGATTTTTTCTAAAGCCGGCTAGGTAGGGGGTGAAAAAAGAGATTGTATCTAGATAGTGGTGTAGCTGGGATAATACAAGGCACTCTTGAATTTTGTCTAGGATGGGGAGCAGAGATATGGGCCGATAGTTGGATGGGGAGGAGAGGTCTTCTCCTTTGGGAAGGGGAATGACTGTGGCTTGTTTCCATGCTTTGGGAACAGTCCTGAGTTTAAAGGACAGGTTATTGAGCATGGTTAGAGGGTGGGCTATGGCCGGTGCTGAGAGTAGGAGCATTTTGGAATCTAGATCCGATGGACACTTACCTTTGGATGGGTTTAGTGACTTCAGAATTTTTAGCACCTGGCCAGGAGCAACTGGGCGGAGCAAAAAGGAGGCCCAGGGAGATACTTTAGGGAGCACAAAAGGCGGGGGGTGGGGATGGGAGGAGAGCAGCGATGAAGTAGTGGTGGAGAAATATAAATTAAACTCGGTGGCAACCAGGCAAGGATCCTTGATGATTTTACCTTCGAGGTTGAGAGTGGGAGTGGGGGGTTGGGCCGGTGGGGTGAGCAGGGATTTTATTGACTTCCAGAATTGAGTAGGGTGAGTGAAGTTATTGTTGAATGCAGTTTTAAAGTAATTTGATTTGGCCTGATGTATGAGTCTTGTACAGGTATTACGTAGTGACCGGTAATGTTGTTGGGCCGCATGAGCACCTGTGACCTTGAATGATTTCCAGGCTCGGTCTCTGGCTTGTAGTTTTTACATGAGGTTTGTTGTTACCCAAGGTAAGTGGGACCCTCTGACATGGGATCTCCTGAGTGGGGCATGTAGGTCCCAGATGGCAAGGAAATTTGAAGAGAAATATATCAGGGCCTCATCCATGGAGGTGGCTCTGGGGATGAAGGACCAGTCAATGGTGGTAAGGTTGTTTAGGAGAGCAGTCAGATCCAGTGATTTATAAACTGTGCTGTAAGATTTTTTCCACTATAAAAATCATATGGCGGTGGCTAGGGGAGTCCGGTAGTAGGCCAGCTTTAAGTATTCGATGAGGGTGGGTAGTAAGTGCCCAGTCCAGTAGTGTGTGTTTATAGGATTTGTGGTTTAAACGGGTTGGTTCCCCTATTTGCTGGTGCAAGTTTAGTGCATTTATTTGGCAACGCGATTTAGAGGCTACGCAACCTAGCCAGTTCTGATTGAAGTCTCCAAGGATATGGAGTTCGCCACCTTCCGTAAAGGCCTTCAGGTTATCAAGGTGGTCGAGGATGCTACCTAAAGGTGTGTCCAGCGGACAGTATGACCCAGCTATGTATACTGGGATAGAGTGGGGCAGGGGGATTTTGATCAGAAGGGAATCTATAGTTTGCATGGGTGCCAGAGTGATTATAGAATACTGGAGATTTGAGGAGACATACATGGCAGTGCCACCACCCTTCTTTCTGCCCTGTCTGTCTTGGCGGATTAAAAAGAAGCCAGGTATTGAGAATTCCTCCTCCCGGTTATAGGGCTTCAACCAAGATTCAGTGATGATTACAATATCAGGGCGAAGGGCCAGGACAGTTGTTTGTAGGGCAGCCATTTTATTTAGGATGCTGCATATATTTAGGTGGACAATTTTGAAGCCTTTGGGGAGGTGCGTAGTTGGTGCTGATGGTTGGACAGCAATGGCGGCCTGTGGTCCAGGGTTCCTTTCAACGTCCCGGCTATGAGCAGAAGGAGAGACAGGGTGTGCCTTAGTAAGTGCATGATCTTATATATGAACAGTACAGCTGTCATTTTTCACATGCTGGCCAGAATGTGTTTTCGCACTTACATATTGCAAATGTGCCAAGTTACAAGCATGCATGGAAACTGCATAACCCAGGCTCATAACACAGTCATTTTATGGACTTTTGTCACCATATTTTGATCATAGGCATTTTAAGACCTCTGCTAATGAATGGTGTCTCTGTGATTTTCATAATGTGTCCTGAGCAGTGCTGTCCCACAATGACCACACTATTCTGCGCCGGAAGTGCAAAAACACATTTCACCCAGGATATGAAAAATGACAGCTGTACTGTTCATAAGGAGGTGTGCAAAATGGCAAAGTTGAATATCTGGACTGAAAATACTGCAAATTCGCAAAGTTACGAGCGTGCGTAGCAACTGCTCAATGCATGCTCATAAAACAGTCATTTTTTGGATTTTTTCTACCAAATTTGTAACATACACTTTTTGAGAGCCCACCTCATGAACACTGGCACTGTTATTTTGTTAATCGGTCCCGAAAGGTGATTCCGCACAGTGACTGCAAAATCACTATTTTGGGACTGATTAACATCATGACAGTGACAGAATTCATGAGGAGGGGTCCCAAAAACCCCATGTTGAAAATTTGGTGCCAAAATTCCAAAAAATGCCTGAGATATGCAAAATAGTTGAAAACATCCTATTTATGCCATTATATAGCTTACTGGCATTTCCTCAGTTCAAGGTCAGCTTTGAAGAGTGCAGACATGTTCCTGGACCACCAAAGATAGTCGCGCTGGGCTCCGGAGGTAAGTCTGGGGTGATGAGTGGTGTGTGTAGAGGCAGGGTGTAGAGTGGGTGGGTATGGGTTCTGGGGGGGCAGGGAGACCACAAGGGACAGTTTTGTTTTACAGGTTTAAAAAAAATTAAAAAAACATTGTAGGACAGTTTTTCCATCACAGGGGCATTAGGCATGCTGGGGTGGGCTCCCCATGTGTCACCTGAATGTTTCTGGGGGGATGTAGCCAATGGGGGATTGGGCACCCCAGCCAGAACAAAAGTGGGGGTGCGAAAGAGCCGAGGAGGATTGGGCACCCCCTCAGCACAAATTTACTTTGTTTTTTTGGGGGGGATGCATTATGTCGATGGGGAGTGGGCTCCTCTGTCAGCAAATCAAACTGGATGGTGGGACATGATGCCGACGGGGAGTGGGCTCCCCTGTCTGCAACTTTAAATTGGAAGGGGACTGAAGCCGACGGGGATTGGGACCCCCAATTGCAAAAACACTGTTGTGGCAGGGGGGCACATGCTGCTGAGGGGGATTGGCCACCCCCTCGGCTCGGGGCAACTTTAATATTGTTTGTGAACAGGCGGCAAGCTGTCCGCCATTTTCACAAACAATATTACAGTCGGCAAGTTCCGCCCATCAATGACGGGTCGCTCCCTCATTGCAGTGGAATCACTGATGCTGCAATGACGAGGCAGCCCCTAATTGCTGCGGCAAAAACGTTGCAACTTGGTGCAACTTTTGGAAGCCAGTGTTATCAGCACACTGTGTCTCCATTGGCCAACCCCTGCCAAGCCCCCAAATGCTGTGCCTCCCTTGGCTGCTACAGTGTCGCACCTCCACAACCCGCTTCTTTCCTAAACTGTCACATAATGTTTCTTGTGCATGCATGCAAGCAAACATAAAAAGTGATACTGCTGCTGATGCTTGCACTGGTGTTCCTGTTGTTACTAGTATTCACATTCCTGTCAGTGATACACAACACCAGCCACCACCCCCAACTCCCCTAACTACCGTCACTGAAACTTCTCAATCAATGTCATGGCCATCCAAATCCTTACTGTGGGATTTCTTTATTATAAACCCAGTGGATTCAAGTGTTGCCATATGCCAGCTGTTCCACATTACAGTCAGTCATGGCAAGAAAGGCAGCCATGTAGGGACAAGCAGACAGCCTACCCACATTAATGGAAATCTTCAATCAGTGTGGGTTGCACATCAGAGGAAGGCAGCAGGAATAGCTGGTACTGCATGAAGTATGGGTGTTTAAAAAAAATTGTATTAAGTAGAAAGGAAAGACCAGATCAGTAGGGGGAGGAGGAGGAGGAAGACAATGTGTTGTTGCAGAGTAGAGATATTGTGAAGTTTTAATTCACCAGTGAAGTTAAAGTGAATTTGCCAAATTTGCATTCATGGATAAATTTGCAGATTTTTTCAGTTTAATACATATTCATTGTTAGCAGCTCCAGCTGTCAACTTTGTTTATAACTTTGCCTTGGGGTACATTCAGGTGAAGTTAGATCAAAATGAGACTACTGATAAACAAGTGTCTCATGCTGGCCCATTGGCGCAGTGGTAGGATTTCTGCCTGTGATGCTGGCAGCCTGGGTTCAAATCTGGAATCAAGCCATTGGAGGGCCAGCTGGGGGGGGTGATAGAGCCTTCCATGGACCTCTTTCCTTCTCCAGGGGAAGGGGGTGTTGTGTTCAAGTGTCTGGACCAAAAGTGCAGACGCCTAGCAGAGGCTGGAGGATCCGATGTGTCTGGCACCTGATATGTGGGGAGGCGGGATGGACATCAAGTTCATCCGACTGATGTCATTGCATGTCCTGCCTCCTAAGGGGATTAGCATTCACAAAAAAATGCTGCCTATCCCAGGGATGATGCCGCTTGCTGATACTGTGGCTCCTGCCAACTAACTGACTGAGACTGTGTCTGGGCTTGGATGGCCCACTCTACATACCCCTCACGGGGGTAAGCATAGGGAGACTTACCAGTTGTGGTGATGCAGCTGGTAACCTGCATCTGTCTACATGGCATGGGGTCATCTTAGCGGTCTGACCTTGGGGGTAAGCCAGGGCAAATTGGGGATCAGTTATGGGGCAGTGGATCTGGGAGATAGGGCTGAAAATTTGGGACAGGCAGCACCCAAAAAATAAAATGAAAAAAAAAACAGGTGTCTCAAGATCAGCAGCTCCTTGTTCCCCCCATTCTGCAGCAACCTGAAACCCCTGTTCTCCCCCCCCCATTGTATCACCACCACCACAGACTACATCCACTCATCAATCTCAGTCAGGAGCAATTCTAACATTTTGTGCCCTATATGTGATCCAGTTATATTCTTCCTTGCCAGCATGGCATCCTGGCTACTATCCAGAGTATTGCTACCACTGCATTTGGGCTTAGTACCATTTTTCACCTGGCCAGAGTCAAATATTACCCCAGGTACCTGTGCCAAATGTACTGTAATGATCAGACAGGAGCTACCAGCTATTTGGCCAGTGGCCCACATATTCGCACTTAGATGTATGTACAGGGATGTTGAATGCAGCAGGGCATGGATTACCATCGGAGACACAGTCTCATAAAGTTCAGGAATGGTACAGGTGGAGAAGTATGTTTTTTGAGGGAATCTGCCATTTTGCACAGGCGAGTGCCATAAAGCACATTCTCCACAAAAAAGAATGGCAATAGCTCAATTGCAAGCATTTCAGAGTTTGTTTCATTCAGTTCCCAAGCAATAGCATGAGTGAGAGGGCATTTGGATGATCCTCAAACATGATATGCAGTGTAGGGTAGACCTTTCTGGGTGTTGGGTGACTAAACAGCTGGACTCAGGGTGGCGGTATTGCTGGTGGGTACCATTTGACTCGGGCGGGGGGTTATGATTGCTGCTCAAAAGAAAGCTGTGATTTGTTTTTCTTTATCACTTAATGTTTATTAATTGTTGTGCAAAACATACAGAAATGCAATTGTATTCCATACACTAGTATAAAGCAGTCATTTGTTAATTTTATAGCCCCCCCCCCAGCGGGCAAAAATCCATTGGTACAAGAGACCTGATATAATTTTCCATCCATTTATATACTGAGACTGGATTTGGTAGCTGTCTAAGAGGAAGCGTCTCTACACCTCACAGCCCTAGGCATGGACATGTTGAGCCTGATTTTCAAACAGTCTGGATCGATGCAAGGGACTTACAGCAGTGTCAGAAATACTGTATACCAGTACCATGAAATGCCGACTTTGTTGCTGTAATGGTCTTTGCAGTATTTCTGTCACTGTTTCAACGGTATAAATTCAAGCAGTTAATGATAATAATGTTTTGCATGTCTCACTCAAATGCAGAAGCAGAAAGGGCATTAAGCATGGTGAGGAAGGTTAAAACTGAACTGCACCAGTCATTAAGTATAAACACTCTAAATTCACTGCTAGCCATTCATATGAACATAGAGAAGTATTGTTATGAGGTCAGTCAGCGAAATAATACCCTTGATGTTGCAAAAAAGTCACTGCATCTTACAACAGGGATCATAAGTCTTCCCACTAATGTATGGTGATCGACACTGCAGACTAGGTACATCTTCATTACTTTGTATAATTCAGAAAGTATTTTTCCACTACATTGACTGCCCCCAAAACAGTCTTTTGAATCTTTATTTGCTTTGCATTAGTTATTCTCTTTGCAGAGTATGATATATCTAATTTGTATTTCTGCAGTGATTGCACACTGATATATGAAGTCTTAACATCGATTTGCTTTGTGTTGAATTGTGGTTATACTAACTAATTAACAGTATATTTATTCTGTGTTCACAGATGCTGCACTGTTTTACAAGATGAGTGTAATGTGTTGCACTCTGTTGGCATAATTTTAGGTTTTTTACTTAGTTCAATGGCCTACACAACCAGTATAGAGTTATGCTTGTGCAACTATGTTACTCTGTTGTGGCTGTTCACACTTACATTTCCATGATAAATTATCACTCTGTAGGGTTACAAAAGGCAAGGAACTCTCGAAGAGGGTTCAACCCCTAGAGGTGCCTCGGGAAGGTTCTCTTGGCTATAGGAACCTTAGAAAGGAAGCCCCCCCTGAGAAGAGAGGTGAGTACGCTGGAGGAGGACAGGATGGTGGGGCAAAGAAAAACTGCTTCAGAAGGTGACTTGGAGGAACTTCTTATGTAGCTCAGAAAGGGGGCGTGGCTGGTTGCTCATCCATTAAACCACAGGCATAGCCTTTCAATTCAATGGCATACACAATCAGTATAGTGTTATGCTTCTGAAACTGTGTTACTCTGTTGTGGCTGTTCGCACTCTCTATTACATAAGGAATTACCACCCTGTAGGGGTACAGAAGGTAAGGAACCCTCAAAGAGGGTTCAACCCCTAGAGTTGCCATGTGAAGGTTCCCTTGGCTAAAGGTACCATAGGAAGGAACCCCCAAAAGAACACAAACAGTGATCATTGACTATGAGGTAGAGACGATGACTGAAGAAAGAGGCTGCCTGATAAAAAAATCAATGAGAAGTACAAGTTAACAGAATAGCATGGATAAAATGGATTATACTGATGACAGCAGGGGGCTTCTAAAAGAGAGAGGGAATGGCCAACAAGGTCACCATCCACCTCCATCCAACAGCAGAACTTACCTAAGTAAACTAGTGAATATTACTAAACCTAACTATTATGACTTTCGGCATGGAGGAGAGAAATAAAAACCCTTTGAGGAGGAAATCTCCAGTGATCCATGGCCTAGGTCACCTTCCCTCAAGGCTTGGGGTGTTTTTGTTTAGTTATGGTTTTAGACTGGAATGATTCTACACTGCAGGAAAAGGGAATATCTCCTTACCCTGTAGGAGAAGGTACTTTAACTTACAGAATGTCTCTTCACATTGCAGGAGAAGGGAACTCCTCCTCACACTGCAGAAGTGAATATCTCCTCACACTATGGAAGAAGGGTATGCCTCCTCACACTGCATGAGTCAGGAATGCCTCCTAACATTGCAGGAGAAGGGAATGCTTCTACACACTGCAGGAGGACTTTACTTTTGGAATACTCACACTGCAGGAGAAGGGAACATCTCCTCACACTGCAGGAGAAGGAAATGCCTCCTCAAACTGCAGGAGAAGGTACTTTAACCTACAGGATGGCTCCTCAAACTGCAGGAGAAGGAAATACCTCATCACACTGCAGAAGAAGGTAACACTTCCTCACACTGCAGGAGAAGAGAATGCCTCCTAACACTGTAGGAGAACAGAATTCCTCCTCACACTGCAGAAGAAAGTACTTTAACCTGCAGGATATCTCCTCAAACTGCAGAAGAAAGGAATGTTTCCTCACTCTGCAAGAGAAGGGAATGTTTCCTCACACTGCAGGAGAAGGACTTTCACTTTTTGAATGCTCACGTAGCAGGAGAAGGGAATGCCTCCTCATAGAAACATAGAAATTGTTGGCAGATAAGGACTGCTAGGCCCATCCGGTCTGCCCATAAGCATGATACCTGTGTGTGGCTTCTGATCCTACCTGTTCAGTGACTTCCCACCCCTCCTTCCCACCTTTAAGGTTCCCTTACGCCTGTCCCAGGAATGTTTAAATCCCTCCACTGTGCTCACTTCCACCACCTCCTGTGGCAGACTATTCCATTTGTCCACCACCCTTTCCATGAAGAAAAATGTCCTCACATTTCCCCTTATTCTGCCACCTTCCAATTTCATATCATGCCCTCTTGTTCTTGTACTTTTCCTGTATTGCAATATGTCTCCCCCCCTACACCTTGTTTATGCCCTTGAGGTACTTGAATGTTTCTGTCATATCCCCCCATCCCTCCTCCCCTCCAGTGAGGTCATATTGAGGTCCTTTAATCTCTCCTCATATGTTTTGTTGTGCAAGCCCTGTACTATCTTAGTCACCGTTCTCTGGACCGCCTCCAACCTGTCAATTTCGTTATGAAGGTGCAGCCTCCAGAACTGCTCATAGTACTCTAGGTGAGGCCTCACTAGTGTTTTATAAAGTGGTATTACAACCTCCCGCCTTCTGCTAGTAACACCTCTACCTATGCACCCCAGCATACCACTTTCCCTCTATGTAGCCTTTGTACTCAGCTTGGACATTTTGAGGTCATTTGAAATAAAAAGCCCCAGTTCTGTTTCTTCTTTGGTGATTGTTAGCAACTCCTCCCCATCCTGTATCTCCCCCCATGATTCCTTTCTCCCAAGTGCATTATCTTATGCTTCTTGGAATTAAATGTCAGTTTCCACACCTCAGACCACTTTTCAAGCTTCCAAAGGTCATTTTCTATGCCCCATCATGGGTGTCCACCCTGTTACAGATCTTGGTGTTGCTTGCAAACAGGCAGAACTTCCCCTCCAATTCTTCTGCAATGTCACTGATAAAAACATTGAACGGGACTGGCCCAAGGACTGATCCCTGTGGTACCCTGCTGGTCACTCCCCTCTCCCTTGATTTGGTCCCATTTACCACTACCCCCTGCCTCCTGCCTGTTAGCCAGTTCCTAATCCAGTTTACCACCTTGTACCCCATGGCCAGTCTACTCATCCCAGCATTTTATGTGGGACAGTGTCAAAAGTCTTCCTGAAATCTAGGTAGGTGATATCCACCCCTTCCGATTTACTACCTTTGTGACCAAGTCAAAAAAATCTATCAGATTGGTCTGACACAATCTTCATGCTGTGAATCCCTGTCCCCTTGGATCCTGGGCACCATTGTATTCCAGGTGTGACACCATTCTTTCCTTTAGCAATGCATCCATTATCTTGCCTACTACTGAGGTGAGACAGACCGGCCTATAGTTCCCCGCCTCCTCCCTTCTACCGCTTTTGTCCAGAGGGACCACATGTGCCCTCTTCCAGTCCTCTGGTACCACACCTGTGTTCAGCGATTCAGTAAATATGGGTGTCAGAGGTGAATCTAGCTCCTTTCACAGCTCCCTTAATATCCTCAGGTGCTTACCATCTGTTCCCATTGCCTTGTCCACTTTCAGTTTAGTGAGCTCCTCCAGGACTCTCCCCACTGTGAATTGACTGGTGTATGCCTCCCCCCCTTTGCATCTGTTGCCCAGCTGTGGTCCCTGTCCCTTCCCCTCTTTAGTGAATGCTGAACAAAAGTATTTATTCAGTATTTCTGCCTTTTCTAGGTCTCTCCACATACATTCCCCTGTATCCACTCTGAGCCTTGCTATCCCTCTCCTTGCTTTCCTTTATTCGCTGATGTATCAAAGTAATATATTTGCCTCCTTTCTTAATGGCCTGAGCTAATCTTACTTCTGTCTGTGCCGTTGTGCTTCTTATGGCCTTTTCAGCTTGTTTTAGATACTTTTGGTACACCTCCCTTCCTCCTCTCTCTGAGGCTCTTTACATTTTCTGAAACTCGCCCTTTTTGCCCTTATCCTGTAGGACAAGGGAATACCTCCTTACACTGCAGCAGAAAGGGATGCCTCCTCACACTGCAGGAGAAGGGAATGCCTCCTCACACTGCAGGAGAAGGGAATGCTTCCTTACACTGCAGGAGAAGGGAGCACCTCCTCAAACTGCTGGAGAAGGACTTTAACTTGCAGACTACTCACACTGTCAATCATTTTTACAACATAGTATTTCAAGGGTAGATATGCCAACAACCATTTTAACAACATAGTGTTGCAATGGGCAGTACACTAACACTGTCCACTGTTTTTGCAACATTGTGCTGTTAGGGCCAGTACATCAACACTGTCAACCATTTTTGTAACATAATGTTGCAAGGACCAGTAATCAATAAATGGTGTGTACAAGATAGTTTTGCAAAGGCCAGTGAGTCAACACTGTCAACCGTTGTTGCAACATAGTGTTGCAAGGGCCGGTATGCCAAGAAACTGTTTTTACAACATAGTGTTGCAATGACTGGTATGCCAACTCTCCCAATCATTTGTACAACATAAAATAGCAATGTGCAGCATGTAAATAGATAATATGATAAAGCATGATAAGCAGTAAAAAATGAACTAACAGCTTAGGCGAGCCTGGCCCCTTATCCAGTGCGAAGCACTTGCCGGGCAAAAGTTATAGGACAATCAATGCAAGTAAAGAGGAAGGAATACAAGCCAACCAGTTGAACAGCTCAGGTGAACCTGGTTCCTTATCCAGTGTGAGGCACTTGTCAGGCAAAGGTTATAGGACAATCAATGCAAGTAATGAGGAAGGAATACAAGATAACCAGTCCATCAAGGAATGATAATTTACAGGCAACATAAATACTCGGAGGATTTTAGCAGCAAAGGGAGTATTTGAACATAAGGTATGTGAACCTTATAGGGTCACAACTCTACACTATAACTCCCCTCTCCTGCACCACAGAAAAACAGAAAGAAGCCATGTTAAAGCACCATGACCCACATGAGGATTGTAAAATGAGTTACAGCAACAGCTGAAGCTGAGCTGACCTCCAGAGTATCATTTAAATACGCATAGGAATTGTAGGCAAAGGCAATAATGCACTGAAAAACAAAAGTAATAATAGCTTGGTACACTTGCATGTAAACAGGTTTGAATCCCATGAAGAAGTAATATAGAATTGCAGTAGACTTGGGTTTTATTCTCACTGAGTACAAATAAACATGTTTGAGCAGATGTAAATACCCAAAAGGGCTGTATGAAAACTGAGGGCTGAGGGAAGGAAAAGTGTAGTAAATAATGAAATGCTGAGGTAAGGAAGCAATAAATAAACAATACTGGAATGCAAGGCTGCTGAGGCAAGAGGCATTGCACAAAATGTAGCATGGTAGGATAAAACTGGGCATAGCAGCTAGCTGAGCAGCAGGGCCAGGACCAGGTGCAATCAATTCAGGGAAGCCCAGGAGGCAGCAATTGCAGTGGAAGCTGAAACATGCAATAACAATTTGCAGGAAAACTGAGATTAAGATGGAGCCTGAAGCACAGGCATATGATAAACACAGTGCAAAGAAAGAGCAGCAAGATGCTGAGTAAAATGAGAAAGCCCCAAAAAGAAACCACAAACCCAAAAAACACAAACACTGGAAAACAGAAAAACAAGCACACAAGGAGGCACACAGTGGCTGGAAGCAAAACAAAAACTAACCAAGGTGGGAGAAACACCTGAACAGAATCAGGCAGATACCAATCAGAGTCCAGAGCACAAGCAAAGCAGGGGGGGAGGCCTCAGCAGGCACCAAGGGAGAAGACAGACCCAACAGAGCCTGTGGCTGGCAAAGAAAAAATGCTTCAGAGGGAGGCTGGGAAGAACTGCTTATATATCTCAGAAAGAGGGAATGGCTGGTTGTGCACTCATTGAACCATAGGCATAGCCTTTCAGTAATGGAGTTTGCCCTTTAATGGGCAGACAAGGTTGTCCTGGTGCACCCCTTCCCTCTGTCATGGAATGGTTGTGCTCAGGAGGGGAGGGGGGAAGAAAGGGGAGGGGCTAAGGACCAGAACAAAGGACAGGTAACAGGAAAGGGATGGAGGAAGGAAGGTACATAAGGGACAGCACAAGGGGGCCTCAGCCACTTTTTGCTGGTGTTTTTTGGTTTACGGAAGCTGCAGCATGTCAGACTGGCAGAACTATTGGAGGTTTGTGAATCAGAACAACAGGTAAAATTTGAAGGAAGAGAATAATGAGTTGGATGTGTTTAAAAAAAATGAAGTTTTTTTCATACAATGCTGGAAAGAGAAGACGTTTTACAATGGTTGCTAGTTGTTTAAAAAAAGAGAACTAATTTATCTGCATAGGTTTTTTTATGTTTGAGTTGTATGGCTTGGCAAGATATCATTTAGGTTGCAGGGCCAGGAGCAGAGCGAGTGGAGCAAGTGGTGCCTGAGCTTGTCTGGGCAGGCTAGACGAGGGATGGTTTTAAAAAAAAATATATATATATATAAATAATAAGGACCTGGAAGTAGCTTTCCAGGAGAGAGCACGTTTTGGTTTGAAAAGAAAATGAATGAGCGTTGTTGGTTGTGGCACATGGCCAAGAGTGGGGGCAGGTAGCAATCCGGGTTAGCAGATGTTGCCAGAGGGAATCATAAAAAAAAAAAAAAAGAGCATTTTTGCAGCACATGGTAGGGACATTGTCGGTAAGCTTGTGGAGTGCAGTGTTATAGAATTGAGCATTTTGTAGGGAGCAGTGTCAAGCAGCAATTGGGGGAGAGCAGTTTGTCAAAGAGAGGAACGAGCATTCTGGGTCCAGCACATGGCTGGCGGTATTGGGAGGGGCCTTCAGAGATAACAAGCGGGGGAGCAGCAAGCACTGAGTGGAGAAGAAAGGATCACAGGGAAGGGATGATTCCATGAGAATGAGTATGGTAGTGCAGTTCAAGGCTGATTTAAGGGACAATGAGGGTAGGGTGACTGGCGAGGGCCTTGTGGGAAGGGCGAGGGCTGAGTCTGGAGGACAGGGCATTTAAATGCTGGAATGGTGCGGGGGATAGCACACCAAATGTGGGGGCAGCATGGTGTGGGGTCTGTGACTGGCATGGGCCTTGCATGGGACTGGGATGGGAGGCCTAGAAGCCATTGAGGAGATGGGAGCAGAAGCACAGGCCTGGAAGGCCTGGGTGATAGCAAGCGGTGGGGTTTTGATGGCAGGAGACCTCGTGAGAGAGGTGGGGGAAAATGCCCAAAAGGGAGGAGGCCTGCAATGGGCCAGAAGTGACGGGAACAGGGCAGCACCTGGCTGGAGAGAGCTGGGGCCAGAGCTGGGATAATGGGACATGGGGACTAACAAATGTGTTACAAAACCATGGGGGGAATGGGGGGATGAGACTAGGATGAGAAGATGAGGGAATCAAAATACGGGGTTTTCTTGTATGTGGGGACTGCGCACGTGGCCACATGGCGTAAGGAACACGCCGGTGGGCCACGAAGAAAATGTTTGCAGGGGGATTATGAGCAAGGCCTCAGTAGACACAAGGTTTTTGGGGAGTGTTTCTAAGAAAGGGCAAACAGGAGAGGCCCATATAAAAAAAGATTTTTGCCATAGCAACCCACGTGATGCGGGCAACAAGCAAGTATGGCAATTGATGGCATGGGGCCTCAGGGGGGCGGGGTGACAGAAGGTCAAAAATGCCTGAGGGACCCCCAAAAAGGGGTAGGCCACAAGGAAGCACTTTGGGGCATAGAGCGGGGGGGTTACAGACACAAGGGGTAGTTTGAAGGGTTTTTCAAAAAAGAAGGGAAAAAGTGGGCCAACAGAAGGTGGCCCAATACAGGAGGATTTGCAGATAGTGATGCTGCAACAGGTCACACACAGCGTGACTAATGCACTCCAAAAAAAAAAAAACAAGGGAAGAGACATCGGGGTGAAAGGAATATGGGCATGAGGGTGCAAAAAAAAAAAGATAATAATATATATACAATATATATATGGTAATGCAGGCATGGAATGACTCTTGTTCTCTTCCTATAGTTGTCTTCACAGGGGAAAAAAATGAAGGAAATGGCACCAAAGAAAAACAAGCCATCAAAAGAAGATGCCTACAGGGCCATAATCGAGTTGGCAGAGAAGGCCAACTGAATGTGGGAGCTGGTGGAGGTGGAGGAACCAGGAAGACCTGGGGAGAAAAGGAAAGCGGGCTCAGACAAAGGGGGCAGAGGGAAATGGCCAGCTGAAGGGTTGCGTAGCCCCACCAGAGTACCACTGCTTGCTGTGGAACCCCAAGGGTGGCGGATCCAGTACCTCTGCAGCTCATAGATGCAGGAACACCAGTACCTCCCCCCAATCAAGGTGGGAGCTTCCCTGGGGAACATAGGCCAGACCCCCAGAATGTGTTTTTTCTTCTGCAAACCATAGAAGCTCACCCTCCTCCTCAGCCAAAAGGAGAGAAAAGGGGGCAAGAGGAAGAGGCCAGGCTGCACGGCCCGGACAAGGTTACAGATAATGCACCCAGTGCAGTGGGGGATAGTATAAAAGAATACATAGGTCAAATTGTAGCAGCACTGGGGACAGGAGGTTTAGGGCAGATGGAATCGGCCCTGGTGGAGATTGGGGGAAAAAGAAGGGCCAAAAAGTAATGAAGAGAGTGCAGAAAAAGAAGGAAAAGGTACAAGGGAGATAGGGGCACCCAGGATGAGGATAGGAGAGCATGTCCCAATGGCCACAAATGAGAAAATATGGAAAGGGGAGTATGTAGATATATTCGCTTTGGTGAGCTGGGAAGCGACAGCAAAGTACGAAGAAACCGAGCACATAGGTAAGAGCAAAATGGCAGCGGCAATAGTGCTTTTGGGGAAAAAGGAGGAGGACAAGTTCATGAAGGGAACAACCTGGGATGGATGGTTTGTAGGTTTTGCCACTTTCTCAGCCATTGTCTTAGAGAAAAAGCCGAAGCTGGGTATCCCGCTATTACGTACTCCTTGATAATAAGGAGGCAAAGGCAAAAGGGGTGGGTATTATATTATGACTAATTCTTTGACAAAGAATGGCAACATTCGGGAATGTGAGATGGGACATGAAACAGTTAGATTTGTGCACGGACTATGTTACTGATCAGTCCATGCCAGAAGGGGAATGGGGAAAGAAAGGGTCGACTCCCCAGAGATGTTGTTGGGCCTACAGCAGGGCTTTTTGCTCATGGCCCCAATGTTGTTTTTGCCATGCTTGCTCAAAATGCAGTGGAGGACACCCAGTGAGCAGATGCAGGATGGCATAGACCCAGGGGGCACAGGGACACGGGGGACAAGGGTCAGGTCAACAGCATTTTTGGGAAGGACAGGAATTTAAAGGGCAGACATGGAATAAGGGGGGAGGGGTAGAGGGCACATGAGCAGGGGGGGTCAGAACCACTGATCAAAAGAACCCTGCACAAGATGGGAGGGGGGCTAGGGAGCAGAAAAGGGGGAGCAGACAAGGAGCAATTCAGGATAGCCAGAACCCCCATCAACATAGAGGCATGGGCAACCGGTTTGGACAGATATCCAGACAGTGCAGTATGGGGGATGATTATACAGGGTTTTAAGAGAGGGTTTCTACTACAGTGTGATGGGCCTGGCAAGCAAGAGAGGTGGGCAACTTGGGTTCTATTAAAGGAAAGAAAGAAATGTTGAGACAGAAGACAGAGAAAGAGAGGGCAGCAGGGAGGGTAGAGGGACCATTCAACACCCCTCCTCTGTGAGATATGCAGATATCGCCTTTGGGCTTGGTACCCAAGAAACAAGAAGGAGAGTACAGGGTGATTCACCACCTGTCTTATCCAGAAGGGATTCGGTGAATGACTTCGTTGGGGAGGAACACAGTAGGGTGACATATGCGACACTGTAGGATGCAGTGCGGATAATCCGGGCTACTGAGGATGCATGGATGACAAAGATGGATATCGAGTCCGCCTTTAGACTACTACCGATTAGGAGAGAAGACTGGGATCTATTGGGCTTTAAAATTGGGGAGCAGTATTATTTTGACAAAGCCTGCCAATGTAATGTTCCATAGAGTGCACGACATTCAAAGCTTTTGGCACGTGTTTGCAATGGATATTCCAAGAAAGGATGGGTTATAGAATGGTCATTCACTATCTAGATGACTTCCTTTTCATTGGGACAGGGAAAAGGGAGATGCAGATTATGCTGGGTAAGTTTCAGGAATTATGTAGGGAGCTAGGGGTGCCACTGGCACTGGAAAAAACAGAGTGGCCCAGCAGGGTGATGGAATTTCTGGGGATTGAGATAGATGTACTGAAAGAGATATTCAGGCTGCCAGACAATAAAGTAAAGAAACTGAAGGAATTGATTCAATTACACACCAGCAGGAGAAGGGTACAGCTGAAACAAGTCCAGCAAGTATTGGGGCACCTGAACTTTGCCTGCAGGTCCATTGGACCGGGGAGGGCATTCACACAGAGGTTAGCTAGGGCTACATCAGGGGTTACCAGACCACATCACTGGGTGGACCGGACAAAAGGTGTCAGAGAAGATTTTGGGATATGGGAGGAATTCAAGAAGGGATATAACAGCTGTTCTGGCAAGAATAGTGGGTGTACAACACAGACCTTGATCTCTACACAGATGCAGCCAGGTGGTCTGGCATGGGGGGTTACCTGAGGGGCAGGTGATCTGCAGAACCATGGCCTGGTAGTTGGGAAAAGGATGGGACAATAAGAGATATAACCTTGCTGGAAATCATGCCCATATGGGCATGCACCCTGGTATGGGGGGAGGAACTATGGGATCAGAAAGTGACATTCTGGTGTGATAACAGATCAGTGGCAGAGGTACTAAACAACAGGGGAGCCAGGTCAGAGATGGTCATGAAGGTATTACGACATTTAGTTTTAAGGCTTTGCAGCTGAACATGTCATTCAGAGCAAAACATATAGAAGGGGTACACAATACCCTGGCTGACAGCCTTTCCCGTCTGCAGCTGGACCATTTCCGGAGGCTGGCACCAGCAGCGGAGGAACAAAAAATACCTATACCAATGAGCATCTGGGATGTTGGTAAGAAGGAGCAGAACTGTTGTTTCACAGCTTATGGGCACCTCGGACTCTGACAGCATACGATGGGGCCTGGCTGGTGTTTCAGAAATTCAGGGCTGAGCACCAGATGGAGGTAAGTGGGCTACTCACAGAGGAACATTTGGGAATATTCACCGTGGAGCAATAGCAGAAAGAGACCGCCCACGCCACAATGGGGGTTTATCTGGCAATAATTAGTGTTATCTGCAGCCTAAAAGGGTGGAAGGACCTGACAAAATCACTGCTCATCAAGAGAATGATGCAGGGATGGGGCAGGTTGAAACGTGGGCCAGGAGATAATAGGAGGCCAGTAGGGAGCAGTGGCTATTACACAAAAAGAGGTGCTCCGTAATATGCAGATCAAAGGCTGAGGCCCAGCTATTTCAATGATTTATGTGGATAATGTTTGCAGGGCTATGAGAGTGAGTGAGGTGGTAGGCCTTGGGGAAAAAGGACAAGGAAGGAGGGTTGGAATGGGACGATGTAAGTTGGGGGGGAAAGATACGGATCATGCTTAGGAGGCCAAAAATGGACCAAAAAGGGCAAGATTGCATGGTAACACTGAAAGGGCAAGTAGAGGTAGCAATATGCCCAGTGCAGGCTCTGTGGGCTTTCGCTGCAGAGCAGGTGACCAGGACGGGAAAGCTATTTGTACATGGTGACAGGAAAAAGGTCACCAGTTATCAAGTCACAGAAATGCTGAAAAAGGGCATGCAATTTATGGGGGAGGACCCAGCTAATTACTCATCCCACTCCCTATGGATTGGGGCTGCCTCACAGTGGGCAGCAATGGGGGAACCCATGAAGGACATTTTGGAAAAAGGGCACTGACGGTGTCGCAGTTATAAGAGATACATTAGAGCACTGAAGTAAAAAAAAAAAAAAGTGGTATAGAAGGTAGTGCTCCTAAGGGAAATCACAGGTAAGGGGGAAGGGGAAAGTTGGGGGGGTAAAGAAAGGAAAGAGGCGGGGGGATAATACGGTGATGGCACTAAGAGTACGTGTAAATTAATTAATTTTCCTTGAATCCCATAGGTAGAGGGAGGATCATGGAAGTCTGGATCTGTGGCCATTCCTATATTTATTGGGCTGGAAAGAGAGCAGAGAAAAAAGCTGGGGGAAAGCAGCTGTACCAGGATGTAATACAGTGTAGGTTGGTATGGCACGGCATACGTGGGATGAGATGGACACAGCTGCTTCCCACATTGAAGGAACTCATGGGACGTCGGCCCAGTCCAGACCTAATCATTATACATCTAGGGGACAACGACCTGGTAGGCAGACTATGGGTACACACATACTTACAGATAAAAAGGGACCTAGTGGCAATACGACAGTGGTGGCCTCAGGTGTGCCTCGCCTGTTCAGATATGATACCGAGAGGGGTATGGAGACAGGAGCACAGCCACAGAGCGATGGAGAGGACCAGGAGAAAGATGAATAGAAGGGTGGGGACATTGATAAGGCAGATGGAGGGACAGGTGATACTGTGGGGGGGTAGAAGAATGGGTGGAGGACTTCTACAGGTCAGACGGTGTGCACCTTTCGGATCTAGCCATAGACATGTTCAATACAGAAACAATGGGTTTCATAGAGTCATGGAGAAAACAGGCAAAAACTGGCATATATAAAAAAAAAAGGGAAGAATGGATCATCCCTGAGGTAAGGGAGAGTGATACCCTAAGTATGGGGGGAAGCCAGCCATCCAATGCAAGCTGGAGACTGGCTATTGGGGAAAAAGGGGAGGGGGAAGGGGAAGAAAAAAAGAATAACACAAGAAGAGGAAGAAGAAAATGGTCTCGGTTTTCACCGTTACCTAGCGGAAGAGGAGAAACAGAAGGCAACCAGGTTTTCACCTGGAGGAGGGATAATTAGAGATTGATATGTGGATGTAAATAAATGAAATTTCTGGAAGTATGATAATAAAGAAATGAAAACGGAATATTTAATTATGAATATAAATAAATTAATTGCCAATCCGAGCACAACAACAAACAATGGCCTCTGTCTTTTTGTGAGGGAAAAGGGGGGAATCCTGGACAATGGAGTTTGCCCTTTCAGGGGCAGACCAGGTTGTCCTGGTGCATCCCTTCCCTCTGTCATGGAATGGTTGTGCTCAGGAGGGGTGGGGAGGAGGAAGGAAGGAAGGGGAAGGGCTAAGGACCAGAACAAAGGACAGGTAACAGGAAAGGGGAAGGGGCAAAGGGAGGTACATAAGGGACAGCACAAGGGGGCCTCAGCCACTTTTTGCTGGAGTTTTTTGATTCCTCCCAACCACCCTACTAGACAGAGCAAGAGGGGAAGACAGTCAAAGGGGGACTGTATGATGGGTCTGTCAAGGTGGATGACAGATGAGTCCCGTTGGACAGTTTGGACTGCCAAAGATGGATGGCAGGTGATGATATGGTTGTGGACTGCCAAAGGTGGATGGCAGGGGTAAAAAGGGGAGGAGGGGGAAGAAAAAAGGAATAACACAAGAAGAGGAAGAAGAAAGCGGTCTCGGTTTTCATCGTTACCTAGCGGAAAAGGAGAAACAGAAGGCACCCAGGTGTTCACCTGGGGGAGGGATAATCAGAGATTGATATGTGGATGGAAATAAATGAAATTTCTGGAAATATGATAATAAAGAAATGGAAATGGCATATTGGATTATGAATATAAATACATTAATTGCCAATCTAAGCACAACAACAAACAATGGTCTCTGTCTTTTTGTGAGGGAAAAGGGGGAACTGGGAAAATGTAGTGTATTATGTTTGCCTGCTTTTGTTACTTTTTGCAAAATGGAATACATTTCTTTATCTTGAAATGTGTGTTTTTTAATTAGTGTAGAAATAAAATCCAAACAACAGTATAACAAGTTTATAAGACATGCACTGAAGAAAACATAAAGCTGGTTAAAAATAACTTTATTGATGCACCATCAAATGAGTGTACTTCTCATGCTCTACTAAAATTGGGTGTTCCACATTTGGGTCATTTGTCAAACATTGATATAGACTCTGTTCCAGACAGCCAGATTTATAGGTTGAGAGGAATGGCAGCAGACACCACCTCACCAGCGGGATTAGCAATATCATCTAAATCTGAACAGAACATTTTTTTGTGTGTTTTTGTTGACTGGGAAACGAGGACTATATAGTTCTACCTATTTTCAGCCTCATCCCGAGGGAGGGGGATACAGATGGATGTTAATTGACATTGAATCATATTAAGCTGTTGGTGGTATTTTAGTGAGCTGATCTTACAGTAACTTTAGTAAAACGACCAAAAAGTTTTTTTTGAGGAGGAGTATTATATTTTTAATACAACAGGGATTATCAAGACACACACAACAGGGTAATTCAAAGTAAAGTACTGTAATATCATCACTTCAAGAACTAAACAAAATAACTACAATCAATATAGAAACAGACTAACAAAGTATTCACTTACCTCACAAAACTGTACTGCAGAAATAAAATAAGAAATCACAGACCACGACCGAAAATTCTTAAGAAAAGACTGGGGAAAACACATCATACTAGTGCTCACATTGTTGTTTTGTTTGCCAGCTGAAACATCCCACTCCCCCACACATAACTGCTTCACTAGACTAAACAAAACCATTACTTTTAACTAAATAAATCTGCAAAAATATGAACAAACAATGGTAATCTAGTCACACAAGGCACTGGGATATTTTTTTGAGCGATTTGGTTCAAACGACTCCACTTTCGGAACAGTGTTAAAGGATTTCTGCTGAGATAAACAGAGACATATTTCTTTCCAACTCTTCAATAAGACTACATTGAATGCATTGCATACAGCTCGTTTCTGTACCATGTGACCTCCGATCCCATGGTACAAATTTCACCTGTGTGCCCAACTTCACTGGAGAAGTTATCAACTTTGCCCACAAAGTTACCAAATTCAGAATTCACAAAGTTAGCCCTATACTGCAAACTGGAACTTTGCAGAATGGATTAACTTTGCGAATTGCATTGGTCAGAATTGCAGACAACACTAATCCAGAGTATGTAGGTGACAGTGAGACTATGACCGCCACACAGTCAGTAGACAGTGAGTAGTCAAAGCACTCTAAAAAAAACCTGTGCAACACTCATCAAAAAGAAAAATAACTGGTTTCTAACTGCAACAAATCAGAGTCAGAGAACTTAAACCCACTCCTAGTCAAAGCTGTTTTTACAAAGTCTACTAACACCTGGTCCCAAAACCACACAGCCTACACTAACCAGTTTATTAAGCAAGCACGGCAAATATCAAATATTTTCAATATTGTAAATCTTGTCAGACCAACTTGATAATTTTCTTTAACTGGGTGACAAAGGAGTTAGACTAGGGCAACACTATGGACCTGCTATACTTAGACTTCAGCAAGGCTTTTGACTCAGTTCCACCCAAATGAGTGCTCAACAAGTTATAAGACCTTGGTGCGGCCAAAACTATGGTGAACCGGGTGGTTTGTTAACTAGAGGGGAAACAGCAGTGGGGCGTGGTAAATGGGGTGAAAACAGAAAAGAGGGAGGTTACGAGTAGGTTTCCACAGGGTTCCGTCCTGGGTCTGGTCCTCTTCAGCATGTTCATTAATGACACTGAAGAAATAATCCCAGGCAGTTTGTGTTTCTTTGCAGATGACACAAAACTATGAGGGAGGGTGGATAGTGAAGAGGGAATAAGGGAAATGCAGAGAGACCTACAGAAGCAAGAGGGGTGGTCAAAGGTCTAGCAGTTAAAATTCAATGCCAAAAAGTGCAAGGTAATGCACCTAGGGAAAAACAAACCTAAGATGGAGTACTGAATGGGTGGGGAGAAACTTAGCACTAGAGCTGAGGAATGGCATCTGGGAGTATTCATCAGTAACTCACTTAAGCAAATGAGTCAGTGCAACACGGCCTATAGCACAGCTAACAGGAATCTGGGATGGATCAGGAGGGGATTTTGATAGCAGAAGAAAAGAAGTAATACTTCCCTTCTACAGATCCCTGGTGAGGCCTCACCTTGAGTGCTTTGCCCAGTTCTGGAGTCCTCACCTCAGAGAGGATAATGATAGGCTGGAGAAAGCACACTGCAGAGTAACAAAAATGATTCAGGGCAAGGAGGGCAGATCATATGAGGAATGCCTCAAGGCACTAAATATGTGCTCTCTGGAAACCAGAAGGGAGAGAAGTAATAGGATAGAGACTTTTAAATTCCTTAAAGAATTAATAAAGTGAACTTTGGGGAACTATTTAACCAAAATATCAACTCACAGTCATGCAGACAAAAGTGGAAACTAACAGGGGGGAGGTTCAGGAGGACATGAGGAAGTACTTCTTTACAAAGATTGTGGTGGAACCCAGGAACAATCTGTCAGCGGAGGTGGTGGGTGCAAAAATAGTCAAGGGATTCAAGCAGGGCTGGGACAGAATGAAGGGAATAGCAGTTTCCCGGGGCAACAGGACCAAGGAGGAAAATGAGGAGAGGACAGTAAGGGTCAGTAACTATAGGATTAGTAAGTTGCAGAGATCATAGGGAACTTGGCCAGCTCGATGAACCACTGGTCATTTTCTGCCATCATTGCCAATGTTTCCATGTTTCTAAATGAACAATGGTGTGGCATGAAAATTAAGTACTGCAGCTGCAGAAATGATCTCTATTGCTCTCTTGCCCTTCATTTGTTGAAAACATAGGGTTTCATAGACTAAAGTGAAAAGTGCACCTCAAATGGCAAGTGCCAAGCTGAACATATTTCTCCTCATGGGGGTTTCAGAGCTCTGTAATGTGGTTACTGGTTCAATAACATACGTGTTGCAGCATCTGTCACGTAAGTAAATACATTTGACAACAGATATATGGAGCAATTGGCCAATAGCTCCCAGGTCTTATCTCTGTGGCATGGCACACTGGGTACAGCTTGAAAGGATTAGAAATCCAGTTGTTTCAAAATGCACCCAAACAATATTTCCCAGTAGTTGCAGCACACTAGGTATTTGCCAGCATGCAACACTGGCTATGAAGAGCATGCTCGAGTCACACACTGGAGTCAATATATTATCATGATTTCTGGAAGAGATTGTAAGTAATTAAATAATTAATTTGTTAGGTCAAAGACCATTACAAAGATACAAACACTCAAGAAATACAATATTTCATATGCACTATACATTCATTATAAAGATAAAAAGACAATCAACTTAAAATCTCTCTCCTTGTATCAATGTGCAAAAATATTAATCTTATTTCATTCAAGTAGTGAAATGGCTTTAAGATGATGTGCAACATTAGTTATGAAACATACATCCTCAGTTGTAAATATGATGGTATGCAAAAGCTGTCTATCAAGTGTGCCAATTCCTGCCCAAAGTGGGTAGAGCCATCGAATTCTATGATTTTTGTACCAACAACAAGAAAAAACAACGATATAAATCTTCCATTTCTTTAAAGATACATGCACAATATGTTGCCTCTGTTTCTCTATTTCTCCTATATCTAGCTTTTAGAATATTGCTTTTAAATAACTCCATTCTATATTTTGTGTATAGAGTTCTCATAATATGATCCGTTAGGACTTCCAAAAAGTATCTGAATATGTAATCATTGCTATTTTGGACCAACCAGGAAAAACTGTTCATACCAGCTATAGTTTTAATATCTTTTTGCTTATTACAGATGGTTATTCTCTTAAGACAATGGCCCAGATATTCAGAAATGCACCAAAGCCTGGTGTAAGTCCAGCGTAGCACAAATCTGATGCTCCATGGCACAAGAGGAGCCATATTCAGAGGTTGCACAGGCCGAACTGCGCCAGCACAACCCAGCTGAATATGGCAGAGTTGCACCATGTTGCAAAATTAGATGATCCAGCGCAATGGTGGGAGCAGAGGAGCAGAGCATCAGAGGGGGGAATGGCACAGATAACAGATCCAGGGACAGAGCCATGGAAGCACAGTGACAGGCTACAGGAGGCCTCCACCAGCAGGGCACACACAGGCACCCAGACACCTGGCTCCAGAACACAACAGTGGCACAGATAGCAGGCAACAGGAGGTGCCAATGGCCAATGGAGGGCCACCAAAGGAGCCCCATCTGCAGGCTGCTGGCTATGCCCCCCCCAAGACCATAGCAGGCCACACCAAGGACCATGCAGCAAAGCACACACACACACCACACAGGTACACAGGAAGCACACAAAGTAGGCACAGAATGTGACAGGTGGCAGGTAGCATGGAAGACAACATGGGACAGGCCACAAAACACCAAGCAGAGGCCCCAACAGAGTGTGCGGACAGTACCTGACCAATAACCATGGTTGTGTGCCACCACCACACACACACATACCCCACCACACAGCCCGGACAGCTGGCCCATGGGCACCCCATGGCACAGCCACTGACCCAGGGGATGGACAGCACCACAGTGGGACATGCCACAGCACACAGCAATGAACCATGGAAGTACAACACATGCCCCTTCACATGCACACCACATGGATGGACACTGGGTCACTGCAGCATGGCTCCTCATGCCACCTGCAAAGCAGACACAGACACAGACAGGTAAGTCAGAAAAATATATATTACAACAAACTATTTGCAATAACCAGGGGCTGGGAAAGGGAAGATATAGTGAGGGAAGGGGACAGGGAACAGGGACTGTAGAGTGAGAGGGGAGACTGTAGGGGGAGGTACAGCAGGGGAAACGGGAAAACAGGGGCCAAACTAACAGCGGCCACATCTGGCCACCCTGGCATTCAGATGCTACCACAGCTCAGCCACCAGCATCCCGTGGATCTGAATCACCACCTCCAGTGTTGTCGAGGCCACAAGGAGTGTCTGGTGCACTTGTTGGAAGATCATCAACCTTGACAGTTGTCATCACCGCCAGATGCCTAGAACATGGAACAGGACAGATGATCAGTGCAATGTTCCAAGGAACCATGGCCCTCCACAGTGCGCACTGGGCAGTGGGAAAACACACATACCCCTGGAGGGCCCATAATGGCCATCTGCGGGGGGTGGGCCAACACAGGCCAGCAACATTGCAACAACGACATTACATTAAGGTGGTTCCCTGCCACACAATAGCCTCCTGACTGCGCAATGACAGTCACATGGCACAGTGCATCAGCAGCACCACAGCAACAACAGTGGCAGCTGGACACATGCTCATCCCACCAGCAGTTGGCACATGTGTCCAATGGACATGCCACAGTGGCATGCACCATGCACAGTGTGACAGCCACAGCTGCCACAGCACATGGCACAGGCAGTCGTGCCCTCACTCACTCCCCCTCACCACCCCCCATGTACAGTGTGATGGACCATGACAGTGCCTACCTGCCCTCTGCAGCCCTGCTGATGCTGGTCCTGCTCCATCATGGCCCAATGCAGCCCACTGCATTGTTGCAGCCTGGGCCTTCTGCTGGTCTTCTGGTCCTGAGAATGGAAAGAAGACAGATGTATATCAGGAACCGCCCACAGCAGCTGCACCCACCCCCGTGCACAGGTGTTCCCCCACCTGACATGTCCCGCATGACTGCACAGCTGCATCACAACACAAGTGGAAGCTGGCAATGCCACCCCATGATGCACATAATGACAGTGTACCCCTCTGCAGGGCATGCCATGCAGCCAAGCCAACACCACAGTACAGCACCAGGGCAGACATGCAACATGGGATGACTTACCTGGCTGTGGCACAGTCCCATACCTGTCGCATGCCTGTAACCTCCTCAGGCACTCCGGGTCCCACTGCATGAGGTCCCCATATTGGTGGCGGCATTGCTTGCCTGACCAGGGCACCCCTGTCTTGTGTGCCAGGATGGCAGCTACTGTATCTCCTGCCACACATTGCCCCTGGCCCACTGCAGGATCACCTGAGTTGGCTATCCTTTCCTCGGTTTGGGCCTTTGCTTTTCTGACTGCCTTCCCCACTTCTTTCTGCTTTAATTGATACAGTTCCCTGTCATGCTCTGTATGTGATTCCTTATACTTTTTGAATGCAGCCTTTTTCTCCTTAACCTTCCCTGACACTTCTTTTGAGAGCCATAGTGTTTTTTTATTCCGCTTTGATTTCTTTATTTGTTTCACACAAAGGCTTGTTGCCTCCATGATGGCAGTTTTGATTTTTCTCCATTGTTCTTCCACCCCTCCTTTCTGGCTATTTGCTAATGCATTCCTCAGGTATTCACCCATTTTGCCAAAGTCAGCCCTTCTAAAGTTCAGTATCCTTGTATTTGTATGGCTTGTCTCCATGGTTGTGTTTATTGTGAAGCACACTGTGCAGTGGTCGCTTGTTCCCAGGTGTCTACTGACTTCTAAGTTTGTGATCCTCTCTCCATTTGAGAGTACCAGATCTAATATTGCTCCCTCCTGAGTGGGTTCCACCACTAGCTGTCTGAGGCATGCTTCCTGTAGGGCATCGAGAATGACCCTGTTCTTGGATGTGGCTGCAGTCCATGTTGCCCAGTTAACATCTGGCATATTCAGGTCCCCCATCAACAGTATCTACCCTTTTTTGGCCATGGTGGCCATCATTCTGTGCAGTGGCCCTGATTCTTGGGCCACCCTGACCGCAGTCTGCAGCTGTTGCCCTGTCCGCACATGGGCGGTGTGTGTGTGCCCACCACTGGTGTCATGCCTGTGTGTCATGCTGTATACTGCCTGTGTTGGCCAGCTGCTAGTTGTGTGGTGTGGGCGTGATGAGGGCAGACTAGTGCCGGTTGCGCCTGTGCATCAGTGCAATGTGTCTGATCCATGCCACATACCAACACCTGAGTGGGTGGGTGCATGTGTGTGTGGGTGTATGGGTGTGTGAGAGTTTGTTGCCATGTGTGGTCATGTGCAACTGATTCCCCTACCTCTACAGTCACAATAAACACAGCAATAGAGTCAAGCCATACAGAGGCAAAAGTACTGGACTTTAGGAGGGCTGACTTTACCAAAATGGGTGAGTGTCTAAGGAATGCACTAGCAAATGGGCAGGAAGGAGGGGTGGAAGAACAATGGGGAATAATAAAAACTGCCATCACAGAGGTAACAAGCCTTTGTGTGAAGCAAATAAACAAAACAAAATGATGTAAGAAACCACTATGGTTCTCAAAGGAAGTGGCAGTGATGGTTCAAGAGAAAAAGAAAGCATTCAGGAAGTACAAGGAATCACAGAAGGAGCAGGACAGAGAACTGTATCAGTTAAAGCAAAAGGAAGCTGGGGAGATAGTCAGAACAGCAAAGGACCAAACCGAGGAAAAGACAGCCAACTTAGTTAAGAAGGGGGATAAAACCTTTTATAGGTACATCAGGGAGCAAAGGAAGACCAAGGGAGGATAGTGAGGCTTAATAAAGGGAGGGAGGGTGGGCAGAGGGTGACTGTGAAAAGGCAGAAATACTAAACAAATATTGTTGCTCAGTATTTACAAAGGAAGAGGGAGTACCTAAACAAACAGTAGAAACACTCTGGATACAGAAGTTGATACCAGCCCATTTACAGAAGAAAGGGTTCTGAAAGAACTCTTAAAACTGAAGGTGGACAAAGCAATGGAGCTCTGATGAGATTCATCCCAGAATTCTAAAAGAACTAAGGGTAGAACTAGTGACACCACTGACTACCCTCTTTAACAAATCATGGAGGATGGTGTGGTACCTGGGGACTGGAGGAGGGCAGATGTGATTCCCTTCACAAAAGTGGGAGCAAGGCAGAAGCAGGAAACTACAGACCTGTTAGTTTAACCTCAGTGGTAGGGAAAATGATGGAATCACTTCTGAAGGAAAGAATTGTCGAGTATCTAGAGGCCAGAGGGGCACAGAACCCAAGGCTGCATTGATTCACAGCAGGAAGGTCATGCCAGACAAATCTGATAGATTTCTTTGACTGGGTGACCAAAGTAGTAGATCAGGGAGGGGCTGTGGACATGGCCTACCTAGACTTTAGCAAGGCATTTGACACAATCCCACACAAAAGATTAATATACAAGTTAGCCAGCCTGGGAGGGTCCCAAGATGATAGCCTGTAAAGAATTGGCTGGAGAATAGGACACAGAGAGTAATAGTAAATGGAGTCCACTCTGAAGAAAGAGGGTTACTAGTGGGTACCGCAGGGTTCAGTATTAGACTGGTCCTCTTCAATGTCTTTATAAGCGACATTGCAGAGAGACTGGAAGGAAAGTATGTCTCTTTGCAGATGACACAAAGATCTGCAACAGAGTTGATGCACAAGGTGGCGTGGAAAGGATGAGAAGGGACTTGGCAAGGTTAGAGGAATGGTCAAATGTATGGCAGCTTAGATTCAATGCTAAGAAGTGCAAGGTAATGCACCTGGGAAACAAAAACCCAGGGGAAGAGTACACAATGGGGGGTGAGATACTAACAACAACAAAAATGGAAAGGGACCTGGGGGTAGTCATATCAGATGACCTAAAGGTGTGCAAGCAATGTGAGAGGGTAGTAAGGAGGTCTGGGGGGATACTGGGATGCATAGGGAGAGGCATCACCAGTAGAAAACAGGAAGTTATTATCCCTCTGTGCAGACAGCTGGTCAGATCCTATCTGGAGTACTGCTTGCAGTTCTGGAGACCCAATCTCCGCTAAAACATAGACAGGGTGGAGGCTGTCCCGAGGAGGACAACTAAAATAGTGCAGGGTCTGCACCGTAAGACATATGAAGAGAGACTTAAGGAGCTTAATATGTATAGCCTCGAGGAAAGGATGGAGGGAGAAGGGGGACATGATAGAAACTTTCAAGTACCTCAAGGGAATCAACAAAGTCCAGGAGGGTAGCATCTTTCAAAAAAAGAGGTGTGCAAGAACAAGGGGGTACAATTTGAAGATAGAGGGAGGCCAGCTCAGAGGTAATTTAAGGAAGTATTTTTTCACAGAGAGGGTTGTGGATGCATGGAGTGGCCTTCCGGAGGAGGTTGTGGAGTCAAAAACAGTGGTGGAATTCAAGCATGCATGGGACAGTCATAAGGCAATTCAAGGGGGTTGGGGTAGGAAGAAGTAGGCTGCTGGTTAACTAGAATCTGAAGCTTGTCCATTAGGTAGGGAAATGGGCAGACTGGGTGGGCCAAGCGGTCCTTATCTGCCATCAAATTCTCTGTTTCTATGTTACATCATGCCTCAGTGTGTGCATGCCCAGTGCCATGCACGCCCCTGCATGTGTGCTGTACCTGGGTGTGTGGCCCATGCCTGTGTACCACACCACCTATCTGTGTGCACCATAGTGCTCCTCTGCGATGGTGTCCCAGTGGCGTCACATCTGCTGGAGCAGCTGGGGGTCCCTCCACCAAGGGGGTGCTTGTCCACCACCATCTGTCCCATTGCCTCCATCATCCCCACTACTGTAACCCTCATCAGCCTCGACAGCTATCCCATGGTCAATGGCCATGTTGTGCAGTATGCAGCAGGCCAGGAATAGGCCACATGCTTTTTAGGGGCTGTACTGTAGGGCACCGCCTGACCTGTCTAGGCAATGGAATCATTCAGCATGCCAAAGGCCCACTCGATGATATTGTGTGTTCTGGCTTGTATCTCATTGTACCAGTCTTCTGCTGGGAATGACAGGCACTGGTAGGGGGTGAGCAGCCAGGGCCTCAGTGGATATGCGCTGTCACCTGTGTAGAGATTGACATGGTTAGTCCTCTGCTATTCTGTGTTGTGCCCCTTCCCTGTCCCTGGTGCCCACACCACCATGCACTCACTGCCCATCCCCATCCCCAGGTCTGCTCTGCTCATCGGCCCTTGCCCATGTCATACTCACCCAATAGGTGGCCCATGGGGATGTCCCCATGTTCAAACCTATGGCACAGCACAGATCTGTGCCAGTTGAATTTGTCATGTGCACTACCCGGGTGTGTGGTTCAGACATTAGTGATGCTCCCTGTGGCTTCGCACACCACCTGGCAGTTGACACTTCGGCTCCCCTTCCTGTTGATTTATGCCACACCCTCAGGGCCAGGTGGCATGTGGATGCCCACATGGGTGCAGTCAATGGCCCCAATCATGCCAGGCTTGCGTGCCACCCTGTGGAGGTCCTGGATGGTAGCTGTATGCTCCACTGTATGCTGAGGAAACAGATATATTCGGAAGCACATGGCAGCAGTGCATTGAGGAACTGTGTGAGGAGGTGGGATATGGCTGACTGGGTTATGCCTGTGGTGTCCCCTGTTGGTCTTTGGAGGGTGCCCATGGTGAGAAAGCACATGACGGCAGTCACTTTCATCTCCACAGACATGGCATGCTCCATCTGGTGGGTGCCTGCATCTCCTCACTGCACAGCTCACAGAGCTGCCTCAGAATGGCCCTGTTCAGGCAGTACCAGCCCACGATCTCCATGTTGCTGTAATTCTCAAAGGTGATGCAGGCACGGTACCACCTGTGTCAGGCATACAGCTGGCAGGCCCTTCCTTGGCTATGTCACTGTTCTTCCTGCCCCCTCACACCCCTCATTATGGTCTCCATCATGAAGGGTGCACTGTCCATGGCCCTTGCTGTCCTTTGTCACCCTGCATGGTTGGTAGCTGGCTATGTGGCACCCTAGCACACAGTATGTGTGTGTGTGTCTCTCACATTCTCTCCCTCTCTCTGCCCCTCTCTTCCTCTCCCAGGCCACCTCTCTGTCCCTGTCCTCCTGTGTCTGTCTGTCTGTGCCTCTATCTAACTCTCTCTGTCTCTCACTCTCACCCGTGGCACAAGTGCTGTCTGTGTGTTTGCGCCCCTGTATTTATAGGAACAAGTCTGCTCAGAGCAACTTCGATTTGCTCCACACTTGTGCCATGGCTTCACAGTTGAATGTGCCGCTGCACTGGATAGTCATGGGACCACCCCCTGCTCTTTCGCCTGCATTCAATATAGTTGCGCATTGGCACAATGGGTTTTGCATTGCACACTGGCTCCCACTGAATATGGCTCCTTGGTGCAATACTGCACTTGTGTCAGTGCAACTCAGTTGCACCATGCACAACTGCTCAGAATATCTGGGCCAATATGTTTTGTATTTTGTACTTATGGCAATACCCTTTAGCAACATATTGTTTCAGAAATTACAAACCATATTCCTGAAAGGCCATATTGATTTAAGACACTGAAAGGATAGCCTTGAAGGGTTCATGCTGATTATTTTAATCCAATAGTTTATGTACCTAGATACATTCAGTGACTCTAGACTAGTAATACAAAGTTTTACTCTAACTAGGGCTATAGGGGTTGAGGCACTAACACCTAAGGTTGACCAATACAGCCTATTCAAAGGAACTTCCAGAGGTCTTATTTTTCCAATTTACCAGATTTCACACTGGTATAGTGCTAAAGATACATATTTGGCTTCTGTTGCTTTTAATATGGGGATAACTGAATTTCCACCATATCTGTGATTAAATGTATTTAAGGCACCTGCTGTTTTTTAAGCATTGTTATTTGGGCTTGTATATACTTATTCCATAGCCCATCATTAGATAAAACCAATCCCAGGTATAAATAGGACTTTACAATTTTAAGCTTCTTTCTACCCACATACCAAATGTTCCTTGTGGTATTTGAACCGAACACTACAACCTGGCTCTTAATTTAGTTAATTTTCAAATTATTGTCCTGAGAAAACTTATTTAAGATCATGAGCTTTTCTGGAGACCAGACGGTGACAATGAATCGATGGCCAAATCAGTGGCATAAACCAGATCAGGGCAAGAACTTGTATTACTAAGTGGGGAATCGGTCTTGGAATCCATTAGTTGAGCTACTGTAGTCGACGGTTTATATAAATGCAGAACAATATTGAGGCTAAGACACAGCCCAGCCTAACACCTTTATTAGTTCATATTTTGGTGGAAAGCTGACCATTTAACCCCAATCTAACTTGTGCCCATGTTTCATTATACAGTTTCCTTATGATACTAATCAATGCAGGCTGGATGCCCATTTGATGCATAATTAGCCATAATTTGGCATGCAATATATTATCAAACACGGTACTGAAATCTATAAATGCAATGTAAAGTTTTTGTTTTTTTAAAGTAACATATTTTAAAAAAAGGTGATTAATATGTCAGTTGTACAGTAGCCAGCTCAGAATCCTGCATGGAAATCTGAGAGTAAACCAACTTGATTCAATTACTCTCATTATCTAAAATAATTTTTGAAAAATGTTTACTTTGAACATCTAGTAATGAGATTGGTCGGTATATATTTGGGTCACCTTTGTCACCCTTCTTAAAATAGAGATTATAGTGGCACCCTTCCATGAAGTTGGAAAATCATTTTTCAAAGTGCACAAATTATAATAGACAGTCAGTACTTTAGACCACACTGTTAAGGGTGCTAAATACACCTCAGATGGAGTTAAGTCCATGCCCAAGGCCTTTTTTCTTTTTAACATAGCTGTTGCGAAAAAAGACTTCACTATATGTGATTGGTTTAAAAGATATCAAACTAATTTTATCTTCCTAGACAGTGGCATATTCAATAATATCAGGGTTGGAGAAGAGACTGGAATAGTGTTTGGCCCACTGTTCCAATGAAATAAATGTGTCAAGTTGATATTAGCTATTATTTGTGCCCCTGGCAAAAAAAAAAAAAAAAAATGACTGACAATCATTTCTATAGACTGCCTCTAACATAAGTCCCCATTATTTAAGTTGATACTCCTGTTTTTCCTTTAGGAAAGCCTTATAATCCTCTCTGGCTTTGTTTAGGAATTTTAGTGACTCCTTATTTTTAGCCATTTTGTGACCCTTATTATTTGCCTTAATGCTTTCTTATGACTCCAACAATCTTTATCAAACCAGGTAAATGGTGGATTGTACATAACTTCCTTCGTATTAGGGCATGTCATGAGATCTCTAATTTTCTTAAGACAATCTGTTATAGTTATACCCATAGATAACGTGGTCCTGTCTTTTGTAGGAGTTGTATCAAACCTGTATTGTGTTTCTTGTAATATAAGAAAATACTTGCTGTATCTGTCATGCCATCTAATTTTGTTTGAGTTCCTAATATCACACCCTAGCAGTTTTTTTTGGCTATTAAGTATTCTTTATTTTCATTTTCATGCTTACAAACAGACAATAACAACTGTTAGTACATCTTACAGGAAGGAATTGAAGTCCCCCAAGAGAAACGTACTCTCTAATAACTCGTAATAACATTCACAGGTAAAAGGTGCTGAGAAACACGTAAAAAAAAAGAAAAAAGACATTCTCCCTCCCTCCTCCCCAATGTTAAACAATCAGAACCCACCCCCACATGCACCCCACTTAATATTTAGGACAGAATCTGTGGTCTGGTCCAACTACAAAGACATCTTGTAACAATCTGTCAGTTGCCTGTTATTTGCCCATCTATGCCCAGGAAGAATAATTAATAATGGGAGGACCACTATTAGTATCTGAATTTATCTTTTAGCTCTCCAAACAAAACTCCCCATGTTTCTTGAAGTCTGGCCCAAGAATTAGTGGCATTCACCACACTCCTCTCTGCATTTAAGGCAGTTAGGAATTCTGACCATCACTCTGTAATGGACGGTGTCCAAGGGTACTTCCAATGCCTTAAGATTTAAGTTTAGCAACCAAACACACCATGGCAATTTGTGTTCTAAGTGTAAGCAAAGGGACCTTAGAGTAGTACCCTAATAAGCAAATTTCCTCTGTGAAGTAAGCAGAGAGAAGAAGATATTTTAAAATGTGGTCTTTGACCACGTTCCAGAAGTTCTGAATCTTAGGACATGTACATAGCTTATGGTATGATGAAGCAGAGGAAGTGCCACATTCCGGACACTCTGGTGAAAATAATTTCCCCATCCTATGAAACTTATAAGGGGTATAATAAAGGTTATGTAAAACATTGAATTGAATATTTCTTAATCTATCCTGCTTAATCAACTTAAAATTATTCAACCATATAGACTGCCATTGGTCATCCGTTAGCTGGGTTTGTAAAGTGTATTTCCAGTAATAGGCTGCAGGAGCATATATCTGCCATTAGCTACTAACTAGTGCTTTACATAATTTTGAGACAGGTTTGACTTTTTTGACTAGTTCTAGATAGGGACTTATGAAGGGCTCTAGTCTCTCTATCCAAGGAGTCTTCCCTGGGAAGCTTCTTAAGCAGTGTTGCATGTGTTCAACTAAATCACTTGAGTCTGAGCGAGTGTGTCTATTTGCCACCACCATAGATAAGCATTTCCTTGTTTGCTGTTTTGAAGTTGGTACCGTTGGAGCTGGGTTTCGATGGGGCAGGACTGGACAGGGAAACTGTGGAGATCATAGACAGCAAGTGCCACAACTTGATCGGACATCAGATATGGTTAGTGTTTTCCTTATGTGTTAAATGACGTAAGCAGAAGCGGGCGTATGATTTGAAAGCCATGTGTGGCAGCAGTGGAATCAGTTGTTTCCTCATTGTCTGGTTTCTACGATAGATTTACTGCCACTTTGCAAGTGTTCAAACATTTCTTAAAGCGTTTTGGGCAGGGCGGACTCATTAATTTATGTGTGTGGCATGGCTATTGGCAGACATGTAGTGCACGTTGCCAGAATAACAGTCTATAAGGACACAGCTCTGACAACCTGTGCACCAATCAGAGTACTAGAAATGTTTTCACCATTTTATAAAGTGATTTAAGAGAATAGCTTAATTAAAGCTTTACCCAAATATACTTCAGGTGATATGCAACTCTTCACAAAGTAATAAACACACTTAAAAAAGAGATGGAGAAAAGTCCCAATAACTGCAAAAGTTCTCTGTAGCACATTATTATGCAGTGGAAAGTCAGTAGGAGCTGAAGCTAGGTCTTAGTTAATCAGTATAGGACTCTAGAAGTAAAGGCAATTAGTGCTGAAAACACATGACCTTGTTCTAGGTTCTTCCAGACTCTCACAGCTTATAAAATCCACTTATATTTCAGACACATTTAGTCAAAAAGGCTCTGGAAACTCTGTCCACAACTTCCAGTGCTTAAATTTTAACATACTTTTCACCCCTTTTCCTTTGTTAGCCACAGAAGAATCAGTAATAATTAGGGTAATTGTGAAAATTGGCAAAGCAGGAAATGGCCAGTCATGATGTATTCTGTAAGATAGAGCAAGCAAAAGAGAGGGAAATGAAAACAGTATGTAAAAACTACAAAAACTGTTATTAAAACAAGGATGAGAGTAAGGAAGCTAAAAAAGAATAATGGGGTGAACACTCTAAAATAATAAAAACTCCTTATATAAAAATGTTCTCACAGCTTTCTAATGTTAAACATTTCTCAAAACATTGACTGTACTACAAGCAGTATAAATGATGCAACAAAAGTAAAAACTAGAAGGGAATTTACTATAATTGTAGATGCATACTATTTTAAGGTAAAAATTCAGACTTCGACTGACTCCAATAGAAAGGACACACCAATCTGCTGACAGGTGAACAGGAAAATGGTGAATCTAACTGTCAGCATGCCATGCGTGTGCTATGTACACTAAAATCACATGTGTCCTACTACCAATAGAGGCTTGCTCTTAACTTAAAGAAATCTTTTGTAAATCTGTTATGTTTCTACAAAACAAGATATACAAAAAAGAGCCATAAAAGAGAAAAAAACAAAAAAAGGAAAAAACAAAGAGCAAGTCAAACCCCTCAAAATCCCCAGGGATACACAAAAAAACCCCACAAAGCTGCAAACTTACTTAACAAAAACTCCAGAGACACAGGGGAAAAACAGGGACAGAAACATACCAAGACCAGAGATAAGGAATTGGCATTTACTCTCCTTAGGAAAGCAAACAGAACAGTCTGAGAAGCAATTTCTAGAGGGTTGTATTCAATCCCATTTTGCTTCCTCTTATCAACATTACAGCTGCCACTGAATTTTAGGACATAAAGCATTCTACTTCTTTTTAGATTTTTTCCTTCCTAATCAGTGGCAGTGGCTACTCACATAGTCAAGCTCAAAAGGGACATCCCTCCTTTCTCTGATGCTCTGATTCTCCATCTCTCCATTTCTGTGTTAGCCTCTCTGCTATACTTTAATGTGGTCACAATGGAGCCTTTGCTCAAAGGTATGGAGTGCCTCTGCTCTGCATATGTGAGGCGTGGAGACACTCCGTACCCATTGCGCCCTATCACGGGATGCACAAAGGGGGTCATGCAGCCCCCCACACACCCGACCCCCTGCCTCATGGACTGCAATCCACTGGGGGTGGGATGGGGGCATTCCAGCACTACATGCCATGCACCAAGGCACTTAGTGCTGGCCACGGGGGTGCGGAGGAAAGCTCAACTTATGACAGGGGAAACCTTGCCATAACACAATATACACCCCCAGGCACGTGCCCAGCCAGTTGTGGAGGACATGGAAGACATCCACTGTGCTGCCCCAGTCCACTAGGATGATGATGGCAAGGGCTGCGGCAGCTGGATTTGTGATCGCCCATACACCTTGTGCTGCCATGACCATCACTGCTGGTGCCAGACAATCCCACCCATGGTCATAGCAGCCCGATCCTGTTGTGCCAGGCATTCCACCCAACCACCTAGTATCGCCCCTACAGGCATTCCAACCCTACCCCTTGGTGGGATGCTAGCACCCAGAGTGGTGGAGAGTGCCTTCCCACCTCTGTTCATGAAAATCAGTATGTTGTGTTCAGTGGCACCCCGGTCCTGCACACCCATCCCCTGGTCCAGCCCCTTCCACTCACAATGGTCAAAGACACCCCCATGGGCACTGACAACCCCACCCATACCTGCAGGTTGGTGTCACCAGCCATTCTGTCCTCTGACACTGGCCTGCAGGTGCAGGAGGGGTTGCCAGTGCCCTCAGGGAGTGGTGGGTGCCACTGACAACCAATGTGGGTGGGGGTTTGGACCAGAGCCTAGTTGTGCAAGTCTGAGGCATGTCTGTGCAAGAGGGGGCTTGCTGCATGGGATCTGGGTTGCTTGCATTGTGTTGATGGTGTGGTGCAACAGTGCAGTGGGTGGAGGTCTCAGCCATGAGAGTAGCCACCAGATGGGGCATAAACGTGGGTCCAGGTGTCTGCTGGTGCTATTCATGCACCCAGACCGGCGCTGCAGCACAAGGGATTCACTATGGACCCAGGATGGGCATCCTATTGGATGCCTGGCTGGGTCTGTGACTCCTCCCCCAGCTGCCCTGTGGAGTCATGTTTGCCATTGGGGTGGTCCCACAGATAGGTTGCACACGTTGGTGAATGCCAGTGGCACACCGCTGCCTGCAGGTGTCGAGCTGTGGGGGAGGGTTACATGCCTTTGCATTGTAATTCCTGCCCATTGAAGCATAGACCCCACTGAGCTCCTTTCTTGCCGTGAAGGCCACTGTTGAAAAGTAAAGAAACAAGAAAGTGTCCGGGGTGACAGAGGTTTTGTCATACAATACCGGTACAGTTAAAGTTTTGATATTCAGGCAATGGTATCATACCTTTCGTAATGCATAAAAAAGCCTGTAGAAACCCAGCTTCATCTGCTCCTCCAAGTTCCTTCACAGCAATAAAAATGGAGCAATTCCAAAAAAGCACTGGAAGAGACTGATGATGGGCACAGTCCACTAGGACTGAAAGCTGGCAACATAGTCAGTGACAATGTTGAAAATATAATAAAGGCAATGAATGATGCTGGTTTCCTGAGGGTTCCCTGTCTCACCCATTGTTTGAATCTAATTGTGCAAGAATTCCTCTCACAACCAGATATTAAAACTCTGCTGACTGTGTGCTGTCATAGTTATGTGCATTTTGCCCACTCCAGTGTGCCCAGGTATCATTTGCAGGTCCTGCAACATTGAAATGGTCTGCTTCAACACTGCTTAAAACAGGAGGTGATGACAAGATGAAAGCCTACTTTGCTAATGCTGGATCAACTGTATGAACACTGCAAGGAGGATTCAGAGTACATGCTGGTTCATACCTGCAGTGAAAGTGCTAGAGTTTGCAACTTGCTTACCACAGAACAATGTTGGCTCATTGATGGCTTAATCATGACCCTGAAGACATTTTATCATGCCACACGGGCAGTGAGTGCTAAAAATATCAGTATGAACCAAGCTATTCCACTCCTTCAGGTGCTGAGGCAGACACTGTTAAATGTTCAGGTACAGCTGGGAGATGAAGAAGACTCCACCACATCTGCAATAGTGGACCATATTCTGCCAGTGCTGGATACCAATGCATTCCTGCAAGGCATAGTGACATCCCTAGACTTTGCCATTGCCACAATTTTGGACCCAAGATATTTCCACAGTCCTTCAGAGTGGACATGACTGTGTCAAAGAATTGAAAGAATGCTCATTAAAAGAGTGCTTAGTGTTTAGCTACTGCATAAATATAAGCAGCAGATAACTAGCAGAATGAGTGGCATCAGCAGTATTGAAAAGGTTAGCAGTGGAAATCAAGCTCTTCACATCAAGCAACATCATGGCAATCCACTGTGGGCAGTGCTATCTAAAGCTGGAGTACAGGATTATACAGAAGAGAAGGAGGAATTAGAGTAGCTAGTACTCAAGGTAGCTGAAGAAATGGTTGAGTCCTACATGTCTGACCCACAAAAATTAAGGACGGATGATGAGTCCTTCTGTACTGGAGAAAGAGTACACATGACTGGCCTATGCTTGCATCCATTGCAATGAAGAACCCTAGCTGTCTTGTAGCAAGTATTAGCTCAGAAATGGTCTTCAGTACAGTAGGGGCCATAGTCAGTGATCACCAAACAAACTTGTCCCCAAACATGCTAGCACACAGACATTCGATAAGATGAACAGTTAACCCAACCCATCCAGTCAAGTGACATCACTAGTAAAGATAACCAAATATGATGATGATGAAAAGGGCCATTCAGACCCTGCAGATACAAACAACTTTCTTTAAAAGAATTCCCATTTGGTGGGAATTCTTATCTGAAAGGTGGATTTGTGTTTGGTGAGGAGGGAGCATGAATAGTGTTTCAGAGTAAAACTGACCAGGCTGGCCCACCAGCGCAGTGGCTGGATTTCTGCCTGGTACACTGACAACCAAGGTTCGGATGTGAGCCCAGGAGTCAGAGGGCCAGCTGGAGGGGGGGGATCAAGTATCTGATGTACTGTTCTCCTTCTGCGGGGTTGGAGGGTGTGACAGTACTCAGTGCTTGATCGACCCCTGGTGGAGGTTGGGGTTGTCACTGGCAAGGCTTGCTGGTTCTGGGAGATGTTCCAGACATTAGTGCTTCATGCACCTCTACATCATTGCATGCCACATCTCCCAACAATGGGTGATAAACACCTGGATGAAGCATGGAGGATGTCCGCCTCACACATCGAGCCCCATGTAGCTGGCCAAGGCATTCTGCCACTAGATCTCTATGTGTCACCATGCAAGGAGTAGTGGAGGGTGTTCCCTGACAGCCCCACCCTAGGGTGTAATCCAGGGAGCACTCTGGTGGCAGCAGGTAAGTCAAGGGGGATGGGGTGAGTAGGTAGGGATGGCAGAACAATTGGAGAAGCCAGCCAGAGGAACAAAATAAAAAAAAGTGAAATTTACCAGAGTGTCCATAAGTACCTTCCCATTGTTTTTCTCTCTCAAGAATGCAGTATTATTACTGACTCTAATACACGGGCCATCACTGATTACCTGTCAGCACCTTACCATATGTTATCTCTCATGAATGCAGTGCTGTTACTGACTTTCAAGCCTGAGCCACCAGTGAGTGTGCAACAGCTCCTCCCATTTCTTATCTCTCAGGAATGCAGTATCATTACTGACTTTTATACATTTGACAGCAGTGACTGCCCAGCAGCACCTTCTCACATTTTATCTTTGAGGAATTCAGTATTAGTGAGCCACACATGACTTTGGTTTCATACTACTGTCCTCTAACCACTCCACCTGATGTTATATCTAAAATGAAGGTCATGGTCAACATCATGTACCAGAATAACCTCTAGTAACCTCTATTAATTGATCACATCACCAGAAACTGAATTGTGCAAACTCTATTATGGGCCAATGAACAAAATAAATAACATCTTCATCATACATGCCAACTGCTGTTCTGCAACCCTGGGCAGATATATGAATACACATGACCCTTACTCATTGATTGAGAATGAAATCTCCAGCTGCAAAGCACATCTCAGACAAAGAAATTTTTCTAGTACTATTCTGCTTTTGGCAGAGAGCAATCTTGCTATCAGAGCAAGGCCAAGAGGCAACTGACTAAGGCACTAGAACTTTATTACGAGAACACTTCCTACTAAGGGGTAAGCAGATAGATACTTTATTAGAAATGTAGGGTCTGCAAGGTTAATTGGGACCTTCGATTAGGATAAAATAAACAAAAAAACAAGAGTTACTATGCTTGTCTGAGTTGGGGGAAGGGAACTGTTATCATTTTTGTAGTTAGCTTGGTGAGGAGGAGAGCTGTAAATTGGGGTGTGTGGCTTAGGCAGAAGTAAATCAGGTGTCCGCATTTAAGTTTCCTAGGTGGCTTTTGGCAGACTCAAATCTTGTTATCAGAGCAAGGCCATGAAGCAGCTGACTGAGGAGCTAGAACTTTACTGCTATATGGTATTGCCCTCACACTGTCCTGCCCTTTGCCAATTCCAATTTTATAGGCAATGGATTTGACTGACAACAGGAACTTCATATCTAAGAGCAGGAAGGGAGGGATCACTGAGATGCATAAGACTTGCCATCCTTGAAGGAAAAGAGTAGCTGTCCCCAACCCAGCTGCTGGAGGTCTGACTCTGAGCAAGGAAGAAGGAGACTACCGAATAATACAGGAATATCTTGTCCCAGAACAGGAAGGGTGTGGTAGGGTCGGTGACCCCCCCCCCAAAACATTGATATGCTCACTCGGATACAGAGCATATGTAATTACCTGCCTGTGTATTGGAGGTAGTTAGAGAACATTGTGGGCTAAAATATTAAAAAAATCTGTTGCAACAGTCTCCTGCTCTTCTAATCTCTTCCTTTTACTATCGCTCCTTCTCTGTTATTCCCCTACTCAAGCTTGGCCACCTTTGAGCAGTCTTTCTGTCCCTTTCCTTGATTCCAGCTCGTTTTCATTAAATATTAAAGCCCCAGTGTTTAAAACGTTCTGTGCTTGCAGTACAAGCTGTACAGATTAATTTTTCCTTCTCGAGCGTGCATGCGTTCACTTGGTCACGACTAATGCGATCGTGGAGCTAATGCGTTGATGCGACTGTGCCATTGTGCGAATGTGCAAAGACACCGGAAAAAGAGTTTGTTATGGCGTTTTCACTATCTGGTGATTTATGAACAAGTTAACAGCCTTTTTGCTAGTTTTTAGTATGAGAAGCTCAGAATTATGGTATATCTCAGAATGTTAACTGAGAATCATTTGAAAAGTGGTGTTTGTTTGTTCCTTACATCAAAAGGTTAAACTAGTACTTTTAAAAGGGAAAAGGCAATGCATGCCACATTTAAAAGGAGAGAGATAAAAATGTTTACCTTAAAAGGACCAACGTCTCCTAATGTGGTACAATAAAAACATAGACCACAAATTACTTGTAAAGTACTTCCAGCCTCCTCTCAGTCCAAATTCCTTATAGGATTGAGCGGCCCTTGGTGACCCACTTTTATGATGCAAGTTGGGGGAGGAGTTAACTAAGTCATGTGCTCCTCCACTTGTATAAAAGGAAGTGAATGCGAAATGTTGAGTCAGTGTGCTGTAGGAAGGCAAACCTACCAGATAAAAAAAAAACAAAAAAACCAAAAACTACCAGATGCCTAGTCAGATTCTAGGTGCCTTTTTGGCAGGAATTTTTATTTCTTGTTAAAGATATGATTTCCTGTGCCTTATGATTTTTTTTGAAAGTTATGTACAAATTCTGCTTTAAGTTCATTTTATTTTTTTCTGCTTCTAATAAATTTCGAAGTATTGGATCCTGACTGCTTTCTGGACTTTATTGGACACCCCCACGTGCACAAAGGGTGGGAGCTAGAGGGGCACAAAGGCAGTAGGAAAGTTGGGAGAAAAAAAGAGGGATCAGAGAGTAAGCATACAAAGCAACAGGAGTGGGGATACAAATAACACACGAAGAGAGTGGTTCAGTGCAGTGGCTGGGGGGCCGCAGTCTTCTGGGAGACATTGTTGAGGATGCGGTGCTGTCCCTTCTGCAGGCACCTCTCCAGGCTGAGGGAAGATGTTGCTCATCTCCAGGCTGAGTTGGCCAGAATACGGGGGAACTCCTCCTTTGTCCAGGGACCACCTAGTCCACCCCTGCTGCCTTAAAGGTTGCCTAGACTGAGGAACAGCTGGACAATGGTGGGCTCAGGAAGGGTGAGGGTGGTGGGGCAGAGGCACATCCCTCCTGCGGTTACACTCCACAAGTTTTTTGCTGCACTAGGGGGGAGGCAGAAGACCCTAGTGGAAGAGGAGGCAACTCCTGGTGGGGGATTCTATTGTTAGGGGGTGGACTTTCAAAGTGGATGGAGTGCAAGAGAGGAGAGTTAAGTGCCTAACTGCCACCATGGCTTGGAGGGATGGGAAGTGCATCCAGAGAATCACTGGGGCATCAGGATGGAAGGGTGAGCTAGACCATTGTCCACCTGGGGAAGAATGATCTGGCTGATGATGAGGTTAGGGTAGTGCAGGAGGACAGGCAGCTGGGGAGGATTCTTGGACAAGTAGCATGCACTGTAACATTTTCAGAGGTGTTACCAGTCAATGATAGGGGGAGGACAAGGCACTCTGCACCACAAGATTCAAAGCATGGTTGAAGGACTGATAAAGAGTAAAGGGCTTTGACTGGGGTCCCACCTAAAGTAATATAGTCCTATAAATGTGGGATGAATGACATCCATCCAGAGGAAAACAAGATTGTCAGTGGGAGGTTCAAATGCTTCATTGGCAGGAATTTAAACTAGCCAAGGGGAGTGGTGAAAGTAGGCAGGAAAATGCTAACTCCTCCTCCCCCCCAGGATAAAGCAGTCTGTAGTGAGTAACCTAGGGTTGGGAACTCGATACTAAAACCTAAAACCTGAGGTAGAATGACAGAGATAAGGAAGAAGAGGAGTAAAAACATGAGGTGAAGGGAGGGAAGACATTAGGATAGGAGGGGAGCTACTAGGAGGGGAGGTTGCAAAGTTTCGAAGGCCATGTGCATAAATGCCCCCAGCCTGGAAAATAAAATCCTAGATTTAGTGGCCTTGATGGCAGAAGCAGACATGGACATTGTCACTGTTATCAAGACATGGTACATGGGGAACCATGAATGTGATATAGCCATACCAGGTTAACACTCAGCTTATAAAAGACAGTGTGGAGGGGTGGCTATCCATGTCAGGGAGGGAATTAAAGCAACTGAAGTGCAGGGAAGGCAGGAGGAAGTGGAAGCACTGTGGGTCACCCTCAAGATAGGAAATGGCACCACCATTTGCTCTGGCATGATCTGCAGACCCACAGCACAAGGGGAGTAGATGGATGGGGTACTAGTGAAAGCCATCCATGAAATGCTAGCCAATGGTGAAGTGCTGCTGGTTGGTGACTTCAGTTTTCTGAATGTGGATTTGAGAACCCAGGCTGTAGCCACAGCCAGGAGTAGAGGCATCCTGGATTCCCTGAAGGAGGCATGCCTCAAGCAGTTTGTGACAGAACCCACCAGAGAATGAGCAATATTGGATCTGGTACTCACCAATGGGGACAAAGTCACTGATGTAATGGTGGGTAACCACCTGGGCTCCAGTGATCATCATATGATGTGGTTAAATGTGAGAACAGTGGAGGAGTCAAACCCACAAAAGCAAAGGTCCTGGATGTCAGATGAGTTACCGTTGCAAAAATGGGAAAATATCTGAAGGAAGCCCTGGCAGGGGAAAAAAAAGAGGTTGGAGGATGTAGAGAAACAATATGCTAACCTTAAAGGAGCCATAGCAGAGGCAACAAGCTTTTGCATTAGGTGACTAAGCAAAGCAAACAAAAAGAAAAAAACATTATGGTTTTCAAAGGATGTGGCCATAAAGGTAAGAGAGAAAAGGCTAGCTTTCAAGACATACAAAGAAACACGTCGGGGAGGACAGAGAACTATATCTGGAAAAGCAGAGGGAGGCAAGGAAACAAGTCAGGAGTGCATAGGGACAAACAGAAAGAATAGCCCATGCAATTAAGAAAGGAAACAAGACCTTTTTCAGATGCATTAGTGAAAGAAAGAAGACCAGGGGTGTGACTGTGAGGTTAAAAAGGGAGGGAGGGGGCTGTGCAGAGGGGGGACCTAGAAGAAGCAACAATCCTGAACATATATTGTTTTTCAGTATTCACAGAAAAAGGGGAAGAAAAAGGACCACTCTTTGGCGATAGGGGCGCCAATGGGAGAGAAGTGGACTCCAGTCCATTTATGGAGGAAAGAGTCATAGAAACATAGAAACATAGAATTTGATGGCAGATAAGGATCACTTGGCCCACCTAGTCTGCCCATTTTCCTACCTAATGCATAGGCTGCAGATCCTAGTTAACCAACAGCCTACTTCCTCCTACCCACCACTAAAATTGCTTATTGTCTGTCCCATGCATTCTTGAATTCATCCACTGTTTTTGAGTCCACTACCTCCTCAGGAAGGCTGTTCCATGTATCCACAACCCTCTCCGTGAAAAAATACTTCCTCACATTACCTTTGAGTCGTCCCCCATCTATCTTCAAATTGTACCCCTTGTTCTTGCACATCTCTTTTTCTGAAAGATGCTACCATATTGGACTCTGTTGATTCCCTTGATGTACTTGAAAGTTTCTATCATGTCCCCCCTCTCCCTCCTCTCCTCAAGTGTATACATATTAAGCTCCTTTAATCTCTCTTCATATGTCTTCTGGTGCAGACCCTGCACCATTTTAGTTGCCCTTTTCCAAAGGAACTCAAGAATCTGAAAGGGGACAAGGCTATGTGGCCGGATGGGATACATCCCAGAATGTTAAAAGAACTTAGAGTGGTGCTGACGCCACTAACAGCCCTATTCAACAAATAGATAGAGATAGAGAAGGTTCCAGGGGACAGGAGGAGAGCAAATGTAGTTCCTCTCCACAAAAGTGGGAACAAAGAGGAGACTGGCAACTACAGGCCAGTCAGCCTGACCTATGTAGTGGGGAAATTAATGGAGTCACTGCTAAAGGAAAGGATTGTTAAATTTCTAGAATTCAGCAGAGCACAGGATCAGAAGCAGCATGAATTCACAGTGGGAAGGTTTTGTCAAACAAATCTGATAGATTTCTTTGACTGGGTGATCAGGGAAGTAGATCATGGAGGGGCAGTGGATGTGGCCAACCTAGATTTCAGCAAGACCTTCAACACCGTCCCACATAGGAGGCTGATAAATAGGTTAGGTAGCCTGGGAGTGGGCCCCAAGGTGATAAACTGAGTCAGAAACTGGTTGAGTGACAGGACACAGACGGTGGTGATAATGGTGGTAAATGGCATTCAATCTGAGGAAAGGGGGGGTGACCAGCGGGTTGCCACAGATATCGGTGTTTGGGCCTGTTTTCTTTAATGTTTTCAAAAGCGACATTGCAGAGGGGATGGAGGGGAATGTATGCCCCTATGAAGATGACACTAAGATCTGTAACAGGCTTGACACTTCAAGGTGTTTGGAAAAATGAGAAAGGACCTAAACATGCTCGAGGAGTGGTTGAGAGTGTGACAGCTAAGACTCAATGCAAAGAAGTGCCAAATCATGCATTTCGGGCAGATCTACTATGAGATCCCAACATACAATTAGCTAACAGGCAACTGCCAGACATTTTTGCCTGATATGCAGTTGCTTCACAGGGGTACAACCCTGACAAGGGACTGCCTGACAATTAGAAAGTCAGTGACCTGGAGTTAGTTATATTAAATCCGGGGGTGCGGTAGAACAACACACACTGCATGAGTGGGGCTCCACTCCCCACATCCCTGGGGCAGGAGGCCCTGCCCCCTGCACCCCCTGACTTAATATAACCAACTACAGGTCACTGACATTCTGAATATCAGGCAATCCCTTGTCCGGACTGTACACCTATCAGGCAAAAAATGTTGGGCAGTTGCCTTTCAGGCAAATGTATGTCAGGCTATCACAGAACTCCCATTTGTGGCACAGAAATCCAAGGGAGGAGCACAAGATTGGGGGCAGAGGTACTGCTAGCCACCAATCAAGAAAGAGACCTGGGTATAATCATATATGATGACCTAATGGTAACCAAACAATGTGAGAAGGCTGTGGGGAGAGCCAGTGGGATGCAAGGGTGCATAGGAAGAGGTATAACTAGCAGAAAAAAGGAGGTGATTATGCCACTAAACAGATCACTAGGGAGACCTCATCTGGAGTGCTGTGTCCAGTTCTGGGGGCTGCATCTCCGGAAGGACATAGACAAAATAGAGGCAGTCCAGAGAAGGACAACAAAAATGGAGCAATGACTACCAAATGTCATACAGGAAAAGACTAGAGGACCTCAAAATGTATTTCCTGGAGAAGAGGATGGAGAGGGGGGGATATGATAGACATTAGAGTACCTTAGGGGTATAATCATGGTACTGGAGGGTAGCATCTTTCAGAAAAGAATGTGTACAAGAACAAGGGGCATTATATGAGCATAGAGGGGGTTATGCTCAGGGCCAACGTGAGGAAGTACTTTTTCACAGAAAGAGTTATGGATGCTTTGAACAGCCTATCTGCAGAGGTGATGGGGGCAAAAATGGTAGAGGAATTCAAGAATGCATGGGATAGACATAAGGGTACTTTTGTAGTAGGGATGAGAGAGGGTAATCTGCAGATCAGCTAGGGTCTGTGGTACTGCATTAGGTAGGGAAAAGGGGCAAACTAGGTGGGCCACACGGTCCTTATCTACATCGCATTCTAAGTTTCTGTGTTTCTATGTTACTACTGTATAGCAAAGTCTGTTTCCTTCAAGTCCTCCGGTGAGCATGATGAGAGTGGGAAATTATAGACACCATCTATTGGGCCAAACACATATACGTTACCATTGATGGGTAGGCCATCTTTTCCATGATGGTGAGTATTATTCCTTTCTATGGTTTTTTTTTTCCTAAACATTTCTTCCCTTGCATGTTTTCTTGCCTTGTGATGGTGCACTGACATACACCTTTCCTTGTCTCCCTTTTGTCATTGTAGGTGCATTCAAGTTACGAACAATGAGATGAGCTAGACAATTAACTATATATTTTTTTTATATAGTTATTTGGTTCCCATCACCTCCTCCTGCCAACTAGTGATGGGGATACATAGGTATATATTTATATTTGTTTTTACAGGTTTTCTCCCCTTGTCTCCCCCCAGAGGCCCCGGCACATGGCTGTGTGAGTGTGTGGAGGCATGTACACACCCTGTGGCAGCAGCTCAGCCCCTTCCACCTCCCATAACTGTTTGCCTCCCGTAACTGTTTGCCAGCCCCTCTCCACCTACGCTACCCACCGGACCTCCACCTGGTGGGAGCAGAACTACAGAGGGGATGCCAACCCATCCACACCACCCTTGGGAGAGGAGAGCTGCCCATCGGCATGTTCGATCCTGCTCTGCCCCCCCCCACACTGGCACCCTGATGATGTGAGGTCATTCCCAAACCCGGGTCACCGTCGTAGCGCAAGGTAAGGCATCCAGTGCCTCAACTCTCTGCGCCACTATGCTGGCTTAACTATATCTTGTCTCTCTTTTCTCTTCACAAGTGCTTCCAGTTCAGAAACAACCAGATGATCTGAATTACTGACTAAATTGTGTCTTTCATTTGTCTCCACAGGTCTCCGTCACTTCAGCAACCAGTTTAGCAGCAATAGCACAGGGGTCTTCCTCCTACTCTGCTCACACTGTCTGTCTGGCTGCACCTGGACATTTTAAGAGCAGGCCATCACATCCTTTATGGTGAGTATTATTCCTTTCAATTTTTTTCTTAAATATTTCTCAATTTTTGCAAGTTTTCTCTCCCTTTTGTCTTCACATGTGCACCCATGTCAAGGAAACCTGTATGAGCTGGATAACTGACATAAACCTTTCCCTGTCTCCTTTTTTTTCTTCACAGGTACATCCAGGGCAGTAACAATGAGATGAGCCACATAACTAAATCATGCCTCCCTTTTCTCTTCACAGGTGCTTCCATGACAAGAACAACAAGATAACTGACACAAATCTTGTTTCCCTTTTCTATTCACAGGTGCTTCCAATGCTTGAACAGCAAGGTGATCTGGATAACTTACTAAATCTTGTCTGTCTTTTGTATTCACAGGTTTCTCCCACATCAGCCACCAGTACAGCAGTATAGCAGTACAACACCAATGACCTCCTCTTCTTTCCTCCTGTCCTCAGACTGCCTGTTGGGTTACACCCAAATATTCTAAGGGCAGACCAGCACATCCTTGGTGGAGAGTATTATTTCTTTCATTTTTTTATAACATTCCTTCCTTTGCAGGTTTTTTCCACCTTTCCTCTTCACAGGTGCATCGAGGTGAGGAACAAGATGAGCCTGATAACTGACAAACTTGTCTCCATTTTCTCATTGCAGGCACATTCATCTGAGGAGTAACAAGATAATCTAGATAACTGGCAAATTCTTGTCTCTCTTTTGCCTTCACATGTTTCTTTTTCTTCAGCCACCACAGTACAGCAGAACAGCACTGGGGACCTCCTCCTCACCACCAAAGGCAGGTTTGCAGCAGCTGCACACCACAGAAGCCTCAAACCACGCAACAGCATCAACACATAGAGTGAAGACCCTTGTCCTCCTCCTCCTCACCACCTGATGGACAAAAATCAAGACCCATTTTCCATGGGCAGTACCACAGGTTCACATCACATCAGTCTCAAGCACATCTGCAACAGTAACACACAAAGTGATGGCATCAGCTGCTTCCTCCTACTCCTCATTGCCTGTTAGTAAGAAAATCCTTATCCAAGGGCTGTGTTGTATCAGCTCCATATCACCAAATCAAACACAGCTGCAGACAGCAGCAGCACATAGAGTGAAGTACTTATCTTCCACTTCCTCATCATCCTCACTTAATTAGGTAAAATCTAACACCCTTTTCCAGGGGCAGCATCACAAGTTCGGATCACACGAGCCTCAAGCACATCTACAACAGCAACACACAGAGTGAAGTCATAGAATCATACAAATTTGACTTTGAAAAAGGACCCTTCTGGCCCATCCAGTCTGCCCAACCCTTCCCTTTCACATACCCTCTTCCCCACCTGCCCCCAACCATCCCCACAATACTTAGTCTCATATGACTGTCCCATGCCCTCTTAAATTCCTCCACCATCTTAGGCCCCACCACTTGATCCAGCAGTCTGTTCCAGGGCTCCACCACCCTCTCTGTAAAAAAGAGCCCCCCTCACATTGCCCCTGAACCTATTTCCTTGCAATCTGAGGCTGTGCCTTCTAGTTCTGGCTCTCTCCTTCGTCCTCAGCAGATCCCCTTCACCTACTTTATTGAGCTCCTTTACATATTTAAAGGTTTCAATCATGTCCCCCCTTTCCCGCCTTGTTTCCAGCATGTACAGATTCAGTTCCTTACACCTGTGCTCATACGTATTCCCCTGATTCTTTGATTTCCTCCCTCCCCTAGTGTGTACCCCACTCACATGTATTTCCTCCCTAGGTGCATCACAGCACATTTCTTGGCATTAAATTTCAGCTGACATTTCCTGGCCCACTCCTCAAGTGTCTTAAGGTCCCTCCTCATGTCTTCCACCCCCTCTGGGGTGTCCACCCTATTGCTGATTTTTGCATCATCGGCAAAAAGGCACACCCACCCTCTCAAACCCTCTGCAATATCACTGATGTAGATGTTGAAGAAGAGCAGATCCAAAACTGACCCCGGTGGCAATCCACTCCTCACCCTTGTCTTCTCGGAGTGCACCCCATTAAGCACTACTCGCTGAGTTCTCCCTGCTAGACAGGCCTCCCACCAGCCTGCTATTTTCCCTCCCAACCCTATGCTTTCCATCTTGTTCACCAACCTCTTATGAGGGATGGTGTTGAAGGCCTTGCTGAAGTCCAGAAAGGTGATGTCCTCTGCCCCTCCCTGGTCAATTACCTTAGTCACCCAATCAAAGAACTCAATTAGGTTGGCCTGGCATGATTTCTCCTTGTTGAAGCCATGCTGTCTGCTGTCCTGCATGCCACACTACTCCAGGTAATTCACCACCCTTTCCTTGATTAATGCCCCCATTACCTTCCCCACCAAAGACGTGAGGCTGACTGGGCAGTAGTTCTCTTTCAGCTCCCTGCTACCTCCCTTGTTCAAGGGCATTACATTAGCCTTCCTCCAGTCCTCCAACACCCTCCCTGTATCTAGGGACAGGTTGAAGAGTCTTCTCAAGGGTGCAGCCAGCTCCTCCCTCAATTCCTTGATCACTCTGGTGTGCAACCTATCAGGCCCCATTGCCTTGTCCACCCGTAGTCTAGCCAGTTCAACGCTGAATGGGCTGTGATCAACCCATTTGCCCTTCTTCCCCTTAGGCACTAGTACCAAACCCCTGTCTTCCGCCTCCTCTGTGAACACCAAGCTAAAATATCCATTTAGTGTCTCTGCCTTTTTGTAGTCCTGCTCCTAGTTTATCTCTCCCCCCCCCCCCCAGTCTGGCAATCCCCTGACATACTCTTTTCCTCTCCCTCGCATATCTGGAAAATGTTTTATCACCCCTCCTGGCTATTTTCTCCTCAGTGGCTACTTTTGCCCTTATGATCTCCCTCCCTGCCAGACTCCTCTTCTCCCTATACTCCTTCCTATCCTCCTCTCTAAGTGTCATCTTAAATTTCTGAAAGCCCTCCTCCTTTCCCTGACTGCCCTTGCCACCTCCATAGTGAACCAGAGTAGTCTCCTCGCCCTGTTGCTCTTCCTAACCTTTTTTATGCATATTTTTGCTGCTTTCTGAATGCCTCCTGATAGCTTCCCAAAGTTCCTCCACTGCCCCTATCTTCTCCATACCATCCATTTTTTCCCTAACTATCTTTCTCATTTTATTAAAGTCTTGTGTCTGAAGTCCACGACTGTCATATTAGTCTTACTTGTCTCCCTCCCTGCACTGGCCCTGAACTATGCCACGCTCTGGTCACTGGTGCCCAAGGCTTCTCCCACCCGCACCTCCTCCACACTCTTTCTATTAATCAGCACCATGTCTAACATGTTGCTTCCCCTTGTTGGCTCCCTGACCAGCTGTTGAAGGAATACCCCCTGCAGCTTAGCTAATACCTCCCTGCTCCTTGCTGATGCTGCATCTGGAATTTACCAGTCAACATCTGGGAGGTTCAGGTCACAAACCAGTAGCAGTTCACCTTTCCATGCCAGCCTTGTGATTGTCTGAGTTATCCATCTATCGTCTTCCTCTCCTTGTGCAGGTGGCATATATACCACCCCCAGTTTCAGGGACTCACCTATCTTCCTACCTAGTGTTACCCACAGCAGCTCAGACTCCCCTTCCTCCTCATGCTTTTCAGTTGCACTGGTGCCTTCAATAATGTATAGGGCAACCCCCCCTTACCTTCCCTGTCCTTTCTGAACAGTCTATAACCTGGAATGGTTGTTTCCCAGGTGAGATGCTCTGTCTACCAAGTCTGACTTATTGCGACTAAATCTAATCTTTCATCCCTCATGATGGCCTGAAGGTGCACGACCTTTTTTACTAAACTCCTGGCATTTTCTGACATTCCCTTCCACCAGTCTCCCTCTTTGTTTTCCCTTGCACCTGTCATCCTCTTACCCAGCCATGTAGTGCTATCCGGGGTGGAGGGGCTGGTAGCCCCCCAGGCTTTCCTCCTTGTGGAGCAGATTTATCCACACCACCCCCCCCAACCTAGTTTAAATTGTAGGTATCTGCTATCTATTCTTGCTTGCATTTCAGTACTGCTACCCCCTTCCTATTCAGGTGCCATCTGTCTGGTGCAAATAGGCTCTCGCCCTCCCATGTAGATCCCCAGTCACCTACCAAGCCATATCCCATTTGCTCACACCACCTCACCAGCCACTCAATGAACTCCCTAATCCTTGACTTCCTATCAGTGTTTGCCCTCGGTACTGGTAACACCACTGAGAACGTCACTGATTTAAACCCCAGACTGCTATAGTATCTAGCTAGAGCTCTGAATCTAGTCTACTCCTCTATCAGACTACTTCCTGCCAGGTCATTCTTTCCCAGGTAGAACAGCAGGTGCGTTTTCTCATCCTACTGCCTCCCTCCTGAGGGGATGTAATGAATGACCTTCACTGCTGTCATGCCCAGCCACACTGTGCTCTTTCTGTCTCCCCTTCCCACCACCTAATCCCATTTATTATAGAGTGCCCAACAGTAGGACCCTGCTCTTCATCTCCTTCTGATTGCATTTCCCTACCATCTTTCCCTGAACCTCCTGCATCCTATTTCCTACCTTATTATCAATACCCCCTTTGCCCATTTCGCTTCCTGAAGCACTATCCTCACTCTATGTTCCCCCCAACTTCTTTGCTCTGTACCCCTCAGCTTTGCACCCCCCTCAGGCTCTATCTGTCAGGCTGCCTGCCTCTGCCCCTCCATTTTCTAACTTTTCTCCTCACTGTTTATCTATCCCTGCCCATGCCCTGCATGATTTTCTCTGGGGACCTTTCTCCCTTCCTCCCCATCTAGCTTTTGCTCCTCTGAACCCAAACACACAGTTCCCCCCTCCTTCTGGGCTTGCCTGATAGGGCCTCCCCCTTTTCCAATTGTTCTGCACCTTCCTTCATGCTTACCTCTCCTTCTTCCCGTGTGCTCTGCAGCTTCCTTTTCCTAACCCCCCCCCCATTTAGTGCCTCCAGCAGGGCAAATCTATTCTTCTGTTCTAAGCCCAATGCCTGTAGCCATCTGGTCAATAGTCCTCTCCTTGCTCCCTCCTTCCTTGTCCTCTGCACAGGTTTTGTACCTTTACGCTGTATCACCTGCCATTTTCCCAGGTTTCTCCTGTGCCCATTGATGCCCTTATCCAGGATTCCTGCATCTCCTCCACTCCTCTTCCTTCTCCTCCTCACTGTCATTGGGTTAAATCCAACACCCCTTTCCAGGGGCAGCATCACAAGTTCAGATCATGCAAGCCTCAAGCGCATCTACAGCAGCAACACACAGAGTGCAGACATCAACAACAACATCCTCCTATTCCCTCACTAACTGTTGGGTAAGATCCAAGACACTTTTTTATGGGCAGCATCACAGCTGCATATCATGTAAGCCTCAAGCACATCTACAGACAGACAGCTGCAACATGCAGAGTCCTCCTACTCCTTATCATTTGCCATGCAAGTAACCTACCCGTCCAATCTCAATGGCAGCATCAGCATGCAGTTACCCCACTCTTCCCTGACAGTACAACACATTCAGCACATCATATCACTTACTGTGTATCTCATCATATACATTCATAAGTATTAAATTATCTAAATATCTACAAAAATGTGCGTGAGAGTACATTTCTATTCAACTACCTTATTAAATATTGTCATCACACATTTCTCTAGCTTCTTCCTCTTCTCCAAACACATATTGTGTTCTGTGGACAAAAATAACACATGTCAATGAGAACATATGCAAATTCCCATAAACTTCGCTTGTGAATGCACTTAGCATAGTTTGGGCAAAGTGAAGTTCAAAAGTGAACACTTTGTGAAGCTTCGCAAAGTGTGAAGTCAGGAGACTTTGCAACAACTTTGCAAGCAAAGTTTTGATTTACTGTGCACATCTCTATTTATAAGGTGGCTAGTGCAGTCTCAGTGCCTGAGCCTAAAATAATTTCTAATAAGCTATGCAGATTTGTTCTAAAATGAAGCAGATGAATGTGACATTTTGATTAATATAAAAAGTGTTACCTCTCATTGCCTAACAGCACAGGAGTTGTACTTGTTAATACATCATTGAGTTCCTTTGTGATACTTTGTGACTGTTTTCCTGTCATTCATGGATTCACTGATGCAAGGTTGATCTTGCCACCGGCAAGTTTCAGAGAGCTGTCAGCTGATAGCCTATGACAGCTGACCCAGTGAGAGGAGGGTCCAATGTGATCTGTTGACCCTCCATCAGTTTGAGGTACCCTTGTTAATAAAGATATAGGGCTAGATGTTGGAGATGGAGAAGGACCCTAATGAACTACTAGAATTTACCGACAATACAGTTGACTCACCCCCCACTCAGGGATCAGGGAAACCATTTGAAATGCTGTCATGTAGGACTGTTGGGGTTTTTTGAAAGTAGTGTATTTCAAAAGATACAGTCAGGGAGAGAGACACCACCCCCAGAGTTACCCAAAGCTCTGTTGACCCCATCCTGTCTGATTCTGCTGTTTTCATCACACTGAAATTGAAGTCAGCGGCCTATTGTTTGCCTTACTTGCTTTGTATTACATCATGGTTGCACCTCCCCTACCCACAGAGATGACAGGGAACAAATGCTACCAGTGATTTAGCACAGATTTTGGTAAAGGAGGTGAGGGTAATGTATGTTACAACAGGTTTAGCAGCAACATAAACATTTTGTACTGCTTTTGATACAATGAGCTCCATGGACCCTATGTATCAAGAGGATGGTTGCCTGCACAAATCTACATCTGAATACCTCAAACTTGGTGTTTTGTGGACCTCTGTGCATTCATGTAAGGGATGTATGTTCCTTCCGCAGAGGATCCACTGGCTGGTTGTGCAGCTATGCATGTGGCTGGTCTGGGGGTGTGTCTGGGGGTCATACTCTCACTCCACACTATTTACAGAGGTCTGGAGTGTGGGCAAGCAAGGGCAGGTACAGCAGTAGGGACCCTGCAGCACCTTTTGTTCATCCTCTCAGTTTACACCTGCTGGCTTAGGCTGAAAGAGGAATCCCCCCAACATGCTGCCTCAGCCCTCTGGGCTAACTGAGGGGTTGGGGGCTGGGGCAGCCATTTGGGCATTCACCCATTGTTTTCAAAAATGGACACCTCACACCACCCCAGAATCCCAAGCTCTGCATGGAGCAGGGGATCCAGTATAGGACTAGGCTGGGCGATTGGATGTCCACCTGTTTCCTTTGATCAGCTCTCCACACAGCAGCATGCCAGTGGGTGTGGCTTCAGACAGGCACTGTGCCTTAATGTGCATTACCACGTGCCATACGTGCTCATCTGTCCATGGGAGTGGAGCTGCATGGGCCGGATACATGCCTCGCTTACATTTGTGTTTAGCCCCCATTTAGTTTGATACCTCTTTGTTGGTTCCTTTGTGCTATTTTATGTTGATGAGTGGTACTTTTTTCGTTTCCACAACGTGAATATGCAGCATCACTGTTAACATAAGAAACTATATAAAGGCAAAAGTCTTCTTTCTATAGTATTGGGCTTTCATTTTGGTTTGCTCAAATGTTTCAGAGGGTTCGATCTATGGGTAGGCTGTACTGAAATTCCACTGGAAAACAGTTTTGAAATGTAATTTTTTTTTTGCACTTGTGAAAAAAATTTGGATTATTTGGGAAGTATTTTATCGAAGTTTGCATATAAATCCATGGTTGCATAAGTCCTCATCTATTACTAGATGCAGAAATACAAACTGAGTAACTGAGTCCCTCTGAACTGGTAGACCATCTATTGTATGATTTACCCCATCAGAAGTTCAAATGTTTTTGCCTTCACGATAGCAGAATTTCCATCAGAAATTAGATATGTCTAATTTTGTATTCACATTGCTGAAAATTGTGGCTTTTTGTTGCAAGCAGACAGATCCTTTGACGATAGAAGTGAGGCGAGATGTACACAATTAGGCAAAGAAAATCAATGGATCACTAGGTATGGGCAAATATTGTGAATTCTGCTTTAGCAAAACTTTCAAAAAGTTCTCCAACCTGTGCAGAATTTTATGAATTTCTGCCTATGGTGAAATTAAAACTCTTCTGACTGTGTTTGGTGAATTTTTGCTCTGTTCCTCAGAATGTTCTTGCTGAACTGCAGAATAATACTCATGAACTGTGGAACTAATACATTAGTCCACGATTCATGTAATTATTCCATAGTTCTCTTCCATGCCATCCTAGTATACAAAAAAAAATGTACCTGGTGTCCAATAGCACCTCCTCACTCCCCGATCACTGGCCCCTAACAATTTAAAATTTCCCTGGTGTCTAGTGGCACCCCTTACCCTCCAGTCACCAGCCTCTAATAATTTAACATTTTCCTGGTGTCCAGTGGCAGCCCCCACCTCCAATCATTGGCTTCCTAACAATGTAACATTTCCTTGTTGTGTAGTGGCACCCCCCACCCTCTGATCACCACCCCCTAACAATTTAACATTTCCCTTGTGCCTAAGTGGCACCCCCCCAACCTCTAATCACTGACCCTTAACAATGAAGCATTCCATGGGGTTAGTGGCAGCCCCCTCCAATCACCACCTCCCTAACAGCTTAATATTTCCCTGGTGTCTAGTGGCACCCCCACCATCTGAGTGTTGCCCCCCTTACAATGTTACATTTCCCTGGTGTCTAGTGGAACCTTCACCCTCTTATTACCAGCCCCCTAACAACGTAGCATTTCCTTGGTGTCTTGTGGCACCTGCACTCTCCTGTCACCGGCCCCTTAACATTTCCCCGGTGTCTTGTTGCACCCTCCTGTAGATGGCCCCATAACATTTCCCTGAAGTCTAGTGGCACCCTCTACCCTCCGATTACTGACACCCCAATTGCTAAGTGATGTGCCTCTGTCTCACTTTGTCCTCACTGCTAACTCAAGTAAATGCCTGACACAAGTTTGCAACTGTGTGCTCACTCCTTAGTCATTACATCAAGCCATAGTCATGGAGACTGTCTCCATGACTACCTCACAATTTACAGAATAAAGAGCAAGCTCACAGCTGGAAACTTGTGACAGGCACTTACTTCAGTTAGCAGTGAGCACTGAGGTGGATGAATGGAGGCACATCACTCAGCAAATATGGAGCTAGTGATCAGAGGGTGGAGGGTGCCACTAGACATCAGGGAAATGATACATGGCTGGTGACCAGAGAGTGGGGGTGCCACTAGACACCATGGAAATGTTATATTGTTAGGGCATCAACAATTGGAGGGTGGGAGGCTGCCACTAGACACCAGGGAAATGTTACATTGTGAGGGAGCCAGTGACTGGTGGGTGGGGGGTGTGAACTAGACACCAGGGGAAAGTTACATTGTTAGAGGACAGGTGATCAGAGGGTGGGGGTGTTACTAGACACCAGAAAAATGTTAAATTGTCAGGGAGCCAGTGATTGGAGGGTGGAGGTGCCTCTAGACACCAGGTAAATGTTAAATTGTTAGGGGGCTGGTGATTGGAGGGTGGAGGAGCCACTAGACACCAAGAAATATTTGATTTTAAGTGGCTGGTGAGCAGAGGGTGGGGGTTGCCACTAGACTCCAGAGAAACATTAAAACATTGTGAGACCAGCGATCAGAGGGCAGGGTGCCACTAGAAACCAGGGATTGGAAACATACATAAAGGGGGGAGGGTAATACGGAACACAGATTTTTTTTATACATTCATTCCAAAGTTCAGTGACTCACTGAACTGTGGACTAAATGTTTGCATTTCAGATTAATGTACTAAACCGCTGAGAGAAATTCCACCGAACTGACCTCAGACAGTGATCGGTTCTGGAGAATTTTGTTCCACAGTTTAATATATTAATCTGCAGTTCATACATTTATTCTGCTGTTCTAAGATGGAATTTCTGCAAAAATTGCCAAATGATTTTCAGAATTTCATGGAAGCAAAAGTCTGACTTTCAAGCAAATTCTGCTGGTGGAAGGTGTTTTTTCACACAGCTCTATGGATCACACATATTAACATCAGTGTCCAACAATTTTGAAAATCTACCCCTTAGTATTGCTTTCCAAAAGAAGTCTGCAATTTGCAAAATATATGGAACTATTATTCTGTACATTTAACAAAATGTAAACGCAAACATGTACAAGTTTGCCCAGCCCTTATTCAGCCCTTCATTACAAACTGTCTAGAATAAAGGGCAATAAATTCATTGAGCAAATTTGCCCCACTTATTTACACACACACACACACACACACACACACACACACACACACACACACACACTCTCTCTTTATTATCATTGTCATGTTACATAAATAACTATTATTATTAAGACTTAAAGTCAAAAGCCAAACAATGGCCCTTATGCACGAATGGGTGGGAATTATGCACCGGAGGCATGTATCTCACCAGTGTACGTCCACACCTGTGGACAGGTGCACACCCAGGGAATGCACAACAGATGCCCATCTCTCTGTGGCCCCACCCACCTGGCATGCAGGACTATACAGGGCAACCGGGGCGGGGTTTTGGTTCTAGGCAGGCATCCAATTGGATGCCCATCCTGTGCCAAAAGTGGATTACTTGTACACTGAGGCATGAGTCCAGGTGCGTGAATACCTACTGCAGGCACCTGGACCCACATGCCCATGCCCCAGTTTGGTTCCATCAATCAGAGCCCCCCTCACCCACAACAATGCAGGGTCCCATCATGTGATGGCAGTCTCCCTCTCATACATGCTCCATTCAGAGGTAGTCCGACCCCCAACCTGGTTCCAGCAAGTGGTGACTACCATGGCTTGTGGTTGCTATAGGTGTCTAGCCAGATGGTGACCCCCCTCCCTGAGGCACTGCACACTCACCCCCCTGGCTCCCATACCTGCATGCTGGTACTACATCCTGGGACGGCCAGCGGCACAGCCTTCCACATACCTTCATGGCCACTGTATACATCACGTGGCCAGCAGCCAATGCGGTGTGTGGAGGGCTGTGCAGCTGGCCATCCTGGGAAGCGGCACCAGCATACGGGTATGGGGGTGGAGGGTGGTGTTGGTGCCATGGGGGGACACAGTGCATGGGGCTCAGGGCACATCTGTGTTGGGGGGGGTTTATATACCATGGCATTGCCGGGCAAGCTTGCCTGTGGGAAGGGGTTGGTACTGCCTATTGTGGGGACCCAGTGGGCATGTGCAGGGGTGAGAGGCCTTCCTTCATTGTCTGGGGCCGGGGCACTGCACACTTGCTGGGGTGGTGGCTCAGTGTGTGTGTGGGGGGTGCACACTTGCTGCTGGGAAGGGTTGTGGCACGCTGTATGGGGGGACTGCATACTTTCAGTTGTGACCCTGGGGGGACACTGTGGGTGTGCAGACCTAGCCTCGTACCACGGTTATGGTAGGGTCCCCCTTGCATAGCTGCCTGACCACTACACCTCCCCAGCGGGTACACTACGAGACCCTGTGTATCTCATGTAGTGATGCTATGCCCCTGATGCATAGCAGTCTGCATGGTGGGGGGAGTCAGGTGCATAGGGGGCTGTGCACCCCATTCCATGCATTTTGTGTGGGGGGCTCAATGGGTGCAGAGTGGATATGCACTGCAGCGCATAGCCACTCCGCCCATTCGAGCATAGGGGCCAATATTACTGAATGCATAAATACTGTGTATTAATGTGGGAATGAGGTACTGAATCAATTTTGGTTTAAAAAACATATTTCATTCAACATCTGCCTTTACAAAGCATTGGTTTCAATATGGTTGAACAGGAACAGCATTCAGCCTTTCACATTAATTAAACATATGGCATCCAGATAATTTATATTAATATGGGTATAATGAATTCTATAAATAAAAGCATTTTCTTCCTTGAACACATACTATTTCAACATAATGTCTTCAAATACCCACCCTAGTACTATACCACTCTTCAATAATGTCAATAAATTTCCACTGCATTCTTCCAAAATGTCTCAAGATGGCTATTGTTATTTAATTCCTTAAAAGACCATCCCTTTACCCTTTTCCCCCACTCCAGCTATCCAACAATTCCAAACAACTCTTCCTTGGTAAATTTCTGTAAAAGGTTTTTCTGATCAGTTTAATCAAAATTCCATTGACACCCTTCTTTACTCCTTCCAGGCTGGTTTCTGCTTCATCCATAACACTGATTGTATCTCATTAGGTAGTGACTAACCTTCTTACTACTGACTATGGCTCTTTCACTCTCCTCATTCTTTTTTACCTTATTGCTGTGATGAGCAGTACTGACTACATCATTGTTCTTGACTTGCATGCAATTTTTGGAAAAGTCTCTGCTACTCTGTTACTTTATTTTCATTTGTACCACTCCACTCACTCTTTAGTCTCTGATGGTAGATCTACTGTAGCTTTGACACTTGGCCTCTGCTCAATAGTACATCCTAATGACCTGACCTTGGAACCATGTTCTACACCCCCTTTACCCCTCCATCCATTATATTTCTTCCTGTAATCTTGGGTATCACTACTGCGAAGATAAGTTTTAACTTTATCTGCCTTGAATCTTTCTTGGATATTGCTTTTTTTTTCTTCCCTTGTCTCATATATCAGCTCATGGCTTCATCCTACCTTCCTCCGACTCAGTCTTTCTAAGATCAGAAGTCTCATTCCTGGCAAAAAGATTGCCCCGAATGGCAACTTCACTACCTTCATATCATTTTATATCTTCAGTCTGTCTGTTTCCTCTTATTAAAAATCTTAGGTTCCTCTGTGTTCTCAAACTTTCTTTTGTTGCCTACATTTATATTTTCTGTGGATGAGATTACTGCCACTTCTACAGTGCCCCTATTTGCCACTACCAATGCCCTGTATCTGCAAAACTATTAATCATGCCTTCACCTCTCCTAGACTGCACTACTGTGTTGCAAACCCCTCTTATATGAGCTCCTTACATCCCTCTGCCTTGAAAAAACATGTACCGTATTTGCTTTTGCTTTCCTGGACTGATTGGGTTCTTTATATTGTGATTATTTTACTTTTGGATTATGGTTTTAAATTTTATGCTTGATATTTGCATATTTCAATGTTTTTAATGCTAATGTGTACAACACTATGATTTAATTTTGGAATATGTTTAACAAATAAAGATTGCTTGCTTGCTTGCTCCTCACTAAGCTTAAATCTGTACACCATGTTGCTGCACATATACATATACAACTCCCCAAAATGGGACTTCACTTCTCAAGCCTCACATTTCTTCTCTGGCTTTTCATTTACTTCTACATATATTGCAAAAGCAACCTACAAGTTTTCAAAATTATCCGTAGTCTGGTCTCCCACCGGCTATCAGACCTCATAACCATTAACTCCAGGTAGCACTTTATGACCCTTAATTTCTAGGCATCTCTCTGTCTCTTATTTTCCACCTCCCAACCACAGCCATGTATAGTAGGAGTTTTTTTAGCCCAGCTGCACCATTAGCATGGAACAGACTTTGTTGCCTCACTATGCCTCATAGGATCTCCAACCTTCTCAAATTCTTCCTGAATGTCCACCCTCTTGCTGACCTATTAACACAGTGGTTTGGAGCTCCTTGCCATTGTAGTGATCTGGATTACTTCTGTGGGGCTGATTAACCACCTTATCTTGGTAGAGAGGCTAGCTTGACTGCTCTGCATCTGCCTCTTTATCCCTATGGAACAGAAAAAGTATGATGGTATACTGAAGGGAGGAGGTGGGTTGTAAACTGACCCTATATTGTCATGCCAATACATGCACATATTTGGTACCAATGCTGCTGCCATTCCCAAGCTAAAGGGCATGGACTGGAGGAGAAAATAATACAGACGAAACATCCAGCAATAGGGTACCTGCTCAAACACTGTCAGCCCCACTGCCATCCCCTGATCACATGGGATACTACTCCAGGGGAGGGTTTCCTTCAATGGCCCTATACAATTTACACACAGAAATGTTTTTCAGGACAATGAAAGGATACTACAAACATCTAACAAAAATATGGGCTCTGTTGTTGTATTTGCATTATACTAGAGATGTATTTATACTGGATATAAGCCAAGCAGTGTATGAACATGATGAAACAAACTTTAGATAGGTAAATATACGTGTCTTTGGCTTATATCTTAAAAAAAAAAACAATGTTTCCTTTGTCAGCCTTATTAGATATGATAAGTAAATGACTTATTTACTTATCATATCTTATAAGGCTGACAAAGGAAACATTGTTTTTTTTTAAGATTTACGCCAAAGACACGTATAGGTAGCTATCTAAAATTTGCTTCTTAAATGCCCTTTCCCAGTGGCTCAGGGTATTGTACAGGATACAGCCAAAATTAAAACTGAGTTATAAGTAATAAAAGAAAACATATAAATACAACATCAAATGATTATAGTGACTGGGCTAATAATAGGAAAAAGATGAAAGAATCCCAAATGCTTTTTTAAATAAATGCACCTTCAGATCTCATTTAAAAGCTTCCACCAAGGGGGTCTCCTTCAAGGACCTTGGGAATGAGTTTCACAAGGCCAGGGCTGCCACCTCAAAAGAATGATCTCCAGAGGTTTTGACCCATGCCCTGGGAACCACTGTAGGCCCTCCTCACAGTTTTACAGAAGGCGCAGGGAGTGGACTAGAGTCAGGGGGTTTCCAAGGTAGCCAGGACCTGATATGAATCATAATTTAAATTATATTGAAAACATTTAATTAAAATATACTGAATGCATAGTGTCAAGATACAGTAGGTACTCATTTTTCACTGGTCTATAGAAGGTACTCTAATGTAAACAACGATATTTAAAGCTAATGCTAATGCACCATAACATTTCCTTCAAATATCAAAAAAGTATTTGGTAACGTTTTCATAGTTTAACATGTCAATACAAGCTGAAAATAATAGACCACTGTTTTACTCAGAGATGAGGCTACAAGACTATTAAGATTTAAACTATGCAGGAACAGAGATATAACATTATAGTCATGATCCCTGTGATGATCTTAAAAAGCTGGAAGTGGAATAGTTCATGGGGTTATTACAGAGTTAGAGTGCACTGCTTTAAGTAAGGAACTAAATTCTGATTATGTAAATTCTTTTGGTAAAAAAACTAAAAAGTAAGGGATATTTGTCAAAATGTGCATGGGAATGCATTACACCTTGTATATTCTATACAAACTATTCATAATGTGAAGGGAACTGACCATTCTTCCAATAGATTGTCTTACTGATTGATGAATATTGTCAATCTCATGTATATAGTTTTGTGCCTTCAAGACAATTTCTTCATACCAAGTAAAACTGTAAAAACCTTGATCTGGATTTTTAATGGTCCTGCTGCAGGCACAGGACCAAGTTTTGATGTGCACCTGAAGCAGCATAAACGTGGCACAAAATTTGAATGCTATTTTCAAATTTGAAACGTCAATTACTTATCTCTAGCAAAATACATTGGGACAGATTTTCCAAAGGAGGCACAGGGCTTGCATCCAGCCCTGCACCACGAGACTTTAAATATTGCAGTGCACCACCGTCCTTTGTCACAACTGCACCCGAATTTCCATTCTCAGGTACAGTTGCGACAGTTTCCGTGATTTATGGCTACTGGCAACAATGCTCTGGTGCAAGCAACATAACTTTGTCCTGGAGGGACGGCGCAAGCAGGACCACAATATTGTTGTCCAAGGACCTATGCTGGGCACATGCGCTGTATGTTCAGTGCACCGACAGTCTGTGGCATTCATACAAGTTGGAAAATCCAACCCACTGTACTAAAGTTTGCAGTGAAACTTTTTGGCAACAATGGGGCAGCTATACAGCTTTGAGATTCCCCAAATGGCATACAAAGCCACCTTTATTTATTTATTAATTTAAAAGGGTTTTTTGCCCTTAAAGGCCTATTGAGCTGTAACAGCTTTTTTCCAGAGGCATCCTGATGTAAAGATACATTATCAAAAACAAATAAATAAATAGGCAAGCACACAGCTAAAGAAGAAATTTTGGAATTAAGCAAAATATTCAAAATACAGTACAAGGAACAGCTGGAAATTGTATAATAAATCATCGCTGTGCTTTATACAGAAACTCACTGTCCATCCCTACAACTGAGTAACTCCTATATGCATAAAAGTGTGTCTTGTGTATGATATACATCAGTGATTGTCTGCTTGTTAACTGCATTGCTAGTAATCACATGCAGCTTCACCCATATGCAATAAAACTGAAACTGATGAATGACTTAAAAGTCACTTTTCCAAATATGTTTTACAGTACCAATTAGAGTGGCAAACAGGTTAAATTAATTATCAACATCTAGGGTTATATGTCATTTTTTATGTATGCTTGTGTGCATGCGTAAGAAACATTATGTGGCAGCTTGAGAGAGAAGTGGATTGTGGAGACACGGCACTGTAGCAGCCAACAGAGGCACTGCATTTGGGGGCTTGGCACTGGTGGACCACTGGAGGCACAGTGTGCTGATGACACTGGCTTTCAAAAGTGCCACCAAGTTGTAACGTTTTCACCACAGCAATCAGGATCTGTCTCGTCATTGCAGCGTCAGCCATTCCGCTGCAATGAGGGAGCGACCCGTCATTGCTAGGTAGAACGTTGCCTAGTGTAATATTGTTTGTGAATTCAGTGGCAAGCCATCACCATGTTCACAAACAATATTAGACGCCCCAAGTGCCAAGGGGGTGTCCAATCCCCCTCGGCATCATGTGCCACCCCCAAAACAGTTTTTGTTTGCTGACAGGGGCCCTAATCCCTGTCAACTTCATTCCCCCCAGTGTAATTTGCTAATGGGAGATCCCACTCCCTATCGGCACAATGTCCCCTCCCAAAAAAATGGTTTTGTGCTGAGGGGGTGCCCAATTCCCCTCAGCTCTTGCCACCCCATATGTGCCAACGTGGGTGCCCAATCCCCCGTTGGCTGCAGCTCCCCAACAAAACACTTGGGTGGCATGCTGGGAGCCCTGTAAATCAGAAAACGGTCCTCATTGAGTCCAGTGGGCCCACCCCAACCCACGCCACCTTCTGCGCACCCTGCCTCCCACCCCCCCACCTCATACTTACCTCCGGAGTTCAGCGCTACGACCTTCGTGACCGGGAACACGCCTGCACTCTTCAAAGCCAACTGCGAACTGAAAAAATGCCAGTAAGCTGTATAGTGGCATAAATATTTTTTTTTTCAACTTTGTTGCATATCTCAGGCATTTTTGGGAATCTTGACACCAAATTTTCAACATGGGGTTATTGGGACCCCTCCTCATGAATTCATCCACTGTCATCACATTATTAGGTCCTGAAAGGTGATTTTGCAGTCACTGTGTGGAATCGCCTTTCGGGATTGATTACCCAAACAACAGTGCCAGTGTTCATGAGGTTGCCTCTCAAAAAATCTATTTTGCAAATTTGGTGGAAAATCCAAGATATTACTGTTTTACCAGCGTGCATTGCGCAATTGCTACGCACGCTCATAACTTAGCGAATTTGCAGTATTTTCACTCCAGGTTTTCCACATTCCCATTTTTCCGCACCTCCTTATGAACAGTACAGCTGTCATTTTTCGCATCCTGGACAAAATGTGTTTTCACACTTCCGGCACAGAATAGTGCGGTCACTGTGGGAAATCAGTGTTTGGGACACATTAAGAAAATCACAGTGACACTATTCATTAGCAGAGGTCCCAAAATCCCTATGTTGAAAATGTTGTAATGAAAGTCCATAAAATAACTGTGTTACGAGCATGCATTGTCTGTTTCTATGCACGCTCATAACTTCGCACATTTGTAATATTTTCACGCCAGATTTTCAACATTGACATTGTTCCAAACCTCCTTAAGAACAGTACAGCTGTCATTTTTCACATCCTGGCCAAAATGTGTTTTTGCATTTCCAGTGCAGAATAGCGTGGTCACTGTGGGAAATCAGTGTTCAGTATACATTAAGAAAATCACAGTGACACTGTTCATGAGCTGAGGTCCTTAAATGCCTATGTTGAAAATTTGGTCACGAAAGTCCATAAAATTACTGTGTTACGTGCATGCATTGTGCAGTTTCCATGTATGCTCAGAAGTGGGGACATTTTTAATATTCCCACTACAGATTTTCAACATTTCCATCTCTTCACACCTCCCTATGGATGGTACAGCTGTCATTCTTAACATCCTGCCTGATCTGTGTTTTTGTACATGTGGTGCAGAATGGCACAGTTACTGTTGAAACTCAAAGTTCTGGACACATTGACAAAATCACACTGCCACTTTTCATGAGAAGAGGTCCCAAATGCTTTCATGAGATGGGGTCACAAAAAGGCCATGTTGAAAATTTGTAGTTCAAATACCAACAAACACCTGGGGAGTTAGGGTTTCTAACCATAACATCCCCCCTTGTACAGACTGACAGGCATTGGGGTGTGCCTTTGTGTTGCAGACTGTACTGCTCATGCCGTACCACCCCACCCCCCAGCCATTGACATGCTTCAAGGTGTACCTTGGACTCTTCGGCCCCCGACTTCACCCCATTGTCCTATGCTGCACCCATTTCAGCATATGTCCTTATGGAATGGGGTGACTGTAAAGCCAAACACCCGAAGGCACACCTCAACACATGTCGGTGTCTGCAAAATAGGGTGAGGTGACATGGCATGACCGTCATGGGCAACGACTGAAACACTTACCCCAATGCCTGTCCATCTCTACAGGATGGAGGTGGGGTTGACGTGAAGTTCAATACTTCACTGCATTCCTATTCTACATCTGTCTAACCCCTGCATTTCCAATGCTAATACCAGCAAGCAAACATTCGGCATTGACAAAATGCTTGTTTTATTTACTGAGCACTGTTGACGCTATCATAATATACCACTGAACCCTACATCATCAGTGAAAAACATAGTGGGAGTAGATGTCACTGTGAAGGAACAGTTTCACAGTTTATACACAGGAATGTTTGGTAGACATATGTGCCAGAAAGTTAAAGTAAAAAATAGCACATTATTTGATCTCCATACTTTATATGACAAACACACCATATTATATTACTGGGAACAATCAGGATGTCTCAAACAGATATAAAAGGATCTACTACAGCATCCTTAGCATGTCAGAACTGTTCATAGTTATGGTGTGTGTATATATATATATATATATATATATATACACACACACACACACACACACATATAGGGATATGCGGGTATGCAGGGGTGAGTGTGTGACAAGTGATTAATTCAGTGCAGTTGCCACTGACCTCAAGTAATTTTGCTAGTGGCAGAGCCATGAGTGATGGTTACGAGATGTTAATGGCAACTGCACTAAATAAATAATTTATCACACACTCACCCCCCCGCATATTCGATTTATGCAGTTGGGGTGGACATAAATCAGAGAGTAGTTCTTTAAGACATGTATTTTTTATGTGTGCAATTTTTTGTTTTATTAGGGGAATATTTTGTCTTCGTATAGTGTTACTGTGCCTTTAGAAGTAGTTTTCTTATTGGGTTGGTGGTTATTGGTTTCTATTAGTTACTGCAATTTGGTAGTCATAGTTTCAGTGGTTGTGATTGGTTGTGATGTTTGGTGAGCTTATTGCTGATTGGTCAAGGGTTGAGGCTTGTGTTTGTGGAGCAGTCTGGAGTCAATGTGCTGGGAGTCATTGAAGGAGGTAGATGTGCAGAGCTGCATATGTTGATGTAGCCATGGAGGCATGGTTGAAGGCCGAAGACGAGGTACTGTAAAGAGAAGGCTATAGAATTGTAACCAATGGTTGTGGATTGCATGAGGTGTGTTACAGTGGCAATGCCATCATGTTTGAAGGCCATAGAAAGTGTGGAGTCAAAGGCCTGAAAGATGTGAAAGAATGTGAAAGGCAATTTCTTTGATGGATTACACAAAGGATTTTGCTTTCTTGGTGCTTCTAGGCTTCGGATGGTAGACTTTGGCGTGACCGACATGGGTTCTTTGGGATGGATTCCAGACCAGTGGCTTACTGGATATTTTGGGTCTTTGGGTCATCGTCACTGAAGTCATTGATCTGGATAGTTCTGTTTCGGGATGGATTCTTGGTGTTCTCTACTGGAGGATACATTGTTGCTGAAAGTTCTGGATCTTTGGATCATTGTCCATGGAGTCGCCGTTCTGGATTCTTCAGTTTTGGGATGAATTCTTTGATTTCCATACTAGAGGATAATGCATTCTTAATGGTTCTGGTGTGTTGATCATTGCAGGAGTGGATCAATGTGGATGGTTTTTCACCTGGTCTACAACTTTAAAGAGTCCACCCTTTCTGTGGATTATGACTTTGAAGAGTCACAACATTTTGGTTTTCTTGATTTTTCTTTTTTAGGGGGTCTTATGACAATTTTGTTATGTGCATTCTTGTTTTTGTTGGATCTCTGTCCAGTTTGGAATTATGTTCTAATTTAAGAAGAGGATTTTCTTGGAACAAGACAGACAAGGTATGTAACATTTCAAATGTTTTATTGTACTCACAGTTCAAGTGGACAACTCTAAAAACTCTTTTTATTCTGGTTAGAACAGTAAAATAAACAATTCATAATACCTTTTCCTTTTTTGATTGAGGATACATAACAGCATGGAAAATAACAGTTTCAGACATACTGTAGATTGCTATTTGTGTTATGAACAGAGACGGTAATTGTTAAATGAGTAGCATAACAGAGAAAGTGCAATTCTTTTTTGCTTTGTTTAAGGTTTTCCTGTAACTTTTCCAGCTAGAGAGCAACTGAGTTTTTAACATTTTCCTATCCAGAAGCAAATGATTTGATACCTTTTAATGGGCCAACATAGATGTGACAACAAAAACAAAGTGCTCTAGCTTTTGGACTAACCAGTCCTTTTTCAGAAGCCTAATGGCAGTTGTTTAGAAAAAAAAACAATACTTTTAACAGCTAGATCATGCAGAAAAGACAGAAACAATCCCCATTGGTTTAAAATACTCATTTAAAAAATACAGATGATGATGTCAGAGAAGCTTAACAGTACCAAATTACCTTCAGGCAGGAGGGTCCCAGGGTCAAAGGTGTTTGGTGCAAAACACATAGAAAGAATCCTACTGCATGTAAATTCAATTGACATAAGATAACACTGCTGGAGCAGATGACTCTTAAATCAAGCTATGAGTGTCACAGTGTGTATAAGGATACAATTACTGAAAAGCAACCCTCACCCAGATTAAAGACATACTAAAATTGTCTTAGGACACCAAGAAGTTTCAATGCATGCATTATAGACAAGAAATTACCAGTGAAGTTGTCTTAAAAACATCAGTGCACAATGTATGATGTGCAAAACTTAGCTGGACCTATCACTCAGCTGTAGTCTCCAGCTAGATATCATGCCCCATAACTTCAAAAACATCTGGTATAGTGATAGGACTTTATAAATGTTGATTTAAATATAAATTGACAGTATTAGTGTCAAACAAAAAACTCTAGTTGAGGACCACCAAGGAATTAGGAACATGTAGCCTGATATGTACTGATGTCAGTGTGCACTGAGTATTTAACAACTTGATGTACCAGAAGTGTCTAAGGAATCTGAAAAAGTGATAAAAATGTAATTTATATCCTCTTCTTCACACAAACAATACACCCTACTCCACCCCACAGCCCCATAATCTGGGAGTGGGGGGGATAACTAGCTTTAAAGAGATACTCTCTCTCTCTCTGTCACACACACACACACACACACACACACACACACACACACACTCTCTCTCTCTCTCTCTCTCTCTCCTAATGAACCTTTATTCACATTGCTGTCACATTGAGGTAGGCCTCTATTTAGATGCATGAAGTTACAGTGTGTTACTTCTCTTACTTCACACACATAGGGACAATGCACATTGGGGAGGAGTGGGTACTGCCAAAGCAGGAATGGTTGCAGGAGGATTGGGAAGGCAACCAGAGGATTGTGAGAGTGTGCAGGGTGGGGGAGGCACAGGCCCTAAGGGACCCTGATTAAAAGGTGGCTGGGGGGACACAAGGGGACAGGAGCCCAACAGGCAGGATACATGGTGATGGTAGCCATGAGAGGGGGTAGGCCCAAACAATATGGGGGCCCAAAAGGGGGGTTCAGAGTGTGGCCACGAGGCCATGTGGCACCATGTGCCCCAAAGGGGCAACAGCAAGAGGCATGCAAGAGCATGCAAGGGGGGAGAAGTTTTTTTTAGGCCTGGAAACAACACAAGAGGTGGCGCCTGAAGTGCATGAGGTTTTTTATCAGCCTGAGGCTCATGGGGGCAGGCACGGGAAGGGGAATAACAGGCCCGGGGCAGCAACAGCCAGAGGGGAGAGAGGCCGTGGCCTGGAAGCCCAAAAGAGGTGGTGCTTGAGGTGCGTGAAGGCCATGACCGCCCGGAGGCCCACAGGGGAAGAGATAGTGGGCCTGGCAGGCAATGGAAGGGAAGAAGGGGACAGAAGGCAAGGGAGACCTGATGAATGATACGGTCACCTGGAAGGGGCCTGTTGTGAACACTGGCGGTGAAGGAAGGCCCAGGCAGAGGTTGGGCCACACAAAAAAAGGGACAAGTTTCGTGACCATTAGGTGACTGCTTGAATGAGGGCCTGGCCATAAGAATGGTGGCTTTAGACATAAATTAAGTAATAGAATTTTGTTTTCCTTCCTTCAGTTGTCTTTGCAGTTTGAAAGGAATGAGGGACATGGCACCAAAGAAGAACAGGCCTTCAAAGGAAGATGCTTATAGGGCTATAGTCGAATTGGCAGAAAAAGCCAACAAAATGTGGGAACTGGTAGAAGGGGAGGAACCAGGGAGATCCAGGGAGAAAAGGAAAGCGGGGAAGGGTAAAGCGGGCAGAGGGAAGCGGCCAGCTAAAAGGCCACACAGCCCAACCCAGGTATAACCACTGATGGTGGGACCTACCAAGGTGGCTGATCCAGTACCTCTGCAACCTATCCACCCGGTACCACCAGTACCTCTCCAAGAGCAAATCAGGATCCCCACAGGGGAACCCAGACTGGATCCCCAGAGCATAATGGTTCCTCCACAACTGCTAGTGGTGCAACCACCCCCTCAACCACCGGGGACCATAATGGGGCACCAAGAAGATGGCAGGCAACAAGGAATGGACAAGGACACAGGTAACACACCCGGGTCAGTGGGTGACAGTATCAGAGTATATAAGTCAAATTGTGTTGGCACTTGGGGCTGGAGGTTTAGGTCAAATGGAGTCAGCACTGGCAGAGATTAGGACAGGAAAAGAAGTACCAAAAGAAAGGGAAGGAGGTACAGAGAATGAGAGAAAAGGAACAAGGGAGAGAGGTGCACCTGGGATGAGGGTAGGCGAACACGTGCCACTGGCCATGAAAGAAAAAATATGGAAAGGAGAGTATGTGGATATATTTGCTTTAGTAAGCTGGGAAGTGGCTACAAAATATGAAGAGACAGAGAACATAGGAATGAGTGAAATGGTAGCAGCGGTAGTTTTGTTAGGGAAGAAGGAGGAGGACAAATTCACTAAAGGGAAGACTTGGGATGGGTGGTTTGTGGGTTTTGCCAAATTCTCAGCCATTGTATTGGAACAGAAACTGGAGCTGGACATCCCACTTATCACATACTCCCTAATAATAAGGCGGGCAAAGGCAAAGGGGGGTGGGGTGGATATACTACGATTAATTTTTTCGGCAGAGAACGGCCACATATAGGGATGTAAGATGGGACACAAAGCAGCTAAACTTATGGACAGATTATGTAACTGATCAGTCCACACCCAAAGGGGAGTGGGGGAGGAAAGAAGCTATGCCCCAGAGGTGCTGCTGGGCTTACTATAGGGCCTTTTGTTCCTGGCCACAATGTTGTTTTCAGCATGCATGTTTGAAATGCTGGGGAACACATCTGGCAAGTAGATGTGGAACAACATGGGTCCAGGGAGCCCAAGGATCTGGGGTCAAGGTTCAGGTCAACAATCTTTTCATGAGGGACAGGGGTATAAGGGACAGGCATGGAGCGGGGAGGAGTAGGGGGCATACAGGTAGAGGGAGTCAAAATCACTGACCAGCAAGGCCAAACACTGCATGAAAGGGGAAAATCTGGGAGGGGAAAAGGGAAGAAAGACAGGGAGTAATTTAGGGCAGCCGGAACCCCCATCAGGATAGAGGCATGGAAAGGATGGTTGGACAGGTATTTGAATAGAAAAGTGGCAGAGATGATTGAAAAAGGTTTTTGCACAGGTTTTTCATTGCAGTGTGAAGGCCCCAGACAAGTGAGAGAGGCAAACAACCTGGGTTCGGTAAAAAAGGAGAGAAGAAATGTTAAGAAGAAAGATAAAGACGAAAAAGGCAGCAGGGAGAGTAGAAGGACCATTTGATACCCCCATTGCAGAACATGAGGGTCTCTCCACTGGGTTTGGTCCCCAAAAAACAGGAAGAAGAACACAGGGTGATTCACCACCTATCCTTTCCAGAAGGGGATTCTGTAAATGATTTTATCGAGGAAGAATATAGTAGTGACATATGCAACACTAGAAGATGCAGTCCGGATAATCCGGGCTACCGATGATGCATGGATGGCAAAAACAGGTATCAAATCCAATTTCAGATTGCTGCCAGTTAGGAGAGAAGACTGGGACCTTTTGGGTTTTAAAATTGGGGGACAGTACTATTTTGACAAATCCATGCCCATGGGATGTTCTATAGCATGTGCAACATTTGAAGCATTCAGCACCTGTTTACAATGGATATTTCAAGAAAGAACTGGTTATAAAACGGTCATTCACTATTTGGATGATTTCCTTTTTATCGGTAGTGGGAAAAAGGAGACCCAAAAAATGTTGGTCAAATTTCAAGAGCTGTGCAAGGAATTAGGGGTTCCGCTGGCACTGGAAAAAACAGAGGGGCCCATCAGGGTGCTAGAATTTCTGGGTATTGAGATAGATGCTCCAGGGGAAATATTCAGGCTGCCGGACAAAAAAGTGGAAAAACTGAAAGAGTTGATCCAAGTATATACCAGCAGGAGAAGAGTACAACTAAAACAAGTACAACAGGTATTGGGGCACCTGAGCTTCACCTGCAGAGCTATTGGACCGGGGAGGGCTTTCATCAAAAGGTTAGCAAGGGCTATAGCCGGAGTGACCAGACCACACCATTGGGTATACATGAAAAAAGGAGTCAAGGAGGACTTTAAAGTATGGGTGGAATTCCTCAGGGAATATAATGGTTGCTCTTTCTGTCAGGAGGAATGGGTGTATAACATAGACCTCGATCTTTACACAGACGCAGCCGGGGGCCTAGGCATGGGGGGCTATCTGAGGGGCAGATGGTTTGCAGAACCATGGCCATCAGACTGGGTGAAGGATGAGAAGGTAAAAGATATAACATTGCTAGAGATCATGCCCATCTGGGCATGGACCCTGGTTTGGGGGAAGAATTATGGAATCAGAAAGTGACATTCTGGTGTGACAATATAGCAGTGGTAGAGGCCCTAAACAGCAGGGGAGCCAGGTCAGAAATGGTCATGCAAGTTTTGCAACTTTTGGTGCTAAGGACCTTACAGTTGAACATGTCATTCAGAGTGAAACACATAGAAGTGGTACACAATACCCTGGCTGACAGCCTTTCCCGTCTGCAGCCGGATCATTTCTGGAGGCTGGCACCAACAGCGGAGGAACAAAAAACACCAATACCAATGAACATCTGGGACGTTGGCAAGAAGGAGCAGAACTATAGTTTCACAGTTCATGGGCACCACGGACTCTGAAGGCCTACGATGGGGCCTGGCGAGTGTTTCAAACATTCAGGGCAACACACCATATGGAGGTAAGCAGGCCACTCACAGAAGAACAATTGGGGAAGTTCACTGTGGAGCAATGGCAAAAAGGAACAGCCCACAGCACAATGGGGGGTCTATTTGGCAGGGATTAGTGTTATTTGCAGTTTAAAAGGATGGAAGGACCCGACAAAATCAATGTTCATTAGAAGAATGATGCAGGGCTGGGGTAGGTTAAAACAAGGGACGGTGGATAAGAGAAGACCAATAGGGGAGCAATGGCTTGTAAAACTAAAAGATGTATTACCGGCAATATGCAGATCAAAGGCCGAGGCCCAGCTATTCCACACAATTTATGTTATGATGTTTGCAGGGGCCATGAGGGTGAATGAGGTGGTAGGCCATGGCAGGAAATACAAGGACGGGGGCTTAGAATGGGAAGATATAAGCTGGGGAATGAAGGAGATACAGATCCTGATTAAGAGGTCAAAGACGGATCAAAGGGGACAGGGTTGCATGCTAACACTGAGGAAACATGTAGAGGGTGCAGTGTGCCCAGTGCAGGCTCTGTGGGCTTTCGCCGCAGAGCATAGGAGTAGGACAGGGAGATTATTTATGCATGGTGATGGAAAAAGGGTCACAGGTTATCAAGTCACAGCATTACTCAGAAAAGGCATGCAATTCCTGGGGGAGGATCTGATTTATTATTCATCCCACTTCTTATGGATAGGGGCTGCCTCACAGTGGGCAGCAGCAGGCAAGACTGTGAATAATATTTTGGAAAAGGGGCACTGGCAGTATGCCAGTTATAAGAGATACCTTCGAACACTGCAGTGTGGAGACTAACATATCACCTATGTTTTTTGTTACAGATATGGAGCCACATGGGAGGATGGGGAGAGGGGATATTATGGTAAACAAAACTAAGACCATATATAAGACATTTATTTTGCTTAAACCCTATAGGAAGAGGGAGGATCACAGAAGTCTAGATCTGTGGCCACTCTTTTATTTATTGGTTAGAAAGGAGAGCTGAGGAAAAGCCTGGGGGAAAGCAGCTTTACCAAGATGTGAAACAATGTAGATTGGTGTGGCGTGGCATCTGGAGGATGAGATGGGCACAACTGCTTCCTACCTTGAAAGAGCTGAAGGAGCGATGACCCATCCCAGACTTAATTATTATACATTTAGAGGGTAATGACCTTGGGGGTAAGCCATGGGTGGACACATACATGCAGCTAAAAAGGGACCTAGAGACAATACAGCAGTGGTTGCCTAGGGTATGTCTTGCCTGTTCGGATATGATAACAAGGAGAGTTTGGGGACATGAGCACTGCCATAGAGCTGTGGATAGGGCAAGGAGAAAGATGAACAGAAGGGTAGGGACACTGGTAAGGAAAATGGGAGGACAGGTAATACTGCAGGGTGTGGAAGAGTGGGTAGAAGATTTCTACAGGTCGGATGGCATGCATCTGTCAGATCTAGCCATAGACATGTTTAATACAGAAATGATGGGTTTATAGAAGCATGGAGGAGGCATGCAAAAAATGGAGGATAAAAAAAAAGAGGAGGACTGGGAAGGAGGTTCCCTGAGGCATGAGGGAACAATCCTCTAAGTGAGGGGAAAGGCAGTCGTCCAACGCAAGCTGGAGACTGGCTAATGGGGAAAAGGGGAGGAGGAGGGGAGGGGGAAGGAAAAGGAATAAGACGAAAAGAGGAAGAAGCTGAAGGAGAAAAGCTGCCTTGGTTTTCACCGTTACCTAACAGAAAAAGGAGAAGAAGAAGGCACCCAGGTTTTCACCTGGAGGGATCAAAAAAAGGAAGAAAGAGGGATGATCAGAGATTGAAATCTGGATGGAAATAAATGAAATTGTGAGAGATTTATTAAATAAAAGATGATGAAATGGAACATGGAATTATGATATATAAATAAATTAATTGCCAATCTGAGCGTAACAACAAACAATGGTCTCTGTCTTTTTGTAAGGGAAAAGGAGGGTATCCGGGACAATGTATTTTCTTATATTTATATTTCTTTCTATTACTACAATCAGGGCTTTCATTAATATACTGCATAATCCTTCTCCATTTGATTTGGTAGAATTCCTACTTTATGTAGGGGTAGTACATAATCTGACCCCTTAGTCTTTTTTTAGAAATTTCTTGAATCTTTCCTGGTTCTTCCCTTTTGTATTCATGTTGTTTTTCTCGGTATCCATTTTGAATTTTCCAATTCCCTTTGTTTTTTTTCCTCTTCATTTCTTAGCTTTTTTCCTTATTTCACTATGTCTACTGTTTCTTTATTTTCTCTGTTACCCTCACTCTTTTTCCAGTACTCTCCTTTACCTTTTTTGCCTTTTCTTTTTTAAATGATCTCCCCTTTTCCCCCTTTTTATCATTGTTTGTTGTGCCGTACTTACATCTGTTTCTTCTTCCAAATCTATGCTCTGTGGGTTTAGATTTATTTCAGTTTCCCTTATTTATTTTCCTCTTTTTTCCCTTTAATATTTTTATTTTGTTTATTTTAATTAATTTTCATGTCTTTCTTGTTTTCTTTCTGTCTTCTTTCATTTTGAGCTCTCCCTTTTTCCCTCAAAGTTGGATGTCTTGTGTTTAGCATCTCCACTATATTGTCTTTCCTGTTGTCTTCCCTTGGTAGCATTATCAATTCAGATTTTGTCTCTGATTCTATAGTGGTTTCCTTATCTTCAGTATTTTCTAAACTTATTTCTGTTCTTTGTATTTCTCCTTCTGTTATAATGCTTTCTTCATCACTCAGCATTATCACGTCATCTCTTTGTCTTTTTTGAATTTTGTTCTCTTCCCATTTTCTATTTTCCTTTCCTTTTCTCTTACAGTTTGAACCCAACTCATCTATCTCTGTGTTGTGTCTCTTCCTTTCTTCTTTTTCTTTTTGCCTGGTGTTCTCCAATAGCATTCTGTTCTCCAGACAAATGCCTTTAATAAATGATAATTCTTGTTTTATTATTGTAATTTGTTTAAATATCATTATATTAGCCTGATATGGGTCTCACAAGGTCTGATAAGGCTCTAGCCATACTTTTTGTAACATTTTCATGTGAAATTTTGCCCTCAGATTCTTCTGGACTCATTGTTTGGCTGTAATAAGATTCTTCCAGATCTATTGATTTGTTAAAGTCATTGCCATTATCTTCTCTGTATTCCTCTTGTTGTGAATTCACCATTACATCCTTATTCTTGCCTTTTACTATAGTTGTTTCTCCTAACATTGTCCTATTCCTATCTTTATTTATATTTATTGAATCTTGTAGTGTATTTCTCATATCACCCACCATTTTTCTTAATGACTTCAAATTAACTAGCACCTTTGTGAAGCCTGTATTGCGATTTCTATTCTCTAGCTTGTGTACAGTTATGTTTCCCAAATTTCTCAGGTTTCCCTGTTCTTCCTCTATCTTGCTTTTATTCTCTTCAATCTTTTATGTTTTTTCTCCCAGTTTTATCTGGATTTTGTTTTCTAAGAATTGTATGATATCTAAATTTCTCCTAACCATAGATGTTGAGGCTAAAGTAAAAGCTGGGATTGTTTCTTTTTTTTAACTTTAATTGGGTTTTTCTCTCTTTTTCTTAATTATTTTTGATTGTTTATCTTTGGATCATTTTCATTTTGTGCTACCTGCTGCCCCTGTATTTCAGGAGTTTGCCAAATCTGTGTTTCTTCCACAGTTTCATTCCCTGTTTTACCACTGTGGGTCTCAAATGGTATTTTTACTTTCTTTTGCTTAATATTAAGCTTGAGTATTTTTGGCTGGGGGAGAAACTGTACCTAGTCAAGTTTCCTCGACTCAGCTATTTCCTAATATTTTTCCTAAGATCTGGTTCAGGAAACAAACCAGGTTAGATTTCTCCCCAGTTCAATGTTCTACTCCGCTTATAATATATACTCAAGGGGGGAAAAATATTTGTATAAAACAGTATAAAACAGTAGATAGTGCATCAATATCTATCAGCCAGCTGCATCAAACATATCTTAGGGCACTTTAATATTGCCAACTCTTATTATGGTAGTTCTGTTCTTTTTCACTTCATTTTGTACTTGTTATCCCAATTATTCCAGTCGTATTTATTACACAAAACTGAGTATACAATTATAAAGTGCCCTGTGCAAAATGTTAAGTTCTAAGTAGCAGCTACACAGTATATCTGTCAATATGTGTTCAGTTGGGTTGATTAAAGTGCAATCTGTAAAGTGCCAGGTGCTAAATACTTTAGTGCTATGCACTTTACTCTGACTGTAATTGGCTAGTTTAACTAATTACTCCAGTTACTACTGTAGGTGTATAGTAGCTTGTTTAGTGAACATCATAAGATTCTTTTTACTTTGCAATATAAACTGTTTAGCCATAAAAAAAAAACACTGTGTAGTCATATATTCTCAGGCTGGCTCCTCTTTGGATTGATGGTAAAATTAAGCAAAGTGCTTGAAAAGTATTTATAAAGTTAAGTAAAGTGCTTATAATAAAGTGCTATGTGCAGATTGCCAGATAACAAGGCACTCTAATCAGTGCACTTCAGTTAATTTGTAATTGAATGCAATTAACTGCTGGCTAGTTGTTTCAGCTGTTACTTTCAAAGCAGTTTTTTCATAAGCTCTTTTAGACTGTTTAAACAAAACCAAAAATGCTTTATACAGAGCATAAGCACTGTTCTTGACTACTGTGCAAGCTGTAGTGTGACCTTTAAAGTCCATTATGTAAAGTGTAAGAGTGGTAGAAACATTTCAATATTCATCAATAAACATATACATGTGCATTTCAGCCATAAATATATTATCAATCTCAGTTTCTCACAGTCAGCTTCTTTCTTGTGTCTTTACCCTGGGCTATAGTTAGGGGTCTGAGGAGTTTTAAGTGCTAGTGCTGAGCAATGTAACTTAAGCGGTCTTACCTTGCAGTGCTCAAAATGTTCAACCTTCAATCAGAGTCAGTGTCTGAGACTGCCTTCTCGCTCCCTCTCTCGATGACAAAAACAGTCTCAAATTAGATGAGACTCTAGCATTTTTAACTGTGTTTTAACTGCACTCTCCCTCAGCAACACCATCCCCCATTTCCTCTTCCCCAGTTCTTCCTCAGAGATTCAGGTACTCAAATACTCACTTATTCAGCTGTTTGCTTGTTTTACTTTACCACTCATGTCTCAGTTTTACTTTCTTTCTTACACTCAATTTCAAAAGTGTTTTTGGGGTCACCTTCCATATCCTGCACCACTCTTGACCTCTCTCTTCACCAGCCTTGCTAGTGTTACTGCTTCTCTTCTAGTTTTGTGGCTCAGCAACCCTTCTCTGATTCACTTCTTCCCTTGGTTCACCTGCAGAGGTTCAAACCTTCCCGAAGGGACCCCTTGGTGTTTCTCCTGTCTGGTTCCACCTTCAGCTTTCCTCCTAGGGAAAACACAAGCACACCTGTACTGGATTGCCAACTGAGCATTCTACACAAATTCAACTGGAAAAATCCACTGAAATTTTAATATAGGTTGCATACCTTTTCCAGGTAAAAATGAAGCTTCTCAGCAGACTCTGCTTACTGGCTTCTTCCTCAGCAGCATGTGGCTTCTAGCCCTGTGATGTCACAGGAAACAGAATCAGGTCCTCCAGTAACTTTTTTTTTTTTTTTGGGGGGTTTCTGGAAGTTCTGCTGTTGTGAATCCCATTTGTGGTTTCCTGTAAGGACAAGAAAGGGTTACTGTGTTTTTGGCCAAGAACTCCTCCAGTTGATGTTTCAGCTGGGATTATCTCAGGCAGTTGCCTCCGGAATGCACATACTGTATATGGTCACACTCTTGACCTGGTCTTATCACTTGGACTTGACATTATGATGGTCAAGGTTGATCCAGCCAGTTGGTCAGATCATTATGCGGTTGAGTTCCAGTGCATGGCCCCCTGTAAATTAACCCCTTCTGTGGAGACAATTCAGTGTGATTTGAAGAAACATTTGGAGTATCACCAACTCCAGGAGTCACTGGCTGTCTTGAGCCTGATTATAGCTTGTGATCAAGGTTCAGAAGCTGGGGTTGAGGCTTATAATACAGCCGTGGCTGAGGTGCTGGACCTGATTGTGCCTTACCGTGTTCACCCCTTGACTTCCCAGTGGCGCTCACCTTGGTATTGTGCTGAGGTGCATGGGTTGAAAACTAAGGGGCATAGGTTAGAGTATACCTGGAGGTAGTCATGCTCTGAGGAGGACAGGGTGGTACTGAGACTCCATTATTTTGAGTATCAGCAGGTAGTCAATCTTAAGAAGACTGAATTTTTGTCCCAATAGATTGCTACAGCAAGAAATCACCCAGCTGTGCTGTTCCACAGTGTCAACAGCTGGATTAATCCTTCCTGTCTGCAGTCTGGGACAGTATTTTCTTCAAAACATTGAGAGTAGTTTGGCCAGCTCTTTGCTGATAAGGTGGCCTCTATCAGGTCATGTATTACCTCCTCTGTTCCAATCTCTTCTGGGGCTAATCGATCTGCTAGTGAAGATCATCTGCCGAGTTGGGCTGAGTTTCAACTGGTTTTGGCAGACGAGGCTTTCAGGGTGCTTACCAGCATGTGTCCCACCTCCTGTGCCCTGGACACGGGTCCAAAGTGGTTTGTCATCAGCTGCTTGGACTTTCTGGGTCCAGTGTTCATGGAGATCATTAATGGGTCGTTAAGTGAAAGGGTATTTCCTGCATCCCTGACAGAGGCTGTATTGAGGCCCTCCTTAAAAAACTACTATTGACCCTGACATTCTCTAGAACTATAGGCCTATCTCTAATCTTCCCTTTTTGGTGAGGTTTAATGAGATGGTGGTGTCAAACCAGTTGTTTGGGCACCTGGAAATTTTGTACATCTTTGAGCCTTTTCAGTCAAATTTTTGTCCCTGGTATAGCACTGAGATGACTTTGGTCAGGGTGGCACATGAGATCTCCATGGCAAGGGACTGAAGGCACTATAAGATTCTGGTGTTCTTGGACTTGTCTTCAGCATTTGGCATAGTAGACCATGGGGTGCTGTTGGACCATATGCATAACTATATGGGTGCTACTGGAGCAGTTTTGTGCTGGTTCTGCATATATTTAACCAGAAGATCACAGCACATCATCCTGGGGAATTTTTTCTCTGGTTCTTTTGCACTGCCTTGTGGTGTTCTGCAGGGTTCTATTTTGGTGCCCTTGTTGTTCTCTATGTGTATGCTGCTGCTGGGAGAGATCATTAAGCAGTACAATCTGGGGTTTCACTGCTATGTAGATGATATCCAGTTGTACCTGTCCTGTGCACCCTATGACCTTTCTTCCCCAGATAAGCTGAACCAGTGTATAGCTGAGATTAATGACTGGATATCCACAAACTGGCTGTTTCTCAACCTGGGCAAGACAGAGTTCATGGTGATCAAGCCAGTTTATGGGGGTATTTTTGTTGAGGAGGGACTGCCCACCTTAGTAGTTGTTGGGTGTCCCCTGTCAGTGATCAGTGTGATTAAGGATCTTGGCGTTATTCTTGATGACCATCTCAGCCTTGAAAAATAGGTCTCTTCTGTCATCAGAGCCATTTTTTTCTGTCTCCAGAATATTGCCAGGATCCATCCATATCTGACTCCTTCTGACCCTATGTGGTACCCCTGTATGTATATCCAGCCTGTATCATGTAACATGCATTTCATGTATATACTGTTATTACCTATCTGTGTTTGTACTTTAAGTGTTTATGTCACAGGACCTCCTTGTGAATGAGCTTGCTCAATGGAGTTTTCCTGCAATAAACTTGAACTTGAACTTCTGACCTGGCTATTGTTATCAATGTCTTTGTTATTAGTCGACTCGATTACTGTAACACTCTGTACCTAGGGTTGTCTGGAGGTTTGGTGTGTCAACTGCAGCTAGTGCAGAATGCCACAGCCAGCATGTTGATAGGTACCTCTGTCAGGGATCACGTTACTCCTGTTCTGCGCACTTTGCACTGGCTGCATGAGTTCATGCATCACCTTAAAGATAGGATTGTTAACATACAAGGTCCTACATGATTTGAGACCTGACTACCTAAAAGAGCTCCTGATTCCACACTCTCCTATCCACCCCTTACATTCTGCTAAGGCTGGTTTGCTGGTGGTACCACCCTCCCATCTAAAGAGAACAGGAGATAGAGCATTTCAGGTGACTACTCCCTTATTGTGGAATTCTCTTCCACCATATATTAAAACAGCCAACATGGTGGAGACCTTTAAAGCCTCTTTTAAAACATATTTATTTGAAAAGTTTTTAATATTTTATGATTATATGTATTTATTGGGATGTTTTACTGCTTTTATTATTATAGAGCATACTGATATCAACCTGCGTTTACCTTGCTGTGTTCAGATTTTTGGATTTGTCTGTGTTTTCTATTTGTTTGTTGTTGACTGGGTTTTGGGATGTGCTGGTTGTTGTAGAAATAGGTTGAGTGCTACAGGTAGAGATTTTCACTTCTGTTGCTTTGGCCTGTGTTCCTGAGGAGGTAGAAGACGGGTCAGGGTCTTCTAAGGGCTCAGTATCATTCTCAATGTGTGTCATAATTTCCCTCATTTCTAGTTCAAACTGGTGTCATGCTCAGAGGATGCCATTTGTTTTATTTTATTTTTACAGAGTTTCTATTATCTGTTGGAAAAATTAAAAAGAGGTCCCGTATGGTAGTTGTTGTACTCAAATATGTACTTAGTTAAGTGGATGGTTTTTTGAGTGTGGTGCCATGGGGTTTTTGTCTTCTTTCTCTTGGCACCCGTTGATCATGAGCCAGGTACCACAGGTGGGGAAGACTGATTGTCAGTCCATTCCATTTTTTTTATTCTGAAAGTAGTTTGGTAACTGTGTTGTTGTGACTTAAGAACTGTGTGTATAAATTACATTTATACACACAGCTACTCAGATAAATGGATTTTTCACACTTCAATTATGTCAACAGCTATTTCATAAATAAATATATTCTTTGCAAAAAATTGTTAATGCAACATATAGGGTTCAGGCTAAAGCGACAAAAGTACAGAAATGTGGCTTTAGGGTTTCCAACTCTAAAACTCAACCCCATCCCTGAATCAAATCAGGGGTGCAGTCTTCCTTGGGGTTCTCAACCCTTAAGGGTTAGGTGTGTATGTTTCCTGAGTGTATGGAATGGGATGAACTGCACTCCCATCTATCCTTAGATGCATACATACATGTTGCTGTGGCTTTGCATTAAAACAGGAATTAACTTTTCAACATAGTCTTCATATTATCCCACCTCATGAACCTGGTAATGAAAATGTTGAAATCTCCATTAAAACGTGATTCCACACCACCTCAACACCATTGCATGCCACAGGTGTGAAAACACAGTTTGGTCAGGGTTTGATCAATGACAGCTGTCATGTTTATGAGATGGTGTAAAGTGGTCAGGGTTTGATCAATGACAGCTGTCATGTTTATGAGATGGTGTAAAGAGGTGGTTATGTTGCTAATTTGGGGATCAAAATATTTAAAATTGTCAATGTTATGAGCTAGCATAGCAAAATTTCAATGTACATACATAACGTTGCCATTTTTACATATTTTTCCCCAAATTTTCAACATAGCCATCTTATGACTGCACCTCATGAACAAGGGTGGTAAAAATGTTCAAATCCTGTCCGAAAGGTGATTTTGCCAAGTGACTACAAAATCACCTTTTGGTACAGATTTGCATAATTTAAACAACATTGTTCATGAGATGGGGCCTCAAAAAGGCCATGCTGTAAAATTGGTGTAAAAATATGTACAAACGGCAAAGTTATGCACTAAAGTTGAAAACTCCATTGAACTACATTGAAGTACATTTACCTTTGTTTCTCATATAACTGTCAGTGATTTCAGGATCAATCAATCAATCAAAACTTTATTTATGAATTGCTACTTCCTGGGGGCTCAAAGTGCTGTAGAATATACACATAACATATATAAATTTGACCATAAAACACATTTCAGAGTATGAACATATGTCAACTTCACATTATAATATTTCTAAAATCAAGGACAGTAATTAATTTTTAATATCACATATTAGATAGAAACATAGAAGTTGACGGCAGATTAGGACCGCAAGGCCCATCCAGTCTGCCCATTTGTTTTTCTACCTTATAAATGTGCCATCGGCCTTTGCTCTGTCAGTGGCCTATCTATTCATAGTCATTTGTATTGCTCCCTTATGCATATCCCATGCCTGTTTGAAGCCCTGCACTGTATTCATAGCCACCACTTCTTGTGGTAAGCCATTCCATGCATCCACCACCCTTTCTGTGAAAAAGAATTTCCTCACATTCCCCTTAATCGGACCTCTAATCTCATGCTGTGTCCTCTTGTCCTGCTATTTTTCTTATATTTAAACATGTTAGACTCTTTCACCTTGTTAATGCCCTTAAGGTGTTTGAATGCCTCGATCATATCACCTCTCCTCCTTTGCTCAAGGTATACATATTGAGCTCTGTTAATCTGTCCTCATATGTCTTCTGATGCAGCCCTGCACCATTTTGCTGCCCTTCTCTGGACTGCCTCAATTTGGTTAATGTCCTTGTGAAGGTGTGGCCTCCAATACTGCACGAGTACTCCAGATGGGGCCTAACAGTGTCTTGTAAAGAGGGATTATTACCTCCTCTTACGACTTGTGATACCTCTACTAATACACCCTAACACCTCCCTAGCCTTACCTACTGCTTTAGAGGTCTGCTTGGATGATTTCAGGTCATCAGTGATGATGATACCCAAGTCTCTTTCTTCCTTTGTGACTGCTAGCAACTCCCCTCCCAGCCTATAGGTGGCTTCAGGGTTTCTCTTCCCTATGTGCATGATTTTGCACTTCTTTGCATTAAATCCCAGTCACCACTCTTCTGACCATTTTGTCAGTTTATCCAGATCTCTTCTCATTCTGCCCACCCCATCTGGATCATCTACTCTGTTGCAGATCTTGGTGTCATCTGCAAACAGACAAGCCTTACCCTCTAGTCCATCTGCAAGGTCACTAATGAAGATGTTGAAGAGGACTGGCCCCAGGACTGATCCCTGAGGTACCCCACTTGTGACTTGCATCTCTTCTGACTGTATACCATTTACCACCACTCTCTGTTTTCTGCCCCTCAACCAGTTTGCCACCCAGTTGACCAACTTCTGACCCACCCCGAGCCTACCCAGCTTATTTATCAATCTTCTATGTGGAACAGTGTCAAAAGCTTTGCTGAAGTCAAGGTAGGCGACATCAACTGCTCCCCTTGGTCCATCACTCTGGTTACCCAGTCAAAGAAATCTATGAGATTAGTTTGACAGGACCTTCCTTTGTAAACCCATGCTGTCTTGGATCCTGTGCTCCTATGGATTCCAGGTGTTGCACTATCCTTTCCTTAAGGAGTGCCTCCATGATCTTGCCCACTACTGAGGTAAGACTGACTGGTCTGTAGTTTCCGCCTCCTCCCTGCTACCACTCTTGTGGAGCGGGATCACATGAGCCCTTCTCCAGTCTTCTGGGACCTCTCCTGTGCTCAGAGACTCACTAAACAGTTCTGCTAATGGCTCTGCTAGTTCCACCTTTAGCTCCTTAAGTACCCTGGGATGTATGCCATCAGGTCCCATTGCCTTATCCACCCTGGGCTTAGCAAGCTCTTGTAGGACCCTTTCTTTTGTGAAGGGAGTAGTGCTCACCTCCTCCCCCTGTGTCCATGTTGCTGAGCTGTGGGCCTGCCCTACCTTCTCTTCAGTAAATACTGAGCAAAAGTATCTATTTAGGATAGATGCCTTTACAGGGTCCTACTCTCACATGCTCTCTTTTCTCCATTAAGCTTAGCAATACCCCTCTGGACTTTCTCCTTTCACTAATGTATCTATAGAAAGTCTTGTCACCTTCTTTTACTGTTCGTGCTAGTGTTTCTCAGTTTGGGACTTTGCCTGCCTTACTGCCTTCCCTGCTTCCCTTAGGCAGTTTGGCATGCCTCCCTATCTCCATCCCGCTGTGTTCCTTTATATTTCCTGAGCCTTTTGGCTCTGACCTTTTCTGCTACTGTATTTGAGAACCAAAGTGGTTTCCTCTTCTTTGCACTTCCTTTTCTGTCTAACACAATGGGATGTTGCTTCAAGTATTGCATCCTTAATGCTTGCCCACTTTGCCTGTACCCCCTCATCTGTGTTTCTTTTGCCAGGGCTAGCTTAACTCTGTTGGCCATCTTATCAAAGTCAGCTCCTCTGAAGTTCCATATTTTTGCCTTGGAATGGGATGATTTAGATGTAATAGCCAAATTGAACCATACCATGTGATGGTCACTGGCCCCCAGGTGACCTTCTACCTGGAGATCTGTGATCCCTTCCTTGTTAGTCAGTACTAGATCTAGGATAGTCCTGTCTCTTGTGGGTTGCTGTACCAATTTTTTGAGGCCCTCCCCCTGCAGGGAATCCACTATGTGTCTAGTTCTGTCAGATGTTCCTGCCGGTATTGACCAATCTGTATCCGGCATGTTGAAGTCTTCCATTATCAGAACCTCCCCTTTAGCTGTCATGTTTTGTATATCTTCTAAAAGTAATGTGTCTATGTCCTCCCCCTGGTCTGGGGGCCTGTAGACAAACCCAGTTCTTATGGTTGTCCCATCTCCTGTTTCCAGGGTGACCCACAGTTCTTCTGGCTCCTTATGTGTATTCTGAATTTCTGTAGCTTTGATATTTTCATTGACATACAGAGCCACTCCTCCCCCCCTTTTTGCACCTCGGTCTCTTTTGAACAATACATAGCCAGGTACTGAAGTCTCCCAAGTGTGGTTACTGGTTATTATAACAAACTAAATGCTTGCTCAAACAGGAGTGTCTTAAGCCCCCCTCTTGAAGGCTTCCACCAAGGGGGGGGCCTCCCTAAGATAGCCTGGAAATGAATTCCATAGTACAGGTGCAGCTACAGAGAAGGATTGATCTCATGACAGCCACAACCTCATCCTGGAAATCATCAGAAGGCCACCCTCAGAGGAATGAAGAGTATGAGCCACACTGTGAGAAACCAGAAGGTCTTGCAGATAGCCCACTCCCTGACCATGTACAGCTTTATAGGTCAGCAACTTGACCTTGAAGGCAATCCTCCACCTTATCAGCAGCCAGTGCAGACCACAGAGAACCAGCATGATATGATCAAATCTAGGCACATCCGTTAATAGCCTGGCTGCCGTGTTCTGCACCAACTGCAGACAGTGGAGACTGCCTCCTAAAAGTCCAGGTATAAGGCATTGCAGTAGTCTAACCTTAACATGATGAAGGCAGTATTAGGGTGGCAATGTCATCAGGCAGTATCAGGGAACGGATCTGGGAAACATTTCTCAGAGGATAAAAACCACTTTGGATGACGGCTGACACCTGAGTATCAAGTGTCAGGCCATCATCAAGAACAATGCTCAGATCCCTAACCCATGTTGATGGGATCTAGGATAAGCCAACCAGTCTCAAACCCAGGTCACTACCCCCTCCATCTCACTGATGACCTGGCTGTACCACCAATACCTCCATCTTGTCTGGACTGAGTCACAACCAGTTTTAATTCATCCCATCCTGGAGCTCGGCCAGGCAGGTGTTAAACACAGAGATCACCATCTGGTATCCAGGTGCACAGGACAGGTATAGCTGGGTATCATTGGCATAGCAATTAAAACCCAAGCCATACCTCCTGATAACATTTCCCAAGGGCAGCATGTACACCAGGAACAGAAGAGGCCTCAGGACTGAACCCTGTGGAACTCCACAATACAGGGGCATTGGGCTAGATGAGGATAACCCCATCACCACCCTCTACACTCTGTCTATGAGGTAGGAATTAATCCAGCTGATGACATTGCCTGTCAGTCCACACCTGTTCTGCAGTTGGTCCAACAGCATCTCATGATCCATGGTGTCAAATGCTGCAAAGAGATCAAGGAGAACAAGAATAGATCACTTTTCTCTATCCCTCGCTCTAAGGAGATTTTTAGACACCCTTACCAGGGTGGTCTTCATGCTACACCCAGGTCTAATCCCAGACTGAAATGACTCAAAAATAGCAGAAGAAGAGAGACAAGTCTCAAGCTGATTGGCCACAACTTTCTCTAAAACCTTCTAGAAAAATGGGAGGTTTGAGACTGGCCTGTAGTTGGTGAGACAGTCAGGTCCAATAAGGACTTCTTCAAAAGGGGTCTCACCAGGGCCTCTGTCAAGGCCACAAGGAATACCCCACTCCACATGGAACACTGGATGATCTTAGCAACCACTGGTTCAATCAGGTCAATACATCCTACCAAAAGTCAGGTTGGACCAGGGTCTAGTTTGCAATAGGTAGGCCATAGCTTTGAGATTATCTCACTCACCTCATCCACTTCAACTGGGTGACACTCACTCCATCCAAGAGGCGTACCCTAGAAACATAGAAACATAGACTTTGATGGCAGATAAGGACTGCTTGGCACACCTAGTCTGCCCATTTTCCTACCTACAGAATAAGCTGCAGATCCTAGTTAACCAACAGCCTAATTCTTCCTACCCCCACAAAGATTGCCTTATGTCTGTCCCATGCATTCTTGAATTCTCCCACAGTTTTCGACCCCTCAATCTCCTCAGGAAGTCTGTTCCATGCATCCACCACCATCTCTGTGAAAAAATACTTCCTCACATTGCCCCTGAATCGCACCCCATCTATCTTCAAATTGCATCCCCTTGTTCTTGCACATCGCTTTTTCTGAAATGCCATCAGCTCAACCTCACAAGCCAACTGAGTGACCCTAGAGGAGATATCAGATCTGAATGAGGACACTTTGTCAGCAAAGAACAGAACAAACTTATCATACCTAGTGCTTGAAATAGCTTCCCCTGGATGAAGACAGGTCAGGTACAAAAACCTGTCTACCATACAGAAAAGCTGAGCCAGTCTGTTCCCTGCTGCAACAATATCCTTAAACAGAAAATTCACCTTTCTGGGGAAGACTGCCAATTGATAGTCACTATAATGTGACCTCAAGGCAAATTTGTCCTCCATCAACCAGGATTTCCTCCAGTGATGCTCCAACCTCCAGTCCTTAATCTTTAACTCCCTGAGCTCCCCATCAAACCAAGGGGGTATACAGCAAGTAGATATGGGCTGTAAATGGACAAGCATGATAGCATTGAAGGCGGCAGTGACAGCCTTATTATAAACTGCCACTGCCCACTCCTCACCCATCACACAAGCAGTTTCCACACTTGATAGATCCAGTACCACTTGTAGTCCTATTGGTGACAATCTCTTTAAAGGGCATTACCAAGCAATCTCAACAGAGTAAGGACCCTCGGGGGGCCCCCAAACATGAACCTCACAGTGCTATGATATGACCGTACCACTGGATCAATCCTGAGATTTATGATCTCAAGCCTCAGTGTGAACACCAGGTCCAACATGTGCCATGTGAGTGGGTCACTGAGGTAACAACTTGCAACAGGCCCAGAGCTTCCATACCTTGGAGGAGGTTGCATTCAAGTGATGAGATTTGAAGTCCCCAAAATCATCCATCTAGTGGACTCCAACACCAGGCTGGCAACAAAGTCCCTGACCTCTTGCTGGAATTTCCTCTCCCCACCAGGCGGGCGGTAAATAAGAAGAATACTGTAGCCTGCACCAGGACCCCCCCCCAACATGGCCACATACTCAAAGGACCTAGTAGAACCCACTGGGAGCACCGAAAGGTTCATGTTGGTTTTAAAACAAATGGCCACTCCTCTACGTCTGCAGTCCTTCCTCGGGCTGTGTATCACACAGTACCCAGCTGCAATTACTGCTTCCAATGTGGGGCCAACATTTCCATCCAGGCAGGTCTCTGTGATGCAAGCCAGGTCTACTGAGGAGATCAGGTCCGTAATTATAGTGGTCTTGCTCCTCAGCAACCTGGTGCTGCAAAGCACAGCCTGGGTTGGATATGGGGAACTGCTGGACCATTGACCACCACTTGCCCACTCTCCATAGTGGAGCCCTTGAGTATGGGCACAAGACAGGAAGAACCCCTCTCCTGTACACATTTAGCCCCAGGGAGCCTCCTGGACTTCACTACTCTGATTGCCACATCCTCAGCTACCACTTCGCATTTCCTTTAAAACAAATCTTTTGACTTATAAGACCCTAAATGGCTTGGGTCAGGGTTACCTGAAAGAGCTTCTGCATCATTACACCCCAAGTCACTCCCTCAGGTCAACTGTGAAGGCCCTTCTGGAGGTGCCCAGGATGAGATTAATATCATCAGGCAACAGGGCCTTTGAAGCTGCAGCCCCAGTTCTTTGAAACTCCCTTCCAGGCTACCTCCAGGAAGTGTCCTCTCTGGAATATTTTAAAAAGGGTCTGAAAACCTCTCTGTTTCAAGCTGCCTTTGAACTTTGAATTATGATTAGGAGAATTATTTATATTTTTACAGCTGGAGGCAGCCCTGTGTTATTTTAAATGAAATATTGTGACTGAGATGCTATCTTGAATTATGCACCTTAAATATCACGTGAGCCCTGTTCAGCCAAGCAGGTAGAGGGCGAGTAGTTTTTCAGGGACTTCCTGAACACTATAAGTAGCCGCAGAAATGCTGGTTTTGCAATATACAAGTACTGGGCACTTGCATACTTTTAGAAACTCCTTTCTAGAGGCTTTACATACTTTTTATTCTATTTTGGGCAATATCTGCCTCTTGCCTCACTCTGTGACCCCGGGGTTACTTCCGGGTCATGTGATTTGCTTAAAAGATCAGCCTGTGGTGAGCTCAAATTGGGAACACACTTTCAGTGCAGTTGCTAGGGCTTGCTCTATCTCCTGAGAGCAGCACTGTGTTATTTTAAAGGAAATATTGTGAATGTGATGCTATTTTGAATTGTGCACCTTAAATACTGTGTTAACCCTGTTCACCTGAGCAGGTAGAGGGTGAGTAGTTTTTCAGGGACTTCCTGAACATTACAAGTATTGACAGAAATGCTGGTTTTGCAGTATACAAGTACTGGGCACTTGCATACTTTTAGAAACACCCTTCTATAGGCTTTAAATACTTTTTATTCTATTTTGGGCCATATCTGCCTCTTGCCTCATTCCGTGCCCCTGGGGTTACTTCTGGTCACATGACTTGCTTAAAAGATTGGCCTGCAGTGAGCAGGGTGAGCTGAGCTGGATGAACATGTGCTGCTGGGTGCGGAGATGCACGCAGAGACACGTGTGTCTGTGCATGTCTGCTTTGTCCACTGGGGCAGCAGGGGAAGAGGGGACACCATCCTTAGATTTCTATAGTTGTAAGTACTATATAGTATGCCAGGTGAGTAAAAATGGAGGAACCTAATAACTATTGCACAACCTGTCAAATGTTTGGTCATGGCCCACAGATCACTGATTTTGTTTGTGCTAGATGTATACTGTTACATACACTACAACAATAAATTGTTCATTTACAAGCTGCAAGAGCAGTTAGCCCTAAGACTGAGGCACTGGAAGATTATATTGATCTGATGTTGGGCCAGATAACATCTACAAATGTTCCCACATAAGTACTTACTACCCCCTCAGTAGACATAGACCCCACTAGCCTAATGCCCCCCCTTGACCATTAATGAACCTGATAACTGGTCAGTAGTGACTAACAAAAAAAAACAAACGCAGGGTTGGGCAAATATTTAACAGTGCATCTATAATACCCTTCTCCAACAGTTATGAAGTTCTTTCCCATGAGAGTGCAGAACCCCCGCAGGTTGAGAATGTCAATAATCCTTTTAGGAATGGTGTGGTAACCAGCCATCTCACCAAGAAAACAAAAACTCCAGCCATCACCATAGTCTCCAATTTGGATACAGGTGATGCTAGTAATGGAACTAACTAACTAAAATTAGTCACTCCAGAAGCAATAACAGACCCCCACCCAAAACCAGGCAAATCTTCATAATTGGAGATTCTGTTATTAAGCACGTTGATCATACAGTTTGTAATGCAGATAAAGCAAATCAAACATGATCTAGTTTAAGAGGGGCAAGAGTTTCCGACATCACTATTATTGTAACAGAGGTACTGAAGGGGGCAGGTGAAAAGCCTCTGTTCATTATACACGTTGAAACAGATGACATTAACAGAACTAGTTTGAATGACCTCAAGCATGACATCATTGTGCTTAACAATGTCTTGGCTGACAAAGATTGCCTTGTCTGTTTCTTTGAGATTTTACCAGACACAAGGGCAACCAATTCAATTATTAGCAGCATTAAGGCCTTTAATGACTGGCTTAGGAGATGGTGCCTCCGACAAGGTAATTTATGCCTTGCCCACTTGAAAAACTTCTATCAACCCCCTTTGCTGGGATAGTCTGTGCCTCAGTAGAAGGGGAAGTACTTTACTGGGGAGAAGTATCTCATCAGCTATTAGTACTCTTTTAAACTAGAAGCAGGGGAGGAGAATGGGTACTCATCCTGTTCTCTAAAAAGTAGTTCCTCATTTTGTAAATCCACAACCTATGATGTCTTATTCCTGAATGCCAGATCATTAAATCTGGTTAAAATGGCCGAATTAGAGGCAAAATGCAACCTGGCCAAGTATGGATTGAAATCCATAACTGAAACTTGGTGGGAATCTATTTCCACATTGATAGCTAATATATATATAATATAAGTTATATTGTAAGGACAGACAGGGCCAAACCGGAGGAGGGGTTTGCCTTTTTGTTAGGGAGGACATAGCTTCATTTCAACTTCCTCAGTCTAATGAATTAGAAACCTTATGGGTATACATTCAAATTAAGGGGCAACAACAGCTTTTGGTTGATACCTGTTACAGGCCCCCTTCAGTTAACACTGACTATACCACCCTATTACACAAAGAAATAGCAACCATGGCTGCTAATGGTAACATTCTAAATGTAGGTGACTTTAATATGCCGGCTATAAACTGGACCTCTCTATCTGGAAGTAGCCATGGCGAAAAGGACTTTATATCACTTCTAGTGGATTTAGGACTCAAACAGGTTATTACAGAACCCACATGGGGGAGGTATATTAGATCTTGTGATATCTAATATTGCAAGTACTATATCTAGAGTTTGTATTAATGACCTTTTGGGCTCCAGCAACCACTGCTCATTCTCAGTTTGCATTAATCCTTAATTCTCGACAGAATTTAAGTAATTCAGAAATTAAAAAATATGACAACACTAATTTCAAAATTATTAACGAACAATTAAACAAAATACACTGGGAGGAAACATTAACCCTTCTGTCCCTTGTGGAAGCTTGGAGGTACTTCAAATTTGTGATTCATCACTTAGAAGAATCATTTTTCCTCACTAAAAAAAATATAATAAAAAGGGGAAGATTCCACTCTGGCTAAATAGAACTATGAAAAAACAAATTAAAAGCAAACAAAAGCTTTTTTCCCTTCTGAAAAAGAGTGAGGATGACATTAAGGAACACACTTTAATTAAATATTAAAAAGGAGTCAAAGATTTGAAACTTTCCATTTTACAGTCTAAAAGGAATCTGGAGTTCTGACTAGCCAACTCAAAAAACAGCTATAAATCCTTGTTTTCTTATTTAAATAACAAAAAGGTGAATAATAGATATATGGGACCACTAATAATTGAAAACTCTATTATATCCTCTGATAAAGAAATCACTGATGCCTTTAATGAACAATTTTGTTCAGTTTTCTCAAAAAAAGTGAACCCTGTGCTCGACTTGCACAAAGATAGTACTTCTATAGTTTATTCCATTACAGAAGCTGATACACTTAAGGCCTTGCATTCACTAAAAAAGACATCAAGTCCCAGACGTGACAGTATTAATCCTAAATTTCTGTTGGAAACAGCCAAGGCTTTAGCAAAGCCCTTAACCCTCATCTTTAATAAATCACTTCTTCAAAGTTTTATTCCAGATGATTGGTCCAATACTACAGTTGTACCGATTTTTAAAAAAGGCAACCATTCAAAACCTAAGAACTATCATCCCATAAGTTTAACATCAGTTGTATGTAAGTTAATGGAGAAAATTATTAAAGATATTATATAAACAGAAATCATTTCTAAAGATATTATCGACCATACACAGCATGGATTCAGTCAGGGGAATTCTTGTACAACTAATCTAGTATCCTTTTATGACTATATAAGTGAAGGACTTGATGCTGGTAAACCCATGGATGGAATCCTGCTTGACAGCATGGATTCATCCCGGGGAAATCATGTCAGACAAACCTTGTGGAGTTCTATGACTGGGTGATGAGTGCCTTGGACCTGGGTAGACCAGTGGACGTCCTCTTTCTAGACTTCAGCAAGGCATTTGACTCTGTTCCTCATGTGGGCCTGTTGGATAAGCTGGGAGAAATGGGGGTGAGGAACCAGATAATTAGATGGATAGGCAATTGGCTCCAGGACTGGACCCAGAGGGTCGTAGTTGGTGGGATAGTCTCATCCCCAATGAGGGTCATTAGTGGGGTCCCACAGGGAACAGTCCTTGGGCCCCTCCTGTTCAACACCTATGTCTCTGACATAAGGATAGGTATCAGGAATGAGATGAGTCTCTTTGCGGATGACTTAAAACTGGGGGTGGTGGTGGATGGGGAGGAGGGGAGGGTGGCCCTACAGGGGGACCTGGAGGATCTGGAAGGATGGTCTAGAAAGTGGAAGCTGAGGTTCAACACAAGGAAATGCAAGGTACTACACCTGGGAGCCAGAAACCCGGGCCAAGTGTACACCCTGGGGGGGATGCTACAAGTTTTGATGGCTGAGAGGGACCTGGGGGTGGTGGTGGATGTCAAGATGAACAACTCAGAGACTTGTAGGAGGGCAGCAGCCAAGGCCAACAGAATGCTGGGATGCATCGCTAGGGGGATTGGCTCCAGAAGGAGGGAAGTGATACTTCCTCTGTATAACTGCTTGGTGAGGCCGCACCTTGAGTACTGCGAGCAGTTTTGGAAGCCACACTTAGAGAGGGACATTAAACTCCTGGAGAGGGTCCAGAGGAGGGCAACCAAAATGATTTGGGGCTTGGGGGACAGGACCTATGAGGAGAGGCTCGAAGAGCTAAATATGTACACATTGGAAGAGAGAAGGGACTGGGGACATGATAGCGTGTCTCAGGTACATGAAGGGGGTAAATAGGGAGGAACAGTCAGGGTGCTTCTAAAGGAAGGGAGGAGGGGCCACTAGAGGGCATGGGTGGAAGCTGAGGGGAAGATCTAGGGAGAAAGGAGGAGGTGCTACTCACTGAGAGGGTGGTAGAGCCATGGAATGCGCTGCCTAGGGGCTGGTGGAGGCGGAGACAGTGGAGGGGTTCAAGAGGGGGTTGGACAGGTACAGGGGAAGGTTTCTGGAAGCAAAATCCAATTCAGGGAGAATATCTGGAACTGGGAAGGGAGAAGCCAGAGAAGGCGAGGGGAGCAGCAAGGTCAGCTTCCAGGGTGGGGGCTGACCAAACGAGCAGACGCGAAAGACCATTAGGCCTATTCTGCTGGCATTTTAGTATGTTAGTATTATAGCAGGGCCTTCGATAAGGTACTGTACCACATGAAAAACTTATAGATAAAATTGTTAGAATGGGATTTTCCCAGATATTAGTTAAATGGTTTACCTGCTGGTTATCCAATAGACAACAATAGGTTAGAATAAATGGTTTTCTGTCTGATGTGGGGAATGTGACCAGCAGGGTTTCTCAGGGTTTGGTCCTCAGACCAACTTTGTTTAATGCATTTATTAGTGATATGCAAGTTATCTCAGGTAATCTCCTTTCAAAATTTGCCAATGATACCATGTTAGGGGGAGCAGTAAATACATCCACCAATAGGTCCATACTCAGCAATAATTTGTGAATTATCGAGAAATGGGCAATCTCTAATGGTATGATGCTTAATTCAGACAAATGCACAGTATTGCATTTTGGCAAAAATAACCCCTGTCAAACCTGTGTTCTAAATAATATCCCCCTGAAAATCTCAATGAACGAACGGGACCTTGGGGTTATTGTCAATAATAAATTGTCTTAATCTGACCAATGCATTAGGGTTGCTAAAACATCCAATGCATTGCTCACTCTCATTAAACGTGCATTTGTTTTAAGGATTGAGGAATGTATTATTTCTCTCTACAGGACCGATGTAAGACCCTATTCTGATTATGGGTCTCCATTTTGGAACCCTTACCTGAAACAGGATATAGACAGGATTGAGAGGATTCAGAGTAGGGCAACTAAAATGGTTCCCAGATTAGCAAACAGTGATTATTACGTTAGATTGCAGGAAACAGGGCTCCACTCCCTTCAAACCAGGCGAACCAGAGGCGATATGTTTTTTATGTTTAAAATCCATAAATCCCAAGATCCAATGCAGCAGTGTGGCTTACAATTGTCCCAGAGAAAAATTGTTCCGCTACTTCATTATAAATAATAGATGTGGCCAAGTCTAAAACCAGCAAAAGACTAAATTATTTCACGGTCAGAGCCCCCAGATTATGGAATAGTTTGCCACTAGATCTAGTGGACAGTAACTCTTTAGACTAGATTAAAAAAGGTCTTGATCAATGGTTGCAATACGTTAAGTTCAGGGAGTAAAAAAATTCTGACTGAAGTGGTGGGGGACAATCTCCCTTCCCTTTAAACCAACAATTTAAATATCTCAGGCACTCTGATATAGGGAAGTCCATGGTGCACCAATCATAAATCAGTAGCTGCAGTTTATAATAAATAACTAATGATATATAATGTATGGGATTTCACTCCTGGATTGTCAGTCAAAGCTCTAAGAAGACAAAGGAAATTCTCACTTCCTACAGTCAACTTGGCAAAATCAGTTGTTTATTTTAAATCCTGAAACCAAAATGGCTCTCTCACAGCCTCCAAAAATCAATGAAAGTGTAATTTAGCCCCCTCTTTGACACTCTCAGTAGCAAGATGTGTCTACTATCAGAGAGTGGATCCTCACCCTGGGACCTGTTCAAATGAGTGTGGGTGTATGGGGGTGTTGGGGGCTGCAGGGTGATGGGTGCTGAGTGGAAGATCAGTGTGGGGAGTCGAATTGGTAAGAGACCATTTTCTTTTCTTTTTGCAGGTTTTTAAAAAAATAATTGAAGGACCATTTTCTTTTTTCAGAGATGATGGCTATTGGAGAGTAAAGGGTACCACTAGACACCAGGTAAAAGACAAAGTTTCAACTCACTGTAAATAAATAAGAAAAAAAGAGAGCTCTTTAGAAATTATGTTTACAGTTGGTGTTAACCCACAAAGAGCTTTATCCAAATTCCTAATTAAAGCCACACATCATACATTGTAAGAACCATTTCAAGGTATATTAAAAATCTTGGCTGGCCCGTCAGAACAGCGGTTGGATTTCTACCTGCTATGCCGGTGACCTGGATTCGGGAATGGACTCGGGTCACTGGAGGGCCAGCCGTGGGGAGAAAGAGGGAGCATCCATGGACAGCTTGCCTTCTTCGGGGGGAGGGAGGGAGGAGATGCAGCTCAGTGTCTGCTGACCCCTGGTGGAGGCCAGGGTTTCAGTACGATGTCAGAACCACGGCACTTGGGGAGTGATAGACATCGGTGCCAGCCTAGACATCATTGAATGTCGCTCCTCAGAGGAAACATTAGAAAATGGTGCCCTGGCCGATCAGATGATGACATCCCCAGATCCTCACTCCTGGGCTCCCGGACCTCCATCTGCCACCTCAGCAGCACCCAAGGTCATTGGACATATGACCAGAAGGCTCATCACCTACGCAGGTAAGGGACCCTGGCGAGAAAGGGATACATCGAGGATACCTGGGCCGGCTGCAATGTGGGGCAGTGGGGTCAGGAGTGCCAGGTCAGGGCAATCCATGTGGGGGCCCAAAGGGAAGACCAGTCAGGTGCACGGGGGGAGATAAATACGGACATACAAATAAAACCTCTAAAGAATGTGCAAACTACTGATATTTTAAATCTGCAAAGATTCAGTTTAAATTATTTAGAACACTATGTGGGCATTCTGCAATGTTCTAACAGTGCCATTTCCATGGTGAAAATTTCTAATGATTGTAAAACCTATGGCTTGTCCAGCCCTTCCACCCACTTGATCTCCCTAGTCCCAAACTGTTGCTCATGGAGCAATCACCATGCCTGTACTGACAGATAATTTATTAAAAGTAAATGCACTGTACAGTGCAGATCATCAGTGCACAGCACCTGTTGACACATACAGTACCTGTGCTTCCTGTCTACTGTTCATGATCTCACTCAGCCACAATAAACAGAGCTGCTGATTTGCACAGAAGCCACACATGCCATTTGTTTTATTTATTTGTATTTCTTTATTCCACATAAAACCCTTCTGGCAGAGCCTATTTACAAAGGGCTTAGTCTGCTACAACAGTAACACATCAAGTACAGGGGATTGCATGTGGCTAGTACAATTCAGTGCAACACAGAAACAGTGCAATGTTTTAAAATATAGCATGTAAGGTTACAGATAAGGCAAGAGACAAAAGTTAAGCAGATACAACAATTATGCAAATTTACCTATCGTTCTGCCATAGCCAAAAGTGTGGGCATCCAGGAACAAACAATACAATTCAGGTTCACCTAAAAGAGCAGCAGCGAAAAGTCAGCAGAAACAGCAGCAAGCTCCAGATAGAGAGAGGGAGGGAGGGAGGAGAAGAGTTTGGATTTAAAAAGTCTCAAGGTGCTATCAGCTTTTTAAGGAGGGAGGAAGATCATTCCATAGTTTGGCAAATCTGCAGGAAAAGCTATATTAGCCGAGAGAGGTTTTCCTATTGGGGGAATGATAAAACCCACTTTACTTTAATCTGTAGCTTCAGAAATATGTTTCTTCTGCAACCTGGGAGCCATAGAGTGGTAAGAGTACTGCGGTGGCTCTGGCTGCCTGTTGTACCCTGGCGGTATGATTTCTGCTCCTTGTTTGCTGCTCATAAAAAGCTTTTTTTTGCGAATCTTTACAAATGAAACCCACTTTATTTTACTTTGCAGCCTTTGGAAATATGATTCTCTTGTAATTGAAAGCTACAGCTTAAAACTTATTTATGGGGCCAAGCCTTTACTAATAAAGGAATAACGCATGACAGGGTGTGTGTCGTGCTGGGATAACATCACGCCTGGGGTGATTAGGCACCAGGCCGCAGGCCGAGTGCGACTAATCACCCCAGAAGTGACATTATCCTGTACCACACACACCCTGAGTGCTATTCCTATTATACAATGGCTCATTTGTAATATTAAAAAAAAAGATATGAAAAGTTAATTTAAAATTGATTTTGGTCATTTTTGTATATGCGAGGATTACTTTATTGGAAAATAGTGCTGATTTACACTTCCAGCCAGCAGGTGGAGCTGTGTTTCTGCAGTCCTCCTAGTAGCTAAGCAACTCTTCTCAGCATAGCACCTTAAAGGCTGGTGCTTGATTTGTTACTGTGCCCTATCCTTTTTTTAAAATTCAGGTTTTCATTTTGTGTCTTATCTGTGTAGTGAGTAAATGCCGGTGGTAACTTGGGAATCGTAAGCCCTCCATGCCCCACGTGTTTTGTTCGCCGGCTCGGTCTCTGTAGAACATTTCTCCGAGAAGGAGACGAGGTAGGGAAATGGCAAGGAGAATTTTTTTTTTTATTTTCTGTAGTGGATGGTGTAATTGAAAAAAAAAGAAACAAGAAGAGTGGTTTGAAAGCGAGCGAGGGAGCGGTTTGAAGACAGACACGCAGTGTCTGTTAATGACATGCTCGCTCGCTCACTGACCAGGTGCATTGTTCAGAGGGAATCGTGTTGCCGAGTGGGGATCAGGCTGCTGAGGCGCTTCCGAGAATTACACAGATTTCAAGGTGTGGATTTAAAAATAAGAACTTTTTGGGGATGGGGTGGGTTTGGATATGTGTCACAGTTGTGTGCTGGCTTTTGGCTGTTTTTGTGTAAGAGAGGAATTTATAACACGAGGAAGAAGCGCCAGGCGGTTTTCTGCAGTGTGGTAACGGAGATGAAAGTAATAGCTGTGCAGTGATTTTTCCCCTTTGTTTACATTTCATGCGGTCAGTGTGTGTGCTGGGACTAGAGCCGTGATGTTATGCCAGGATAACATCACGGGTTCAGTGCCAGCCTGACGAATCAGAGCACAGGATTCTTTCTTGCCATTGTATAATTAAGTATATCCAACAGTAGATTTTACTGTCTACTTTTATACTGCTGTTTTATGTAATTGCTTTTATTATCTTTCTGTAAAGTGTTTTGGCAATTTTGAAACGTGCTCAATCAAATAAAGATACAGTATTATTATTATTATTATAATTATTACTATTATTACAGAAACTATTGAGCAGTCGTTTTTCCCTGAGCAGTCAGTTTGGTGTTTTTTCCAATACCTTTTGAATTATACTGGAAAGCAAGAGAGAGAGAGAGAGAGATGCTTTTTGAGGAAGCAGCTGCAGGTGTGGGATGAATGCCAGGATATGTGCCTGCATCTCAACTCCAGCTTCAAGGTAATAGCTTCTAAACCATTTGAATGTCCTGACTTGTAGCGTGTCAGTGTGATCTGTGAGAGCCCTGAATACTGTCTCCAGGACAAGGATAAAATTGAGCCTTCTTAATCTGCAATTGTAAGTGGAGAGCTGGAGAAGTGGAACTTTTGCCATGTTCTGTCATTCTGAAGGAATGGAGAAGACTGGAAAAGAGCTGTAGCAGAACTAGATGCTAACTGCAACACACTGGATGCATTAAGGCATTTTATGTTGCTTGCACGCATGTGCAAGAAACATAGTGCCATCATCCGAGTTTTCGGAGGTGTGGCACCCGTCTTCCAATTCATTCAGTGTGTTTGCAGGCACAGTCACAGTTCCCTAGTCACTGCTGCAGCTGTCTATGACAGCAGTTGAAAATGCAGTGGTCATACAGTTGAAAGGGAGAGCTCCGCTTCAGTGAGCAGAGCTCACACACACACACACACACACACAAGCAAGCATGCATACTGCGTGCTGATGCACTCCCCCCCCACGCACACACTGTATGGCAGACGGGGGTGCCCAATCCCCCATCAGCTCCATGCCCCCCCCACAAAAGCTGTCCAGGTGCTGCACTGGGATTTATAGCTGATGGGGGTGCCCAATCCCCTGCTGGCTCCACGGCTGCATGCACCCCCCAAAAAGCTTTCCAGGTGCCACACTGGGAGCCCACCCCAGCATGGCAAAGCTTGTTATGGCCGATGGGGATGCCCAATCCCCTGTTGGCTTCAGCCCCCCCAAACAGCCTTTCCAGCTGCCATGCTGGAAGCCCACCCCAGCGTGGCAAACATCCCACTTCATCTTACTTTAAAAAAAAAACTTGTAAACAAAAAAAGGTCCCTCATATTCTCCCTGCCCCCCCACAACCCGCACCCACCCACTGCGCACCCTGCCTCCCCACACCCCTCCTCACCCCATACTTACCTGCGGAGTCCGGCGCAACGATCTTCGGTGGACCAGGAACACGTCTGCACTCTTCAAAGCCGACCATGAACTGAGGAAATGCCAGTAAGCTGTATAATGGAATTAACAGGGTTTTTTCAACTTTGTTGCATATCTCAGGCAATTTTGGAATTTTGGGCCCAAATTTTAACAAGGGTTTTAGGACCTCATCTCATGAATTCTTCCACTGTCATGGTGTTAATCAGTGCCTGACGGGTGATTTCACCGTCACTGCGTGAAATCACCTGACCAATTAACAAAACAACACTGCCAGTGTTCATAAGGTGGGCTCTCAAAAGTCTATATGTTGAAAATTTGGTGAAAAAATTCCTAAAATGACTGTTTACAGCGCATGCTTGCACAGTTCCTATGCACGCTCGTAAGTTCACGAATTTTCAATATTTTCACTCCAGATTTTCAACATTACCATTTTACCACACCTTCTTTTGAGCAGTACAGCTGTCATTTTTCACATCTCGCCCAAAATGTGTTTCTGCCCATGTAGCGCACAATGGCAGAGTCGGTGTGTAAATCAATGTATGGGACACATTAAGAAAATCACAGTGACACTGTTCATGAGCAGAGGTCTTAAAATGGCTATGTTGAAAATTTGGTGAAAAAATTCCTAAAAGTGACTGTTTTACGAGCGTGCGTTGCGCAGTTCCTCCCCACGCTCGTAAGTTTGCAAATTTATAATATTTGCACTCCAGATTTTCAACATTACATTTTACCATACCTCTTTATGAGCAGTATAGCTGTCATTTTTCACATTTCACCCAAAATGTGTTTATGTGCATGTAGCGCACAATGGCGCAGTTAGTGTGCGCAATCAATGTTTGGGACAGATTAAGAAAATCACAGTGACACTGTTCATGAGCAGAGGCCTTAAAATAGCTATGTTGAAAATCTGGTGAAAAAATTCCCTTCAGCCATTCTGCAATGTTACTAATGAAGACCCTGCAGCAGCCCACTGGTCACCCCCTCTCCCTAGACTGCACCCCATTTACCACCACTCTCTGCCTCCGGTCTGTTAGCCAGTTTCTAAACCAGTTCACTACCCTTTCCCCCATGCCCAGCCTACCCAGCTAGTTTATCAGCCTCCTATGTGGGATGGTGTCAAAGGCTTTGCTGAAATCAAGGTAAGCGTTGTCCACTGCCCCACTCTGATTCACTTTGTCACCCAGTCAAAGAAATCAACCAGATTTGTCTGACATGATGTCCCCACTGTGAATCCATGTTGTCTATTGTCCTGGGCTCTGATGGCTTCTAGATTCCCCACTATCCTTTCTTTAAGCAATGCCTCCATGATCTTCCTCACTACTGAGGTGAGGCTGAATGGCCTATTGTTCCCTGCCTCCTCCCTGCTGCTGCATTTTTGTAGAGGGACCACATGTGCTCTCCTCCAATTCACTCTTGTTGAATGACTCAGTGAACATGGCTGCCAGAGGTACTGCTATCTCCCTTTGCAGTTCTCTTAATATCCTTGGGCGTATGCCATCTGGTTCCATTGCTTTGTCCACCTTCCATTTCGTGAGCTCCTGCAGGACTCTTTTGCCTTTGAATGGACTATTGTCCACCTCTTCACCCCCTTGCCAACTGCTGTACTGCTGTGGCCCTTGCCCCTCCCACTCTTCTGTGAATACTGAGTGGAAAGACACAGTGGATGGCTTGGGAGGAAGGCATGGAACTATTACTTCCAAATACCTAAGCAGCGCATACAAGCAAGCAACATTCGGCATTGACAAATGCTTGTTTATTTTAATACAGATACAGTATGCTATTTGTTGCTTGGGGCAAGGGAGCTGTGTCAATTTTATATTGTTCTAAAGTTATTGTGCTTAGAGCAGCACTTTTATTATATTTCTACAGGTGCTACAGAAGTGCAAGGTCAATGGTGTCTGAAGCTCTGAAGATGTTTTATGTGGTTTAAAAATCAAGAAATCAGGAAGGGAATCAGTTAAATGAGGTTGCAATACTATTACTGCAATCTTGGAAGAAAGGAGACTCCTCTAAAAGAAACATAGAAACATAGACTTTGATGGCAGATAAGGACCACTTGGCCCACCCAGTCTGCCCATTTCCCTTCCTATTGGATAAGCTGCAGATTTTAGTTAACCAACAGCCTATTTCCTGCAACTCCCCACTACAATTGCCTTATGTCTGTCCCATGCATGTTTGAATTCCCCCACTGTTTCAGAGCTAACAACCTCCCCAGGAAGGTGGTTCCATGCATCCACCACTCTCTCCTTGAAAAAATTCCTCACATTACCCCTGAGCCGTCCCCCATCTATCTTTAAATTGTGCCCCCTTGTTCTTACACATCTCTTTTTCTGAAAGATGCTACCCTCCTGGACTTTGTTGATTCCCTTGAGGTACTTAAAAGTTTCTAACATGTCCCCCCTGTCCCTCCTTTTGTCAAGGGTATACATATTAAGCTCTCTCAGTCTCTCTTCATATGGTTTCTGATGCAGACCCTGCACCATTTTAGTTGCCCTCCTCTGGACTGCTTCCATCCTGTCTATGTCCTTGCGTAGATGGGGTCTCTAAAACTGCACACAGTATTGCAGATGGGGTCTCACCAACTGTCTGTACAGAGGGATAACCACTTCCCTTTTTCTACTTCTGATGCCCCGTCCTATGCATCCCAGTATCCCCCTGGCTCTCCAAACTCTGTTTGGAAAATTTTTCTCGAACTACTGAAGACCTCTAGGGACCTTAAAGGCCATAAGAGGTCAATTCAACAATAGGTGGAGGTTATCTCAGGAGTAATTCAGCTTAAGGTATGCTTTTGCTTTCTTTTCTGTTTTGGACCCTGGATTGTGGCCATGACACATATAATAAATACTGATAACTGAATGAAATGCTAAAAAGCAGTCTATCAAGTCCAAAATTATTCCAGAATATGGAGCCATTATAGGGTCATTAAATGACCTGGAACAAACTGTCTGAGGTGCAAATATGCATTTCACTCTGTTATTATAGTCCTTATGTTTATGCTTATGTAAGGTTAAAACACATTTGAAATGCAGCAGCTGGATTCTTGTATATAAGGAGCATGTTACTAACTTTTGTATACATTTATTGACGCTGTTTAGTAACAGGTGGAGATGCCTATAGGGTGATGCAGCCTGTAGATACTGATTTTACTTTTCTAGCCCATGATTGATTTCTTTGTCTAATAACAAATTATGGGAAATGGGTCCATATGCCTTGGCACTTTTTTGGTTGTACAACTACGAGGCCATGTGCCACATACCTGAAACAGGACACCTGGTCATGGAGCTGTTTGCTCTGGTGAACAATAAGGGTTTGGGTATGGCAGGGGACTCATTATTGACTCTGACAACAGCCTGTCTGTGCAGTCCTGCAATTAATTAACTCGAAGGAAAACACTATCTGAGGCAGGGGACTGCTACAGAGCCACTCAAAAGGGTTCATCCTGGTAGACAGCTCTACCACCACACAATCCGTGGCCACCAGGCGGTCAGCGCTCCAGAAGTCGACGCCCGAGACTACAAGCTCGGATTCAAGCCGCTGAGAGCTGAGACCCTCCTAGGGCTCCCAGCTCTACCACTGCATGATCCGCAGCCACTGGGTGGTTGGCACTCCAGAAGCTGACGCCCGAGACCACAAGCTCGGATTCAAGTCACTGAGAGTCGAGACCCTCCTAGGGCTCCCAGCTCTACCTAGCACAATCCGCAGCCACCGGGCAGTCTGCGCTCCAGAAGCCAACGCACGAGACCACAAGCTTGGATGCAAGCCACTGAGAGGTACGGCAAAGCCGCAAACCAATCGGAGCGTGAGTGCCTTTTGCCAGGCTCACTCCGATTGGTCCCTTTACTTCACCATTATTTCCTAGCTAGCGGAGGAAAAAGGTGCAATTTTTCTAGCTACACCTGACTAAAATCTAATGCCTATTCTGTTTTTACTTGCCTAATCTGCTTAGCAATTGTTAAATCTACCTAGATAAGCTGTTTTTACTTTGTTAAAAATACCTAAATGCTTAAAGTGATTGCAGCCTTTCCTTGACTTTGTAACTGTAGCCAGACTCCCAGGCGCCAAGGAAATCACCCCTATTCACTTGTAAATTTTCTTGTCACTGGCTAGTGAGACCCTTTGTCCTCCTCCAGTACTAATTTGGCTTCCTCTCTCCTTCCTTCTTCAGCCGAGACCCTCCTAGGGCTCCCAGCTCTACCGCCACATGATCTGTGGCCACCGGGCAGTCAGCGCTCCAGAAGCCAATGCCCGAGACCACAAGCTCGGATTCAAGCCACTGAGAGGTATGGCAGCCGCAAATCTTCGCCTCACCCACCCATCCCCCCCTCCTGTACATTCTTATATAAATCAGCTTGCTCCGCCCACTGCTGCTATTGGCCCTCTCTGTATACCTTTCTTTTCCTTATCTCCTACCCTTTCTTTCTGGCTTAGCATTCGCTAATCCTCTGGGACTCTGACCAACATATCACACCAGTTTCAATACTGAAATAAGGAGTAGTACCCCACAAAAAGCTTCTCTAAACAGATCCTTCATACCATAATCATGGCAAAGTGGCTTCAGCTCCTTAACATCTTATGTATCTTATCCCTATTAAGGGAACTTCGAGGCTGGACCTACACTACTGTGGAAATCCATCCTTCTTCCATTGAATGTGCACACAGCAGGCCCCTACTTTACTCCTGCAACACCTCTGCACCCTTACCAAGTTGGTTGGCATATTCGGTGTGCATCAGGATGTCAAATACCAGTGGGAAGCACTCAGCCACCTTCCCCTGGTGATGTCACCCCATGGTACTTCACAGCAAGGGTCCTTTGCTATGGAATGCTAGGATAACATAATGCCTACAACAAGCCTCCACAAACAGATCCAGATGTTACCTTTACTAGACGAAGGACAAAAATCTCCAAAATATCACTCATAGCCCTAAGGAAGCTCATACTCCTTCAACTATTATGCTCAGGTAACGTGAAGCTCAATCCTGAGCCCACAATAGACATTGCCTTACCCTCAGAACTCACTAGGATAAAAGAAATCAGCTTCATGCATGTTAATACATGTAGCCTTTTAAAAAAATTGTCCTCCATACAGGCTTGGATCTCCCACACCAAACCCCACATGCTTATCATTACAGAATCCTGGCTCCGTCCATCCACCCAAAGGCAAGAAGGACAGGGATGGGGCAAAAAGGAGTAAGGCCATCAGGAAATGGAGGGTAATGAGTACCAATGTCCATAGTCTGGGCAACAAGCTCCCTGAGCTGGTGGCCTTGATGGAAGAGGGATGCCTGGATATCGTAGCAGTCACAGAAACATGGTACACAGAGAACCATGACTGGGATGTTAACATACCAGGGTACCTAACCTATAGGAGAGACAGGCAGGGGAGAAGAGGGGGTGGAGTAGCTCTCTTTGTAAAGGAAGGGATAAAAGCAACTGAACAAAAGATTAAACAGGGAGGAGAGGAGGAACTGTGGGTCACTTTGGAGACTGGAAAGGGCACCACAATCTGCACAGGGGTTATGTACAGACCCCCATGTCAGGGGGAGGGAATTGACAAGGATATGATAGAAGGCATTCTTAGGATGGCAGAGAAAAGGGAGATACTGTTGACGGGAGACCTGAATATGCCAGATGTTAACTGGAGCACATTTTCTGCAGCCACATCCAACAGCAGGGCCATTCTCGATGCCCTACAGGTGGCAGGCCTCAGACAGCTAGTTTTGGAACCCACTCAAGATGGAGCAATCTTAGACCTCGTACTCTCAAATGGGGGCAGTGAGAGGATCTCAGATCTAGAAGTGGGTTGCCATCTGGGAACAAGTGACCATCAAACAGTGTGGTTCACATTAAACTCAGCTACAGAGTCAAGCCATACAAAAGTGAGGGTACTGGATTTCAGGAGTGTTGACTTTGGCAAGATGGGAGAGTGCCTCAGAAAAGCACTGGCAAACAGGCTAGAAGGAGGGGTAGAGCAACAATGGGGAATCATCAAAACTGCCATCACAGAGGCAACAAGCCTTTGTGTGAAACAAATAAACAAATCAAAAAGAAAGAAAAAGCCACTATGGTTCTCAAAAGAGGTGGTTGGGAAAGTCAGGGAGAAAAAGATAGCATTCAGGAAGTATAAGGAAACACAGAAGGAGCAGGACAGAGAGCTGTACAAGTTAAGGCAGAAGGAAGCAGGGAGGGAAGTCAGAATAGCAAAGGCCCAAACTGAGGAAAAGATAACCAACCTCAGTTAAGAAGGGGATAAAACCTTTATAGGTACATCAGAGAGCATAGAAAGACAAAGGGAGGGATAGTGAGGCTGAATAGAATGAATGGTGGGTGAGCAGAGGGGACAGTGAAAAAGCAGGGATACTGAACAAATATTTCTGCTCAGTATTCACAAAAGAGGAGGGGAAGTGCCTAATCCAATTAACAGAAGCACTCTTGATAGGGGGGTTGATCCCAGCCCTTTCACAGAAGAAAGAGTTCTGCAAGAACTCCTAAAACTGAAGGTGGACAAAGCAATGGGGCCTGATGGAATTCACCCAGAATTCTAAAATAATTAAGGAGGAACTAGTGAAACCACTGACTACTCTTTTAATAAATCATGGGAGGATGGTGTGGTACCCGAGGACTGGAGGAAGGTGGATGTGATTCCCTTCACAAAAGTGGGACCAAGACAGAGACAGGAAACTACAGACCTGTCAGTTTGACCTCTGTGGTAGGAAAGCGATGGAGTCACTTCTGAAGGAAAGAATTGTTGAGTACCTAGAGCCCAGTGGGACACAGGACCCAAGGCAGCATGGGTTCACAGAGGGAAGGTCATGTCAGACAGATCTAATAGATTTCTTTGACTGGGTGACCAAAGTAGTAGACTAGGGAGGGGCTGTGACATGGCTACCTAGACTTTAGCAAGGCATTTGACACAGTCCCACACAAAGATTAATAGTCAAATTAAACAGCCTGGGAGTGGTCCCAGGGTGGTAGCCTGGGTAAAACATTGGCTGGACAACAGGACACAGAAGGTAATTGAAAATGGAGTCCACTCTGAAGAAAGAGTGGTTACTAGTGGGGTACCGCAGGGTTCAGTACTGGGTCCAGTCCTTTTTAATGTCTCTATAAGTGACATTGCAGAGGGACTGGAAGGAAAAGTATGACACAAAGATCTGCAACAGGGTTGATACACAAGGAGACGTGGAAAGGATGAGAAGGGATTTGTCAAGGTGGAGGAATGGTCAGAAGTATGGCAGCTAGGATTCAATGCAAAGAAGTGCAAAATAATGCACCTGGGAAACAAGAACCCAGGGGAAGATTACACAATGGGGGGGGTAGTAACAACAACAAAAAGGAAAGAGGCCTGGGGTAATCATATCAGATGACCTTAAGGTTAGTAAGCAATGTGAGAAGGCAGTAGGGAGGGCTTGGGGTATACTAGGATGCATCACCGCAGAAAACAGGAAGTTGTTATCCCTCTTTACAGACAGTTGGTGAGACCCCATCTAGAGTACTGTGTCCAGTTCTGGAGACCCCATCTCCACAAGGACATAGACAGGATAGAGGCAGTCCAGAGGAGGGCAACTAAAATGGTGCAGGGTCTGCAAGAGAAGCCGTACGAGGAGAGACTAAAGGAGCTTAACATGTATACCCTTGAGGAAAGATGGGAGAGGGGGGCATGATAGAAACTTTCAAGTACCTCAGTGGAATCAAAAAAGTCCAAGAGAGTAGCATCTTTCAGAAAAAGAGACGTGCAAGAACAAGGGGACACAAGTTAAAGATAGAGGTGGGGCAGTTCCGGGGCAATGTGAGGAATTATTTTTTCACAGAGAGGGTAGTGGATGCATGGAACAGCCTTCCTGAGGAGGTTGTGGGGTCTAAAACTGTGGGAGAATTCAATAATACATGGGACAGACATAAGGCAATTCTTGTGGGGGGTAGGAAGAAATAGGCTGTTGGTTAACTAGGATCTGCGACCTATCCTGTAGGTAGGGAAATGGGCAGACTAGGTGGGCCAAGTAGTCCTTATCTGCCATCAAAGTCTATGTTTCTATGTTTCTATGATAAGAAGATTGCCATACCCAGCTATCTTCTATTCTGAGCCGACAGACAAACCAGGGGCAGTGGAGAAGTCATCTACATGAAGGACAAACTTTCAGTCTCTATTCTCAATTCCTCCTCGTTTGCCAACGCATACGAATGCCTACCCCTAAAAATTGAAACCTCCCCTGCGTCAGTCATCTGAATCATCAGCTGCTACAGATCACCTTCCACTGGACCACAGTTACTGACTCATCTATCATCTATGATGGACTCCATTAACCTAGAAACTATAATAATGGGAGACCTCAATTACGACTGGCTGACCAGCGCCTCGCTACCTCTCAAATCTCTTTGCAACTCCCATGGTCTCTCACAACTCATCAACGAACTTACACGCATTAATAAGAAAAGCCCATCAAGTAGCACCCTCCTTGATGTCCTACTAGTAAACAAACCTCACCTTTTCTGCCATGCAGGAATCTTCCACATCGATGTTAGCGATCACTGTTTTATTGCTGATGTGAGAGCTAGCCATATGTCCAAACCCATCTCAAAATTCTCTACTAAGAGATCTAAAAGGAATTTTGACCCACTGGCCTATATCAGTGATCTTAAGGTCTCTCCACTTTGGCAGAGCTTCTTCCTTGCAAAATCAGTAAACAATGCCTGTACCATTTTTCAAGAAATCTGAACAAATGCCCTTAATACCCATGCTCCCCTGGTCAAAACTCGCATAAAGCCCAGAACATACCACTGGCTTACCGCAGACCTCAAAGCCATATTAATAAAAAGGGACAAGCTTTGGAAATATGCTCTTAAAACACAACTGGACAAAGATTGGGGTCTCTTCAGAACTGCCAGGAACTTATGCACAAAGCTGATCAGGGAACCCAAATCCAACTTCTACCACTCAGAGCAAGACGCCGCTTCAAAATGCCCACCAAAATTCTGGACTACTATAAAAGACCTCTCTGGACATACGACAGGAAATGCAGTCCCCTCAAAAATATTCTTTAATAATGTCATTATCAGTGACAAAAATGAAATATTACAAGCATTCAATAACCACTTTGCTTCAGTTTGCCTGGCTTTCGACAACTCGCCTGCTTGTAAGTTGCACCCCCAGATAAACACATTGCCTCCAGACCCAAATATAATGAACGCCGCATTTTTCTTCTCAACAGTTACCCTAAAAGAAGTTGAAGAGCATCTACTTCATCTGGATACCAAGAAAAGTGCCGGCACGGACGCCTTAGATCCCTGCTTCTTAAAGGTTGCCTGGTATGCCATGGCAGTTCCCATTACTCACCTGTTTAATCTGTCACTATCCCAGGGGTCTCTTCCTGAATTATGGAAAACTGCCCACATTATAACACTTTTTAAATCTGAGGACCCTTGTGACCTAAATAATTACAGGCCAATTTCATTACTCCCCATACTATCAAAAATCCTAGAAAAAATAGTAAACCCACAGCTATGAGCCTTCCTGGAAAAGATAACTTTTCTAAATCCTATGCAATCAGGCTTCCACATGAACCACAGTATGGTCATGGTGCTGGCTAAGGTTACCAATGATTGGCAACACGACCTTGATAACAAAAAGTTTGTCTGTGCTGTCTTTCTGGATCTCAGCAAGGCATTCGATACTGTCAACCACTCCCTACTTCTTTCCTCACTAAAAGCATTAGGTCTAGACACCACCTCTCTGGGCTGGTTCCAGAACTACCTAATGGATAGGCAACAGCAGGTCAAGGCCGAAGGTAAGCTCTCCCCTCCTAAACCGTTACTAAGAGGTGTCCCTCAAGGATCCATTTTGGGACCAATACTCTTCACCATATACATTAACAATATTGACCTTGGTATTAAGAAAGCCAGAATCCACCTGTTTGCAGACGATACGGTGCTGTACCTAAGCCGGTCTACACCCAAAGCTGCCGGTAAAGAATTGCAATCTGACTTCGATATCCTCCAACACCAGCTTCTTAACAAAAAGCTGCTCCTCAATGCCAAAAAAAACCAGGCAATGATTCTCTCACCTGGCAACCTCCCATCTTATTCTGCTCTTGGCACTATTCCCCCTTTCACTACCTTATTGTGGGAAAACCTGGACTATGTCCCTAAGTTCAAATACCTGGGAATCTGGCTAGACCATAAGATCTCCTTTGGGGAACATTTGGAGGATATGGTGAAAAAGCTGAGACAGAGACTGGGGCTCTTCTACCAGATAAACCTCCTTCTAACCGCAGAGGCAAAAAAACAGCATGTATAGTCCACCTTCATCTCCCTCTTAGATTACGCTGATTTCATCTACAGCCATTGCAATGCCTTATATCTGGGTAAGCTGGATGTCCTGTATCACAGAGCACTGCATTTCATTACTGGCCTCCCCTCCTCTACCCATCACTGTTCCCTGTATGCTGCTGTGGGATGGACCTCCTTACAATTCAGACATAAAAGAAATGCTGCCATATGGACTCTGAAAGCGATCACTGGGAAACTACCATGCTATATCTCTGATCTTCTGCCCCTAAGCAAAGCCTGCAAATATGCCTTAAGGAGCTGCTCCCTTATCTTTCTGAGTATCCCCAGAGTCCGCACAAGATTTGGGAGTGCAGCCATAAGCTATTCACTTCCAATGCTCTGGAACGAAACTCAGAAACTGTTGAAACTAAGAACCCCAGTAACCATTGCAGTGTTCAAGTCCTTATACACAAAGTTAATCTGAGAAAAATTTCACTGCTTCCATTGACCTTGTTCTACTACCTCTTTCATAACATCTTTGCATGCCTTGCCCATCTCACATACCTCACTTTACTACACCTCTACCTCACCCTCCCTTCCATCCTCTTACCCTTTGCTCTGATTCTTCTTCCCTAGTGCCCTCAACCTCCTTAATTTCTCCCAGTGCAGCTGCAAGATGATCCAGGTACACCAGCGGTGGTGCCTCTGAAACTGTCATCTGAAAATCACTTAATCGGCTTAGGCTTCCCTAGCTCCAAGATCTTCAAGGAGCCTAGCTCAGATGCCACTCGCAGTCCCTGGGCTGCTGGCACCTCCTGGTACCATAGCCGTTCTTCATTAATTCTCTCTGCTTCTGTGAGCTACGTACCCCTTTTCTCCACAACAAGAATCTAAGGCTTGTGAGCTGCTTTTGTCATTGCCCCCTTCTCCATTGTAGCTGCACAGACTCGAGGTACCCTCCAAATGCACTTAACAAAACTCCCTTCTCCCATCCCTTTCCTGAATATACCTTAATCATAGGATATATATTCTTATTGCTTGTCCTGTTGGATTCTTATATTACTGTTATACAATTCGTTCTTTACCTGGGTTTCAACTGTGTTTTAATGCCTGTACTTATGCCAATTATATTAATCTGTTTTTTTGACCATGTGTAATGCAGGTCCACCTTGTAAATGAGCTTGCTCAATGGTGTCCGCCTGGATAAATAAAGATTTGATTGATTGATTGATTGATAAGCACTTTCAATGTCTTAATGGTTCTTATGTTTATGAGCTTACTAAAAAAATTTGAGTCAGGTTCTCCTGTGCCATTAATAACCTTTTGATAGTGCTGACGCTAAATGGTTAAGTTGCCAATTTACGTATAAACTCTTACAGAAATAATTATATGAAATGTTTTCATGCTGCACACATAAAAAAAACCCAATTGATATGCATGCTGTAAGTATGATTTAAATATTAAGTTGGAGCTGATTGCATGCATATGGTATGCGTGCAGCAAGCAAGTGTTGAAACCATGATTTTTATGTCAAATTGGGAAAGACTATATGCATGTGGCATGCATGCAAAAAGCAAGTGGTCACTGATAACTGCACATGTAAAAGTTAAGTGACTTGCTCAGGATCACACCATACACAAGTGGGGGTTGCTGAGATTCAAACCCAGGTCTTCATGCCTCCAAGTCTCCTGGCTTACAGTTTATTGTCTTTAACCACTAAGCCATACTATCTGCACACATATGGCTCACTTGTACTTCAATACATACTGTATCTGACTACATCTGTATGCATATGGCATGCTTGCAGTCACTGTTATGCTTTTCAGTTTTCTTTTTCTTCTCTTATTCATCTCAGTTTCACAGTTGAACTGTAGCACACATATCAATGGAAACACGTGTGTTTTTTTTCCCACACCCAATTCACAAACTTACCCACAAAACCACTTAATTACTTCTGTCTGGCCTGTAGTTCTACTATTTTCTCTCCATAGTTTTGAATGCTTCCATGTAAATAGACTTTAAAGTGCAAACACAAAAGTAGCAATAATTTGACACACACCCACAAGGTCAGTCCCCCCTTCCCCATTGCACACACACTGTAGTGGGTATGGCCAAGCTGCTACAGACAACCCACCGAGTATATATATAAGTAAAAAGTTTCTTACTTGAGTACTAGGTAGTGATGCAGTGAATTTAAATTTCACCCGCAGAATGCCGGCCAAGTGGGCAAATAGGCATAGTGGAGCACTTCCCAAAATTTTCCCACAGAAGTCAGAATTTCGTCGAGGCAACATTTTGCCTTCCATGGATACAATTTCACCTTCTGCAGTGAAATTTAACCTTCCCTTCAGACTGTCCAGCTCCCTGAAGGAATGAATGTAAGTGCAATTTGTTGGCTGAGCTGCTACCCGGTGGAAGGTGCTCAGCATCACATCTTTAGTTGCAAGCTCCTCCCAAGGAATATGATCAAGTTTCCCACTGCCACACCCCTTCCCCACACACACTGACTAGGGTGACCCTCCTTAGGCAGGTACTGTGAGGGTTATTGTAACATGAGACCCCCCCACCATCGATATTGGGCAACGCTTGATAATAGAGCCCATTAACTAAATTACAACTGAGTTTTGCTCTTCGAGTGTCCCTCTGTCTCTGGAGTGTGACCAATAGGTTGGGGCTGGGTTTGAATATGGAATTCTGGTGCAGTTCTCACAACAGAATCAAGCTTGTCCCTCCCCCCAGTTGCTTAGCCAGCCCAGAATACAATCTCAATCTGCTGGTACATATTATAATTTGATACTATGGGTACCCCCACACTTCATCATGTTGAGTTCCAGATTGGGCTCATACCTGGGGCTTCAAGGCTAGGTGGTTACTGGTGCACCATGTAGTTCTCAGCCTATTGGGGGTGTGCAATGCCAGCACTGAGAATCTTGAATCCATTAACTTTGTTGATTTTCTGGTTGCTTGATACTTGTCTCCTTCAGCGGGGGATTTAGGGACAGGTTACTGTTAGGTGAGGAGGTGTAGCTTGTGAGCCATCCCTTGCAACCATTATAACAGTCAAGTGTCATTCTATGCTAGAGGAGGCTCATCCTCTAATCTGCTTTACTAGTGCACCCTGGTGTGCTATTAATTCTGTTCACCCCCTCCAACAGCTTGCCTGGTAATTGCTTCCAGTCTCAGTATACAACCTCAAAGGTGTGGTGGTGCTGCTGACGCAGTTTTGTCCTATAGCATTAGGAGGGAAAAGCAGTCAACTGTTCCTCATAATTCTGTGCAGCCTTCTATATGTTCTACTACCACAGCCCTCACCTCTGCTCTCCTTTTACTAAGAAGGGGATGGGCAGCGCTGGTTACATCTACTGAACTATCCCTTCTGGAATTATTATAATGTACCATGCATGTGGGTATATAGCCTCTTACTTGAACCTTCCCATCCTGAGCTATACCTATATCAGCACCGCTCTCCCAATACTCTTTACAGTGGATTGGCAAGGGACACTGGCAATGGGTCATTTGATTGGCTCCTGGATTGCTATCCTCATGCCTCCTCCTCTTCCTGGGTATTACTTTACCAAAAAACAAAATTCAGTTTTATCTCACCCTGGTTCATGCTTCCATGGTGCTCCAGTGCCCCCCACCCAGCCTCCCCAGCAGCCAGATGTCTCTGCCAGCTGCCACAACCCCGCTCCCAACCCCATCCTAAATCCTGGTATGGCAGCAGCAGACCAGCACAGCCTTCCTCTCTCCTCCATGGCCAGCCTGTTCATTGACAGCTCAGTCAATGGGCTGGCCATGGAGGAGAGAAGAGAGTGGTGCCAGTCTGCTGCTACTGTCTGTGCTGGGATTTAGGATGGGGGCGGGAGTAGGGTTGTGCGGGGACATCTGGCTACTGGGGAGGTTGGGTCGGGGGGCACCGATCATCAGGGAATGGTATTGGGAACTGGGGAGGGATCAGATTCAGGAGGTGTTTAAAATAAAAAAAACACTAGACCACCAAAGTTTTTTTTTTTTTTACAGGATAATAAGGTGTGAGTGTACTAACGGAGGAGATATGGAGGGATGTGGGTGGGGGGGTTACCGTACATTTCCATGGAGGGTGGCAGAGCGGGTTATTACCGGGTGGAGAGGAGAGACCACTAGCCACCAGGGATCTACTGTACTTGTTTTAACTTATGTGATACCTTCCTAAGGTGAAATTTTGCCAATGGACAGAAGGCGAAATTTCCCTGTGGAAGGCAAAATTTTACCGTACCGCCAGGTGAAATTTCAACACTCCACCTGGTGAACTTGTGCATTCCACTATGCAAAATCAGCAGAATTTCACAGATTGCTCTGCAAAGCAAATTCCGCCCACTTCACCCACCACTAGTACTAGGGAGCCAGAGGCAGGAGTCTTTATGAGATGATGTCTATAAGTCAGAGTGGTGGGGTGTACTCCCCTTGAAATGAATGGAGTTATTTTTTATTTCTATTTTATATGTTATGATGGTGAGTTGGAGAATAATGAAGGCCAGTGTTCTACTAAAAAGGCTCTTGTTAGTCAAGCGGTGGCCTTCATTTATCTACAACTCTCCAGAAATAATGTATAAAATAGTAATAAAAAATACCCTCATTCATTTCAATGGTGCACACCCCTGCAGTCTCCTTTGCCCTTTGTCATAATGTGCCTGAGTGTGGAGATGTGGGGGTCAGCTTCATGGGAGGGGGCATAAGCCTGACTATAGTGGGGCTCTACTAGTTTGTGCATACCATACCACTCAACTGTCCGTGAATGCAAGGGACAGCTCTAGAATGTCTGTAACATATCTAAAAGATACAACTTATTTGTTTTGACTGAAAAATGATATGCAGATCAGGAAAAAAACAAATGAATAAGATTCATCTGTATATATCCCAGAGTTGTGCATTAGATTTTTGGCTTAAACCCACCCAGTTACTAATAATTTTTTTTCCTAGCCAAAGTTCTGACCCCCCTGCAAAAAAAAAAAAGAACTTTGCCCCGATTTTTCTTTCCGACTCCATTCCATTCAGTTCCCATCCTCTATGGGTCATGAAGCCACCCAAAGATAAAGAAATGTGAACAACACATCTATATGTATGAGAAGCACTATATAAATGCTGATTCTTCTTCTTCTGTATTTCAGTCCTTCCTCCTTCCCCAATCCCCCTGTAAAAAAAAAATTACCTTTACTTTCCCGGCCATGTGGCCAGAACCTGTAGCCTGGCACAGTGTGCCACCAGCCCAGTTTTCAGGATGCTCCCTCTCTCTCCTTCCACCAGAAGCTGGATGCTAGAACCAACCATCACAGATCCCCAACGTGGTCCATGACTAAGGCACCTCACTAATCAAACCCACCCAACCTGGGTGGGTTGCTTGCTTCTTGCTTGTCTGCTGCTGTGGCTGCTGCTGCACTGAACTGATCAAGGCCTATGAAGGCCACCCACAACACTGTCACCACTGCTGCTAAGCCTAGCTTGCTGCTGTGGGGGTCTGTGCTTTTGTTTTTGCACGGCGAGCCTAGTAGAGTAAGTAGGTACTGTAGCCTAGTCTTGAGTTAACTTCTAGCTCACCCTCTACCCCTTCAGACACCAGGGGAGATGAAGACTCACTAAGAGTAGACCAACAAAAATATGCTGCCACAACACTGCTATTGAGAGTTCAGTGCTCACCGACTCCTCCAAACTGTAGTGTGCAGTCTGTCTACTCTGTGGCAGGAAAGACAGTGTCGCACTTGCAAGACTCATGTGCTCTTTCTTGTCTGGAGCTCATCCACATCACATGTGATTGTGCCACTGCTAAGAGGTGGAGAGAGTGGACAACACAATACAGACACAGTCAAATCTGGAGAGTACCTGCAGTGTGAGCACACACAGGACAGGTGGGCACTTATTGTGCAAAATATTAAATACAAATTTAATGCAATTATTGCCACACTATAAAAACAGTCTAGACACAAATATGGGGGGGCAGCTGAATCTGCTCTACCTAAATGGCACCACTGTTTAATGGTCGAAATTTACTGTCAGGTGCTAATGCAATGGTTTCCACTGTGAAGTACTGTGTATCCATGTTTCATGATGTGTCCTGATCATCATGTGGGCTAGTGTCCCTCATTGTCCCTCATTTTGAGTCCCATGTTCCTCATTTCAGTGACAACATGTGAGGTATGGTACAAGCCTCCAAGACCCTACTCAGCACAAAGAGTGCTGAGCATCGCCATAGTGTATATGCTCAATACAGAATGACAAGGGAAAGTGAGATGAGCCAGTCATGGAAAAACACATTTGTAGCACTAAACATGCATAAGAGATTTGCATGGTCCAAAAATAAAAGGATAGGCTTCACAACACAGAGTCATGTCTTCGTACATCTGGAATGGGGGATGTTGACTGGCTATATCCTAGGCATTTAATGCAGTAAGCAAACAATACTTAACACATTAATGGTGATTTAATGACTAAAATCAAAAGCCATTAAACAATTTGCAAAATGATCAGAATTCATGAGTTTACCTAATATTACAGGAATTCAAATAAAAATATATTTTAATGACTCTAATTGCTAGCAGTAGTATAAGAAATAAAAACTGATGTGTTTTTTTAGATGAGATTTTTACCAGCTTAGTTGCTGCACACATGGGAAGCATGTAGCATGTGAACCTGATGTGATGTTTAAATGATGTTCACACCAGCTTAACTGCTGCACTCATGTCAAGCATGCAACACGTGAACCTGATGCAATTTTTAGAAGATGTTTGCACCAGCTTAAGTGCTGCACACATGTCAAGCTTGCAGCAAGCAACACTGATTTGCTTTTTAGACCTAGTTCGCATAGGTTCCCTTTGTGTATGCGAACCGTATGCAAACATTGCACAATTAAGCATGTGGCATGCACTCTGCATGTACACAGCACACCTATATTTCTGTAAGGGGATGGAAGGCTTCCAAATAGTACTTTTTGGCCCTTTCTGGCCTTATGGACTCCTGAATATAAATGGAACCTATCAACCCCACTTACTGAACCATGGACTCTGGTGATAATGTAGCCTTGAACACTTGATTTACAAAAAACAAGGATTCCCAAAAGCATAGAGCTACAACCCTGTTTAACAAAATTTTAGACCCAAACGCTTATGCCAAATGTATGAATGGCCTAAACTTTTATGCCTACACATTTGTTGAATAACACATACAGTATATGTATATCTGTGCACCTTATTCATTTTAGTATTTTACATTTATTATTTTTAGTAACACACCTGCATTTGCAGGTCAAAAGGGTTTTGTCTATTAATCCCTTATAGGAGATGATTTAAAAACAGTCTGATTAGTGCAGTCTTAATGCTTACCTACATTTCATTTTTTTTACTGCTGATATTCAGTGGAATTACCAGTTGGCAAAACTACTATAGTTTTAATATGTTGCTCACTAGTCTTAGAATTCTTATGACAAGGTATAACTTTGTCCCCAGAGCCCCGCCAATAACAGACATAGACAAGTTTTGTGTGGTTGTGCAGTTTGGCAAATTCATTTACTTAATATTTTCAAGACATCATTGTTTACAAAATCACAGTACATTTCCATAGCTTTTCAGTTTTACAGTCTCTTCCACTTAATATTTTTGTACATTATATGCAGACATATTCTTTTCAATTCATCACTTCTATTAATTTCTTCTTTTCTTCTGCCCTCCAGATGTACATCACGGGTGGAGCCTGGCCTCTTTTGTTGGATAGGGGTACGAGTGTAACACCGTACGCCTGCTTCTTGCTTATCAGTCCTGTGTCACCTTTTTAGTGTTTTCCTTTTTATCCCCCCCCATTTCCTGTCCTCATCTCCCCTTTTTCTTGCCATCCACCATGCAGTCCAAGCCTTCCTACCACTGTGCTCCACCTGCCACAGTGCCTCTTTGCTTCTTCTCTTAGGGTGGGTGGGTGGGTGGCAAAATCTCGTGGAGCAAATTTGTGAGCTCCCTGGCTGTGCAGTCCCTTATGACTGCTCAATTAGAGCCCTGCCCTTTAGCTCCCTTGGCCAATCCTGGGTTGCTAACTCGCTGTTCCCATCCCACCCCTTTGCCCACCCCATTTGTGACCTAATGGGGTCCTACCCCTTTCTGTGACTTTATGCTTTCCTTCTGTCCTCCCCTTTTTCCTCCCCCCAAGCCTCCTGGCTTTCACACACCACATGTCCGGACCTTGGGACAATGGGGTCTGCCCCTTTATTTGGGCAACTCTCTTTGTCCCCAGAGCCCCACCAGTAACAGACATAGACAAGTTGTGTGTGGTTGCTCAGTTTGGCAATTTAGTTTACTTAATATTTTCAAGACATCATTGTTTACAGAATGATAATACATTTCCATAGCTTTTCAGTTTCACAATCTCTTTCATGTAATATTTTTGTACATTATATACAGACACATTCTTTTCAATTCATCACTTCTGCTAATTTCTTCTTTTCTTTTGCCCCCCAGATATACATCATGGGGGGATCAGCCTCTTCCTCTTTTGTTGGATGGGGTATGAGCATACACACCATACCCCTGCTTCTTGCTTATTGGTCCTATGTCACCTTTTTAGTGTTTTCCTTTTTATCCCCCCTTATTTCCTGTCCTCATCCCCCCTTTTTCCACTTGTCCACCTCCAGCTTGCGATAGACGGTGGACTTCCCCTCTTCCCCTCCTTCCTCCCTCCTCCTCTATCCCCTCATATCCTATCCCTTTTTTTTTTGATTATTTCTGTGCCATCCATGCTTTGATGGCATTAGCAATTTCTGCATTAAACAGGGCTAGGCCAAGGTCCGATAAGTTTATCCCATCTCCCTGGTAGTACTCATCTACCCATTCCAGTATTCCATGCTGTATGATCAGTCCTTCCATACTCTCAAACAGCCTGCCAACCCATGCATTCATGTGCTTCCTGGCTCTGTTCATCCCTTTGTGGCTCTCCGGCTGCTGCAACACCCTTCGGGGCGTGATATCAGACCAGGCCAGAGAAATCTACAGCCACCATCCTTTTATTCTTTGAAGATCCTGTTTTATTTGATAAAATATGTTCAGCCAGGGTCTACTCCCCAGGTCATTTCCACCCAGATGCAACACAATCAGGTCTGGCCGTCGATGATCCTTCCCGATCTCCCTCAATTTTGGCAGCAGCTGGGATCACTTCATTCCCCGTAGGCCTTTCCATATGAAATGGATCGTATCGCTATTCAGGTACATCTGCTTTACCCTTTCTCTTCTGGCCGCCCATTTCTTTGCCCAGTGTATAAAGGAATGCCCACAGATCCATACTTCTAGCTTCCTCGTCGGCCCTGCATAACCATAAGCAAAAACTGTTTAGTATATTATACTTTTCTCCCCTCTCCCCTCCCCCCCCACACTCCATCATTGTCCCTTCTTCCCACCTCTATTTGTACTTGCTGTGGGGAAAAAGAGAGACATCGTTCTTGTGGGATATTACTGATGTATTTTTTATAACAATCAGAAGTCCACCTGTCCTTCTGTTTAATTTCTCCTGGACTGTTGCCCTGCACTGCCATGACAGAGGCCGCCCCAATCCTAAATGAGTGGGAGGAATAACCCTCCACAGGTTCCCCCAAAAATGTTAGGCTCCTGTGCAGTATGGTAGTAACCTGGTACCCAGATACTGGCCTGCCGTCCCCCTTGTATAAATATCAAAGGACTTCTTCCTCTTGGGCGGTCTACTGCGTACACATGCAGAGCTCCCCCTGGGCAGATGGCTGCATTCTGGTGTTTCCTTAACAAAACCTTGGTGCCCAGACCCTGCTGATCTGTTCTTTATCTCCTTAATAGGACCACTATTGCATCCCTGGCCCATTCCATATCTTTCCAATGTAGACACCCCACATCCTTCTTTCTACTATGGCTCACCACCTCGCTAATTCTAAATGCCCCACTGTAACTCGTAGTGTACAGGGCCCTGAACAGCACAGCTTCCTTACTAGAGCTACTGATGCAATGTAGTGCCTCCTTCAGCCATGCCATCAAACCCTCTGATATAGGTTTCCTATTGTCCTTCTTTTTATCCATTTCCCGCAATCAGCCTTGCATCATCCTGTGAACTAGGTTGGATTTGGTTGGATCCTTCCATCCTTTCAGTGTGTATATCTGCCCTATTGCCACCAAATGAATCCCCATGGTCACTTGTGCCATGTTCTGGGTCCACCCCTCCACTATGAATCTGGCCACCTGCTCATTCGTCACCGCCCCACTTACCTGGTCGCTGTACTGCTCCCAGAAGTTTTGAAATGCCCTCCAAGAGGCTTCATATGGTCTAAGGGTCCTAGGGGCCCAGGAGTTGAAGAGCAATATTTTGGCTCCCCAAATACAATCATCCATACATATGCTGGGATGGTGGTCTGCCAAGGCTCTGCTCCGGGTGCAATGGTCTGAAATGTGTCCATCTGCAATCGGGAGAGGCAATCAGCTTTCACATTCTCTACACCATCAATGTGCCTTACTTTAAATGACATGTTCAATGTAAGACCTAGCCATACCATCCTGCTCAAAACCCACAAGACCCTGTCAGACTTCATCTTTTTCTTGTTCAGGACTTTCACCACCCCCTGTTATCACTCCAAAATGTGACTTGCCTATTCTTGAGTTCTACACCCCATATTAACATGGTTACCTTTGCCTGTACCCACTCGCCAGACCATGGTTTGGCAAACCATTTTCCCCAAAGATAGCCTCCCATGCCAATTCCACCTGCTGCATCCATGTACAGCTGCAGGTCAGTATTATATTACCATTCTTCCTGCCAGAAGGTCTGCCCATTGTACAGCTTGAGGAAATGTTCCCATACCCCCAAGTCCTCACTTGTCCCCTTATTAATATCTACCCAATGATGTGGCTGTGTTGCCCCCTGGGTTGCCCATGCTAGACGCTGTGTGAACATGCATCCAGGAGTGATGGCTCTGCAAGTGAAATTCAAATGTCCCAACAGCTGCTGTGCTTGTTGGAGCTGTTCCCACCTTCAACATTTGACTTTCCCCAGTAGCTCCTGTAATTTCTGTACCTTCTTCTCTGGTAATATAAATAACTCCTGTACAGTACCCGGTTCTAGTCCCAAGAATTCTATTGTCCGGCTAGGCCATTCCATCTTGTCCTCTGCAGCTGTACCCTCCACTTCTTGGCATAAGCCCTTGAAGTCCTTTAACATTCTTTCCATCTGCCTTCAACCCTCCCCAATGCAGAGAAAATCATCAAGGTAGTGCACTACTGTCTAAGGTCTGTACCTGGTTTGGAACACCCACTGTAGTCAGGTGCTGAACATCTCAAATGTGGCGCATGCTATGGAGTACCCCATGGGCATGGCCTTGTCGAAATAATACCTGTTTCCCACTTGGAATCCAAGTAGGTCCCAATACTCCAGCCGAAACACTGCTTCTATGTCTGTCTTGGCTAACCAGGCACTCTGCTTGGACCTGATTAGCTGTACTGACTCCTCCAGGGTGGTGTATGTTGCCTTGCTGTCCTCTTCCCCAATGTAATCATTAACTGAATCACCTTCTGGGTAGAACAGGTGATGTATCACCCTATACTCACCTTGTTGTTTCTTGAGGACTAGCCTCAGAGGTGAAATCCTCAACTTGGGGAGCGGAGGGATGGCAAATGGTCCCACCACCCTCCCCACTATTACTTCTTTCTTAATTTTGTGTGCTAGCATTTCTTTTTTCTCCCTTTATGGACTGGAGGTTCTTTGCCCTCGTCCCTTTCCTAATTCCCTTGAATTGAAGACTAAAACCCATCCAAAAACCTGGAATCAGTTTCTCTGTGGCTTCCTGGTCTGAGTATGCCCACAACCACCCCTTCAATGCCTCATACTTGATGGGTGTGCGGGCCAGCCGGAACCCGTCTCCTAAGGGTCTTTCAGTTGTCCTAATGGCGAGGTTGGTAGGTGTGCCCTCTCTCACCCCCCACCCCTTTCCCTTAGTTTCCCCTCCCCCAGTACTGCCCCCTAAAGGCACCTCGATTGGTCCGAAAGAGCTGCTGATACAAATTGTCCTCAGTGCCAGACCCTTTTTCCAAGCTAAATCTACATTTTGATGCCAGGTGGTGCCCCCCGCACCTGGAACATACATGTCAGAAACAGTAGTTAGGCCAACAGCAAGATGCCCTGTTGAATCCCCAACAAGCCTTCACTGTCACCTCCCCTTTTTTATCCCCTATGGCCTCCCTTTCGGTTGACCCCATGTAAATTTTTAGCCACAGATCTATTTGCCTGGCATCCCATTTCACGTCCCCGAAATGTGCCATCCGTTTCCTGAATTTCTTGTCATATTTTAACCAACTATGTCCCCCTTTTTTGTACGCATTTTTTTATTATGAGCAAGTAAGTCAAGAGTGGGGTGGCAATTTCTGGTCACTTCTCAATGACTTGCCATAAAGTAGGTAAAACCTGTGGACCAACTGTCGCAGGTTTTTCCTTTCCATGACTTATTATCCTGCCCCTTTCCCAACAGCACTACTGCCGCTGCCATGTCTTTCTTCTCAAAACTATCTTTCTCTTCATATTTATCCATATTGTCAACATTCACCAGGGCACAGATGTCAACATATTCACCCTTCCATATCTTCTCTTTCATGGCTGTTGTCACATGGTCCCCCCAGCCATACCCCAGGTGCCTCCACCTCTCTACTCATCACCAGGCCCCCCGCTCTCACCCTCCACCCCTGTCCCTTTTATTTCTCCTAGGGCCATCTCTAACTGCCCAAGGCCATTGTCCCCAATAGCTTTCAACATTTGCTCAACGTATTCCTTAAGACTACTCTCTAGTGTCACCACCTGATTACCTACTGTGGTTGGCTGTGAGGTGCTGGGTCCCAGCAAGGGAATGCCTGCTGGGCTGTGTGTGGGTATTGGGACTGGCAGTGGTGATACTGGGGCTGGTAGGGGTAGCAGAAACACCAGTAGAGGAGGCTGTGGCCTAGGTGCCGGAGCAGGCTTGGGTGCCGGTAACGGCTCTGGTATGTGGTTACAGGGGGGTGGGGGCATAGGTGCTGCTGGTATCGGCTTGGGTTCCTGGCCACTTGGAGCTTGTGGCACCCTCTTGTTCCTCTCATGCCTCTTCCCCTGCTTCCCCTTCTGCTTTTTGCCTTTTTACCCACCGTCTGGCTCCACCACCTCCAGTAACCAGTTTGCCTTATCCATCAGGTCAATCACTGCTCAATAACAGGCTCTTTGCTTTGCTTTGATTTTCTTGGGGCCATCCTTCTGGATCGAGGTATCTAAAAAAAAATCACACAGACATTAATGCCTTGAATTGACTGGTTCAGTATCCCCATAAGCAATGGGAGCTGATGGAATTCAAACTCCCTGCCTCGTCTGCCAACCTTTCCATCCTCCCTAACCACCCTGCTCCCTGCCGTGAAACTGTGCAACCCTGTGAAGTGGTGTTCCATCTGGGGAGGCTAGAACCACAACCTTTGTTTCCCCTCTAAGGGGTCATCTGGCCTGCTTGCCCTCCCCCCTTTTTTTAAACTTTGCTGAAAGTGGCTGCAGGTGGGGCTTTACCCATTGCACTTTACTGCTGCTGCTTATCAACCCCTCCAAATTGTCCCCTTATTCCTGAGGTGCCACTATACAGGTGCAGCCTGCCCTGCCACCCAGCCTGCCTGCTGCCAGGCCTGGCAACATCATTTTGTGCCACATCCCTGGGCACTGGCATCATCCACATTCCCCAGGCTAAACATCTTGTGCTCTGCCACCCGGCAACCCTGTCATGAACTCTGTTACCCACCATGGTCTAATGATGTGGACCTGCCCAACTAACCACTGCAAACTGCCCCACCTCATACCCGAATGCCTGGGGAGCTGGACTGGATCCCCTGTCACCAGAGAAGCCCCCATGGCACACCAGCATCTCCACCAAGCAAGCAAATCCTGAGCCTGGCCCCATGAATGGCAAAACTGCCAAGCTCTTCCCCCACAAATGTCTGGAGGGCTGGGCCACTGGAGGAGGGCAGATGTTATTCCACTTCACAAAAGTGGGAGCAGGGCAGAAGCAGGAAACTATAAACCTGTTAGTTTAACCTCAGTGATTAAGAAAATGATGGAATAACTTATGAAGGAAAGAATTGTTGAATACCTAGAGGCCAGAGGGGCACAGGACCCAAGGCAGCATGGATTCACAGCAGGAAGGTCATGTCAGACAAATCTAATAGATTTCTTTGACTGGGTGACCACAGTAGTAGATCAGGGAAGGGCTGTGAACATGGCCTACCTAGACTTTAGCAAGGCATTTCACACAGTCCCTCACAAAAGATTAATATACAAGTTGGCCAGCCTGGAAGTGGGTTCCAAGATGGTAGCCTGGGTAAAGAATTGACTGGAGAACAGGACACAGAGGGTAATAGTAAAAGGAGTCCACTCTGAAGAAAGGAGAGTTACTAATGGGGTACCGCAGGGTTCAGTACTAGGACCGGTCCTCTTTAATGTCTTTATAAGCAACATTGCAGTGGGACTGGAAAGAAAAGTATGTCTCTTTGCAGACGATGCAAAGATCTGCAACAGAGTTGATACACAAGGTGGGGTGGAAAGGATGAAAAGGGACTTGGCAAGGTTGGAGGAATGGTCAAATGTATGTCAGCTTAGATTCAGTGCAAAGAAGTGCAAAGTAATGAACCTGGGAAACAGAAACCCAGGGGAAGAGTACACAATGGGGGTGAGATACTAGCAACAACAAAAATGGAAAGGGACCTGGGGGTAGTCATATCAGATGACCTAAAGGTGGGCAAGCAAAGTGAGAGGGCAGTAAGGAGGGCTGGGGGGAGACTGGGATGCATAGGGAGAGGCATCACCAGTAGAAAACAGGAAGTTGTTATCCCACTGTACAAACAGCTGGTGAGACCCCATCTGGAGTACTGCGTGAAGTTCTGGAGACCCAGTCTCTGCAAAGACATAGATAGGATGGAGGCAGTCCAGAGGAGGGCAACTAAAATGGTGCAGGGTCTGCACCAGGAAACATATGGAGAGAGACTTAAGGAGCTTAATATGTATAGCCTTGAGGAAAGGGGGGGGACATGATAGAAACTTTCAAGTACCTCAAGGGAATCAACAATGTCCAAGAGGGTAGCATTTTTCAGAAAAAGAGGTGTGCAAGAACAAGGGGGCACAATTTGAAGATAGAGGGGGAATGGCTCAGAGGTAATGTGAGGAAGTATTTTTTCATGGAGAGGGTTGTGGATGCAAGGAACAACCTTTCTGAGGAGGTTGTGGAGTCAAAAACAGTGGTGGAATTCAAGAATGCATGGGACAGTTATAAGGCAATTCTAGGTGGTGGGGGTAGCAAGAAGTAGACTGTTGGTTAACTAGGATCTGCAGCTTATCTATTAGGTAGGGAAATGAGCAGACTGGGTGGGCCAAACAGTACTTGTCTGCCATCAAATTCTATGTTTCTATGGATCTCAAAACAGTCCCCAGGTGCATAACCATCCAGCTCCCAATACAGAACCAGCGTAAATCTCTGACTGAGGGACCTACTCATTCACACTGCACGAATAATGCCAGAAAAGCATTAAATGGGTCCATCCCCCTGCTTCCCTTCCATGCTGCTGCCCTGTTTCCACACTTTCTGTCCCATCGGGCTCCAGGTACCATGTGGCGGTCACATCACCCGCCACCCCATGTGGTAGGCCGCAGCTCTTCTTCGCGCTCCTCCCATTCATTTTTTCCCCCTGGTACTCTCTCTGTCCCTCAAAAACTGATGCCCATTCTAAGGAACAAACTGCTTCACCCCAAGAGACAACTTCAACCCACGGGCCCACATCCACTTGCTCACTTCTGCTTCCTCGGGTACCGAGTGGGGGTGACATCACATGCCACCCCACGCGGTAGGCCGTGGATCTCTTTTTGCACTCCTCCTGGCTTTGTCTCTCCCCCTAGGATCATCCACGGCATAGCCCAACACAGCTGGCTCTCTCCATTAAAACCCCCTAGGCACCATCCTAAATCCCGTGGGAGAAACTACCTGCGAGTCGACAATAGCAGGCACAAAAAAACACCCCATGAACCAACAGCAGTACACACTGATGTCGCTGCTCGTTTGGCTCCAGGGAAAACGCGTCAAGACCTCCCAGACAAAGGCTCCCCATAGAGAGCTGGCCCTGCCATGAAAACTGAAGCAAAAGGCCCTAAATCTGCAGTGAAAAAAAGAAAGGCAGCACTCAGTAGCAAACAAAATATGCCCCCACAACCAGAGAGCATGGCAGTAACAAACAAAAAGGCCTTCCATCAGAACGACAAGCCTCATGGAAAAAGGGCTCCACATGACAAGTGAGTCCTGCCCCAAAAACAGGAGCAAAAGCCCCAGATCTGCAAGGAAAACCCAAAACAGCACCCAGCAACAAACCAAATATGTCCCCACAAGCAAGGCAGCAACAAACAAAAGCCCTCCATCAGAAAGCAAGCAACAACACTTAACCAAACTACCTTCAGCAAGTATGCACCTCTACTCCTCGGGCTCCTGCAGGCCCCTCTTAGTTGTGCAATAAAATAGCTTACTCACCTCCTTTCTTTGGTTTTGAAGTACTCACTTGCTCAGTCCTTCTGGGATCTCACCCCCCCCAATCCATTTCCCAGTTGTTCTACCCTAAGTTAATACTTCTCCCCTACCCTTTTTCGATCATTTTGTGTTTTTTTTTAAATCCCCAACTAAAAATTGTCCACTGGCAGCTATAAGCCAAACTGACATGCTTCCAGAGAAAATCTCGTAGAGCAAATTTGTAAGTTCCCCTGGCTGTGCAGTCCCTTATGACTGCTCAATTAGGCCCTGCCCTTTAGCTCCCTTGCCCAGTGCTGGGTTGCCACCTCCCTGTTCCCATCCCGCCCCTTTGACCACCCATTTGTGACCTCACAGGGTTCTCCCCCTTTCTGTGACCTCATGCTTTCCTTCTGTCCTCCCCTTTTTCATCCCCCCTCCCCTTCCCCAGCCTCCTGGCTTTCACACACACCACATGTCCGGGCCTCGGGACAATGGGGTCTGCTCCTTTATTTGTGCAACCCTCTTTATATTATTAAGAGGTTAATAGAGATTTTATAGATAGTTAAATATAGAATTTGAGACTAATCGCCTATTTACAATAACTTGCTGCAATATCACGTGTATGGAAATGCATAGAAATATCATACAAATGCAACTTTATGTTTGTTCATTTTGTAAAGGCTTTTGCTGAACAAATAAACTTTTGAGTTAAAATTGAATATTGGGGGAGTAGCAGAGAATGTTGTTCCAATGCCCTAGTGGCATATGTTTGGTCAATAAAGCAGAAAATGAACTGGAGCTGGGGGACAGTGAGCCATAAGGAGCTTTTCTACCACTGACTAATGTGTGGTAGTGCAGTCTAGAGTCATGATTGAGCCAATTAGGACTGCTATACAGCACACATGCATGCATGTCATTTTTTAAGCCGAAGGCAAAGTGGCAGGCTCTGTTAAGAAGACTGAAGCCAAATGAAAGCAACCCTACAACCAAATGTGCCCAGTAAAATGTACAAACAAACAAACCAAACCAAACCAAAGCACCTTTCGCCAGCACAATAAACATGCTGGCTAACACTCAAATAAAGTGTATAATTTTTATGTGTTTTTTTTTTCTGCATAAAAAAAATTATTATTAACAGACACATAGTAGTTCACATCCATTATGACAGTTACACAGATCTATGATATTAAATGCATTCCTTTTACAAATTTAGTTTTTTTTCCCCTTTCCCTTTATCACACTACATTGCTCAAGATCAGTACCTCACTTCAAATAGAGTTAGTCAATCATTCCCTCCCACAATAGTATATTTTCAGACTGAGTTGTGGATGTATGGAACGGCCTTCCAGAGGAGGTTGTGGAGTCAAAAACAGTGGTGGAATTCAAGCATGCATGGGACAGTCATAAGGCAATTCTAGGGGGTGGGGGTAGGAAGAAGTAGGCTGCTGGTTAACTAGGATCTGCAGCTTATCCATCAGGTAGGGAAATGGGCAGACTGGGTGGGCCAAGCGGTCCTTATCTGCCGTCAAATTCTATGTTTCTATGTTTCACCAGAAAAGGGACCCACTCCCTAGTGAAACTTTCAATTTTATTCTTAACTAACAGGGTCAGCCTCTCCAATGCTAGTGTCCGCAAAATCAGGGTATGCCAACCTTGTATTGTGGGTGTTGCCTTTGAGACCCATGTATTCTGAATACAGTGTCTGGCTGTGCCAAGGAGAATCCTAATCCATCTTGTCATGCAATCTCATTTCCCTTCCTCATCAATCTCCACCCCAAATAGGCAAATATTGGGGTCTAACAGCAACACCCTCCCCCATGTACGCCCAACTTCCTTAACCACCCCCAACCCAAAGTCTTTGAAGGATAGTACTCACCCAGAAACAATGACAATAATTTCCTTCCTCCAATCTGCACCGTCCACATTGTGGAGAAATAGTAGGGTGGTATTTGTGTACTAGGGCAGGAGGACTGTATACCCTATGTATAAATTTATAACAAGCCTCTTTAAACTTATTACACATCAAAAGACCCATATGTGAAGAAAGCAATAAAGTCCAATCTTGATCTCTACTCTGTATATTTAAATCTCTCTCTCATAGTCTCCTCACCCTTAGAGAGAGAGAGATCTGGGAAACATTGCCTAGTCTCCTTTACTGCTCATCCTATAAACCCCTTAGAGTCCTGCTTCACAGTCTGAATCAGTGATTCTATCTTCACCATTTCATTCAGGCCCGGTTCCTCTCTAGCCAGTCCTATTACGTAAACTGTAATCTGGAAAAACCTAAAGAGATTACCTGGTCCTAGACTTAGCCTCTGACACAAACCAGTAAAGGAACAAAGCCCCCGCCCCCCATACACAAACCTCGTATAGAGCTTATACCATTCTTTTCCCAAATCTTGAATCCTGCATCCTCCCAATCCGGCAGAAAATAAGGGTTCCCCTCCACAGGTACCAAGAAGGTACAGTATCTACATTCTTCATTTTCTGCAATTTTAACAGTTTACCCCAGCTATGCAATGTGGCCACAACAAGTGGGTTCCCCCCATCCTGTAATCTTACACCTCTAACCCCTTGTCTATCTAGGTAAGCTGATAGTCTAGCCTGACACCCCCATTGTTCAAGGTCTACCTAACTAGCCACCCTAGGCCTATGCACCCAATCACTAAAATATTTCTGTCGTGCTGCCAAATAGTAATTAGCTATATCTGGAAAGTTTAACCCTCCCTTCCCCGTATCCACTTTAAGTCTTTGAAGGATTATTCTGGGTCTTTTCCCCTGCCATATAAACACTGAAAACATTTTCTCTATCTTCTTAGTATCCCGCTTTGTTAAACCGACATGCACCATCTTCATAATATACACCAACCGAGGCAATGTATTCATCTTAATAGGTTTATCCTTCCTAACCAAGAAATTGGAAGAGCTACCCATCTTCTAAGATTTGTTTCAATAATTTTGAACAATGACCCATAATTCAAATCAAATAAAGATCCTAAATTCCACCCTATTTTTATACCCAACTATGTAAAGCTGCTCCCCACCCGCTTAAGGCCCCTTGTCTGCTCTAATCCTAGTCCCCTTGGTAGTCTCATTACTTCTGACTTGTCAGTATTAAGCCTATAACCCAAGAACTGTGCAAACTCTTCTACCACCTCTAGCAATGCAGGCACAGAGGTCACAGGGTCAGTTATAAACAACAACATGTCGTTATTTTATGTTGATTACCAGAGACACCTTGTACTCCTTTAATGTTCTCACTTTGCCTAATCGCAATAGCAAAGGGTTCCACCGCCATGGCAAACAGTAACGGGAAAAGTGGGCATCCCTGCTTTGTGCCCCTACCTAACCCAAACCCCTCAGAGAGAGTACCGTCTACCAAAATCCATGCTAGAGGCGACCAGTACATTGCCTTTACCCACCCCACAAACATGTCTCTCAGGCCAGACCGGGTTAACACCTTGAACAAATAATCCCACTCCACCCTATCAAATGCCTTTTCTGCATCCATAGAGATAACACACGTGTCTTCCCTTCCTTTATTTGCCCTCCAAATCACATTTAACAATCTCCTTACATTATAAGACGGGCGTCCCTTAACAAACCCGGTCTGGTCTGGGTGAACAATGTCTGGCAACACCAACTCCAATCTCCCCACTAGGACCTTAGCCAATATTTTCATATCACAATTTAAAAGTGATATCGGCCTATAGGCTGCACATTCCATAGGATCCTTTTCTGCCTTCAGGATTAGGCAAACTACAACATTTGAGAATGCAGCAGAAAGCTGCAATGTTTCCCCCTCCCGCTGCTGAAAAGTTTCCGCCAATAAACCAGCCACATGACCAGTCATATGCTTATAATATTCTACAGGGTAGTCATCTGGGCTTCCTGCCATCCCACTTCGCAATCTCTGTATTGCCTGCAATACCTCTGTTTTGGTGATAGGCGCATTCAACATTTCCCGCTGCACTCGAGAAGCTTGAGACATATTAACCTTCCTTAAAAACATCCACATAAACTCCATCTGTCACCCTTCCATCTGATACAAATGTCTATAGAATTCCTTAAAACATTCCCTTATCCATTTTGGCTGTTTGTGTACCTTCCACTTCCAGTCATTAATGGCAGCAATATGCATGTGGCATTTGCCATCCTTCATTAGCCTAGCCAGCACAGGTTTCGGCTTATTGCCCCACTCATAGAGCTGCATCTTACAGAATGCCCAGGATTTTCTTGCTTCCTCATTTAATAAAGCATTCAAACCTCTCTAGTAACCTTTAAGTGGTCCCTTACCCCTTCCTCCTCCCCAACTGCTGCCCACCTTTCCAACTTTCTTACCTTGGCCTCCAGTTCCAACCTTTTTTCTTGTTTCTTTTTCTTAACCCCAGACACATACCTAATTATCATACCCCTCATATATGCTTTCCCTACATCCCATATAACCGCTTTAGAGGTAGGGGAATCCTTATTCGCTGCCACATAATCCTTCCATTGATTCTCTAGATACTCTTTGAACCCCTCATCCTTCAACAAATATATAAAAAAATTTCCAAGGGTGGGGCATGCCTTGGTTCATTCATACTCAGAGCTAAAATCACCATTTCATGGTCTGAAACATGAATAGGACCATGCCAGATTTTCCAAATTCTTCCATACCACTCCTGCAACATAAACAGGTAGTCTATGTGTGAACACATACCATGCTTATTAGAAAAGAATGTACATTCTTTTACCCCCAGGTTCGCCTCCCACCATCCATCTATCAGACCTAGGTCTACCATCCCCCTCCACTATTGCACCACTCCTCCTACCTTTACCCTTAGAATGATCACAGGCGGGGTCCAGAGTAGAGTTCATATCCCCCCCCTATTATTAAGCCCAGGAATTGTTCCTTAACCAGCAAGGCAAGGAGGGAACCATAGAAAGCTTGATCAAATACTGCCGGTGCCTAGATACTGCCAAATGTAACTTGTCCCACCCAGAGCACCCCCATCGCAGCCGACCCTGTGGACTACTGAGGTCGTGAGGGCTCTGCAGCTCTCCCCCACAGCCCACAAAAGCTGCCGATAACTTTAATCAGCTATGCTGACCCCACGATCTTCACTGATCCTGGAGCCGACCATTGCTGTGAGCTCTGATGCACTGAGGATTCAAAATTAGCCCCTTGGCACCTTTTTTCTTAAGGACACTTTTGTTTCACGTACACGTGGAGATAGTGTATTCACCAACTTTTAGGCTTGAGAACTGTTTCAATTAAGCAAGTAACCTATAACAGAGAGATAATTACTGCCTTAATTTAACTGTGACCTGATAGCCAAGTTACCATTCTTTACCATTATAGCCCTACTGTCTTAATAGCCAAGACACAGAGACAGCTACTGCCTTATTTAATTCTGTTCAATGCCTTTAAGATACAGAGAGATAACTACTGCCTTAAACTAATTCAGTGCCTTAAATTTATTCCTGAAACTGCTAGGCAAGATTGCTCCCTGCTGCTGTTACTCCATAGCCAGTGTTAACCCAACCCACAGCTCATCCCCCCCGACTTACCTACTTAAACTGATTTCTCCCTCTCCTTCCTCCACAGCTGACCCCGAGGATGACTGAGGTCATGAGGGCTCTGCAGCTGTCCCCCACAGCCCACAAAAGTCGCAGATAACTTTAATCAAGTACGCTGACCACACTATCTTCACTGCTCCTAGAGCCAACCGTTGCTGTGAGCGCTGACTCAATGAGGATTGCCCCGCTGAATGCTATGTGTTCGGCTCCCCACCACCCCCACCACCACCCTTGGTCGGCTTGCACATAAATAGGGGAATTTTGCATCAGGTGAGAAAATTTTTACTAATCAGCCCACCTCTCCAGCAGCAGCTTATACCAGCGCACCACTATTGGCCGCCCTGTATCGAAACCACCCCTATCATCAAAATGTTCCCATTGTTGGTGATCACTGTCCTCCTTGCCTCTATGATCCCCCACCTAGCTCTCCTACCCCCTCCTGTGGAGCATTTGCCACATGATGATTACTCTATTAACAACGCCATTTTAACCCAGTATGCCCTTATTTTGCTCTATATGCCTACACACAAGACCCCCCCAAGTCACATGCTCCTTCGTACACTGACTCCATCCTAGACCCAATAACCACTCTTGGAGGAACAGTTGTGTATGTTCACGGTGGAACAATGGCAGAAAGGGACTGCACAAGCCACAATGGGGGTTTATTTGGCAGGGATCAGTGTGATCTGCAGCTTGAAAGGATGGAGTGATCCAACAAAATCAATGCTCATCAGAAGGATGATGTAGGGCTGGGGCAGGTTGAGGAAAGGGCCAGGGGATAATAGGAGGCTGATAGGGGAGCAGTGGTTCATAAAGCTAAAAGAGGTGCTCCCCACAATATGCAAATCAAAGGAGGAAGCCCAGCTATTTCACACAATTTATGTGATAATGTTTGCTGGGGCTATGAGAGTGAGTGAGGTGGTAGGCCATGGGAAAGACGACAAGGAAGGAGGTGTGGAATGGGAAGATGTGAGTTGGGGTCAAGAGAGATATGGATCAAGCTAAGAAGGTCAAAGACTGACCAAAATGGGCAAGGGTGCATGATAACACTGAGAAGACAGTCAGAGATTGGGATATGCCCAGTACAGACCCTGTGGGTTTTTGCCGCAGAGCAGGTAACCAGGACGGGGAAGCTATTTGTGCATGGTGATGGGAAAAGGGTCACCAGCTATCAAATTACAGCAGTACTGAAAAACGGCATGGGTTTTCTGGGGGAAGACCCAGCTAATTACTCATCCCATTCCCTACGGATTGGGGCAGCCTCACAGTGGGCAGCGAAGGGTGAACCCGTGATGTGCATTTTGGAGAAAGGGCACTGGTGGTCAGCCAGTTACAAAAGGTACATCAGAGTCCTGGTATAAAACAAAAAAAGGGAAAGGGGAAGGAGACTATCATGGCGGGGGGGGAATAATACAATGACAGCATTGATAGTGGATATAAATTAATGAATTTTCTTTGCACCCCATAGGTAGAGGGAGGAGCACAGAAGTCTGGATCTGCGGCCATTCCTATATTTACTGGGCTGGTAAGAGAGCAGAGAAAAAAGCTGGGGGAAAACAGTTGTACCAAGATGCAAGACAGTGTAGGTTGGTGTGGCACGGCCTACGAGGGATGAGATGGGCACAGCTTCTGTCCGCTTTGAAAGAACTCAGTGGACAGTGGCCCAGTCCAGACCTAATCATTATACACCTAGGGGGCAACGACCAGGCAGGCAGACCATGGGTGCACACATATTTGCAGATAAAGAGGGACCTAGTGGCAATAAGACAGTGGTTGCCTCGGGTATGCCTGGCCTGGTCGGATATGATTCCACGAAGGGTATGGAGACAGGAACATAGCCACAGGGCAGTGGAGAGGGCCAGGAAGAAGATGAATAGGCAGGTAGGGACATTGATAAAGCAGATGGGAGGACAGGTGATACTACGGGGAGTAGAGGAATGGGTGGATGACTTCTACAGGGCAGATGGGGTGCATTTGTCAGACATAGCAATAGACAAGTTTAATGCGGAAACAATGGGTTTCATAGAGGAATGGAGGAAACAGACAAAAGCCAGGGAATAAAAAAAAGAAAAAAAAAAGAAAAGAGGAGGGGAAAGAGAGTAGTTTCATCCCTGAGGAAAGGGAGAGGATACCTTGAGTTGGGGGAAGCCAGTCATCCAACGTAAGCTGAGACTGACTAGTGGGGAAAAAGGTGGGGGAGGACGTGGGGAAGAAAAAAGGAATAACACAAGAGGAGGAAGAAGAAAATGAAGGAGAGAGCGGTCTCGGTTTTCACTGTTACCTAACAGAAAAGGAGAAGAAGAAGGCACCCAGGTTTTTGCCTGGGGGACGGATAATCGGAGAGTGATATATGGATGGAAATAAATGGAAATTTTGGAAATATGATAATAAAGAAATGGAAAATGGAATATGGTATGATGAATATAAATAAATTAATTGCCAATCTGAGCACAACAACAAACAATGGTCTCTGTGTTTTTGTGAGGGAGAAAGGGGGGACTCCGGGACAATGGAGTTTTCCATTTAAGGTGCAGACCATGTTGTCCTGGTGCACCCCTTCCCTCCTTTTGGGAATGGTTGTGCTCAGAGGGGAGGGGAGAGGGAAGGGGAAGGGCCAGGAGCAGGACAATGGGGCAGGTAGCAGGAAGGGGAGGTGAGAAGGGAGGTACATAAAGGACAGCACAAGGGTGACAGCCACTGATTCCTCTGATTTGATTCCTCCCACCCACCCTACTAGATGGGGGATGAGGGAAAGACAGTCAATTTGGGGCTGTATGGTGGGTCCGTCAAGGTGGATGACAGACACGTCCAGTAGGACAGTGGACTGCCAAAGGTGGATGGCAGGGGATAATATGGTTACGGACTGCCAAAGGTGGATGGCAGGTAATAACATGGTCATGGACTGCCAAGGTGGATGGCAGGGGGGAAAAGGGGGTGGAGGACAGGAGGGGGGAAGAAAAAAGGAATAACACAAGAGAAGGAAGAAGACGAAGGAGAGAGCGGTCTCGGTTTTCACCGTTATCTAACAGAAAAGGAGAAAAAGAAGAAGGCACCCAGGTTTTCGCCTGGGGGACGGATAATCAGAGAGTGATATATGGATGGAAATAAATGGAAATTATGGAAATATGGTAATAAAGAAATGGAAAATGGAATATGGTATTATGAATATAAATAAATTAATTGCCAATCTGAGCACAACAACAAACAATGGTGTCTGTGTTTTTGTGCAGGAGAAAAGGGGGAGTCTGGGACAATGAAAAGTAAACCATCATATGTTCACTGCTTACAAAAATCCATGTCTGTGAACAAGCAAGGCTTCAAAACAGAAACATCCCAAAGCATTATGTCCAAACAGAGATGCATCATGGTTATAGAGTTTACTCATAAAATAACTATGATGCTCTTTGTTTGCAAATGGTAATCCTAGCAAGGGTCTGTGCTGGTCAGCAGGTGAGTAAAGCCTAGAAAAGAGAAAACATTATGCTAACAAAAACAATTGCAACTCTTTCTAAAAGGACCAGTAATAGTTACATTACTCTAATTGTAAAATGGAATAAAAACACTTCATAGCACTGCTGCTTTAACTGTTGGAGAAAAGCCCATGAAATGTTCTTTTTTTAAGATTATAAATCTTTTTTCATGACTCGTGATATGAAAAAATAATCTTTTTTGTATTACAAGTAATGAAACAAGATTTATAATCTTAAAAAAAATTCATTTCAAGGGCATTTCTTCAACAGATAAGTGCTGAATCCAGCTAACAGGGTCCCGATGACGAACATACATGTGTTGATTTCCCTCTACTAAGCCATTTTTGTGGCTTTTCAATTTTATATTTTCTTTAAAAAAAGGAAAACAAGATGGCAGCATACAAAAACCCTCAAGAAAAAGGATTTCCCATACAAAAACTTCATACAGCTATTTTGAAGTGCTTACTGAGCATGATCATAACCCACATTTTTAAAATGTAATAACTTTGAAATGGATTCATATTTTTTCACCAAAGCAGCATAGGAAATCCATCTGAGCCATGCCCTTTCTACCAAGAACATTTCAGACCAAAATTCTAAACTGTCTGGGTGCTATGCAATGGCAAAAAATGACTCATATACAGTTTGCACTATCCAAATCTCAGAATATTCACATCTGACTTGAGCAAACTTTGGCATGTCAAGAAATCTACCCCATAAGATCATGCATGCAAAATTTCATGCAAATACGTTGAACAGTTGTGAAGTTATTAAAGTGCAACAATTGTGGTTTAACATTAAAGTACCTACTCAACCCTAAATATAATGGCACTATAATATACATCTTTATTTATAAAATGGAGTTGATGATATTCTCCAAATCAAGTGTTCTGATTGTATAAAACACATCACATGACTGTGCGTATATCAGAACGCGACAGCACACCTGCACTTTTACCCTCCAAAAAACAATTTTGCCATTTTATAAGCTAGATAACCCACTCTACGGTGTGTGGTAGTGATCTGATATAAGCACGCCTTGGGTGGTTGACGCATATCAAGGCATGCGTATATCAGAGTGCGACCGCACACCTAACAGTGGATTATCTATTACATATACCTCCTCCTCTCTCTATATATATATATATATATATATATATATATATATATATATATATATATATATATATATATATATATATATATATATATATATATATTATACTGGCACAGTAGTGCCAGTATAGTTAGGGTTGCCTGGCCACTGCTATGTTAAACCCCATATTTTGCACTTTTATAACCTTGCCACCATAAAATGGATTTGCCTGAAATTTGGCATGTGTGGTCTGGTACCATAGATCTCTGGATCTGGCAAGTTGCGTTATGGTCAGATGAGTGATTGTGGAGATGCTGAGCACCAAAAAACACACAAAAAGGGGGTTTTGAGCATTTCTTTGCTTGTGGCTACAGCCCACATGATTTGTCCATTTGGTCTGAAATCTTCAAAGAAGATGCAGTCTTGGTCACTGATGTGCCTTTCAAAGATTTTGTAAAAAAATATTAAACTTCAAAGGTTATTCAAAAAACAAGTTTCCTATTACAGTCAATGGGAAAAAATATATGTGTCTCTCAAAAACTGCTGCTACTACATTTTACTGTCACAAATGACCCTTTTACTGTCATGTGGTGACCATCTTGTTTTCAGTTAGTGGGAGAGAAAAATGCCTGGTATTTAAATTTGGGAACCCCTAGGTAAACACTGAGTGATGTGTTTACCTAGTTGGGTCCTGAGGATAGCAGCACTATATTTTTTCGTGGGGGAAAAAAACAGAAATGCCTTTTTGGTGATTGAACCCTTTGTACTGTCACAAACTGTGACAGAATGGATGCAACACTTTCTCAAATCATGAATGTGTTGAGCCCATTCTGTCACAAAATTTTGTGAAACTGTCACAATTTGTGACAGAACATAAGCCAAAAACAGCAATTCTTTGCCACCCCACAGCATCACAAATGGTTGGGGCCATTGGGCTGACATTTGCTGGGTGGCAAGCCCTCATGCCACAGATGTGCATTTTGGTGGCTTGGTCCCAAAGCATTCAATGGGCCCATAGTTACAGTACTCCAAAGTTGAGAAAGTTCCCATAGGCTAACATTACAGCTCCACTGGTGACTTTCAATGCCCGTATCTCAGAAACGGTGCGAGATACAGATTTTTTGTTTTCCGCAGCTTAGTCTACCTTTTGGCCACTAAGCTTGCATGGAGGTTTTGAAGTCATAAATACCACTGCAGTAGAATTTTTTTCATAGCTGCTACAGTTATTGAGATATTACCAAATTAGTGTTACAAGGGTTCATTTTCAGTACTATAGGACTGCTGTATGGCTCTGTACTTATGTGTAAGTGGCAGCGCAGGGGCCAGAGAGCCTGCACTCCTACATATGCATACCATTACACAAAAATAGGCAATCTGAGGGGGTGAAGGGTCCAGAGGGCCAATGCTCCCACAACCACATACCAGTTACATTACACTTTCTCTAAAAGAAGGGAAAGTCATTGCAAAAAACATCATTAAGGCATCTAGTTAGGGTTAATAGTACACTGACAAAAGTTTGGAAATTCAGTGTTAGGTTTACCAACCCCTATCAGCCCATCGCGCCATCCCTACCCCCCACCCTCCTCACACCAACAGGTGTCAGGGTGTACGTTGGGGTCATTGTTCCTAACTCTCACCCCATTATCCTATACTGTACCACCTCAGCTTGTTTACACATGGGATGGGGTGAGTTAGGACGATGACCCCAAAGTTACCCTAACCCAAACAGCTGTGATATGACATAGACCTTTAAATACCTCACAGGAGTAAATAAGGTACAGAAAGGGAGTATTTTGTCAGAAACAAAGGAAGATACACAAGAACAAAGGGACATACAATGAAGCTAGAGGGGGTAAATTCAGGAGAGATGTGAAGTACTTCTTCAGGGAAAGAGTAGTGGATGCCTGGAGCAGTCTTCCAGTGCAGGTCATGGAGGTGAAAACAGTGGAGGGGGTTAAGAATTCATGGGATAGAGATAAAGAAATCTCTGTGGAAAGAAAGGAGGGGACAGAGTCAGAGATCATGTAGTGTCTGTGGTGATACTATAGGAAGAGGAAAATGTGCAGACTAGGTGGGTCAAGCAGCCCTCATCTGCCATCAGTTCTATGGTTCTATGTTTCAAACAAAAGCTGGGAAATTCTTACACCAAACTGCTGGATCTAAGGAACAAATATATACCCTGTTTGAAAGCATACAATAGTAAAGGCAAAATCCCACAATGGTTCACAAAAAAATATTTAATATCATTAAAATCTCAGCATGGTTCAGAAAAAAAAATTGCCTAATGTCTTTAAGAATAAGAACAGAAAATATAAACAAACAAGTAAATATCCATTTACTGGTTATATTGTCAAACCAAAACTCAGTGTAGAAACACTGAAAAGGGAAATCAGGTTAACAAAGTGCAATTATGAGACAAAACTAGCTAAAGATGAAAAGAACATTACATCACTTTATAGCCATGTAATTTCAAAGAAAAAGGGTGACAGTAACTTTGGACCTCTGAAAAGTAGCAATAATTTAATAAAAGGGAATAGAGAGATTGCAGAGCAACTCAATACATATGTCTGTAGAGTTTACCATAGAGACATATTCCCAAATAAACAGTACACTTTAAGAACTGTAATAGAGCATCATAGCCGAGGTATTTTGAACTTTTTACTTATTTATGTCATCTAGAAAAAATAATAAGTGATACGCTACTGTTTTCATAACATCTGTTTCTTTTTAAACAGAAAGAGAGCTACTTGACCATTATGAGTGCAGGACTTAATGTGCCACCTTAGTCCCATCCTCTAGTGTGTGGGAGCAGAAGGGCCATCACTCCACCCTACCCTCTTGCCCCCTCCTTAGGGTGCCAGACAGACCAAGGAAAATAGTAGGCCTCCTTGGGATGAGGTGAGTATCCTCTTACAGTTCTTTGACCTCTGCACTCTGTAACAAAGTGCAAAGAAGTTGTGTGCTAGTTTTTGTGTTTCCACTGCACTGTAACTGTGCTTGTTCTGATGCTCATTTACTATGTATCTTTGAAAATAATAAAAAATTACCACCAAAAGAGAGCTACTACAATGAATCTTATAACTGTTGGACAGAACTATACAAAAACTTTAGAGTTAAAGCTATCTCTCAATAACATAACATGGGTTTAAAGTAATATAACTGGGTATCACTTTTTCACTAAGGAAAATACGGTTCTAATGTGCGGTTATAATGGCTAACACGCACTGGGTTTCCCTGCTTCTGTGCATGTGCCAGCTGCCACTCAGTCCTTCTTCCCCACCAGCCATCATACCACAGCACTTGTTGCACCACTACTCAGAGTCAGTGGTAAGTTCACTAAAAAAAAAAAAAAAAAGTAACTGGGCAAAAAAAAAAAAATACTTTTAAATGGGGCTGCCTAAAAAAAATGAAGAAAAAAACAAAGGGACATGTTTGTTTCTCCAGCCATTTCCAACCATGGACAGCTCTGAAACAAGAGTGGACAGCAGCTGCAGAGATACATCTTTTTAATTGGATCCATGACAGTCAGTCGACAAATTAGTTGTTGACCGACTGTACAGCGACACCTTTATGTCTACTGGTTTTGAGGTTGGTATAAAGGCAGTCACTTCAGACTGTGTTTTCTTCATAGAAACATAGAATTTGATGGCAGATAAGGACCACTTGGCCCACCTAGTCTGCCCATTTCCCTACTAACAGATAAGCTGCAGATCCTAGTTAACCAACAGCCTACTTCCTCCTACCCACCACAAGGATTGCCTTATGTCTGTTCCATGCATTCTTGAATTCCCCCACTGTTTTTGACTATGACCTCCTCAAGAAGACTGTTAAATTGATCCACAACCACCCCTGTGAAGAAATACTTCCTCACATTACCTCTGAGCCATCTCTCCTCTATCTTCAAATTGTGCCCCCTTGTTTTTGCACATCTTTTTTTCTGAAAGATGCTACACTCTTGGACTTTGTTGATTCCCTTGAGGAATTTGAAAGTTTCTATCATGTACCCCCTCTCTCTTTTCCTCAAGGCTATACATCTATAGTTCCTTTAGTCTTTCTTCATATGTCTTCTGATGCAGACCCTGCATCATTTTGGTTGCCCTCCTCTGGACAGCCTCCACCCTGTCTATGTCTTTGCAGAGGTGGGGTCTCCAGAACTGTACGCAGTACTCCAGAGGTGGTCTTACCAACTGTCTGTACAGAGGGCCAACAACTTCTTGTTTTCCACTGGTGATGCCTCTCTCTGTGCATCCCAGTATCCCCCCAGCCCTCCTTACTGCCTTCTCACATTGGTGGCCCACCTTTGGTCATTTGATATGACTACCCCCATGTCCCTTTCCATTTTTGTTGTTGTCAGTATCTCACTCCCCATTGTGTGCTCTTCCCCTGGGTTTTTGTTTCCCAGGTGCATTACTTTGCACTTCATAGAAACATAGAAACATAGACTTTGACGGCAGATAAGGACTGCTTGGCCCATCTAGTCTGCCCATTTCCCTACCTACAGGATAGGCCGCAGATCCTAGTTAACTAACAGCCTATTTCTTCCTACCCCCCACAAGAATTGCCTTATGTCTGTCCCATGTATTCTTGAATTCTCCCACAGTTTTAGACCCCGCAACCTCCTCAGGAAGACTGTTCCATGCATCCACTACCCTCTCTGTGAAATAATACTTCCTCACATTGCCCTTGAACCGCCCTCATTCTATCTTTAAATTGTGTCCCCTTGTTCTTGCACGTCTCTTTTTCTGAAAGATGCTACCCTCTTGGACTTTGTTGATTCCACTGAGGTACTTAAAAGTTTCTATCATGTCCCCCCTCTCCCTTCTTTCCTCAAGGGTATACATATTAAGCTCCTTTAGTCTCTCCTCATACGGCTTCTCTTGCAGACCCTGCACCATTTTAGTTGCCCTCCTCTGGCTTGCCTCTATCCTGTCTATGTCCTTGCGGAGATGGGGTCTCCAGAACTGGACACAGTACTCCAGATGGGGTCTCACCAACTGTCTGTACAGAGGGATAACAACTTCCTGTTTTCTGCTGCTGATGCCTCTCCCTATACATCCCAGTATACCCCCAGCCCTCCCTACTGCCTTCTCACATTGCTTGCTAACCTTAAGGTCATCTGATATGATTACCCCCAGGTCCCTTTCCTTTTTTGTTGTTACTACCTCCCCACCCATTGTGTATTCTTCCCCTGGGTTCTTGTTTCCCAGGTGCATTATTTTGCACTTCTTTGCATTGAATCCTAGCTGCCATACTTCTGACCATTCCTCCAACCTTGCCAAGTCCCTTTTCATCCTTTCCATGCCTCCTTGTGTATCAACCCTGTTGCAGATCTTTGTGTCATCTGCAAAAAGGCATACTTTTCCTTCTAGTCCCTCTGCAATGTCACTGATGAAGACATTAAAAAGGACTGGACCCAATATTGAACCCTGCTTTACCCCACTAATAACCCCTCTTTCTTCAGAGTGGACTCCATTTACAATTACCTTCTGTGTCCTGTTGTGCAGCCAATGTTTTACCCAGGCTACCACAATGGGACCCACTCCCAGGCTGGTTAATTTGACTATTAATCTTTTGTGTGGGACTGTGTCAAATGCCTTGCTAAAGTCTAGGTAGGCCATGTCCACAGCCCCTCCCTGGTTTACTACTTTGGCCACCCAGTCAAAGAAATCTATTAGATCTGTCTGACATGACCTTCCCTGCCAGAACCCATGCTGCCTTGGGTCCCAGCCCCACTGGCCTCTAGGTACTCAACTATTCTTTCCTTCAGAAGTGACTCCATCACTTCCCTACCACAGATGTCAGACTGACAGGTCTGTAGTTTCCTGCCTCTGTCTTGGTCCCACTTTTGTGAAGAGGAATCACATCCACCTTCCTCCAGTCCTCGGTACCACACCATCCTCCCATGATTTATTAAAAAGAGTAGCCAGTGGTTTCACTAGTTCCTCCCTTAATTCTTTAAGAATTCAGGGGTGAATTCCATCAGGACCCATTGCTTTGTCCACCTTCAGTTTTAGGAGTTCTTGCAGACCTCTTTCTTCTGTGAAAGGACTGGGATCGACCCCCCCTATCAAGAGTGCTTCTGTTAATTGGATTAGACACTTCCCCCTCCTCTTTTGTCAATACTGAGCAGGAATATTTGTTCAGTATCCCTGCTTTTTCACTGTCCCCCTCTGCCCGCCCACCATTCATTCTATTCAGCCTCACTATCCCTCCCTTTGTCTTTCTACGCTCGCTGATGTACCTATAAAAGGTTTTATCCCCCTTCTTAACTGAGTTGGCTATATTTTCCACAGTTTGGGCCTTTGCAATTCTGACTTCTCTCCCTGCTTCCTTCTGCCTTAACTGGTACAGCTCTCTGTCCTGCTCCTTCTGTGTTTCCTTATACTTCCAGAATGCTATCTTTTTCTTCCTGACTTTCACAGCCACCTCTTTTGAGAACCATAGAGGCTTTTTCTTTCTTTTTGATTTGTTTATTTGCTTCACACAAAGGCTTGTTTCCTCTGTGATGGCAGTTTTGATGATTCCCCATTGTTGCTCCACCCCTCCTTCTAGCCTGTTTGCCAGTGCTTTTCTGAGGCACTCTCCCATCTTGCCAAAGTCAGCCCTCCTAAAGTCCAGTATCCTCACTTTTGTATGGCTTGACTCTGTAGCTGAGTTTAACATGAACCACACTGTTTGATGGTCACATGTACCCAGATGGCAACCCACTTCTAGATCTGAGATCCTCTCACTGCCCCGTTTGAGAGTACGAGGTCTAAGATTGTTCCCTCATGAGTGGGTTCCGAAACTAGCTGTCTGAGGCCTGCCACCTGTAGGGCATCAAGAATGGCCCTGCTCTTGGATGTGGCTGCTGCAAATGTGCTCCAGTTAACATCTGGCATATTCAGGTCTCCCATCAACAGTATCTCCCCTTTCTCTGCCATTCTAAGAATGCCTTCTATCATATCCATGTCCATTCCCTCCCCCTGACATGGGGGTCTGTACACAACCCCTGTGTGGATTGTGGTGCCCTTTCCAGTCTCCAAGGTGACCCACAGTGCCTCCTCTCCTCCCTGTTAACTCTTTTGTTCAGTTGCTTTTATCCTGTCCTTTACATAGAGAGCTACTCCTCCCCCTCTTCTCCCCTGCCTGTCTCTCCTGTTGGTTATGTACCCTGGTATGTTAACATCCCAGTCAAGGTTCTCTGTGTACTATGTTTCTGTGACTGCTACGATATCCGGCATCCCTCTTCCATCAAGGCCACCAGCTCAGGGAGCTTGTTGCCCAGAATACAGGCATTGGTATTCATTACCCTCCATTTCCTGATGGCCTTACTCCCTTTTGCCCCATCCCTGTCCTTCTTGCCTTTGTCACTTTCTCCATTTACCCCTGCTCTTCTTCCTATCGACACCTCTATGTTGGTGTTTGCCGCACTTACTACCGTAATTATTTTGGGGGGGCTAGGATTTCCCTGCTCCTTTCCAGTGCCTCCCCCCCTTGGCTAGTTTAAATGCTTGCCAATGAAGCATTTAAACCTATCATCTAGGATCCTGGTTCCCATCCCGGACAGATGCAGCCCATCATGCCAGTGTAGGCTTGCATCACTCCAGGTGGACCCCCAGTCCCCAATGAAGCCAAATCCCTGAGCTCCACACCAGTTTTTTAACCACTGATTTAATCCCATGGTGCAGAACACCCTAACCTCTCCTATGCCATAGATGGGCAGCACCTCTGAGAAGGTTACCGTGTGTGCTACTTGACTAAGGCCCCTCCCCAATTCCACAAACTCTTCCTGTACTTCTCTAATCCCTTTCTTAGCCAAGTAATTTGTCCCTAGGTGGACAATGACATCCAGCTTCCTCCCCTGTGCAGCTGCTCTGGCAATTCTGAGGTTTCGCTCCCTGTCCCTCCAAGCCATGGCGCCAGGCAGGCACCTTACCTCCCTCTCCCTTTCCTCTCCCAGTTCTACCTTCCTAACAATGGAGTCCCCCACCAGGAGTTGTTTCCTTCCCCTGCAGGGTCCCCTGCCACCCTCCCATGGGTCTTCTTTGTGGAGGTTCCCAGCATCCTCCTTGGTCTCCACTGCGGGTGCCTCCATAGAGTAACCACACTTTGCCAGAATGGCATAGGAATTGTGGAGAGGTACAACTGGAGGGATGCAACTCTGTTCCACCACCCTCACCCTCCCTGAGCTCACTGTGGTCCAACCACTCCTCTTTCTTGGCAACCTCTGAGGCAACAGCAGTGGCACTGGTGGTCCCTGGATGGAAGAGGAGGTCCCACAAATCCTGGCCAACTCAGCCTGGAGATGAGCAACCTCCTCCCTCAGCCCAGAGAGGTTTCTGCATATGGGACAACACCACATCCTCCAGAACATCTCCTGGAAGACTGCTGCTCCACAGCCACTGCACTGCACCACTCCAATCATGTCTTATTTCTGGCTCCTTAACTGTTTGCAGTCCTTACTCTTTCCTCTGTTTTTTTTCTCTCTCTCTTTACTTTCTGCCTGTGTGCCCTTTAAGCTCCTGATTGTCCTGTTCTGAGACAAGAATATCCTATATTTCTCAGTAGACTCCTTACTTGCTTAGAGGCAGACCTCCAGCAGCTAGAGGGGGCCAGAGAGCTACTCTTGCCCTTTTAGGATGGTGAGTCTTTGGTGGCTCTGTGATCACTCACTTCCTGCTCACAAACAGGAAGTTCCTGTTGTCAGTCAAATCCTGTACCTATAAAATAGAACTAGCTTTGGGTGGGGGGGGTGGAGGGGAGGGAAGGAGGACAATATAGTCCCAGTAGAGAAGTTCAGTCACACAGCAGTCCTTTCTCCTGGTGTCTTCTGCCAAGCTATTAGCAGAATCTTTCTAAGGCAGTCTTTAAATGTAGCTTCCTTCTAGCTAAGCCACTCCCCCTACTTACTAGATCTTTCTAGATCTTCTTTGCATTGAATCTAAGCTGCCATACATTTGCCCCCCAAGCCCTCCATGTGGGTGGCTGTGTCCCCTGCACCCCCTGTAACTGAACTAATCAGCTCTAAGCTGCAGTCCAGGAGGGGGTGCAAGACCTTCAGAAAGCAATGCCAGCATCCCACACCAACACTACAGCAACCTGTTGCTGTAGTGTCAGTCACGGTAAAATTGTTGCCTTAGGGAGTGCATACCTTTTTATTTTATACAATTCTTATAGTGAAAAAATGATACCCAGCAATTATATAGAATAAAACATGGGGTGGTGCATTTAACTTGAGATTTTACACACACCATCAGTGTTGGATGCTTAAATAAAACCCTTGAGATTCGCTCTTGGGGTTTATAGTATGTAGCATCCAACACCTCACGTGTGCATAAAACCTCATTAAACAACCACGCCATGTATTATTCTATATGTTTTGAGCTAATACAGTGATTGCATACAAGTATAACAATTCACTGCAATCAAGTTTTTTAACATTCACCACCATATAGTAGAACCTTGTAGTATGCAGGACTGTGCTAAAACCATAATTGCTAAGATATAAATTAGGTCCTACAGACACCGCTGTGCAGAATAATATGTAAGTAAACTATGTTATTCATACCTATTTCAGTTAGTGTTTCATGTTATGGAATGGATGGTGTGGGGAATATTTGTAGGTGTAGTCCCTCATGGAACCAACTGGAATACTGAAGAGTATTAATATAGGACTATAACAGACTAGGGTACTTATGGACATGTATTGATTTAATTTTTATACTGTCTTCATTTTTTTTCTAGTTTCTTTTTTTTTTTTAACCAGTAATGGAGGACTAGACAATTTTATTTTCAGCCTTGTCCCAGGAGAGAGGGATACAGATGGATGCCTATTGTCATTGAACCAGATTAAGCTGGAATGCAGGTCATTTGCCTGATGAATCCCATGAATGGGCAAAATGTTGGGCAGTCTATAAAGATCTCTAGTTGATGCATGTAAATAAAATACATATGAAGAATTATGTGGATTGCATAGCCAGGTTCAGTACTTTTTGAACTTCGCTGAGGAAACATATCACACCGGTCCTGTGGATTCTGCACTGGTTGCTTTTGCAGTGACACATAATCTTCATGATATGCTTGTTAACATTTCAGACCGTGCATGCTTTGGTACATGACTACTTGAAAGATCTGCTCAATTCTTACTTCGTAACCTGACCGCTCCACCCCACCAGTGCTGGTCTACCTGTTGTTCCCTCATCCCAATTGAAAAAGTCAGGAGAAAAAACTTTTGGGGTTGCAGCTCCAATGCTGTGGAACTCCCTCCCGGGGAGAATCCACTCTGCTGGCATAGTGGAGGCCTTTAAAAGATTTCTGAAAAATTGACTATTTAGCTAGAGAGTTTTCAGATAAAAATAGCCTAGCTATTTTAATCCTTGATGTACTATAGATTGATATATTAGTCCAGAATTTCTATATGTTCTAATTCTGTCAGCAGCCAAAGGGTTATTACTCAAAGGGTTAATACTTGTTTTCATACTAGGATTTCATACTACAAAGAAGTAGGCATACAGAAGGCTAGTGCCCATACGTGTATGTCTCCAGCACAGCTGGTAGAGGAACCATCAGTTTACAAAAGATAATAATTAAGTTTCTGTTTAAATGTGCCTTTAATATTAGATTGTAAAATGGAATTAGGAATAGAATTCCATAACGGTATGATTCTTTGAGTGTAATAAGCACTTCTTTTCGATGTTCTAGGGAAAGAGAGTGTGAGTTGGTGGGGATGGCTTCTTAAAATACGATCTCTGTTGTTATTGTTCATGTTTAACTGCTGTTATGCATGTTTTCTTATTATGTTTTCAATTATTATCAGAATTGTTTGTTTTATCGTTTTTAAATTATGTACAGTGCTTTAAGCCCTTGGGAAAGAGCACTTTACAAATAAAATTGCCTTGGCTTACCTATATTTTTATACCTGAGTAAAGCTTTAAATTCTGTGTCACATGCAAAACATATTGGAAAAATGCATCTCCTCAGAATAAAGAAGAGAATAACAAACTGGGTCACAAACTGGCAAAATAATAGGAACCAGAACTTAAGAGCAAGATGACAACTTTCTGGAGAGGGCAGAGTTACGAGTGGTGTGCCACAGGTCTCCATCATCAGTCTAGTTCTGTTTAACCTTTTATAGGGAACATAGCTAGGCATTGCAAAATCAGTTGCTTCTATGTCCCATCACCATGGCCATCTCTTGGACATCATATTTTCACTGGGGCTTGAGGTAACTGACCTCAGAATTGATCTGATCTATCGTGTTGATCATTGCATGGTGGAGTTCTCATTTGGTAGTCCCTCCCCTACTGAGATGATCCGCTACTGCCCATTAAGGGGACTATCCCCAGAGGAACTGTTAGTGGTTGTGGATCATTTTTGTGTGACTGCTGCATGTCCAGCGGACATGGGTGAGGCAGTGATGGCTATCATAGTGCTATCTCCATGGTGCTTGACACCATTGCACAAATCTGTTATCACACAGGTCTTGTTGTTTGATATCCCCATGATTTGATGGTGATCTCAAGGAGATGAAGACCAAAGGTCGGAAGTTGGAATATTGCTGGTGGAGGACTCAGTCTGAGAAGGATAGACTGGTTTTGAGATTTCACTATGGTGAATATCAAAGGGCAATTAACCATAAGAAGGCAGAGTTCTTGTCCAGGGAGACTGCTGCTGGGAGGAACAGAACGGCTTTTCTCTTTCAGACTTTGAACAGGCTACTTGTCTGCAGCTGAAAATAGCATTTTCAGTCACTTTATGTGAGGAGTTCACTCAGTTCTTCTCTGAAAGGGTGTCCTCCATTTGGTTGGGAATCTTGTCAGAAGGGCAAGGAAAGCCCCACAGTGATTCACCTTGTGCGGACAGAGGCATTCTTACTGTCTAGGCTGAATTTCAGCCAGTGGGGGAGGCTGAGTTTGTGGAAGTGATTTTGAAGCTGCGGACCACTTTTTGTGAACTGGATCTGGGTCGGACCCATCTCCTACATAGAAACATAGACTTTGAAGGCAGATAAGGACCACTGGGCCCACCTAGTCTGTCCATTTCCCTACCTATTGGATAAGCAGCAAATTCTAGTTAACCAACAGCCTACTTCCTCCTACCCCTCCATTGAATTACCTTATGTTTGTCCCATGCATTGTTGAATTTCCCCCACTGTTTTTGACCTGACATCCCCCTCAGAAAGGTCATTCCATGCCTTCACCACCCTCTCCATGAAAAAAATACTTCCTCACACTGCCCTGATTTGTCCACCCCCTCTATCTTCAAATTGCGCACTCTTGTTCTTGCATATCTCTTTTTCTGAAAGATGCTACCTTCTTGGACTTTGTTGATTCCTTTGAGGTACTGGAAAGTTTCCACCATGTCCCCCTTTTCCCTTCTTTCCTGGATGGTATACATATTAAATTCCTTTACTCTGTCTTCGTATGGATTCTGGTGCCCACAATGCACCGTTTTAATTACCCTCCTCTGGACTGCCTCCATCTTGTCTATGTCCTTACAGAGATTGGGTCTCCAGAACTGCACGTAGCACTCCAGGTGGGGTCTCACCAACTGTTTGTAAAAAGGGATAACAACTTCCTATTTTCTACTGGTGATGCCTCTCCCTATGCATCCCAATATCCCTCCATCCCTCCTTACTGCCTTCTCACATTGTTTGCCTACCTTTAGGTTGTCTGATATGACTTCCCCCGGGTCCTTTTCCATTTTTATTGTTAGTACCTCCCTTCCTCCCACCATTGTGTACGCCGCCCCGAGTTTTTGTTTCCTAGGTGCATTGCTTTGCAGTTCTTTGCACTGAATCTAATCTACCATACTTTTGACCATTCCTCCAAACTTGCCAAGTCCCTTCTCATCTTCCTCATTTCCAAACCCCCTTGTATTGCAACCCTGTTGCAGATCTTTGTGTCATCTGTAAAAAGGCATACCTTTTCTTCCAGTTCCTCCTTAATGTCATCAGAACATACAAAATTTGCCAGCAGAAATAGGCCATTTGGTCTATTGAGTCTGCTTGATTTTGCAGCTAGCAGCCCTATTCAACAGCTGCCCCTCCCTCCTCAACCCCCTCCCTTCATCCACCCTCTTGCCCTCTCCCAGCCCCTTTTGAAGAAGTCCACTGTTTTACAGGCTACCTCCTCTGCTGATATTCCACCCTGCCACTAGAGATGCAGTAGATTTAAAATTAGCTGTGGCTTGAATCTGAAGTGGAGCACTTTGCATTGCCACTTCTACTGCCAAGTAGGCAATGCAAAGTGCCTACTTGCCTTGTCATTGCCACTTCGCGTTGGGCTGAATGACAACGTGAAGTAAGGCAAAGTCATTATTTTTAATGGACTTCGCATTCCTCATTAGGATTCTAAGTGATCCACTTGGTGTTTCAGATTTGGCAGCCCCCCCATACATCACATGGCTTACAGTACTGTAAGTCACATGCTCTTTAGCTAGGCAGGAAGAAAGTGAGTCATACAAGCAGACACTTTTACTTTCTGCTGTGCAGATGGATAGAGAGTAGTGTGTTTTGTGACAGTTGATACTTTTAGATCAGAGTGAGGAGGAGATTTAAACTTTGATTTAGACCCAACAGCTTCTTTTTGTCTTTTCTGTACTCTTTTTTACTTAATTTGTTCTTTCTGTAAATTTCATTTTTCTTACCTTTATAAGTAGTTAGTTATTTGTCCATATGACTGTGTAGTGTGTTGTGTGACAGTGTGAGTAGTGATTGCTTGGACTAAGGGAGCTCAGTAGGAGAGATGGACCAGGGTGAGGGAATATCTGGGACGGGGCAGCTCTGGGAGAGTGTGGTAGTGGTCAGCATCGTACCACGTGCATGTGTGGAGGGCATGGGTGCCCATTCCTGTTGGACCGCTCAAAACTTGTGAGTGCCCCCCAAAAAGCAGGACCAGCACCACATCCTGTCCTGAATCTGAGGCAGTTGAACCACCACCACCACAACAAAGTCCAGCACCAGGTCCTCTGGAGCAGGGTGTACCTGTTCCCCCAGGCCCAGGTGTGGATCCCATCCCTGTTCAGCACCGTGACCAGCAGGCTTGCAATACATCCAAGTAACTATTAAAAAAAAATTATGTTGTGATTCATGACGTGACCGTAAATCATGATTTGTGACTGCATTTGTGACCTTGATGATGAAGAAACGTGAATGCCTATGGCTGTACTTCCCCAGGCCCCGATGAGCTGTAGCTTAAAACTCCCAGACTTAAAAACATGTATCAATGAGTACAATGGTGGGGTGATGAAGCCTGGAGAGATACTACCAAATCAGGCTTATAATATATCCAAGTAACTAGAAAAAAAATGAATGTGATTCATAACGTGAATGATCGTGAATCGTGATTTGTGACTGCATTTGCGACTGTGATGATGAAGAACATGATTTGTATCACGAGTGACTCATAATGATGGTCCTGACTTAAAAACGCATATTAATGAGTACAATGTTCATGCAGAATTAATCACCACGCCTGTCCAGTACTCTGAAGGGAAGCCAAAGAAACAACTGTGACTTAAATTACAGATGGAGATTGGGCCCTAAAGAGATGCAAATGCACAGAGAGATTAAGATTGCACTGTGCACTGAAGAGATGCAGACACAAAGGCACAACACCTAACCAGTGTTCATCATCAGAAATTAAAATCTGGAAAAGAACACCTTTACCGGTTGGGGCGGCCATGGGGCATTGTACTGTACTGCTGCAGTAACAGTCACTAGTACTAGTACCAGTAAAGATACCACAAAGAAGTATAAAATCACATAGCTGCAGTGGATAGCAGCTTCACATTGCTGAAATTATTATGTATATAATAAAAGGTGTCTGATTTGATGACACACGTCACACACACACTCACACACACACTAAGTAATGCATAGCAAATTGAAAACTTCAGTAGTATAACCACATATTTTAAACAAACTAAAATTATGCACTGCTGCACCACAACAATCAGCAAAAAAATGGCAAGAAATATTGAAAATATTACTGTGTATACATTAACACAGTTAAACAAAAAAAATGTCACCAAAATAGAAAGCACTGTCTTTTTCTCCAAGTTAATCTACCTACACCACAGATACTCCCCTTCCCCAAAGCACACTTCCACTGTCTCTCAGTACACAGACTGAATGTTGTACATTAACATTCAAAATCCATACACAAACAATAAACGCTCTATGATATGAGCACATGATGGTTTCCTATAATAGATGAACTAAAGTTTCAGCAAAAAAATTACTCAAAAGGCTTTTTTAACTGCTTTTTCAAGATTTGAATTGCAGAGAGCTCTCACAGCAGATTGTCTCCTACAGCTTCCTACACACACTACCCCAAACTGATGCTGTGCAGAACAATCTAGAGCCCATGTGACCTGAAATCCCATGAAACACTGCAAAATTCGCCTTTGGAGCTTAAAAACAAGGCGAACTAAGGTGAAGTACATTGTTTTCAATGTACTTCTCCTTAAGAATTGGTGGAGTAGTGAGTTGGGAAGGCGGAGTAATGCAAAGTCATTGTTTTCAATGGACTTCACTTTACCCATCTGTAACGCGAAGTACTCTGCTTCGCGTTGCAGAGCACTCCGCGATTCACTTCGTGGAGCGAATTGAGGCCACTTTGCCCACCACTACCTGCCACCACCCTCTCTGTAAAAAAGTGTCTCCTCATTTCCCTCCTGAACCTTCTCCTTCCAATCTCATATCATGGCCTCGAGTGTCCCTCCCCACCCTTACCCTGAATAGCCCTCTCTGTACAAGTCTTGTTTATCCCACTCATGTACTTGAATGTCTCGACCATATCCCCTCTGTCCCTTCTCTCCTCCACTGAGTACATGTCAACTCCTTTAGCCTACTCTCATACAGTAAGTCTCCCTGTCCTTGGATCATCTTAGTTGCTCTGTGCTGCACCCCTTCCAGTAATTTAATGTCCCTTTTCAGGTACGGGCACCAGTAGTGCATGCAGTATTCAAGATGAGGTCTAATGTTCTGTACAATGGTAGAATTACCCCCCTGAAGTTATTCCTCTTGAAATGCAACCCAGCTTTTTGTTGGTCCTTGCTGCTACCTTCCTACACTATGCTGTGTTGTTCATTGATCCAGTGATGACCACCTCCAGATCCTTCTCCTCCTCCTCAGTCTCCACCAGCTGCACTCCTCCCAGTTGGGAGTTTCTCCTTGGAATTTTTGTCCCAAAATGCAGTACCGTACATGTTTTGGCATAGAATCTCAGCTTTCAAGTGTCTGACCAGGCATCCAGCTTTTTTAGATCTTCCTACAAACTCTGCCACCTCTATATTTCATCCACCACAGCCCCTATCTTGGTGTTGTCTGCAAACAGGCTGATCCTGCTCTTGATGCCCATGGAAATGTCTGCAATAAATATCCCAAATAACACTGGTCCCAGCACCAAGCCCTGTGGAACCCCACTCATTACTGCCCTTGGGGATGAGAGTTCCCCTTCCACCACCACCCTCTGCTGCCTTCCCTACAGCCAGTTTGTCACCATCCCACCATTTTTGCTTCCACCCGGTGCCTTCGACTTTTATTCCAAGTCTCCCATGCAGCACCAAATTGAATGCCTTGCTGAAGTCCAGGTACAGGACATCCACTGCATGGCCCTTGTCCATCTGCCTAGTTACCCAGTCATAGTAATCTACCAGGTTGGTTTGGCAGGATTTGCCTGCAACAAAGCCATACTGTATCCTCTCCCATAGACCACTGAACTCCAGCAGAGACACCAGCCTCTCCTTCAGGATCATTTCCATTAGCTTCCCCGTGATGGATGTGAAGCTCACTGTCCTATAGTTCCCCGGTTCATCTTGGGGGCTGCTCTTATGCAGGGGAACCACATGAGCCAGCCTCCAATCCTTGGGTATGAATTCTGAATTCAGTGAGGCATTGAATAGGCCTGCCAAGTGCCCTGCCAGGATCTCTGCTAATTATTTCAGTTTCGTGGAGTGAATGTCATCTGGCCCTGGTGCCTTTCCCACCCTCAGTGCTCTCAAGCCCTCCAGCACTCTACCTTCTGTGATCATCCCATCTATTACTCCTTCCCCAGCCTTTACTGCCCCCCACTTTCCTGGGGTAGAACTCACCCTCTCTCTTTTGTAAATACAAAGCAGAAGTAGTCATTGAGTGCTTTTACCTTTTCTCCCCCTTCTCTACCCTTCGCCTGTCCTTCTTAATCCTTACTATCTGTTTTTTATAGTTCTTTTTCTCCCTGATGTACCAGAAGAAGCCCTTCTCCCCCTCCTTTGTGCCTTGTGTCAGCCTGAGCTCCTTGGTGGCTTTTGCTATTCTTACTGCCCTTCTCACCTCCCTTGCCTCCTACAGGTACGCCTCCCAATCTTTCCCCTTGCTGATTTCCTGTGTCTCCTAAAGGACACCCTTTTTCTCCTCACCTTTTCTGCAACCGCCCTGCTCATACAGCTTGGTCTTTTTGCCCTGGCCTTTTTACTCTGAGTCCTGATGCAGGAACTGGTAGCCTCTAGTATCCCCTTTTTAATGAGCTCCCATCTCTGGTCCATGTCCGTACTACACTGGATCCTGGCCAGGTACCCACTCACTATCTTCCCCATCTTTGCAAAATCCACCCACCTGAAATCCAGCACTTTTGCATTTGATGCCACCCAGTCTTTGCCCATAATCAACCTGAACCATACTGAGTGATGGTCACTCCCTGCTAGTGGATCGTCCACCTTGATATCCCTCACAAGCTCCCCATTTGTGAGCACTAGGCTGAGGGTGTTCCCCCCACCCCAGTAAGTTCACTGACCACCTGTGTCAGGAAGCTTTCCTGAAAGGTGTACAGCAGTACTTGCTCCCTTTTATTGCTCATGGCTGGGGTTACCCAATCTACCCCCAGCAGATAGACGTTCCCCACAACCACCACACTCCCCTTCCTGCATGCCCTTCTAATCTGCCTTGCAAGTTCCCTGTCCAATTCCTCTTTCTGGGAGGGTGTCCTGTACACCACTCCCATCTGGAGAGTCCTATTCCTGGGATCCTGGATTAGCAGCCATAATGACTCTGTTTCTCCCTCCTCTCCTTCCTCCCTAATGCACTTTATCCCCTCCCTCAAGTATAGTGCCACTCTCCCCTCCTGTTTTCCCTATCCCTGCAGAATATTCTGTACCATGAGACCACCAGGTCAAAGTCATGGTATTGGATGGCCCATGTTTCTGTGATGGCTGCCATGTCCACCTCACTCTCCACCATGAGTGCCTGTAAGTCATTCATTTTATCCTTCAGACTTCTAAAACTCATTGTGACCACCTTCCATCCCTTTATCATCCCTCCCCATCCATCTGTCCTCCACTTCCAGTATCCCCACTATTGCTTCTACCTTGTTCATCACCCATGTTCTGGGGGTAAGCTTGCTCTGCTTCCCATCTCGTGGCCACTCTATGCCCTCCATCCACCTGCCACCCCATCTCCTAGTTTAAATCTCCTGCTACCTCAATATACTCCCTAAGCTTCTGTTTCAGCATCTTCTTACCATTTTCATGTAGGTGAAGTCTATCCTTAGCATATAGACTACTGTCCTCCCAGATCTTTCCCCACCCTCCCACTAACCCATACCATTTGGTGTGACACCATTTGTCTAACCATTCATTAAACCCCTTGATTCTTTATTTTCTAGCTGTGCTTACCTTAGGCATGGGTAATACCTCCGAAAAATACTAATCTACCCCCCACCTCGCATAAAGTTCCCAGCTCCTCAAACATCTTTTGGACTACCTCTAATGTACTATCAGACAGGCCATTTGTCACCAGATGTAGAATTAAATGAGGTCTCTCCCTTCCCCTTCTAGCATACATCAGGACTGATTGTCCCACTCTTCCAGCTGTCATCCCTGGCATGGCATCCACCCATATACGACTATGCCTTTCCCCCTTGCTGACCCACCTTACCCCCCTTAGTACTGAATCCCCCATTACTAGTATTCCCCCCATATTTCCATCTGGCTGCTTCCCCTCCTCTGTTTATCGTCTGTCTGACTCCTCCTCCTCCAGCACAGAATTCCCTCCATCTGTCCCTGTCACCCTTTGCCTCCTGCCTGACTCCTCCTTCAGCACTAAATTCCCCATGTCTGTCCCTGTTCCTCTCCTGCTTAACTCCTCCTTCTGAACACAATTCCCCTTTTCTGGCCCTGTTGCCTTTCCCCCATCAGTATTCTGCACTACCACAGCTGTTATGCCCCAGACGTCTTCTCTATCCACCCTGCTCCAGTCCCCTGTATCCCTGATCCCTTCTACCATCCGTCCAGCTGTGCCTCGCACCCCTTTACCCCAGCCACCCCCTTAGACTGGCTATCATCCCTTGTGCATTTCTCTCCCTTTCCCTCCCTTGCCCCCTCCTGGGTATCCCACTCCCCTCCTCTACCAATGTCTCCAGCACCACATTCCTATTACCTGCCCCCTCTGCATTGCTGTGCCTTGGTTTCTCCCTCCAAACTTAAGCCTTCCCTCCAGTTGTAGGCCTCTTGTTTGCTTTGCTCCCACACTCCCTCTCTGCCCCCTCCCATGATACAATGTACCTCCCATGTTGTATCCTCATGACAAGAAGTGGTGGCTATGAATACAGTGCAGGGCTTCAAACAGGCATGGGATAGGCATAAGGGAGCAATACAAATGACTATGAATAGATAGGCCACTGACAGAGCAAAGGCCGATGGCACATTAATAAGGTAGAAAAAGAAATGGGCAGACTGGATGGGCCTTGCTGTCCTTATCTGCCGTCAACTTCTATGTTTCTATGTTTCTGTGATACTCCCTGGGTGAGGCCCTCCTGCCCTAGATTCTCTCCTCCATCCCCCCATCCTCTCCAACTCCCTTCCAATCCACAGCACTTCTTCCTCTAGACTCCTCAGCCTGTGACAGATTGGACACCCTCCTAGCTTCCACAATATGTTCATCCAAACTGCTGCCCCACATCCAATGTAGCCCACTATTCTACCCATGTTAAACAGTACTATCTAGAAAATACAGTACTAACTAGAAAATGCAATCCTATCTTAGGTTACCTACCAGCCCAGACCCTAACTAAAAATGCAATACCTACTGTACTTGCAATGAAGCATAAGACAGTACCACTACAGTACTAATTGGAAACTACATTACTATCCATAATTTTTTTCTCTTATTTTTCTCTTTTTTTGCAGTTTAGTCCCTACCTAAAATACCATACCAACTGTTAAACTGAAGAGAAGCTTAAAACAGTACTATCTATACATTTTTAACCCACTACAGATTGAGATGCTGCACCTTTGTTCTCACCCCCCACAGACAGTAATGCCCAAGAACAGTCTTACCACCAGTTTGTAGTCCAAGTAGTGATCAGCTCCTTCCTAGAACTGCTGCAGCTGAAACACAATTTGTCCCCCAACTACACCAAAACAAAACAAAAAGGAAAAAAGCACTTCCCTCACTTCAAACTGTGTACTTCCTGGTGTCTTCTCTGGTCTGTAAGGGGTTCTATCCTGCCCCCCTGGTAGTAGTGTAATGTACAGGAGCAGGCTGTTTCCCATAAGAATATGTAGGATGTTGTACTACTCAGTTACCCCCTTAAGGAAATGCAGGAAGTTGTATGACTCAGATACCTATAAAGGTAGGGTACACTCAGGGGTGGGTGGAGGGAAGGGTTGGTGGGTGGCAGCTATGTTGCTGCCCCTTGTTCCCGCAAAAAACAATCAGGCAACCATATTAAAATTCCCTAGTTCTACACACACACCCCTAGAACAAACACCAGTTTAAACAGGTAAAATTAAAGTACTATGTGGTATGCATTTACGTCCTTCACCAATGTAAGCAGGTAAGAATGAAAGCATGTGTGTTACAGTTACTTCCCTTCCCTGAAGACAGCAGCTGCTTCTGCACTGCCTGTTGTTCCTTCCCTGGAATGCTTGCTTCTCACCTATAAAGACATAAAAAAGGACCAGTCCCGGTATTGAACTCTGCAGTATTCCACTAGTAACTCCCCTTTCTTCTGAGTGGACTCCATTTATTATTACCCTCTTTGTTCTGTTGTCCAGCCAGTTTTGTTTACCCAGGATAACACCCTGGGACCCACTCCCAGGCTGGCTGACTTGTTTATTAATCTTTTGTGTGGGACTATGTCAAATGCCTTGCTAAAGTCTAGGTAGGCCGTGAACTCAACCCCTCCCTGGTCTACTACGTTGGTCACCCAGTCAAAAAAATCTATTAGATTAACCTGCCATGACCTTCCCGCTGTGAATCCATGCTGCTTTGGGTGCTGTGCCTGCTGCCCTCTAGGTACTCAACAATATTTTCTTTCAAAGCTATTCCATCATTTTCTCTATCACTAAGGTCAAACTAACAGGTCTGTAGTTTCCTGCCTCTGCCTTGCTCCAACATTTGTGAAGGGGAATTACATCTGCCCTCCGCCATTCCTCAGGTACCACACCATCCTCCCATGATTTGCTAGAAAGGGTTGTCAGTGGTGCCACTAGTTCTCCCCTTAGTTCTTTTAGAATATTTGTCCTCCTTCAGTTTTGGAGTTCTTTAAAGACCCTTTCTTTTGTGAATGGACTGTTATCAACCCCCCATCAAGAGTGCTTCTATTGTTTGGTTTAGATACCTCCTCTTCCTAGTCTTTTGTGCCTATGGAACAGAAGTATTCATTCAGCATCCCTTCTTTTTCACTTTAATTCTCTGCCCATTCCCCCTCCCCTTTATAAAGCCACACTATCCCTCCCTTGGTCTTCCTTCACTCCCTTATGTACCTATAGAAGGTATTATTCCCCTTCTTAACTAAGTTTGCTATCTTTTTCCTTGATTTGGGACTTTGCTATTTTGACTGCCTTCCCCACTTCCTTCTGCTTTAACTGGTACATTTCACTGTCTTGCTCCTTCTGTGTTTCCTAATACTTCCTGAATGCTATATTTTTTCTCCGTAACCTTCCCCACCACCTCTTTTGAGAACCATAGTTTTTTTTTCCTTCATTTAGTTGTTTTTTTTATTTGCTTCACACAAAGGCTTGTTGCCTGTGTGATGGCAGTTTTGATTTTTCCCCATAGTTTCTCCACCCCTCCTCCTGCCAGTTTGCTAGTGCTTTTCTGGGGTGCTCCCATTTTGCCAAAGTTAGCCCTCCTAAAGTCCAATACCCTCTCTTTTGTATGGCTTGACTCTACAGCTGTGTTTATTGTGAACCACACTGTTTGGTGGTCACTTGTTCCTAAATGGCTACCCACTTCTAAATATGAGATCCTCTCTCTGTCCCCATTTGAGAATACCAGGTCTAAGACTGCTGTCTCTTGAGTGGGTTCCAAGTGAGATATGTGGAGACCTTTGTCCAGTGTTCAACGAGATTGTCTGGTGCTCACTTTCAGAGGGCTTCTTCCCTGATGCCTTGAAAAAAACATTGGTGAGGCCCCTTCTGAAGAAACCATCACTTCGACCCTGATGTCTTAGCAAATTGTTGACCTGTCTCCAACCTCCCTTTTCTGGGAAAGATTTTTGAGAAAGTGGTGGCTATGCAGCTCAGGCACACCTCACGGCCCTTGACATCCATGAGTTTCTCCAGTTGGGGTTCAGGTCCAGGCATAACACTGAACAGGACTGGTCAGGGTGCAAAATGACCTCCTCATGCTGATGGATAGAGGTGATCAGTCAATTCTCATTCTCTTGGATCTCTTCCCAGCATTTGACACAGTGGACCACATGACACCTCTTGATCACCTTAGAGAGCTTTGTGGACTCACCAGTACTGTTATCAATTGGTTTGACTCCTTTCTTCTGGGCAGGACACAATGAGTAGTGATGATGAATTACTCTTTTTTCCCAAAGCCCCTACCCTGTGGAGTTCTTCAGGGCTTGATCTTGTCACTGATTTTGTTTGCAGTGTACATACTACCCCTGTGGTAGATCATTAGGCATCACATTCTGGGTTTTCATTGTTGTGCAGATGATACCCAGCTATATATGTCCTTTGGCCCCAGGACATGTAATGTCATGAAGGTGCTCAACAACTGCCTGGCCAAGATACAAGACTGGATGTCTTTTAACTTGCTGAGACTTAACCCAGATAAGACAGAGATTTTAGTGATTGAGCCTGGTCATCAGTGTAATGTGGTTGTTGCTGGGTCAGGAAAAGGTTTGTTCCTGGGCCCTACTCCACTGATATCTTCCACTAGGGTGAGGAATCTGGGCATCATCCTTGACGATGGGTTGACACTTGAAACTCAGGTGTCATCCATCAACTGGAGAGGGTTTTATCATCTGAGGAATGTCACCCAGATTAAACCCCTAATTCCACCTGGTGACCTGCCATCAATGGTACATGCCTTTGTCATATCAAGGCTCAATTACTGTAATGCTCTACTTCAGGCTCATTGGAGAGGAATCTTCATCGGCTACAATTGGTGCAGAATGTTGTGTCCAGGTTGCTGACAGGCCTTTCTAGGTCCTGCCATGTGACCTTGATCTGCACTGGCTGCTGGTCAGAAGGGGGATCCATTTACAGTGGACTTGCTCACCTATAAGGCCCTACATGGATCAGGTACTGGCTACCTGAGTGACCTCTTGACACCCGTCTGCACTGGTCACTTACTCCATTTCTCCACCAATGGGCTCCTGGCAGTTCTGAGGGTTAGGCTGCAAACCTCAGGAGACCAAGCATTTGAGGTGGCAGGCTCCACACTTTGGAAGTCTCTTCCAAAGTCTTTGAGGGATGCACTGTTGGTGGAGGCATTTAAGATGGGGCTTAAAGAGTATCTGTTTAAACAACCATTTGATATTTAGTGATAACCTGGTTTTAATTTATTTTGTTTATATTAACTTGCCGTATTGTATGTTATTTATTCTGCCAACCTTTGTAAATGTGTGACTGTATGTTCTATACCTTTTTTGCAAAGTGCCCAGATCCTCTGGTATTGGGTGCTCAGAAAATGGAAGCTTACTTACTTACTTACCTTGGAATAGAGGTCACTTCAGTATGTAATAACATTGCTGGTGATGCTAAAAGAGCTAGCACAACATTAGAATAAAAAAGAAAAAGTAAACTGAGCAAGCACCTGGAAAATGAAATTCAACATTTCTATATGTACAGTAATGCACCTGGGGGGGATCATAAAGGAAAATATTACATGGAAGGTATAGAGCTTAAGGAAACCAGTTGCAAGAAGGACCTGGTCTATACATATCTGATGATTAAAAAAAAAGAAGTTACCATAATAAGACAGGAAAGGCAGAACTTAAAACTAAGAATAGCATTAACTAAAAGGACATGCCAATTCTGTTTTATAATTAACAGATTTTGTTCTCAGATGTAATGCATTCATTATTATGAATACATTTTATCACCAAATAAAGGGAGCAGCAATGGGGACAACATTTGCCCTAACATTAGTTAACTTGCATGTGGGCCTTTGGGAAACTAGATGTCTTCATGATGAGACTAATGACCCTTTTTTATCAAAAAATGCACTTTGCCAATGGCACCTTGATGATGTTATTATGATTTGGAAAGGTAACTTGAATTAATTGAATACATTTGTAAATTACTTACACTCAACTAATGAAAACTTGGGGTTTACATTTACAGCAGACACTGAGAGTATGTACCTTTTTGATTTGGAAATAAGTAAAACATATGAAGTTATTGTAGAAACTAATATTTTTAGAAAAGCAACAGATAGAAACAGTTCATTAGAAGCCTTGAGGTGTCACCCATGACATGTTGTTAATGATATATCTAAACAACATAGCCTGCAATTTAAGGAGAAACTGCAGTACTGTAGACAGATTTGATGAAGAGGATATTTCCTTGGAACAGAGATTTATGGAAAGGGGCCAAAGGTGAGAATATCATACAAGAAGCACAATATTGTGCTAGGGCCCAGCCTATAAGTGAACTGGTATATGATACTAGAAAAAGGGTCAATAGTGGGGGATGTTTTAATATTGTTTCTATATTCTTCAGTCATGCTGGATTAGTAGACAAAATTATAAAACAGAATTGGTATGTACTTCAGAGTGATGAGGGCTTAGTGGAAATTAGTGGCCATCTACCTAGAATGGCATTTATACAATAGGGGTGAGTGAATGTGCTATCATGTATATATCTGTAAACTCACTCTCATTGTGTAAATCTACCATGACGTATCCACAGTGAAATAAATGAAAATAATCTGCATAGTGGCTTCATTATCCAACAAATGAACCACTGCAGATACTTAAGAGCCCCAGAAAGCTGACCTACTTTTGGGAAACAAAAGTAAAGAATTAAGCACAACTGAAGTGGCCCAAATAAACTCAACTACCTGCATCGGTCTCCCATGCACCAAAATATACCCAAGCACAGCATTGGAAAGTCAAGAATTCTTACTCCTAAAACCCAAGACAGAACATAAAAACAGCACTTTATCTTTTCTCCACAAATTAGTAACCTGGACAGTTACCCATGCCACTCCTTCACTGTCCAACACCTCGCCAAAAAACCTTACTCCAATATTCGTTACAGGATGGCCCCAGCACACCAACCTGACCACAACCTCACTGAGCACCACAGCAAAACAAAAACTTAAAATAATACCACAGCACAAATATAAAAAAATCTTTCTACCACAAAGCTCACCTTGTAACTTGGGAGACCGAAAACAAAGCTGCCATCTTCTAAAAAGTCTCTGGCCCTACCACTTACAAAACTTAGTCATTCACAAAGCATGATCTCAGTACAACTATGGTGACTGCATAACAATGATGCTAGTGACCCTACCAACCAACCTAATTCCAAAATGAGCACAAAACATTCCCACCTATTTAACTAAAAAGATACAAATATAAACTTTACACACATAAAAAACAACAACACAACAGCACTAAGTGCCCTATTGTATAAATTGAATACATGATGTGTGAGTGTGGAATATGGGAAATATCTTAATTCATTAATGGTGACCTCAGGGAGCATCATTTATGGCTCCGCTATGCTCCACCACTCATGATGTTACCCGAGGTTACTATGCACTCATTCAGATATTTTCCATATTCCACACTCACACATCATGTATCCCCTATATGGAAAGGCCACCACACTAAAAGACAACTTAGTACACAGTTTCCATTTCACCAAAAAGCAGGAGCCTTGGTAAGTCGGGTGATTCAGCATTGTTTTAAATTGCAAAAATGTAGAATCTGTCAGATTGTGGTGGAGGGTAATACATTCATGGACCTAATAATAAGCTATTTGAAATTGGACAATTTGTCACTTGTGACACTGTGGGCAATATCTACATGGTGATATGTTCTTATGGCTCTTTTTATATTGGGAAAATGAATAGGAGTTTTAAACTACGGGTGAGTGAACATTATAGGGCAATTATTGGGAGAAATGTGACATATGCTACAGCTATGCACATAAAAGAGGTACCTAACCCCACAAATCATAAGTTTAAATTTAGAGTTATTGACAAGGTGAACAGACATCTGAGGGGAGGTGATTATACTAATTTACTTTTTATAGTTGCAGTGGGCATAGCCCTGCAGACCTCTTGTTATGAGAAAAGGACTCAGTGCATTTCTTCTGACCGAATTACATGTTGGAGTTGCACTACAGTCACCTCCGCATCTGTGAAACACTCCATTCGTTGTCTCCATTGGCCATAGCACTGCACTATTTTTACTGTGTTTGTGTTCACAGCAGAACATGGCATACTCCACTGTGTCCAAGGTGGCCACCAAACAGCATTGCTCATGTGCTACTACTAGATTATGTGCAGCACAGTGTAGTGGCCATCTTGGAAAAGGCAGAGTGTGCCATGTTCCATCGTGACTGCTGATTTCTTTTTAAATTCGAGATATCCCTCTCAGCACCCACAACCCCATCCTCCCCAGAAACTTAAGAGTGACACTGGGGGTGCCCAGTGTAATGATCAGGACTCCATGGTGTTTTTTTTTTTAATATTCTCCAAACTCAACCCTCCCTCTCAGTACCCCCCAAGAAACATAAGAGTAACACTAGGGGTGCCCAATCCCCCATTGTCACCATCTGGAATCCTCATTTTATTTACCTCTGTAAAATTAAAACTATCCATCGATGGCTTTTGTGGCTATTCTTGTGCCCCCCTCTCCAAACTCTCCCACTCAACAGTCACCACTCCACACCCACAGAGCCCTTACTTACCCATCAGGGGTACAATGCCATAATCCTCTGGGAACCATGGACACATCTTCACTCTTCAAAGCTGAACCACAAACTGAAGAAATGGGTATGTGGTTCAATGTATTTCAATTGTGTTTTGAACTTAGCGGCATAACTTGGGCATTTTTGAATACTTTTGGCCCAAATTTTCAGCATGCTTTTTTTGGGACCCCACCTCATGAACTATTGCACTGACATTAGGCAAATCTGTCCCAAAAGGTGATTTATATTTATTTATTGTACAATCAGATTTACAACCTTTGAGCCAGGGGCTCATTTACAAAGGTACCTCATTACAGAGAGGACATACAGTGTCACATATTTACAGAATACAATCACACAGAATAACATAGATTTACTTAGTTACTAGAACACAATGAATAATTAGAAACATTTCAGAGTGACAGATTTAGTACCTGGAGGTACCGGCAGAGGGATGGGAGGCCATGAGGGAGTGGGGTTGATGAGGTGGGAGTTCAGCTCTGAGGGCTATGTCAAGAGAGTTTTTTGAGTAGCAGAGCATCTGTTAGAGACAGTGGCAGCAGTGGGTGTTAAATAGTCCCTGCACAAAATCACCTTTCAGGCAGGAGTTGAACATTTTCTTTGCTCTTGTTCATGAGGTAGGTACATAAGAAGACAATGTTGAAAATTTGGTGTAAAAATATAAAAAAAAATAAAGTTATGAACCTATGTTGAATTTTGTAAACACAGACTCATAGTAATTTTGGTAATTTTCAATATTTTTTCCCCAAATTTACAACATAGCCATATCTTTACAGCACCCCATGAATGAGACAGCTGTCATTTTTCAAATCCTTGTCAAAATTCTTTTTTACATCCCGAAAGGTGATTTTGCAGTCCTTGTTCAAAATCACCTTTAGGCCAGGAATTGAACATTTTCTCTGCCTTTCTTCATGAGACAGGGTCATAACAAGGCTATGTTGAACATTTTGTGTAAAATTATTACAAAACAATAACTTCTTGACCCTACATTACATTTTGCTAATGCAGGCTCGTAATTTTGGTAATTTTTAAATATTTTACCCCACATTCCTTGGATGCAGCCCTATCAGATCTGGCCAGAGTTTGTTCAAGAAGGAGGCATTTTGGATTTTTAATTTGTGAACAATCAGACCTCGGGGATGAAATGCCCCCTTTCATTTGATGTTGTTTTATAAAAAGGTGCTAAAGAAGCTGTAATGCCTGGTTCTGTGGTATTTGGAATAGTTCTGTGGATTCTGCAATGCAGTACTCATGTGAGAAAATACAGCTTTATGTAAACTGGGGTCCTTCATTTTACAGTTATTTTTTTCATTTTTAAGATAAGGGATAAAGTTTATTACTATAAGGAATCGTACACTGATATGCTGTATATTGTGTTTTGAACAGCTGTTTTAAATGATATGTATTTAATTATGATTTTGATGTAAAAACGATATGCATATAGAGTATAATATTGTTTTAAACAATATGGTGCATAGTTGCTTATGTCATTCTTGACTTAATAATTGTACACATGTGTTTATAATTATAGATTGACGTGGATAGTTGATGTCACAGGGTTAGGGGTATTTAAGAAGTCATTGAATACTGGAATCTATGCCTTTAATAAAGGACTGCTTGTCCAAAATGCATTAGGCATGCATTAGGCAGCATGGTTTTTTACGTTATGGCACTTAATAAAAGATATTTATTTCATAAATAAATGTCGTTCATAGTGGTGCTTTTTAAATGGAGGTGGTGAGTGCCCAGTTCCTTTCATTGTTGGTACTATTCAACAAGAAAAGAGGATTGCAGTCCAGCCATCAGAGACCTTTCAAAGTCAATTTAAAAAAACAGCATTTAGGAAAAAGTAGATCAGGAATGCTACTTTCCTGTTCCCCCCTATCACTTCATAATATAATTGTGTCATACATTTGCTCAGTTTTCAGCTCAAAACTGAAAAAAAAAACACTTATCAACAGCAATGTGCCAAAGACAAACTCTAAAAATAATAAGACTCCTAAAACAAATATGCACAAAAGTAGCCAGCTTGGTGGAGCTGAGGGTTGAGGCACTGGTCGCCACACCTCACCCTGCATCAGTGACCTGGTTTCAGGAATGAGCCAAGGTTGTTGGGGGTTAGCTGGAGGGGATGGCAAGGAGCAAGATCAAGCCTCTGCAAGGCAGCCATCTCCTCCTGGGGGAATTGGGGATTCCTGGCTATTTGCCACCACCTGATGGAGGATGAATGGTGGCACTGACTGGAGGGAGATCAGGTGATAGCCAAGGGGAGGGGTGAAAGGGGCTGAGCTGGCATCAGAGGGTGTGCATGTGCCTCCATGCATGCACAACGCCTGTGTACTGGGGCCCCAGGGACAGGGGAGAAAAAGGGGAAAAAATTAAAAACTATAATTAAAAAAAATCTATATGCATAAAAGTAGAGTTGGAAACAGAGCGGTCTAGTGGAGTGGAGTAGCAGTGCAGCTATCTTGCTGTGCAGCCTCCCACTAGTAATTTTAATAAATAGTACCAGCAACAAGGCCTTCAAAAACAGGATTGACAAATGGATGGACAGGGAGACATACAGTACCTAGCATATATTAATCAATTAAGAGATGGACTAACATGGACAATCATGGGAAGGAAGGAAGGAAGGAAGGAAGGAAGGAAGGAAGGAAGGAAGGAAGGAAGGAAGGAAGGAATTTTATCTATTTATTTTATTTAGTTTTTGTTGACAAGGTAAGTGCACTAGACAAATTCTGCCTATTTTCACGCATGACTGGGGGAGGGGGATACAGATGAATGCAAAGTGACCTTGAACCAGATTAAGCTGTTGGAGGTATTTTCCGTGAATGGCAGGAAACTTGGATAGGGCACTGGGGAAATTCCCCTACTTTTTTCTAGAAGTGCCATAGGATCTTTAATATCCACCTGAACTACCACCAGAATAGGTAGATGACACTTCAGTTTAACGTCTCATCCAAAAGATGGCACCTCAGGAGTGCAACATCCCCCTCATGCTGCACTACAGTGTTAGTATTGGGATTTAACCAAAGTGCCTGATGTGGGGATAAAACCCACAGCCTTCTGATCTCCCTGCTTCAGAGGTGAGTGTGCTACATAAATTACCTAAATTGGTAACATTTAGGTAGGTTCAGGTGTTTGTTTATATAAAACACATAGGGCCAGATTCACAAAGGTTGGACACAAGCTGAGATAATGGCAGCTTGCGCCAACCAACCCTGTGACCATGACCCTGCACCCAATTCACTATTAGACAGGGTCCTGGAGCCTGCATCCTGTAGCATGTGGCATCTGTCCAAGGAAGGATGCAGCCCCAGGAATGACGCAAGCCACGGGACAGGCAGGTGGCAGAGTTGCCCACTGAAGGAAGCATGACATGTGTCCATGCCCCCCATGCCCACAGATCCAACAGTGCCAACAACCCAGAGTGGGCAATTGCACCCCCAATCCTGATACTGCACACCTACATGCCCCATAGGCATTCGTAACACCCCCTCCCCAACTGATGCCCACTCTCATGCTCCCTGCAATGCTGAACCACCCTACCTCACTGTGGCATGGGCATCACCCAATAACTCCCTGGCAGTCCACTGCCCCCCACCCAACAGTGCCAGCCCACACAGCTTCCCACACACACACACACACACACACACACACACACATACATGGCAGATGAGTCGACAACTGGCACAGCCCACCTCTCATCACCATGGCCAGCCGCTGACAGAGCATTGCCAAGAGCGCATACAGTAAAGATACACTATCTGTGAATGACAGCAGGTAAAACTTGTGCCTTTTATGAACCAGGAAGCCCTGCCTTGTAATCACTTAGATAGCGATCCTCCCACCTTTTGCCCCAACTGACAGTCTCTGCCATTCTTCAGGGTTACACCATTAAAACCCCTATTCCCCACTGAAATGCCAGAGGTCCCACACTTTCCATATTCATCACTCACTGGGGTGATCAAAGAACAAACTGCATTCTCTTGGGTGAACAGTTTAACACAATATTCACTCTCCTGGGTGAACTAGGGGCACTGACAGGTGCAATCTAGCCTTATCTATGGGTACACACACCCCAGACTATGATTCTGATAAATATGTGGAGATCTTGTCTCCTAGAACAGTACTCACAAACTAATTGTCCCATCTACTGGTCATGGAACAACAAAAAAGCATTTTTCCTGGATAACAGAGCAAACAGTCTGTTAAAGTTCCTTTCCAAGGCAGAGTGGAGGTCACATGATGGCTGCCTGAATGGTCACAGATTCTCTTGCTCCCGCTCCATGATTTAATTAAAGAAATCTTATAACCCAATCTCAAGCAAGATTGTCAAGAACTGGCTTACTCCATATTCAAGAAACCAGTAGGAGTGTCGCAGCAGTGAGTTACCTCCAGGATGGATCAAGAAATGTGAGATAATCCACCTCGCCATATGCCACCTACCACACCAACACGGGACAAAGCGGCTAAGCGTTCTAAGGCAACCCCAGCTGTGGCAGTGGAGGAAGCCAACTCCCAGGCCGCGCTTACAGAAGGGAAGTTTTGGGAAGGAATCGCTCCCCTGAAGGAATCACTAGAATCTCTTACAGCCTCAATACAGAGCATTACCTCCTCTTTGGCTGTATTAACTCAATGTACAACAGACAATGAAGTAAGAATTTCTTCCCTCGATGACTGGAGAGGGAGAATCGAACCTGAAATGTCACAAATGCGCCATTGACTTAAGGTGATTGAAAGCAAGGTAGAAGATTTGGAAGGAAGGTCGAGGAGAAATAATCTGTTGATATTAGGGCTACCCGAAAGTGAAGAGGGCACATCGCCAGTGTTATTCATCCAGAAGTTATGTAATAAGCTGGCAGGCCCATCTCCTAACAGCCCGGAATATGTGATTGAGCAGACCCACCGATTGCTAAGGCCGATTCTCTCAGTAGGAGCCCCTCCATGTCCTTTGATTTTTAGGATTCTAAATTTCAGAGATAAGCAGCACATTTTGAGCAAAACACAAGATATTAGTGAATTGCTCTGGGAAGGCAAGAGAATAAGGCTGACCCAAAATCTTCAAAAATCTGTGAGGCAAAAGAGGAAAGAGTTCCACCCTGTCGTTGTAAAACTTATTGCTGCTGCAATTCGTTTCAAAATGTGATATCCAGCCACACTGCAAGTTTTCCATATGGAAGAATGGCACAGCTTTGAATCAAATCTTCAGGCGGAAGAAAAGTTGCGGGGACTGTACCCCGATCTGTTTAAATGAGATAAGATGTGGAATGCTTAGTTGGATTCTGAGAACATTATAGAGCTGCATGGTGTGAAAGCTGTTACTAATCAGGAGGGGCATTACAATGTATTGCCGACTGTACACCTTTGAGCAACGTCTTACTAGTGCCATTTTGGAGTAGGTTAGGTCAATTTGTTAATCTTAAGAGCTTATCGTAGCTGCCAGATACTTAAAGTGAAAAAGTGACCATATGTTAACAAGTGTAAATGGTCTATTGCAGCCCGATTATGTTCCTCTTTTTTTTCCATAGCCCCCAGTTGGTTAATATTTTGAAAGTACTGTTGGAGGACAATAGACTGGAATACCGGTCTTTATATATTAATTATATTGTTGTAACTTAAGACATCTAGTGTAAGGAATATCTTTAATGAGCATTTTTTCTTTCAGCTGACCGGTGTTACTTACATTTTGGGGGAAATGGGTAATATAGATGATCGAGATGTAGCTAAACATCTATTGAATACTTTGATGGGCTAAGTAACCAATCTGTTAAAGCAATCTAATCTATGTATGGGTGGAAGGCCTAAAATATTTACTTAGATTCTAGTTATGTAGTGGGTAATTGAGAGATGTTTTGAATTTTTCTAGTTAGCTGAGATAATGTGGGGCAGGGCGGGGGTTTCTAGGCACGTTTAAGGGAGGGTACATCACAACCCAAATTTGAATAGTATTCTGGTGATGAAACCAGAACAATGAAAAGAAAAAGTTTTATTTTTTTGTTAATTTTGGGGTTAAAGGGGTTATATATAGTAACTTCAGGTTTTATTATTTTGTTTGGGGGGGAGGCATTTGGGAGGATAAGATACCTAATCAAGGGGACAAATAGATAATACTAGTTAGGGCAGTATGGAGTATGCACTATAATAGGATAAAACGGCATGAAATATATTACGTGGAATGTTAAGGGATTGCGTTCCCCTACTAAGTACTAAGTATCAGGTATTAGCCCATTTACAGGCATTACAATGCCAGATAGCCTTTCTCCAGGAGACCCATCTCTTAACATCAGAGAACCTTTCTCTTAGGTGTCTATGGGTTGAACATAGTTATACAGGGGGAAATCCCACCAGTCAGCGAGGAGTTGCCATTCTCCTTCAAAGGGGACTAAGTTTTCAGCTAAATAAAATAATTGTGGACCCAGAGGGTCGATACCTATTTTTGCATGGAGTTTTGGACCTGAAGGAATTATTTTTAGGGTGTGTGTATGGCCCGAATATCCCATCTCCTGACTTTTTTATGGGATTAGTGAATGTGATATCCGAGTTTATACACCTCCCTATGACTTTTGCAGGAGATTAGAATGTCACTATAACCTCTAACTTCGATAAATCGAGTGGTCGGTTTATTAGGCCATCCTCGGTTCAGCAAGCTCTCCTGGAGTTGATAACCATGGGAGGCTTGTGTGACCCCTGGAGAACTTTCCATCCAACTACTCGGAAGTATACTTTTTATCCTTCGGTACATAAATCCCTGTCTAGGATAGATTACTTCTTAGTTAGTATTGAAGCATTAAGTCATGTTACTAGCATTGGCATAGCTTCTAGAGTATTGTCAGATCATTCACTGGTGTGGATGGTATATAAGCCAACACAAAATTCTAAATGGGATAAAATGTGGAAATTAAATACACAACTTCTTAGGGACCCATGGGTCCTAGAGAAGCTGCGAACCCTTATTAAAAATTTCTGGCAATCAAATCTCGGGTCTATCTCTAGTGTGGATAAAGTATGGGGGGCATTGAAATGCACTCTCTGGGGGGAGTGCATCCGGATTGCCTCAACTCATAAGAAAAAGTGGGAAGCTTTATTAAAATCTCTTTTGGGTCAGATAGAGAGGCTTGAGAATGTTTCAGCCCTGGTACCCTCTGAACGAGAGCAAGTTGAGCTAGCTAAGCTGAGGCATCGGTATGCTGACCTGCTGAGGGAAAGGTCCAAATATGACCTACTTAAGACTAGAGCAAGGTATATAGATCAGGGAGACAAAGCCGGGCATTTGCTGGCTATGCAGCTCAAGGAACAAGAATCCTCCCGGTGGGTTAAAGTTATAAGTTCACAATCTGATGGAGCTTTTAAATACTCTCCAGAAGAGGTTGTTCAAGAGTTTGACAGCTTCTACTCCCAATTATACTCTTGTTCCTTGAATCCTCCTTTAAATAAGGAGATCCAAGATTATTTGGATAGAATACCACTCCCACATTTATCTCAGGCTCACCAAACCTCTCTGATGTGGCCTATTTCGCAGGTTGAAATTTTACCTGCCATTCAGGCACTGGCGTCAGATAAATCACCAGGGCCAGATGGCTTTCCAGATAATTTATACAAGGCCTTGGCAACTGACTTGGCCCCCATTCTTGCTCAGGTCTTCTCATATCTTTGTGATAAGGGCATATCGGACTCTTCACTTTTGCAGGACCTCATCGTGGTATTACCTAAGCCCAATTGGCCCCCCCGGTAAGGTGACCAATTACCAGCCCATATCGCTTATGAACTGCGATATTAAAATTCTAGCAAAAGTTTTGGCTATTAGAGTTAACAGGTATGGGAGGGGCTCATAGGGCCTGAACAAGTAGGATTTATGAGGGGGAGATCCTCTCTGGATCATTTGAGAAAACTAGAACATATTTTCTCCATATCCAGGGAGTCTTGGGACCCAATGGTTCTGGTATCCCTGGATGCAGAGAAAGCTTTTGACAGGGTATATTGGCAATTTTCCTTTTTTGACTATGGAGAGATTTGGCTTTCCTATCAGGTTTATTGAATGGGTAAAAATTCTATATACTAGACCAAGTGCAAAGGTTTACTGTAATGGGGTCCTGTCACAGGGTTTTTATTTACACTCTGGGACTCATAAGGGTTGCACGTTATCCCCATATTTGTTTAATATTTACCTCAAACCCCAATCAGACTCCTGAACTCAGCACCACAAGTGCATGGTATTGTATTAGGCCCTCTGGAGGTTAAAATCTCAGCATATACTGATGATCTCTTACTCCATATTTCCCATCCAGCTGTTTCATTGCCAGTTGCACTGCAAATTATTTCTCAATTCGGACGGGTTTCAAACTACAAATTAAATCTGGACAAAACCACCTTAATGTCCTTAAATAGTTGGGTAGTCCCAGCAGATTATGCATATTTAGGGCTAAAGAAATCAATCAAAATAGTATATTTAGGGATAACCCTCTCACAGAGTGCAGTTTTGAGGAGGAAATGGAATTTGGAGAATTTGGTGATAACTATTGTGAGGGATCTTAATAGATGGAGATTGCTTCCGATGTCAATGCAGATGAGAATTAGTGTGGTTAAAATGAATATATTTCCCTGCATTTTTTATCCCATACACATGCTTAATTTATTTATTTCTATGGCATAGTTCAAAAAACTTCATGGATTAGTATCCCATTTCATATGGCAAAGGAAGAGGCCCCACTGTTCCTATATAAAAATTGGGGCCCCAAAATATTTGGGGGGTTTTAAATTACCAAACTTCTACTTATACTACTTAGTCAGTCATATTTCTAAGTGCCCTCAATGGACCATAGATCCAGGAGAAGTGACTCCCTTACAATACATCCCTATTTGGTTGCAAGTAGAGAGATATCTGATTAGGGCAATGAGAATTTCATTAGAATCCATGTTCTTTATTTCAGTAAATAGATTACCCTTGCAACTAAAGTGTTCAGTCATAGGGACTTCGATTAAAGTGCATACTCAACTCTGTAAGTCCATGAAATATGAGAATATAAAAGATATCTCTCAGCCACTAGGTGGGAATCCCAACTTTAAACTTCAGGGAGCATTTATCTGTGGTCCAGAAATGTCAGAAAGATATATTTCAGATGTGTTACAAGAGGGAAGGATAATTGAAAGCCCTAAACTACTATTGGAGCTGGGACTTCCAAATACCAAAATCCTTAAGGTCTATCAGATCCGCCATAAGTTACTGGAATAGTTTGGTAGTCAAATTTGGGATATCAACCAAAAGGATTTTCTCTCCCACATACAATGTTTTGCCAGATCACCCCATTCAGTATTACAGTTGGTAAACTTTATATTCCCTTATATATACCCCACAATTTCTGGAGTATCCCAGTATTGGGAAACTACACTTTCTGGGCTGTCCAAGGAATGGGATGGTATTTGGGCAGATTTGCATCGATATTCTGCAAATTATAGGCTACGTCTTACTCAATTTTATATTCTCCACAACATATTTTTAACTCCAAGACATTTATTTATAATAGGTAGACTTCCCTCAGCAACGTGTTCGCGATGTTCCTCTGCAGAGGGCTCTTTATTTCACATCCTATGGGAATGTAATAAAATAGTCCCATTATGGGAAAGAATTAGGGCTACAATTAATTCCCTATTAGGCCTAACAGAGTTTTTTTCTCCTGAAATATGTATTATAGGGGACTATTCTTCGATCCCTATTTGGGAAAGAAGGTTTCAAATCTCCTTAATATCCCTAGTTGTTAAGAGGCTGGTGTTACGTCACTGGTTAGATCAGGAAGAAATTTCTTACTCAGAATGGTTACAGGAAATTCTGTATAACTTAAGGACTGAAAAAACAATTGCTACTCTTAGGAATTGGCCTAAATGATATGTTGAGAGATGGGCCAAACTGGAGACCTTGTTAATAGTGTAACTACTTGTCCTGCCAATACTGTTAAAGGAATATACAAACTACTAATATAAGTGTAATAGGAAGGTTGTATGATAATATTTACAAACTACCTGTATACACATAAGATAAAGCCCCCTCAAATTCACCTGGCATTGATTTTACTTCTGCTTGAGGTTAGGTATCTTAGGGGAGGGAGGGCTATCGGGGGGGGAGAGTGGGAAGGGATATATGTTTGCTTGTGCAACTAAGTGCAGATACAAGATGTCTAACTGTATATGCCATGTATTGTCTAAATTATTGTGCAAGTGAATACAACAAAACTTATTACACTTCAAAAAAAAAGTTCCTTTCCAAGGCAGCTGAAACACATACAGAACCTTCACAGGATTGCCACTTGAATTCACTGAGGAAAAGTAGTTCCTTCCACTTCACTGGGAGTAGAAATCAGGAAATCCTGCTGTAGAACTGGTCTCCACCCTTCACTAGAAGCTGGAAATGACATTCTGCTAGTGGCCAACGGGTAGTCCTTCTGCCACTCTCACCTCCCTCACTCAGACTAACACCAACTACTGACTAACACTAATTGAACATTCTAAGCTCCCAGAGCAGCTGTACACACTGTGTGGCTTATGCTGCTATGAGAGTTCTGAATGACCTAATTCTTCTCTCAGGCTAGCTGAGTAAACAATGATGTCATTATGTAAGAAGTTCCTAATCAGCTCCCTACCAGCTGCCTGCCACCTTTCTAACACCAATACTGATAGGATTCTAGTAACCCCAGGGGACTGGGTGGTTACACATGTTAAAAAATGTATTTGTGAGAAAAAAATAGCTAGAATTATGCCTAGGCTTTTTTCATGTTAAAGTTCAACATGTCAGCAAGTTTAAGTTAAGATAACTATTTCTTTTGAAAAAAAGATAAGGGTGACAGTGTAGTGTGAGGGAGGGTTAGTAAAAGTTACAACACATATTTTTCTTAAAACAATTAATTAAGAGTAGTTATCTTTAATTAATAATGAAAGTCCATGCAGAACAATCCTTCAGCATAGCCTTTGTAAAATCTAAGTGAACCATGAATATTGAAAACCATTTTTTTAAATATTTATGCTGAATGATATATGTTGTCCTTTGCAAAGATTTTGAAACTGATTAAAAGTTTAAGTGTTTCTCATACTATTCGTACTGCAAAATGTCTTTGTACATTGAGCAAATCCAGAACAAATAGTTTGATACCTATTATTAGACCAACAAGTATGTTACAAAAATATCAAAGAGCTTTAGCTTTCAGAACAAGTCCTTCTTCAGAAGCCTAATGAGAGTTATTTTGAAAATCCCATATTATTAACACTTAGAATGTGCAGAAAAAACAGAAATCATTTTCATAGGTTTAAAACAGGCCTTCAGAAATAATTAAAGTGACATTGCAGAGCTTGAATATATAAAGAGTGATTTCAGCTGAACCAAACTTAAAGGTCAATGGTTGTTTAAAGATAACAGCATGCAGAGAGTTACCATGTATTGGTCTAATGGATACAAAAAAGATTAAGATTCTCTGCTCACTAAATTACGTATCAAGTGAAGGAAACCTCCCAAAGACACATATTTCACAAGTAAGGCCACAATACATCATTCTGCTCAGAATAGAACCTTTGATAATGAAATGACCCTCGAGCAAACAACTGCATGCTAAATGAAACATATAACTAAGTAAAAATAAAATAAAAAATGAACCCCACAATTACATCAGAAATTATTTTTACATGGCATATAGAATGATGAAAATGATACATACCCAGTGATGATTTGTAAAATATCAAATCTTCATCCAGTAAAAATTATTTCTGAAAATGTATGAAATATACAAATCTTTATGCAGTAAATTTTTGTGTTCAAATGTGCGAGCTTTGCATATTAATTTAGAAAATGTATATGCTTTGCATATTTATTGAGATAATGTGCTAGTGTTTTGTCAATACCTTTAGTAAACTTGATTTTCATGTTTAGAAAACCTGATTTGGATCTGCCTCTTAAATCACAACTTAACACTTACATATGTGTTTCACTTTTAAGTTGTGTAATGTTTCAGTAATTGAAAGGATGACTAGAACAATGTCATATGATTTTCAAACATTACTTAGAAAGAAAGGGACTGTTTAACCAAAATAAGAATAGTAACAAAAAAAAAAACTTTCAGGTGTGATTAAATTAAGTTACTACACAACTTTATTAGAAAATAAGGCCATGTATAGCAAATAAAACTACAATAAGGCTCATTAGGGTTTCTGCAACATAAAATGCAGACTGCACAAAGGTTGGAAACAAAGTATTTGGGTTGCAAACAAATGCACATGACTTTTGGAAATGTTCTTTCAAGGTTCTTATGCCTAACTCCTATCCACCATCAACCCTACCATGTCCCCTACCATCGTGGCCCAAGGACAGTCTACAGCTAAAAGGCTATAGATCAATGGCATGGTACCTCATACAGGGTTCAAGATATTAAAACTGGTATATAGCAAGTCTAATCCCCACCACTACCCTATACTTATGACCAAGGTGAGACAAACAAGTTAGTTATACTACCCAACTGAGTACTTGCTCATGAAGTGATTTTGGAACCCTACAAAACTGATAACAATACAATATGTATAGTACATTTAAATTTGTAACAATTCTGCTGCTTTGTGGAGGATTACGATATTGGGTGCCAAGAAATGCCAAGGTTATAATATATAAAAATCTTCACGGGTATGCACCCAAAAAGTATTTTAATTACAGATGTACAAGGTGTATGAAATACCAGACCTTAGTTCCATGACTCCAGATGTACTTTGGCCATTGGCCACATGGGTAGGGGTGGGGATTAGGGTTGCTATAGAGAATTTTTTATATGTGAACCCTGAATGAGGCACCTCCTATTAGTGTTTACCTAATGAAAGGCTATTTTATTCAGTAATTGCCTCCAAGGGGGCTGAGGCATGTTTTAATTAAAATAAAAGTTTCTGCCAACATCGGCGTGCCAAATCCCTGTCTCAGAGTAGGAGCCCCCAGCCCAGGTGGGACACTGGATAGCCCACTCCAAGTCTTCCAAAATATTTATTTGTGAGAAATAACTTTTTTTTTGCTGACATTAGGGTGCCGAATCTTTGTGTTGGCACTAGCCCCCCCAAACGTGGGACACCAGGGAGCCCACTCCCAGTGTCCACAGTTATCCCCCAGTACTATGGGACACTGAGGACCCCACTCCCAGTGTCCCAAAATGTTACTTTATATGTCCCTGTAAAAAAAGAAAATTGCTTCTAATCATTTTCCCATCCCATATTTAGTTATTTTTCCCAGCATCAGGGGGACCAATCTGCATGCTGGCAATTTTAGCCCACCCCCATCCAGCATTTTGGGACACTGGGGAGCCCACTCCCAGTGTCCCCAAATATGTTTTAAATACTTTCTTGTAAAGAAGAAAACTGTTCCCCGACAGTTAGGTGAGAGAGTGTTAGGTTTGAAAACCCCAAGGAAGACTCCACCTCTGATTCAACAAAACTCAGAAGAGCAAAAACTGTAATGAATTTTACCTTTTGTTCTGTTGATGGAGGGGGTTCAGAGTTAGGTCTGGAAACCCTAATGCCACCATTACTTTTGTTGCATTAAATTACCTACATTAATAAAGTTTTTTGCAAAGAATTTCCCTTTATTTTGAGATAGTGGAATCATATCCTTAGTCACACATGTCCCTTCTGGACCTACATGAACAGGTGAAGATGTGCAGGGCCCTTTTGCCCCTGCACCATGGGAAGAATCTATCTGCCTACAGAAGTGCAAGGCCTGGCACATTCACTCTTCACTCTCCACACATTCACTCTAGACATTCTCTCTTCACACATTCACTCTGCAAACATTCAGTCTTTGTTTCTTTTTTATGTTGACCTCAGATGTTCAAGATAGTCATTTTATGACTGCCCTCATAAACATGACATGTTGCATTTATACAATATCATCCAAAATGTCATTTTCACTGGAAGTGCACAAAGACTTCTCATCCAGGATTAAAAAAGTAATACCTGTCTCATTTATGAGGAGGTGTGGAAAAATGGCTATGTTGAAATTTTGGAGTCATAACATTGAAAATTAGAAAAGGTAAGAGTGAATGTTTAAATACTGCAACATTCTGTCATTAACCTAGGCATTTTACCATATTTGTACATCAAAATATTAGCATAACATGTTGTTACCCACCTCATGATCTCAGTAGGTGAAAATGTTCAAATCCCTGTCATTGAAACGTCATTCTGTGCCACAAATGTGAAATCAAATCTTGGCCAGTATTTGAAAAAATGACAGCTGTCATGTTCATAAGGTGGTGTGTAGAAACAGGTACTGTATGTTGAAAATTGGGGGTCAAAATATTTAAAATTAATGAAGTTATAAGGGAGCACAGACAAATTTCAATGTACGCTCATAACTTTAACATTTTTACATATTTTTACCCCAGATTTTCAACTTAGCAGTCTTGGGATCCCACCTCATGGACAATGTCAGTGAAAATGTTAAAATCCAGCCTGAAAGCTGATTACTTCAAATGACTTCAAAATCACCTTTCAGGCCTGATTGGCACACTTCCGCGATCACTGTCCATGAGGTGGGCTCCCGAAAAGGCTGTTTTGAAATTTTGGGGTGAAAATATGCAACAGTGTCAAAGTTATGCATCACAGTTCAAAACCCCATTGAAATACATGGAACTGCACTCATCTTAGTTTCTCATATTTCAGTTAGCAGTTTCAGCAGCAAGATGTGTCTCTGATCAGAGAGTGGATCTCCACTGTGGTACATGTTCAGGTGAGTTAGGGTGTATGGGGGCATAATGGGGGAGCTGGGTGGTGAGTGGTGAGTGGGAGATTGGTATAGCAGGGTAGGGGTGTGCAAAAAAAAATCTTCTACCGGCAGAATTTCTGTGGAATTCAGAATTCTGATTTCCCGAATGTGTGGACAGTATTTTTCTGACTTTTGCATAAATTCCGCCATGGACAGTGTTTTTTTTTTTTTTTTGTAGATGCGTAATTTTATATTGAGTTGTGGGAAAAATGTTCCACAGATCAGATTTCCAATTTTTTCCTGAAATGCAGAATAATTTGCAGATTAACCATTTATTTAATCCACCAGTTCCGCATGTCTGAGAATGTTATGCATTTACTGTAAGAAATTCACACTCACAGTGATTTTTTCTAACACGTTTCCTTTGATAGCGCATTCCTCGGTCATCTGATGAAAAATAATTCTGCATATAGTAAACAGTATCCCAATGTAAAACTTTGAACTTTATCATAGTACTGAATAAAAAACATCTGCATTTTGTAAGGCGGAAATCACATTACTGTCTTGTTCCTCTTTTTCAGCCATATTTAAGGAAATAGTAGGAGACAGAGAGGACTTGGAGACTTGAGAGTGTGGAGAGGACACTTAGAGAAAGAGACAACAAGAAGATAAATATTAGTAAAATGGCAATCTGCTGATTTAATTATCCTTTGTTTAGTTTACTTAAAAGATTAGACTTTAGAGTGAAGTATTTTATTTCATTTTTCATAATTTTTTATACTTGTAAGCATGATGAGCATTACTGCTTGTTTTCATAGGCGACAAGTGATTTTTTTTTCAGGTGGTGGTTAATAATTTAGAAAAATGGCAGAAAATAGTGAAAGACCAATAACAGAATCGGGCAGCAGTAGCCATGTGGAGGGTCGTCATGGACAGCAGCAGGGTGATTGGAATGCAGACCGGGGGGCAGCAGGTGCAGACAGTGGTGGGTCAACAGCAGGCCATGGCCAACACATCCTCTAGCACTGCCACCACCACCAGTGAGACCTCCACCAACAGGGAGAAGAAGTTGTCACCCCCCTTCAGCCACAGTAAGGTGGCTGTTCTTGTGAAGGAGGTGACCAGGCATGCCAAAAAAAGTTTGGTCCCCAAAAAGCCCCACTTATGGAGAGGGAAAAACTGTGGCCCACCATAAAGGCCAACTTAGACAAGGAGGGAGGGAGGGGACATTGTGTCCCATAGCATTAAACAGATAAAGCACAAGTGGGACAATTTGCAGAGGAGGGAACTAGAAATCCTGGAGGCTCTGAGCACAGCCATCACCACCACCAAATGTTGGTGAGGGACATCAAAGAGGAAGGTCCAGCAAGAAGATGAGAGAGCAGGATTTTCTGCACCAAAAAGAACCTGTGTGGAAGGCAGCATTGAGAGTGAATATATTGACTTGAATCTTGAACCTTTGTTTCAGCAGTCAGAGTTACAAATCACCTTTTTTTATCACTGTGAGCCATGCCATGCCCATAAAGGCATGCACAAGTTGTATTGAGACAAGCATGTTTACATTATACAGTGGCCTGGTGAATAATGAATTGCTATGATGCATGTGCTTGCACAACTCATGCTTGCTGAAAAGTTATATGGTACCAAGCACTGCAATCCCCCTCCCAATGATTCCAGCACTGATTGTCATTAATAATTTAAAGAAATTATTTTTTTCCTCAATCACTTCATATAATGTTGTCCTCCTGCTGTGTTTGGTACTGCCATTTCAATACTGTCAAGAACATGTGTAAATCAAGAAGTATTGTAGGTCTGTGTTTTGTTACCATCTGTAGCCGCCCATGATAACTTGCACAATGGATGGCACCCACCTGATCTGATGACAATCGGCCCCTTTCTCCAGCCTTATGTGACCAAGATGTGGATTTACATCATGGACATACTTTGTCTGTAAATAATAGTGTCATTGAATTGCATGGCCATGCCCCCATCAGTGTCATATTTTATACATGCATCCTCCTTTGTTACAGGTGCATGAACTGAAATTTTACATCATCCAGCTTGGATTGCTTTTCAAGAGCTTATTGTTGTTAACTTGATGCCCAGGGGTATCATAGTCATATTAGTCACTAGTGCCACTCACCATTTGTTGTGCCTGCATGTCAAGTGCAAATGTCTGCATAGTGACTATGGTAAAACTATTCTGTGTGGGCATGGGGACATAATGTCGCACATAATATAGTGCAGGTCAAAACCAGGCACCAAACAGTGTGTGGCAACACAGTGGTGGCACATAATGCCAACCACAACGAAAATGCTGCATGCCCAAACAGTGTTATTGTTAAAGCCCCCCACAAAACCCCAACATGGGGGGCTTTGCTCCCCACACCCCCTGGACTATTTTAATCAAGTCTGAAGGGGTATGGACACAGGAGCAAAACAGAATTTCACCACGGCACTCGAAAAAAACTCCCACACCAGGGACTCAAACCCTGTACCTGCCTTGCTTCCTACTGTACAGTCAGGTGCTCTAGTCACCCCACCATGGGAGTGGCTCAACCACGCACCAGATCAGTTGTCTCTACATTTACTTCCCCATCCAGTGCAGAGCTATAGGGGTAGCGATACTTGCATATCACGCATGTACCCCTATCGCTCTAAAGCACTATGGGCTACAGACCGTGTGGTTCTTCATCCATGATTTAGTCCATGCTATAATCACCCGTGTGTCATACCTGGTGCCATCTACATGATTGATCCATCATAATGCAGATGTTACAGTGGGAGTGGTCAGTGATCAAGAGGACTGACTACTGCTCCATACATCCACTTTCATGGGAGCTTCTGTAGCAAATAGGGGGAGCAATGCTGCCAGTCAGTGCATATGTGCATCCCAATCCTCAACCTGATCAGTCATGAGTGTCACTCCATGGCAGTTTCCAAAAGCAACCTTTATCTGAATATTAGATGTGCACTTTTATTTTGTAGAATCATGGAAGTGGGCCCCTTACTGTGTATCATCCTAACCTTCCTTCAGGATTATCTGTGGTGTCCTGTGGTTAAGTATTATTTATGGTACTTGGCCTACCCCACAGTACTGACTGAATGTGTAATATTACTGTAGTGCTGCTTTGGTCTTATGTTTTCCAACTCCTAACACTGATTTTAAATATTCATCTTCATTTTTAACAGGTGCTGCTGAAAGAAGCGTGATTGGTGGTGGTGATTTCACCAGCATTGTTGCTGCTGCTGGAACGAGCAGAAGTATCACTGCTGATGCTGAGCCTGTGTCCAGTAAGCTACTTATATTTTTTATTCAATTTGAATTTTCAGTGCACCCTCTATTATCCACCATTGGTGAACCAACTTTTTTAAGGATAATTGAGGGTGGCGTATAGTAGAGGTGTGTGTTATGTTGCAATGGTAAAATATGGGAAAATTTGCACAGGACTGGACTAAACTTTGGTAATAACTATTAATTTTCTTTAGTGTACGGTATGTTAATGAAATTCCTTGTTGACGTGTGGTCCAGACGAAAGTGACTCAGATGGTGCAGGGATTCAACTTAAGCATATGAGAAGAGTCAGGGATTGTGATATGTCCTCGCTGGAGGAGAAGAGGGATCAGAGCCGATGGGGACAGGATAGAAACATTCAAGTACCTTAAGGGTATAAACAAGGTGCAGGAAGGAGACATATTCCAATACAGGAGGAGTGTATGAACGAGGGGGCATGACATGAAATTGGAAGGTGGCAGATTGAAAGGAAATGTGAGGATGTTTTTCTTCACAGAGAGGGTTGTGGAACCATGGGGCAGACTGCCACAGAAAGTTGTAGGAGTGAGCAGAGTAGAGGATTTTAAACATGCCTGGGACAGGCACAGGGGAACATCAGAGGTGGGAAGAAGGGAGGAATAGGCATTGACCAGGCCACAAACTAGTATAGGTTTGTGGCACACTACATGGGCCTGGTGGTCCTTATCTGCCAACAGTGTCTATGTTTCTGTGTTGTATGTTTTTATGTAAACAAGCATTTGTCAATGTCAAACAATCATCATGTACACCTGTGTCATGAGGGGAGATGTCTGAAAATTGCTTTTTTTAATTTTATTTTTAATTTTTTTTTTTTACCAGGAGAGACACACTAAGCTGAAAGCTTGTTTACAGGTGTGATCTGAGAGCACAAGAAAGCTAAGTGGCTTGCTCAGGGTCACACCTTTAGTGAAGTTGTTTGTGAGGTGGGGTCCCAAAAAACTTATGTTGAAAATCTGGGGCAAAAATATTTTAAAAATGGGCAAGTTATGCCACTAAGCTGAAAACCCTTTTGAAATACATTAAAGTGCTTACCTCAATTCACGATTGGGCTTTGAAGAGCAAAGACGTGCCTGCAGTCCAAGGTAGATTACAGCAGCAGACCTCCGGTGGGTAAGTATGGGATATGTGGTGTGTGGGGTGGGGGGTCCTGAGTGGGAGAGTAGGGGGTTGGGTAATGGCAGAATGGACAAAGATGGATGGTTTTCTCTTTCACAGGGGAAAAACAGGATGAGGGACAGTTTTAATTTTTATGTTGCTTGCACGCATGTGCAAGAAACATAGTGCCATCATCGGAGATTTCGGAGGTGTGTCACCTCCTCCTCCAATTCAGTCAGTGTGCTGGCAGGCGCGGCCCCTGTAAGCCAATGCATTTTGGAGCTGTCTATGACATGCTCCAAAATGCAGTGGCATACAGTTGAAAGGGGGAGCTACGCTTCAGTGAGCACCGATAAGATATCGGCTGCTCATGCGCAGCTCCCCCACAGACACGGTGCAGGCATGCGCGCCTGGTGATGCACTGTATAGCCAACGGGTACCCAATCCCCTGTCAGCTGAGCAGCGCCCCCCCCAGTAGTAGGTGCCACGCTGGGAGCCCACCCCAGCATGGCAAACGGTCCTTTGGCCGACGGGAGTGCCCAATCCCCCGTTGGCTGAACACCCCCAATGTCCTTGTGCCACACTGGGAGCCCACCCCAGCATGGCAAACGTCCCACGTAGTCTTTTTTTTTCAACCTGTAAAACGAAAATGGTCCCGCGGCGCATCTCCAAACCCCCCCTCCCACAATCCGCACCTACCCACTGTGCACCCAGCCTCCCCACCCCCTCACCCCTTCCTCCGGACCTCGGTGCAACAATCTTTGGTGGACTGGGAACACGTCTGCACTCTTCAAAGCTGACCGCGGAACTGGGAATGTCGGTAAGCTGTATAATGGCCAGATAGGGGGTTTCAAATTGTTGGTGCATCTCAGGCATTTTTGGGAATTTTTGCACCAAATTTTCAACATGGGGTTTTTGGCACCCCTTCTCATGAATGATGTCACTGTCATGGCATTATTTGGGTCAGAAGGGTGATTTCGCGCAGTGACTGCACAGTGACTGATAAATCACCCTTCGGGCATGAATACCACCATGACAGTGACATATTCAGCGAAAGCCCAAACTGTTAAAATTATTCGCCAAAATGATTTGTTTTAGCGTGCATTGCGCAGTTCCTATGCAGGCTTGTAAGTTCACGAAATTTCAATATTTTCACTCCAGATTTTCAACATTGCCATTTTACCACACCTTCTTATGAGTAGTACAGCTGTCATTTTTCACATCTCACCCAAAATATGTTTCCGCCCATGTAGCGCAGAATGGCGCAGTCGGTGTGCAAAATCAATGTACGGGACAAATTAAGAAAATCACAGTGACACTGTTCATGAGCAGAGGTCTTAAAATGGCTATGTTGAAAATTTGGTGAAAAAATTCCTAAAATGACTGTTTCTGATGAGGTGTTGCATGGTTCCCTACGCACTTGTGGTCGCGAATTTTCAATATTTTCACTCCAGATTTCCAACACTGCCATTTTATCACACCTTCTTATGAGTAGTACAGCTGCCATTTTCACATCTCACCCAAAACGTGTTTCTGCCTGTGTAGCACACAATGGCGCAGTCGGTGTGCGAGATCAATGTACTGGACAAATTAAGAAAATCACAGTGACACTGTTCATGAGCGCAGGTGTTAAAATGGCTATGTTGAAAATTTGGTGAAAAAATTCCAAAAAATGACTGTTTTACGAGCGTGCGTTGTACAGTTCCTATGCACGCTCGTAAGTTTGCGAATTTTCAATATTTTCACTCCAGATTTCCAACATTGCCATTTTCCACACCTTCTTATAAATAGTACAGCTGTCATTTTTCACATCTTACCCAAAATGTGTTTCCGCTCATGTAGCGCACAATGGCGCAGTCGGTGTGCGAAATCAATGTACAGGATAAATTAAGAAAATCACAGTGACACTGTTCATGAGCAAAGGTCTTAAAATGACTATGCTGAAAATTTGGTGAAAAAATTCCAAAAAATGACTGTTTTACGAGCGTGCGTTGTACAGTTCCTATCACGCTCGTAAGTTCATGAATTTTCAATATTTTCACTCCAGATTTTCAACATTGCCATTTTACCACACCTTCTTATGAGTAGTACAGCTGTCATTTTTCACATCTCACCCAAAATGTGTTTCCGCCCATAGTATGGCGCACAATGGTGCAGTCGGTGTGCGAAATCAATGTACGGGACAAATTAAGAAAATCACAGTGACACTGCTCATGAGCAGAGGTCTTAAAATGGCTATGTTGAAAATTTGGTGAAAAAATTCCCTTCAGATGTTCTGCAATATTACTAATGGAGACATTGAACAGAACTGGCCCCAGGACCGATCCCTGCAGCACCCCACTGGTCGGCCCCTCTCCTAGACTGCATACCATTTACCACCACTCTCTGCCTCCTGTCTATTAGCCAGTTTCTAACCCAGTTTACCACCCTTTCCCCCATGTCCAGCCTACTCAGCTAGTTTCTCAGCCTCTTATATGGGGTGGTGTCAAAGGCTTTGCTGAAATCAAGGTAAGCGTTGTCCACTGCCCCACCCTGATTCACTTCCTTTGTCACCCAGTCAAATAAATCAACCAGATTTATCTGACCTGATGTCCCCACTGTGAATCTATGTTGTCTATGGTCCTGGGTTCCAAAGGGCATCTAGATGCCCCACTATCCTTTCTTTAAGCAATGTCTCCATGATCTTCCCCACTACTGAGGTGAGGCTGAAAGGCCTATTGTTCCCTGCCTCCTCCCTGCTGCCGGACTTGTGTAGAGGGACCATATGTGCCCTCCTCCAATTCACTCATGTTGAATGACTCAGTGAACATGGCTGCCAGAGGTACTGCTATCTCCCTTCGCAGTTCTGTTAATATCCTTGGCCATATGCCATCTGATTCCATCGCTTTGTCTACCTTCAATTTGGTGAGCTCCTGCAGGACTCTTTTGTCCACCTCTTCACCCCCTTGGCAACTGCTGTACTGCTGTGGCCCTTGCCCCTCCCACTCTTCTGTGAATACTGAAAGGGAAAGACACAGTGGATGTCTTGGGAGGAAGGCATGAAACTGTCACTTCCAAATACCTAAACAGCACATACAAGCAAGCAACATTTGGCATTGACAAATGCTTGTTTCAGGGAGTTAGCTGAACAGATGAGGACACTGGGGGATTGGGCACCCCAGTGTCTGCATACTGTTTGAGGGGGGTTACATAGTGCACAACAAAAGACAGACAGATGAGGACACCGGGGGATTGGGCACTCCCAGTGTCTGTATACTGTTTAGGGTAGGGTGGGTTACACAGCAGACAATGATGGATGGCTTTCTTTTTTTTTGGAGGGACAAAAAACAAGCATTTGTCAATGTCGAACATTTGATGTATTGAAAGATGTCCACCTCTACATCTTGTTTATGCCCTTGGGGTACTTTAATGTATCTGTCACGTTCCTCCACTCTCTCCTTTCCTCCAATACATACAGTACATGTTGAGGTCCATTTAATCTCTCCTAATATGTTGTGTGTTGCAAGTCATGTACCAACTTGGTTGCCTTTCTGTGAGCTGCCTCCACCCAGTCAATGGCCTTGTGCATTTGTGGCCTCCAGATTTGCACATAGTACTGTAGGTGAGATCTCGCTTGTGCATTATACAATGGCATCACCACCTTATGCTTTTTGCTAGTGATACCTCTGCCTATGCATCCTAGCATGCCACTGGCCATCCTTGCAACATGTGTGCTCTGCTTTGACACCTTTTGGTCATCAGAACTGATAACTCCTAGGTCCCTTTCTTCCTTGTTGATCATCAGCACCTCCACCCATCCTGTAACTCTCAACAGATTTCCCTCTTCTCAGGTGCATTTTTCAGACTTCTTTGTATTAAACCTCAGTTGCCACTCATCATGCTATTTTTTAAGCTTCTCCATGTCCCTGCTCATTTTCTTCTCTCCTTCTGGAGTACTCACTCTGTTACAGATGTTGGTGCCATCTGCAAACAGGTAGACAGACCTTTGCTTCTAGCCCTTCTGCAATGTCTGTAATGAAGACATTGAATAGGACTGGTCCCAGGACTTATCGCTGAGGTACCCCCTTGGCCACCCCCTCTCCCCGGATTGGATCCCATTACCACCACCCTCTGCCTCCTGTCTATCAGATAGTTTCTACCCAGTTTATCAGCTTGTGCACCATTGCCAGACTACTCATCTTGTTAATCAGCCTTCCATGTTGAATGTTGTTGAAGGTTTTGCTGAAATCAAGGTACTGTAGGTGACATCAAACGTCCCTCCCTGATTTATTTTCTTAATGAGGCATTAAGGTTTACAACCCTAATGCCCCACCCCCACCCTGCAGAGACTGACAGGTATTGCGGGTGTCCCATTGGGTCATCAGCTGCAATGCTCACACCATTCCACCCCCACCCTGCAGACACTGACAGGTATTGCGGTGTGCCTCGAGGTCTTTGGCCCTCACAATCACTCCATTCCATAATGAAATAAGCTGAGATGGGTGCAGTATAGGAAAATGGGGTGAACATTTGGGCCAAAGACTCCAAGGCACCCCCCTGATGCTTGTCACTGGCTACAGAGTGGGGGTGGAATGGTGTGACATTATCGCCAAAAACCCCAAGGCACACACCCAATGCCTGTCAGTCTCTACAGGGTGGGGGGAAGGGGTTACAGTTGGAAACCCAAATGCCCCAGATGTTTGTTCATACTTTCACTCCAAATTTTCAACATGACCGTTTTGGGTCACCGGCTCATGAACAGTGACAATATCATTTCATTACTTAATCCCAGTAGGTGATTTTGCACAGTGGCTGCATTATTTATTTATTTTTTTTTATTTAGTTGTTTAACCAAGTATAGTACACTAAGCTGAAAGCTTTTTTACAGGAGTGACCTGGGAGCACAAGGAGGTTAAACGACTTGCTCAGGGTCACACAGTATGCAAGTGGAAGCTGTGGGATTCAAACCCAGGTCTGGTCTGCTGGATGTTACCAGATTTGCAGCTCAGAGCCTTAGACCACTGTGCTATACTGCCTCCGGCACCAGAGGTGCTAAAACACATTTTGGGCAGGATGTGAAAAATGGCAGTTGTACTGTTCATGAGGAGGTGTGAAAAAATGGCAATGTTGAAAATCTCGAAGGAAGCGATGAGAAATTGGCAAAGTTACGAGCATGCATAGAAACTGAGCAATGCACACCCGTTACGCAGTCATTTTTTTGTAATTTTTTCACCAGATTTTTAGCACAGTCCTTTTGGGACCTACCCTCATGACCAGTGACCCTGTGATTTTGGTACCCCATCCTGAAAGTGGATTTTGTACTGTGACAGCGCCATTCTGCGCAACTGGTGCAAAAACACATTTTGGGCATGATGTGAAGAATGACAGCTATAATGTTCATAAGGTGGTGCGAAATAATGGCAATGTTGAAAATCTGGAGTGAAAATATTAAAAACTGGCGAAGCTAGGAGCATCTATAGAAAATCAATCAATTAATCAATGAATGAATCAAATTTTATTTCTAAAGCGCTTTTCAGAAACCAAAGCACATATACAGATTAAAGCAGACGTTTAATCAAATAAAACATATAAAATAAAAAGGCAGCAGTAATAAAACTAAACATTATCCTCAAAAGCTAAGCCAAATAAATATGTTTTCAATGAGGATTTAAAAGTCTCGGTGGACAGGCACTCTCTAATCTGACAAGGTAGAGAGTTCCACAGGGTTAGAGCTACAAAAGAAAAAGCCCTAGCACCTGATGTCTGAAGACGAACCCTGGGAATCTCTAACAATCCCTCGTCGGTGGAGTGGAGTGGACGGAGGGGGAAGTAAGGCCAAAGGAGGTCTTGCAAATAACCCAGTCTCTGTCCATTTAGGGTCTTATAGGTCAGCAGCATGACCTTGAAAGTGATCCTCCATTATACTCACAGCCAGTGCAGTTCACGGAGCACAGGCATGACATGGCAAGTTCTTGACAACCCTGTCAACAACCTGGCTGCAGCATTCTGCAACAACTGCAGGCGATGGAGATCCACCCCGGTAATCCTAGGTATAGAGCATTGCAGTAATTAAGATGAGAGGTCACAAAGGCATGAACCAATATGGGAAGGTCATTGGGCGGAACAAGGTGCTTTATCCGGGTGATGTTCCTCAGATGGTAAAATGAGGACTTGACAACTGCTGACACCTGTGTTTTTAGCGTCAGTTCATTATCAAGCACAACTCCCAGCTTTCACACCCGTTCGGAAAGTCTCAACTGGTTACCCTTTAACACAAGGCCAGACGGATGCCCAGGAGTCAACTTTTCTACCTGGTGACCTGGGTCCACCACCAACACTTCAGTCTTGTCCGGATTCAGTTTCAACCAGTTTGCACTCATCCAGTCTTGAATCTCAGTGAGGCAGTTGTTAAAGACCGAGATTGCACTATTCACTTTGGGTACAAAGGACATGTAGAGCTGAGTATCATCTGCATAGCAGTGAAAACTCAGCCCATACTGCCTTATAATGTCTCCCAATGGCAACATGTACTTCGTGAACAACATGGGGGACAGCACAGAACCCTGCAGCACCCCACAAGGCAGGGTGAAGGGGGCCAAGGAAATAATTCCTGACACCACCTTCTGAGTCCACAGAGTAGCTGCAGGCATTTCAGCAAAACCCCATGATCCACGGAGTCAAATGCTGCAGAGAGATCAAGAAGGACCAAGATTGAACAATTCCTTTGATCCCTCGCTATTAGGAGATCTTTAAGTACTTAAACTAATGCAGTCTCGGTGCTATGTCTCTTCCTGAAACTGGACAGGAGAAGATCATAGACTTCATGGGTGGTAAGAAAGTTCATGAGCTGCAACGCAACTACCTTCTCAATAACCTTGCCCAAAAAGGGAGGTTAGAGACCGGTCTGTAGTTTGCAAGACAGTCTGGGTCTCAGGAAGGTTTCTTTAATAGGGGTGTCACCACAGTCTCTTTCAGGGGGTCCAGAAACACCCCCTTGTCCAGTGAGCACCAGACTATCTCAGCAAGGATCTGACTTATGACATTCATACACCCCACAAGGAGGCACATTGGACCAGGATCCAAACCACAATAAGTCGGTTGCAAGCCCCAAACAATCGTCATGATATCCATGATTACTGGCTGGTCAGAATCTGTCCAGACAGACTGGGTGCCTGTACCTTCACATCGACCACCTCCATACTCATTTGAATGAGTTAAGCAGATTTCTGACCTGATGGAAGACACCTTATCAGCAAAGAACTGAGCAAACTCATCATACTTAGATTGTGAAAAACCTCTCCAGCCCCGAAGGCAGGCTGGATTGCACAGCCTGTCCATGGTCCAAAAGAGCTGAGCCAGTTGATTCCTTGCTGCAGCAATCTCCCTGGACAGGAACTCTGCCTTCTTATGGGAGATTTCTGATTGATAGTCTGAATAATGGGTGATCTACCTAAGTCTGTCCCCTTCCAGGCCAGATTTCTGCCAACAACTTTCCAACCTTCGCCCCACTCTCCTCAATTCCTTCAAAGTCCAATCAATCCAAGGGGACTTAGGACTGAGAGGGAGGGGGCAAACTTGGACAGAAGCTATGGAATCCAGGGCCCTCAGCACCATACTATTATAGCACACTACTAGGTTTCCTGGATCCAAGTAGTCCAATGGCCAACTCAATAGTTCCAGCACCGACAACAAACCCTCTGGGGTTACACCCCTCAAAGAGTGGTACTGGACCATCTCCAAAGGGCTGATCTCACAGGGGGAGCCATGAAACTGAACCTTATAGAGTGATAGTCCCATCATCCAACTGGTTCCACCACCAAGTCAGCAACCTCCATCCCCAGGAGGAACACCAGGTCCAGGTAGTGACCCAGAATATGGGTTGCAGTGGTAACTACCTGTGTGAAGCCCAACAAACTCATCAGTTGGAGGAAGTTTTGACCAAAATGCAAGAGTTCATTGTTGATCCAGGCATTAAAGTCCCCCAGGACCAGCCACCTGGAGGATTCCAACACCATGTCGACCATGAAGTCTGCAACTTCCTGCAGGAAAACTTTCTCATCTCTTGGTGGACGGTAGATGAGAAGAATCCTGCTACCCACACCTGCTCCCATGATACACTTGAAGTATCTAGTGGTCCCCACTGGAACCTCTACAAGGCTCAGTTCCATCTTAAAACAGATGGCTACACCCCCACCCCTTTGATCCAATCTCAGGTGGTGTATCACCGAGTATCCAGCTGGAACTGCTGCCTCCAATACCGGACCAGCATTCTCATCCAGCTAGGTCTCTGTGAAGCAAACCAGGTCAGATGACTCAACAAGATCAGCAGCAATTGCTGCCTTGTTCTTTATTGACCTGGCATTGCATTACACTGCCTGAGTTGGATGAGAGACCATGGAAGAACAGCAACTTGCCCACTATCAGTGGAGCCCTTGCACAACGCACACTCATAACACAGTCATTTTTTGGAATTTTTTCACCAAATTTGCAACATAGGCTTTTTGGGACTCCGCCTCATGACCAGTGGCACTGTTGTTTCATTAATCAGTCCAGAAAGGTGATTTCACACAGCAACTATGGCATCATCTTTTGGGACAGAGTAACAAAATGACAGTGACATTGTTCAGGAGGTGTGCTCCCAAGAATCCCATGTTGAACATTTGGGGCCAAAATTCCTTAAAATGGCTGAGATATCAACCTAAGTTGCCCCCATTGATTCCCATTATACGGTTTACCTTGAAATCTTCACTTTTCTGGTCAGCTTTGAAGAGTGCAGACATGTCTCGGTCCACAGAAGATCGTTGCTTCTGACCTCCGGAGGTAAGTATGAGTAAGGAAGGGGTATGGGGAGGTGGTTGTGCAGTGGAAGGGTTGGGATGGGGGAAGGGGATGGGGAGAGAACAAGGGACCATTTTTTTTCAGGTTTATAGAAATAAAGCACTGGGGACGGTTTTCTTTTTATTTATTTAGGGAAAGGATGTGAGCATTTCTGGACACTGGGAGTGTGCTCTGCAGTGTCTGGGGGGCAGGGAATGGAGGATGCCAAGAGGACAGCAGCAGTGGGAGGGAGAGGGAGGGATTTGCTCTGTTTTTTGTGTGTGTGTGTGTGGGCTCAAACAGAATGCGGGTGTAGGGAGGACAGCAGCCATGGGAGAAAGCAGGAGGTAGTGATTTGCTAGTGGGGGGCCTGCAGCAGAATGCAGGTGTGTGGAGGAGAGCAGTAGTGGGAGGAAGCAGGAGGGAGTGATTTGCTGGTGGGGTGGCCCTCGAAAAGAACTTGGGTGTGGGAAGGATAGCAGCAGTGGGAAGGAGTGACTTACTGTGGGGGGGCTCAAACAGGAACTCAAGGAAGACAGGAGCAAGACCCCGCAGTCAGTTGAATAACCATTTATGACTGACTTACAACACATTATGACTGATTTTTTCAACTAGTTCAAAATATATGACTACAACTCACTAAACAGAATCCAACCAATTTTTTCAACTTCCACCATTGTGGAATTTTATTTATGTACTAGCAAGTTGTACTTGAGTGCAATTAGTGGGAAAGACTTTGCAGCAGATTTATTTACATAGTGTTTACTCATTATCTATACAGAAACATCCTCTAAATTTCATATGAAACCACTACCCATGCTACATAAAATGTACACAATACACATAAATACATTCACATTGTCCATACAGTTATGTACAAGTTCACACAGTACATTCATTAAGATAATAAATAATAATTATAATTATTTTGTCCTTAAATTGCACACAGTGGATGGGAGACAGATTTTATAATGTGGGGTTCAAAACACCTGGATGGATATTGGACATAAGAGGCCTCAAAGTTTTTAGACTACATGACAATAGCAATCTAACAAAGGAAAGTTTTTATTCATGGAACATTCTGTTTGGACAGACAGCCCAGGGTATGAATAGGATATGTCATGTGTCAGTAGTAACAGCAGAGCAGTGCTGGGTTGTAGTGTAGTTCTAGGTGGTTGATGTGGCTCTAAAGGTCACAGTTGGCTACTCTAACCTCCACTAGACAGAGCACATTCCCATTCGACAGATGTCTCAGATAGCAAGACCACCTCATTCACTACCTGTGGGACAGGGTGGAAGACCTTGAAACCTGGGGCCAGTGAATGAAACAACTTGAATTTCATCAGCTTCCCTTAGGGATGTAAAGACTATGACTGCTGCAAAAGCTTTGTTTCTGCAAGACATTCTGCCAATACTGGTTGCTACATGCACTCCCAGGGCCCTACTCTCTATGAAAATCAGTGCTCTCACCACTCCTTGGCACCAATCCTGAAGTCAGACAACCACTCCTGCCCCATTCTAGCCTATTTCTTAATTCTTCACTTACCCAGAGGACACTCTCCTAATGTAGCAGGGAGACAGCATTCAAAATATTTTAAGACTTCTCACAAGTTACAAGAGCTTTACATTATGCGGAGGGTCCATACCACTGTGAGGAAATGGCTTTTCAGACTGGGAACCAAGTTTAGCCCTCACTAACCCTGCCACTAGCATACTCTGTGGTATTAAATGGGGTCCACAAGAATTTTAACACACCTGAAGCCACCATGGCATTTGTGGACTCTCATTGGCCCTCCAACAAATACCACTTACCTTCCACCATCACACAGACCTCTCTGCTCGTACTGAGCTGCAAGTCAGAGTACTACTCCGATTCCATGAGTAATCGCCAAAATTGTACTCTGAGAGCCTGCCCCAAAGAAGAACCAGCTGCCACACATGGAAGATGACTGATAATAAGGCGTTACTGTAGCACTCCAGCCAGAAAGTTTGCTTCCTCTGCGACTAGTGAAAATATGGTGTTTCCATCAACGTCGTGACAATAAATACTTCAGACATTCTCCTTAGAGAACCCTCCATCACAAAGTCTAATAAATTAATTTGCTTCTGCACTAAGTTGCTGCCCCCCATCTGAATTAGGCTTATAAGGGTATTCCTTATGCTAATTTGAAAAGGAGCATTTCCAACATCCAATACAATATATTTGCAGTCCACTTTGCAGGGGAATAATCTATGACTTCATTCAGACCATTAGGATGCACTGTAGTCTGTTCAGGTTAAAATATCTCCCGTGCTTCAGTCTGTCCTTGCAGAAGTGGGGTTAATAATATTCTATCGCCAATCACCATACCTGAATTTTCCTCTGATATGTTTCATAGGTTTCATAGGTTTCAGAGATTATCCAGAGCAGAAAAGACATAAAGTCCATAATGCTCACCATTTAATTGTACCCCCTTATATTTCTGCTTATTAAATAAATGTCCAGTCTATGTTTAAATTCTTTACATGTTTTACTGGCCACCACCTCCATGGGAAGGCTATTCCCTACTTTCTGTATTCTTACTGAAAACCAATATTTCCTTCTGTTGGATCATTATCTCTTGCCTGTGATTTGTAGGGGATGTGATCTCATGCTGCAATTTTGGTTTTTGATATCAAGACCAAGCTGATCCCACAAGGCAGGGTCCAAAAATGCTTTATAAACCAGACACGTGTCCCCTCTTAACCTACGGTATTCCAAACTGTACATTCCCAGCTCCTCCAATCTGTCCTCATATTCCAGATCTTGTGTTACTCTAATACATTTGGTTGCCCTTCTCTGAACTCTCTTAAGTGCTCTAATTTCCATTTTTCCACCTGGGGCCCATAACTGGGCACAGTAGTCTATAGGGGGTCTAACCAGGGAAGTATAAAGGGGGACTATAACCTCCCTGTCTCTACTTCTGATATGTCTTCTAATGCGGTTTAGGATACTGCTCACCTTTTTGACAACTTAATTGCAGTACATTTTACAGCTTCTTAGATCATTAGAAATTCTGACTCTCGGGTCTCTTTTGTCCGTAGCTTCCCTCAATGTTATTCCATTTAAACTATACCTATGCTTAAGATTTTTTGTACCCAAATGCATTACAGTGCATTTGCCAGCTTTAAAAGTGAGTTTGTAGTTGCCCATTCTTCCAGTTCTCCCAGGGCTGTTTGAAGTATGCCTGCATCCTTGCTGTTGTTTACCTGTAGGCCCTGCCCAGTGTCGTCTGCAAATTTAGACACCCGGATCTCCTCCTTGGGTTTCATAGAGGATATATAGATATTAAATAAGCTTGGCTCCAGAATAGAATCCTGTCAGACCCAACTAGTAACCTCTGACTAGTCTGAATAAGTACCTCTAATGCACACTTTTTGCTTGCTATCAGTCAACCAAGAAGAAATTCACTTGCTGATGTTACCCCGGGATGCCATGTTCGATTAGGGCATCAATTAGTTCCCCATGTGGGACTTTATCGAATGCCTTAGAGAGGTAAAAAAAAATAACATCTACTGACATTCCTTCATCCAATACACTACTAGCCTTGCCATAATACTCTGGGAGATTTGTCTGGCAGGAGCATCCTTTGGTGAAGCTGTGCTCTGTATGGACAACATCCACCCTATCCTGCATATATTGTATCATACAGTCCTTAATGAACCCTTCCAAAACCTTCCCAAAAACAGCTGTCAGGCTTATAGGCCTGTAGTTTCCTACTTCATGTTTGAAACCCTTCTTATGTATTGGTACCACCTCTGCTAGTCTCCATACATCTAGCACTTCTAATTCTAGGGATGCCTGGAATATAGCTGTAATAGGGCATATCATCTCGTTATCCAGTTCCCTGATAATTCTGGGATGTAGCCCATCTGGTCCTTAAGCTTTGTTTTGGTCCAATTTGAGTAACCTCTCTCTGATATTACTATGGTCAATAGTTAGACAAGGTTTACCCGTTGCTGGTAGGTGATATTTGGTACTGCTGGAGTTATCATTGTAGACTGATGTAAAGAAGTTGTTGAATTTTGTGGCCATTTGTCCATTTTCAGTAACAGATGAGTCATCCTCATTTTTAAGTGGTCCAATAATTTTAATCTCTCCCCTTTTATTATTTATATAAAAATAAAAGGATTTGTGGTTATGTTTAACTTTGCTGACTAGATGTAGCTCATGATTTTTTCTAGACTGGGAAATCACCTTCTTTACTTGCTTAAGAGTTTTGTGATATATATTCCAGCAGGTCACATGTCCACTTTTCTTGGCCCTTACATATGGCTTATTCTTTCTGTTAATACATTTTTTAACTGCAGCTGACATCCATGCAGGTGATGCTCTAGGTTTGTTATATTTCTTTCTACGAGGCACATGCTTGTTTACTGTTATTGTAATTTTGTTTTCAAAAAAGGCCCACACCTGGTGCAATGTAAAATCCCTAAAATCCTCTTCCCATGCCCATTTTGCCAAATCCCTATGCATGCTATGAAAGTCAGCCTTATGGTAATTGTAGATAATGGAGTCCCCCATGATTTTGCCTATCTCATTTACTAGAGTAAAGCTAACCTTGTTATGGTCGCTTGATCCAAGTGGGGTTGAGACTGTACAGTTTTGTATAGTTTTAGTCATATTACAGAGGGCTAGTTCCAGGATGTGATCCCCTCTAGTATTTTCATCCACATATTGCTGTAGCCCTGCCAAATTCAAGAGTTCCATATAATGGAGCTCTTTAGCTGAGTTGGTGGTGTGGTTAACCCAGTCAGCACCAGTCAGATTTGTTTTAGATGTTGTAGTTGTAAACTTGCAAAATGTAGTTCATTTGGAAGCAGATTACTAATGGTGCATCCTAGCAAATGCAACATGTTGCCCTGTTGGCTCAATGCATTTTGTTCGGAATAACATCTGCCCCATCTAGAGCCCAATGATGTGGCAGCTCCCGCAGGTGTGCTGTCCTAGTCCCATAAGGACCGACTGAAAAGGCCTCAGACCTGTGCCAGCAGCCAGAGCACTCCCAGTCTCCTTGACTAAACTTCTTCACTTGAGTTGCATTTTGCATTGCTGCCCAAGAAAGTGCACTGCTTTCTCACCTCGTGGCTCGTGCAGTGCCTCCCTCTCTCTCTCACTACTCATTGGAGAACTGGAGGAGAGTTGGTGTCAAGGAGATTTAGTTGGCTGAAGTGAATGTTTAAGATTACATGTTGTCCAGTACTCCTGTACACAAATCCCCCCCCCAAAAAGGATGAGGATTGGGGGTTGGGACAGAGACTCTACTTTAGTGTGTCAGGCAAGCCTTGGAATCGACAACTTCAGGCAAATGCAACTCCATTGGATTATGGCTTCAATTCAGGGCAATTGCAGCTAAATGCAACTGCACTGAATCACAACCCATGATTCGGATGGCCGACAGTGGCTCCGGGGGCAGGCTCAGCACATTCACACTGTAAGCATTATGGCACTGTGAACACACAACAAGGAAGTCAATGTAATGCAGGGCTTTACACATCAAAGAAAAGAGCTATGCCACTATTGGTGTGGCTCTGTTCTTTGATAAGTTGGCCAACTCTGCCCCAGCAACAGAAACTGAAACATCCCCAGCCTGCCAACCCATTGGCCTGCCACTTGCTATGGAGCTCTCCATTGTGCACACCCCTCTCACACCCCTGTATAACACCTCTTATGTTAATGAGTTCATCTGTGCCTGCGCACCACGACAAACTCTAAAATGGATTGACTTATTTGCCAGAACAGACAGACCATACAAGTTGATCTCAGTCCAGCTGGACCAGCCAATCTGATTTTTATCATCTTGGTCCAGTCCTGGTACAACAGTCCTGATTTCACCCATACAAGAATGTTTGTAGCCTCCTAGATCACTTGAGCATTGCTTTTGTTGTTTAAGTTGCCACAAGGATCCCAGCAATGGGAACACACCACAGATGACCTGAAACAGTTGTAAAATGGCATGTTTCTGTGCAGCTTGATGTTTGTTCAATAAGCTACTGGACAAAGGAAGCAGTAGGAACAGAAAATAGTACTTTTTTAAAATGCTTTGCTGTTAGTTTAACAGTCTGCTGGCAGGGTTTCAGGTCACGGTTTTCAGCGGAAATACAATCAACAATACTTCAGTAGGTTTCAGTGTGTGTGTGTGTGTGTGTGTGTGTAGGGGGGGCACCTAAAGGTCACAAAAAATTAAAGTTAGACTGGAAAGGACAAGAATTCCACTAAGTCAATTTTCAAACTTTTTTCTATGTTAATTACTTTTCAAAAAAACAAGTCTGTGTAAGACCTGTCAACTGCCAGAAAAACTAGAAGCACAAAAACTGAACACTGCAGAGTAATGGGGGTGCTCTTCAAATACTGAAAATGTATCTGTTGGTTGCACACCACTTTCAAAAGAATCCTAAGTTATTATCTCATAACTATGAGTAGTCCCCCTATCTAGTCTGCATTGACAACAACCACCAATATAAAGGTAGAGGTGCTGCAATGTATGGGTTCAGTGCTGCCTAAAGTATAACGGAGTCAGTGCTAACATAGTCCCTGATTAATTAATTAATTAATTTATTTTACTTTATTTATTTAGTTTTGTTGACTGGGTAAGTGTACTAGACAAATTCTTGCCTATTTTCAGGCATGACTTCGGGGGAGGGGGATACAGATGAATGCCAACTGACCTTGAACCAGATTAAGTTGTTGGTGGTATTTTCAGTGAACAGGGGGAAATTCTTTTTGAGAAGTGCCATGGGATCTTTAACATCCAGTGGAACTACCACCAGAACAGGCAGATGGGACCTCGGTTTAATGCCTCATCCGAAAGACAGCACCTCAGGAGTGCAGCACCTCCCTCATTCTGCACTGCAGTGTCACTATTGGGATATTAACCCAAGTGCCTGGTGTGGGGATAGAACCCCCAACCTTCTGAAATCTCAGCCTCAGAGGTGAGTGTCACTGACTGAACACTTCATTTGCATAGAATTTAGCTGGGGTCATGGGGGTATCCTGAGAAATAAATGACAGACCACCACAACAATATTCAAAAATGCAGGCATCAGTATCAGGGGTTGTTGAGTGCTTTTTTCTGGGGTAGGTCATACTGACAGTTTTCTAGTTAATGTTATCTTTCACCTCACACAGCAGCCAAGAAGTCAAACTGTCCAAGGTTTACTGTAACTACTAAGTTAAACTCATCTCCAGGCATCCTAACAGATCAGCCTTATGGTACTGCTAGGCTCCCATCTCCCATCCCCACAACATACACACCTTAGGCAGGTAATTCTCAAGAACTACCATTCCCTCTTTAGCTAATCATTTAAAACACATAGCTTTCCACTAGACAGCTCATAAAATAAAATGAGCAATCAGTTCTGGATATGAAATCTGAAAGAAAAGTCCACTCTGATTTTTGTCTTACCTGGCCGCCATTCTTGTCAGAAAGGCACTGAAGGGATCAAATGGACAGGGAACGATGACCAATAAAGCTGGAGAAGGCACCCCAAAAGCAGGGTGACTTCTTGCTCTTACCCACCTCCCTACCCCATTGATTATCAGCTGAGTGCCAGAGGCTCTCAGACTGAGAAAGGCCAGTGGAACCACTCACTGCAAACAAGGGGGAGTTGCTCAGTGCGACTGCATCTTTGCAACTAGTTACTGGCTTGCATAACAATAACTATCATGTTACATATACTGTGTCATGTTTAGAAAACATTTAACATATGCCAGGTATTCTATTGTCTTATTTTTGCATTATGTTTAAATTTTTGTGTAAAGGCAATGTCTAGATGCCACCCCCTGCAAATAGTGGTCAAGTCCGTAGGATTTGGCTCCGGGTTTACATTGGACTAACTCTGTATTATTCTGGGCTCTTTTAGTATGACCGATGGCTGACGTGATGACCAGATGGCTACGTTAGTGTAGTCAGAGTCGACAGCAGGACTTTTGATTTAGGGGACCCCATTTACTGCTGATGGCTGTGACAGTAACTATTGCTGCTGGATTGGATACTATGGACAGGTACAGTGAGACATCGCCTAAACAAACAAAAAACAGGCAGCATCAGCAGGAACCTGATGGTACATAGGGTCAGTATTGGATTCTACACAAGAAAGAGGAAACTGTGTGATTTAACTAGGGTTACCACCTTTTAAAAAGTCCGAAGTAGGACATTTCATAATGAAACATGACTATTCACAGGACACAACAAATTTATTTTATCTAAATAATCAGAACTACAAACAACTGTTATTGCTTTATTTACTTAGCAGGGCAGCCACCCAAACTAGTACTGTTCTGAAGAAAAACAGGACAGGTGCTAACCTTAGATTTAACTTATGTACAAGCATTTGTCAATGCTGAATGTTCACTGTGTGTACTGGTGCCATGGGGGGGGGTTGGATACAGAATTTCAGCCAGGATCTAAACAGAACACAGGTGTGGGGAGGATAGCAGCAGTGGGAGGAAGTGGGAGGGAGTGATTTGCTGGAGGGGGACCTCGGACAGGAAGACAGGAGCAGTGGGCAGGCTCAGCATGTTCACACTGTAAGTGCTAAGGCAGTGTGAACGTGCAACCAGGAAGTCAGTGTAACACATCAAAGGACCGCACCACGCCACTATTGGTGCAGCTCTGTTATTTGAAATGTTGGCCAACTCTGCCCAACAACAGAAAATAACTCATCCCCAGCCTGCCAACTCATTGGCCTGCCACTTGCTATGGAGCTCACCATTGGGCGCACCCCCCTCACACCCCTGTATAGCACTGCTCATGTCAATGAGTTTGTCTGCGCCTGCATGTCACGACAAACTCAAAAATCAGTATGGCTTTAAAAATCTAGTTCAGTTCTTTCTCAGTTATCATCAATCAACTTTATTGTAATTAGTGATGGACGTGTTTGGGCTTATTTTGTCATGATCACTTTTATATAAGCATCGAAGTCTTCCTCTTTCATCATCTTGCAATGGTGCTGCCTATGGAATTTACAGAGCTGGGAGATTGGGAAGAGATAGGGAAAGGGAATGACTATGAGGAGGCTCAGGCTGTGAAAAAAATGCAGCACTTGCATGGCAAACACACTATAAAAGTCTTAACATTCTGTCACTAAAATGCTGGGCAATTGTACTAAACATGTAGGAAAATGATTGACAGTAGACTTAATAATTTGGGGCACATCAGCACACAGGGAGAAAGAAACTCAAAACACTGGAAGCTTATGATTTATGAGCATTCCACCCCTGGTCACAGCTTAAACACTACTGTAGTTGGAAGCCTTAATGATAGGGTGACAATGACTCACATTGAGTCTTTTGTGGTATCCCCACCTTGCACCATGTCTTTGCAGGTCTTAAAGAGCTGTTAAATACCTAGCTGTGTGACACAATGAAGGAGATTAGCATGTTGACTACAGCCTTCTAATGCAAGGAGTTTTTTTTTAATTTCATTGGCAACCATGTAATATTCATTAGCTGAGATGGATAAGTAGAAGGTCAGCTGCACTGGTCTAGGCTTCACACTTCCCAGACAAGTAAAGCAATGTTAAAATCCAACTTGCTTCTGATATGAAATCTTCCTTTTTTCACCCCTGGCCCAGATCCATGACAGTCGGTTGACAAATTCATTGTCGACTGACTGTACAGTGACACATTTATGTCAACCGATTTTGCAGTCTGCATAAAAGCAGTCACTTCAGACTGTGTTTTCTTTGGGGGTCTTTGCCCCTGAACACCCATGCAAGGGACTCTGCCCCCCATGCCCCACTGTAACTGAACAAATCAACTCCAAGATGGAGTTGATTTAGGAAGGGGGGGTACAAGACCCACAGAAAGCAGTGATGGGGTCCCATGCTGACACTACTGCAACCTATTGCTGTTGTTGGTGTAGTGTCAATCAAGATTAGTAGTGTGCAATGCTTGTGAAATTCACTCCTTGAGTTAATTTGTGGATTTTGCAAAATTTGAGGAGCATTTTTGTGAAATTCACTGCTGCAAATTTTGTGGATTTAGTTGTGGAGTGTGAAATTTCACCTGTGAATTTCACATTACACCCATGAAATACACGCTTTGCATTAATAAAAGGCAAATTTTTCCAAAGATTTCTCATAAATCATGCGAATTGAAGTTTTGGAGTGTTCCAAAAACTCTACGAATTCTGCGAAGTGTGAATTTTAGGCAATTTGCATGAACTTTGCGAGTGAAGTTTAACTTTGTAACACCTCTAGTCGAGGTAAAATTGTCACCATAGGGAGTGCATACCCCCGGCCCTGAAAGTTTCAGTGATCTCTTCAGAAATTATCTTGAAAACCTCAACTCCACTCTCAAAGGTAACATAGTCCTCACAGCAATGCACTGTAAAATATGTCTTATTAAGCCATTGAAAACAACCAAAACATCAGGCCCATAACAATGCACTGCATCAGTGTCAGCAACTGCCAGTCATTTGGTATATAATAGAGGGAGAATAACTTTAAGATACAGCTTGCACATCAGCAAGTGCTGGCAGTTGGCAGATAGAGATGGTGGCAGATAATAGAGGGAAATTAAATTGAGAAAGGACAGTATACCATACAGAAGGTGAGGATGGTGGTCCCAGATAATATAGGGGAGGATAATAGAGGGAGCGCTGTACTCATTAATAACTAAATAGACAGATTACCATGTCTTACATTGTGTTGCACGATAGACAACCTCTATAAATCTGCCTGCCCTGCAGCACTGCACTCAAGTCAAGATGTTGCACTGTACAAACTTTTCATCCTCTGTATTTTGAAATCAGACAGCTCCAAATGAACAGCTGTCTGTCCATCCAACACCTTCCCCCATCCTTCTGCTGAATAAGCACTAAGATTCTGTAAAGGTGCTGTGTGTAAAACTTGACACAAGTCTTACGGAAACCACATCCATTGCAGTTCATGTAGCACTGTGGTTGCAGCAGCGGTTGGTGGGATCATACAGACTAGGTGGGCCAAGCAGTCCTTATCTGCTGTCAAAGTCTATGTTTCTATGTATCTATGCCAACAGTGACGGTGTGGGGACTAGCAGGGGTCACAACCTTATTATGACCAGGTAGGGTGTGGCATCAGGCAGTCAGCTCTTCTATACAACCTTTATAAGTTAAAGCATGTCATAAAATACTGTACCCAATGCAATCTGTTCCTTTGCAGTCTGGATCAGGTTAGCCACCTATGGTTTCATGGTCCAGAAGGAGGGGTCCACCAATTCCAAAATCCATGCCTAATGGCAAAGCAGTGTAGAAAGTGCTACCGTAGCCATGACTGCACCAGTTTGTGTTGCGTAATGTTGATGAATAATTACTTGTATCATTGGCATCTCACTGCAGTGCAGCATTTCAGCAGGTGGTGGCAGTGTGATGTGTCATTATTATAGAAAGGGTCTCACAAATGCTGCAATGTGATTCGCTGTTATGATTCCAACAGCCTGACAAATTTTCACTGTGTTACACTGTCATGTACAGACCTATCATCACCACCATGGGAAGTCAACATAGAGTAATGCACCCCACAAATGCTTCATAGATACATAGTAATTGTCGGCAGATAAGGACCTCTAGGCCCACCCAGTCTGCCTGTATGCATCCACTGACTATAAGTGATCAATGGCTTTTCATCACTCCCTCTTCACACAAGGTTCCCTTGGATTGTCCCAGGTGTGTTTAAACCCCTCCACTGTACTTGCCCCCACCACCTCTTCTTGACACAGGCTTTGTAAATAATCAAATCATTCTATTTGCTTTTACCGGTACCTTCCAGTGTCAGACTTGCTCACTTGTCACTCTAGCCCCTGCACTTCGGGTGCAAATAACCCTTCGCCAGGGTACCGGTAAAAGCAAATACAATTTTTTGATAATTTACAAAACCGGTGTTTAGAAGCATCTGTGGAGTGGAGTGCATTACTCTTTGTGGACTTGGTCTTTTCTGGGTTTAGGCAACCCCCTTGGAATGCATCCCCCTCAACTGCAGCTCGCAGCTATGAACTTTGTACTCATATCATCATGGCGCAGGGATTGTTCCTGTCAGAATTCCATCCTCTACCACTGCTGAATGTCTGGAATGAGGCATTTGTCTAATTCAGAAGCAGCATTCATAAACTGTTGTTGAATGAACTATTTTATTAAATATCACCCTGAAAATGAGGAAAACATTCAAAAACTGTAATTTTTACCATTTTAATGTGAATTGTTTTTTAATAGCAACAAGGCACTCCCTGGAGTTTGATTAACAATCAGCCACTCACCCACTGGGGCAATATGGCACTCAGATGCATCTCATGTCAAATTATATCCCTAGGGGTTGATTAACAGCCTGTGAATTTAACCCCTTGTCATGCCTTATTGTGGAACCCACTCACTGGTGGGGTGACTGTATTGTGATCCCTGCCAGGCTGCTAACATTGAATGGCTACTGGAGTGAGTAGGAGTGTGGGATCCTCACAGCCTTCATAGTTACAGCACAGTGTTCAAAGGAATAGTATACAAATGAGTATGAGATGAATGCATGAATAATGTGATGAGGCTGGAGACAGTCCAGAGAAGGGTGACTAAGATGTTATCGGGCTTGCACCACAAAATTTGTGAGGAGATGTTAAAGGGACCACCTCAGTATGTACATGCTGAATACTAGGAGGTGGTGAGGGGACATGATATAAACATTCAGGTGCCTCTAAGGCATAAACAAGGTGTGGAGGGGAGACATCTTCCAGTACAGGAGGAATGCAAGAACGAGGAGGAATGACATGAAACTGGAAGGTGACAGGTTAAGAGGGAATGGGAGGATGTTTTTTCTTCACACACAGAGTAGTGGACATATGGAATGGTCTGCCATAGGAGGTGGTGGGAGTGGGACTGAAGTGAGGACTGTGATTGGGTTTAAACATGCATTGGACAGGCATGGGGGGACCATGCAGGTAGCACAGAGGGAGGGTCAGAAGCTTTACAAAGCTTATATGCAGACTGTATGGACAGGGTTGTTCTTATGTGCTGAGTCTGTAGACAATTTGTTTATGTTTCCATGAGTCTATGGAAGGAAGGAATTCCCTGCCCAGGATCCAAAGCTTGTCAATTTACACCACAGAGCAGAGGTAGGAAGAGCTGATGAGGTGCTGACTAACTCATTTGGTGGTGGAGCACACAGACAGCATGCAATAAGTAAGTGGCAGTGTTGGACTGATGTCTGTCTGTCAGAATTCATCTCTCTGACTCACACACACACACACACACACACACACACCAGTTCACCTCACACACAGCACTCACTATATAAGTGCTGATAGTTGTACAGTAAATTATGTTGAAACTGCATATTTCTTTCTGTACTGCAGACCATACTGAACCATTGGCAGCAGTCCAACCAGCACAGGGACAGTGGGGGTCCGAGTCAACCACCAAAAGGGCATTAAGCAAGTGCACAAAAAATTGTGTGCTAAAAATTAGGAAGGCACTTGCCAAATTGGCAGAGAAGGAGAAGGAGAAGGAAGATCCATCTTCAGCATTGAGCATGAGTGTGTCACAGGCCAGGCCAGCAGAACAACAGCAGCAGACTGAGCTACAGTCAACCATGGCATCATTGCCCACCCAGTCACAGATGGTTCAGAAGGGCATAAGGGAGAGGAAGACCACCCTGAGTAAGAAACAATATGCTGCTCTGTGGGCTGGCCTGGAAAGAGTTGAAGCAAGACTGGAAAGGGTGGAGGAGATGCAGAAGCAACTCTTGCACCTGCTGAATTCCAGAAGGAAGAGGAGGGCACAGCCAAGGCTAGTATCATCAGGTAGCAGATGCCAGCACTAACCGTGGCACAGCATGTAGTGTGCAGTCAGCCACCAGTTATTCCAGTCATGCTGGATTGAACATTTTGTAAATAGTTTCTGATTTGTATTAATGTCAATTTAAGATTTCTAATGACTGACTTGTTCTATTTTTTATTTTTTTTTGCATGTACTGTATAACAGTTTATAGTTATTTGGATGTTCCTGTTTGTTCTACAAGTTCTGTATTTGTTGTTTCACAAATTATTCATTGCTATATAAACATTTTGTTATTGACACCACACTTCCTTGTCAGTCATGTGCTCCTTATAGTGCAATAAAGGTTGCTTTTGGGGGGATGATCTCTCACTTCCTGTTTTGGAGGCGAGGTGCCTGCACATCAGCGAACTGTGAGACATAACAAACAATATCAACCTGGGCCAAACAGTCGAGTATTGGATCATTGAACATTCACATTTTTTGATTCTCTCACTTAAATTTTTGTTTGGTGGGGGGGGGGATGGCCATGATCATCAGCCAACTTGAAGAGTAACAGGTAACTGTCTGAGTGTTTCCCCCAGAAAGTGGTGCACCACGACATGATTCACATCAAAAAAAGTAAGGGACAAGCCAACATGTGTCCAGTCACTTTTTTGGTATTCTGGGTTTTTGGGGAGGGAAAGGGCCATGAACATCTGCCAACTTGGAGAGTAACTGGTCACAACATGCAGAAACTGGACTTGATGACCTTCAGCGACATCAGCATCCTCTTCTAATACAGCTGTACAAAGCACATCCCTGCAGGCACTGGACACATGTAGACCTGAAAAGATAAAAATACAAACAGTTGCAGAAACAAATGAAAAACATGTCATCAGTTAGCAGCGTTGCTGTCGGTCATCCTGGGAGGCAGGAACCATGGGACAAACATGTATGATATGATTATTGTCTCCCAAAGTAATCTGCCAATCCTCACTGTCTAATCAGCCACCACAAATGGTCTGCTCCCTCGGCGGCCCACACACTCTGTACCCCACCCCCACCTGCCTTGCTGTCTGTCTGTAACTGCAACTGTACCATCTCAACATAATAACAATGAAAATATAAGACATAAAAAAACATGCAATGTTTCAGAATTAACAAAACATTACTACTCACCTTGGCACTACTCCTGTACACACCATGAAACCACTGGGGGCAGGGCCTGCGCAGTAATGGATGATCCCATCAGCAGCACGAGCAGCAGCAGTGGTAGCAGCAACAATAAAGTATTAGGGAGGAAGACCAGAAAGGGAAGCACAGTGATAGTTGCAGAAACACAAGACAAGAATGGATTGACATCCTTTAGCTGAGGAACAGCACCTGTTGAATAGGAAAAGCAACAATGCAAACATACTCACTACATTTATCTAATCTATGTGCATCACAACTGATCTGCATGTATAGCAGCTACACCTCCACCACTACTGATTCCATTGTCCCAGCCCCAGCCCCCCTTCCCCAGCTCCCACTGGCCAACTGCCACCTACCTTAAAGACCAAATGAATGTACACTAAAAGATGAACTAAAACCAAAATTACAAGCTTTCACTGAAAGCAATATTAGAAAGTACTTACTTGGCCTGTTGCGATAGTTCCACCAAAAAGTTTGCACAGTTTTTCGCTGATAAGGTTGCCTCCATCAGGAAAGAGATCATCCAGTGCCTCCCCATTGGTCCTTGCATTGATCAACCGAGTGGTACAGTTACCCAGGTGACCTGATCTATCTTCAGCCTGTCATCAGTCACTGATATTGTGAGGATCATCCAGACTCTGCGTCCAACCTGTTGTTGTTTGGACCTGGGTCCAACTCACTTTCTTGTAGGGTGTGTTGAGGTCATTGACCTGGTCCTGGCTGGGATAGTGAGGAGTTCTTTGGAGAGAGGGATCTTTTCAGACCCCTTAAAGGAGGCAGTTGTTTGGCCCCTCCTGAAAAAGGCCTCCCTAGACACTGACTTCACAGCTAACTACAGACCAGTCTCTAACTTGCCTTTTATGGGCAAAGTTATTGAGAAGGTGGTCCCTCTGCAACTGGAGGGTCATTTGACCAGCCACAATATTTATGACCCTCTACAATCAGGTTTCAGGAAAAGGCATAGCACTGAGACAGCCCTGGTTTGGATACTAAACGATCTCCAGATGGCCAGAGATTGGAGATCCCATACCATTTTGGTTCTTCTTGATCTCTCAGCAGCTTTTGATACTGTGGACCATGGGGTGTTGCTCAAGCACCTGCAACTCTTCTGTGGACTGGGGGGGCAGTCCTCAGTTGGTTTTGATTGTTCCTCGAGGGCAGATCTCAAAGGGTGGTGTCAGGGATTTATTACTCGGACCCTCATGAGCTGCCCTGTGGGGTGCAGCAGGGCTCAGTGCTGCCCCCCCATGTTGTTCACAGTATATATGCTACCATTGGGAGACATTATAAGATGATATGGTCTGGGTTTTCACTGCTGTGCAGATGATTCTCAGCTACACATGTCTTTTGTGCCCGGCCAGGAGAAATATAATGTCACAGTTTAACAGCTGCTTGACTGAGATTCAGGATTGGATGAGTACCAGCTGAGTGAGGCTACACCAGGGAAAAACAAAGGTATTGGGTGTGGACCCAGATCATAGGTTAGCCAGGACAGTGGTGGGACAGCCCTCTGGATTAGTGCTGTGAGGAATACCACAAACTGTCTCGTACGAGGTGCGTAACCTTGGCATGATTTTTGATGAGAGCTTGACCTTGAAGGCTCAAGTGTTGGCCATAGTCAAATCTTCCTTTCGTCATCTTAGGAACATAGTTAGGGTGAAACACCTGGCTCTGACTGAAGAGCTTCCCACTCTGCTCCTCACTGTTGTCACCACTCATCTGGATTAGTGTAATGCCCTCTACCCAGGACTACTGGGCATTGATATCCACTGCTTGCTGCTGGTGCAGAATGTGATGGCCAGGTTGTTGACTGGAGCCCCTGGATCCAAGCATATAACACCTGTGCTGCATGAACTGCACTGGCTGCCAGTACAGTGGTGGATAACCTTCAAGGTCACGTTGCTGATCTATAAAGCCTTACATGTTCAGGGACCACAGTACCTGCAAGAACTTCTGTCCCCTTAATGCCCCTCCCACCCACTCCGATCCTCCAATGAGGGATTGCTAGAGATACCCAGGGTCTGTTTGAAAACATCTGGAGGAAGAGCATTTGCTTTTATGGCTCCTGTGTAATTCTCTACCTCGTTGGATACAAGATAGACTGACCATGGAAGGTTTTAAAACAACCCTTGAAACCAATTTATTTAACCAGGCCTTTTCTGATTCCTGAGGGCCTATATTAGTCTGCTGTTGATAAAGAAGAAAATGTATGTATTTGAATTTTATGTATATTTTAATTTCATTTCATTCATTCTTTGGCAACTGGGTAAGGGCATTGGACCAAAGGTCACTTTTCAGGCCAGACCGGGACAATTATAATATACAGAACTTATATAAACAAACAAAAATAAGCAATTCTCAAATTACAATCACACACAGATTTCGATAACAAATAATGCTTCAATCTTGATTTAAAATTGGAAAAGATGGAGCAAGCCTAATTGATTTTGGAAGTGTATTCCAATAAGCAGGTGCAGCAATTGAGAAAGCCCTTGCGCTAGCCTTCAAACGATACCTAGGGACAAAATAAAAGGGATCATCAGCTGCCCTCAAGATAGAGAGTAGTTCTCTCCATGCAACTAAACTAGAGAGAGGAAAAATAGAGCCAAAGTGAAAACATTTGTACATCAAACAACTTACTGAATACTCCACTTGACAGCTGTGGGAAACCAACCCAGCCCAGAGTACAGACTACATCGATGAGTTCTATTTGGAGCACCCAAAATGAATCTACATATATTATTGTAAACAACAGATAATGCATGCATTTCTTTAGCCCCCATATTGTAAGAAACAGTAGATATATAATCGTTATGAGGAAGAAGAGACTCAATGGCAATAGCCAACCTTGTATCTTGAGAGAAGTAAGACTTGAATTTATATAATACCCCGATTTTTTTATTTACTTTTTTTATTGTCTGCTGGTACCTTTAAAGAAAATGTCTAGCAGGGATCCAAAAGTACAGTATATCAAGATACTTAAACTGAGATATGTGTTCCAACACCCCCCACATGTGAATCAGATATCACCAGTTTAGGAAAATCCTCCAACATAGCTTGTGTTCCAAAGAGCATGACTTTAGTTTTGCCTGAGTTCAAAATCATCTCATTTTTTTAACCAACAGCAGACATTACCAAAGTCTCTTTCTAGGGATTTGTATAATGATGGAGATTTCATGTACATGTTGATTTGATGTATTTTAGCGATTGTAAGGGCACCCTGAGGTCTGGAAGGGTGCTTTTTAAAAATAAAAATATGATGATGATGATGATGATGATGAAACCACAGGGCTGGCATAGTAATTGAGGATCCTATGAGCAGCACAAGCAGCAGTAGTGGCAGCTGAGGCAGTGCTGAAGGAGAAACCACACAACAGTTGCACAAACACAACTTCTTGCCAAATAAACTAGCACTGGCTTCATAATTTAAAACCATTCCATGAGTGCTGAGGTTTCTTTACCATATTGTGTGTCTCTGAGCTGGCAGCTCTGCTCGTGCACTGCCACTTCCAGTGCTCACCTTACATTTTACTTTCATTCTACAACAGAAGCAAGATTTCCATTGTTTTGTCAATGCACAACACCAGCAATTAGGTCAGACCACCAAGTAATTTAGAACATACTGTAACTTTCCTAATCTAAATTCAGGACAATTTCTCTGAGCATGCAGCAGGTACTCCACCACTACTGCCCCCACCAGGCCACTGATCCACCTCCTTCAAAGTAATTCTGAATCTATCTAAACTTATTCCAGTGTTTCTGATTGATATGTCTTGAAATGAAAAAGAAAAACATGACAATCTTTAATACATGGAGTGGGCAGTAGAGTACATCATGTCATCAACCAGTGGGACACCAGAAGTTGAAAATCAGTGATAACAACTAGAAATGATTAGCACGCACATGCAGTTTGGCAAATAAGCATGCAATGTGTCATCATACTGAAATGTTACATGGGTCATTATGACTTATAATCACAATGAGTACACAAACAGTTACACAACTGAATGAATTTCTACTCACCTGTGTGGCAGGGGAAAAGGGTGTGAGGCGCTGAGGTCTCAAATTGGGTAGCATAACAGTCAGTCAGAGAAACATGCATGTAGCAGGAAATGGTCTTCTCTTCTATTATGGTGCAGCTGCTCTTCAAAGAACCACATTGACCATGACTGGTCATAAATCAACAATTAACATTATTAACAGGTCTTGTCTCTGGGCAGTGCAGCAGAAGTCAGTAACAATGTAATCATCAGTCAATTAATCAGGGCATGACATGCAGTGTCCTGACATGAAAACATTTTCTCAGGTCTCCTTTTCTGAGTTTGTAGTCTCATCTCATAATTTAGTTGATGGTACCTATTGTTCTTACACCAAACATGGGTTACTTTATGGAAGGTGGACAGCTCCTAAGTCCTGACGGACAGTGCTTGTTCATGGCTTTATAGTAATAACTTCTGGCTTGCAAGCACATCTATCACCATAGGCCAAATGTGAGGCGAGACAATAGCAATTTAGTATTGATGCCATAACTGCAGAGTAGACAGTGCAAGTCACAACCTATATTCAATATTTTCAGTACTAACAAATTTTATTATGAATTTTTGAAAGGATGGTGTAAGTGGTGTTTATAGTTAGAGATGGGCCAAGTAGCCCCAATTCACTACGCAAAGTGATTTGTGGAGTGAAGACAAATTTGCAGAGTGCCTAGCAACGCGAATCGGAGTACTTCACATTATAATGGGCAACGTGAAGTCCATTGGAAACAATGACTTCACTTTACTCCGCCTTCCCAAACCACTACACCACCAATTCTTAAGGTGAAGTACATTGAAAACAATGTACTTCACCTCACTTCGCCTTGTTTTTAAGCTCCAAAGGTGAAGTTTGCAGTGATTTATGGGATTTCAGGTCACATGGGCTCTAAATTGTTCTGCACAGCCTCTGTTTGGGGTAGAGTGTGTAGGAAGCTGTAGGAGACAGTCTGCTTGGAGAGCTCTCTGCAATTCAAACCTTCTAAAAGCTGTTAAAAAAGCATTTTTGGGTCCCTTTTTACTGAAACTTTAGTTCATCAATTGTAGGAAACCCTCCTGTGCTCATATCATTGAGTGTTTATTGTTTGTGTGTAGATTTTGAATTTTATGCACAACATTCAGTCTGTGTACTGAGAGACAGTGGAAGTATGCTTTGGAGGAGGGGTGTATCTGTGGTGTAGGTAGATTAACTTGGAAAAAAAGACAGTTATTTCTGTTTTGGTGATATTTTTCTTATAACTGTGTTAATGTACACACAGTAATATTTTCAATAATTCTTGCCTATTTTTTTCTGATTGTTGTGGTGCATCGGTGCATAATTTTAGTTTGTTTAAAATATGTGGTCATATTAATGAAGTTTTCAAATTGCTACGCATTACTTACAGTGTGTTTGTGTGACGCGTGTCATCAAATCAGACACCTTTTATTGGGCCACATAGTAATTTCAGCAATGTGAACCTGTGATCCACTGCAGCTGTGTGATTTTTGTACTTCTTTGTGGTATCTTTACTGGTACTAGTAATAGTGACTTTTACTGCAGCAATGCAGTACACTGTCCCCCCATGGCCTGCCCCAACCAGCAAAGGTATTCTTTTCCAGATTTGAATTTCTGATGGTGAGCACTGGTTAGATGTTTTACCTTTGTATTATAAGCCTGCTTTGTAGTACCTCTCCAGGTTTCACCACCCCACCATTGTACTCATTGATACGTGTTTTTAAGTCGGGGAGTTTTAAGATTCAGCTCATCAGGGAAGTACAGCAATAGGCATTCATGTTCCTAATATGGTTTCATATTGGTTAACTCACACCATTGACACTAAATCATGTTCTTCATTTTCACGGTCACAAATGCAGTCACAAATCATGATTCACGATCACGACACGCATCACATTCATTTTTTTTCTAGTTACTTGGATGCATTGTAAGCCTGTTTTGTAGTATCTCTCCAGGATTTATGACCCTACCATTGTACTCATTAATACGTGTTTTCAAGTTGGGGAGTTTTGTGCTGCAGCTCATCAGGGAAGTACGGCCATAGGCATTCACATTCCTTCCTGTACAACACATGAGTTTCAGTACCATAAGTAGTGGTGGGCAAAGTGGCCCCAATTCGCTCCACAAAGTGATTCATGGAGTAACGTGGAACCCACAGAGTACTCCACAATGTGAAGTGGAGTACTTCACTTCATAATGAGGAATGCAAAGTCCATTGAAACCAATGACTCTGCGTTATTCCACCTTCCCCTAACCACTTCTCCACCAATTGTAAGGTGAAATACATTTGAAATCAATGTAATTCACCTCACTTTGCCTTGTAATTGAGCTCCAAATGAAATTATGCATTGATTCATGAGACTGCAGGTCACATGGGCTCTAGATTGTTCTGCACAGCCTCAGTTCTGGCCTGGGTAGTGTGTGTGTAGTGGTAGCTGGAGACAGTTTGCTCTCAGAGCTCTGCGACTCAAAACCTCTAAAAATTGTTTAAAATGTCTTTTTGGGTAATTTATTTTGCTCGAAATTTACTAGGAACCCCTTCTGTGCTCATGTTATTGAGTGATTATTGTTGTGTGTGGATTTTAGATGTTAATTTAGAACAGTCAGTCTGTGTATTGTGAAGTGTGCTTTGGGGGAGGGGCGTAATTGTGGTGTAGGTACATTAACTGGGAGAAAACGGTAGTCTTTCTGTTTTGGTTATATTTTTGTTGTATAACTGTGTTAATGTGCACACAGTAATATTTTCAATAATTCTTGACATTTTTTGCTGATTGTTGTGGTGCAGCAGTGTATAATTTGTCTGTTTTAAACATTTGGTTATATTACTAAAGGTTTTCAATTTGCTATGCATTACTTGTAGTGTGAGTGTATGTGCGATGCATGCCATTAAATCAGACACCTTTTATTGTGCCACAGAGTAATTGCAGCAGTGTGAACCTGCTATCCACCGCACCTGCATGAATTTTGTATACTGTTTTGTGGTATCTTTACTGGTAGTGGATTGTTACTGCCATCCATTAATCCCCCAACTGGAAAAATGTATCCCTTTCCAGATTTGGATTTGTGACTTGTATGCACTAGTTAGGTGTTGCTGTGCTTTTTCGTATGCATCCCTTGGGTGTGCAGCGCAATCTTAATCTGTCTGTGCATTTGCAGTGCAACATTAATTCTGGGAGACTGCATTTCTTGTTATGCTCTCATTTCACTTCGTCAGCACTGGGGAATTTTCTGGACACAAGACAGTTGCATTTCATCAGCACTGGGGAATTTTCTGGAGTCTGGACACAAGACAGTAGCATTTTAGGGATGCACATTAATTCTGGTGACTCTGTGACCACTGCATGCATGACTGAGTGCACCATTAATTCTGGGACACTTAACATTTCTTGTTATGCTCTCATTTCACTTCATCAGCACTGGGGAGTTTTCTGGACACAAGACAGTAGCACTTTGGGGATGCACATTAATTCTGGTGTCTGTGGGTGGGGTGCTGCCAATAATGTTGTCACTCCACATTACTTCACGTTTAAAATGGAGTGACAATGCAAAGTAATAGTAACAAGGTGAAGTGAGCATTTCCTATGGGGAACTCAGCGTAGCGAAGTGCCAACACAATAGCAATGTGCCACTTACGCATTCACTTCGCAGGCTGATTTTAAATTCACTGCATCTCTATTGATAGTGATCGATGTGTGTGGTGTGGAGGGTGCCCACAATGGTGGCCAAGCAAGTCACATATTTGGGAATGTACCTAATACAGAGGGTTTGTGTTTCCAATAGAAGATACTAGCAGTAGAGATGACAAAGAGACAGGCACGTCATGGTGATACACAAATAATAATTTTTGTTTCCTGGTGTTCTTACTGCATGACACTTTTTATGGAGGTTGCTAGGGGATATATTTCAAAGGTTTACTGCAGTGGTTCCTTCATGGCTGCAAACTTTAAACCATCACATTAAAGGACAAATGATGGGCACAGCAATTGTGGGTGTTTCCTACATTTTTGCTTTGGTGGGGGACACTACACAGTGGCTGAAAGGGACAGTTGTCAGCAATGAACCACATTACAGAGTTAACTCTTACTGTGCCATGGAGTGATAAATCATCCAAAATTCCTATATGTTCTAATTCTGTCAGCAGTCTAAGGGTTAAAAGCAATGTAGGCATCACTTTTTGGGGTGTTTATACTTTTTATTTGGTTAAGGTGGGCTGAAACAGTGGCTCAGCGGGAAAGTTATAAACACTGAGCATTAACCAAATTGCAGGATAGGAACAATGTCTGCACAGTTTTTTTTTATTGAGGTTGTGGGGAAGGGTAGACATAAACAGTGGCTAACAGGGACACTTATTAACACTGAACATTAACAACATTGCAGGAGGACACCAACAACAAGGTCCACGCAAATGTATTTCGACTTTGACTTTTTTAGTGGGGTGGCATAAGCAGGTGTTAGAGTAACTCAAAACACCATTTGTGCACTCAAAACACATGCTCTGTGACTCTCTCTATCTCCTAGTCAGGAGAACTAAAATCCCTCAGCTATGTTTTCATCTGAGGGCAATGTCAAACTCTCTTCATCCTCTGATGAGTCCTGATGCTCACCACCTTCTTCAGCAGGATCATGGAATCTTGCTGTTGTTGACACCATGTACTGCTTGGAAAAGAAATGGGAGTCCATTTTGACAAATGTTAGGTACCCTGCATTACATTCTGACAGGTGGTTTTGGTAGTCAGTCACAACTGAGCCACCAGCACTGAAAACTCTTTCTGAGCTTACACTGGCACAGAGGCAGGTGAGGTTCTCCATGGAAATAGCAGCAAGTGCAGACCAGATTTCTGGCTTACTTTGCCAATGCTCAAGGGGCTCATCTTCAGTGCTTAGCAGCTGTGGGACATCAAGATATGACTGCACCATATGGCATGCAGACAGTTGAAGTTCTGTGTTTTCCTCCAGTGTCTGCCATGTAGAGACACCAATGTCCCTCAGCATGAACCAGATAGGGTTTGTGGCACCAGTGCTACTGCATGATAATGAGGGTGAAGGTGCAGACACTGTACTGGTGGAGGAGAAGGATAGTGGGCAAGAGAATGTTGCTGCTTCAGATTTCTCTAAATCTACCAATTTTTCTACCCTTAGCTCTATCCAGTTTTTGACCTTGCCACACAGGATGACTACATAAGGATCAAGATCATCCTTCACACAAGGAAGAAGTGAAGTCAAGCCCTGCTTGTACCTGGGATCCAGCAGGGTTGCCAGGATGTATGCCTCGGAGGTGTTAATGTGAATGACCCTGGGAGCATCATCACACAGCTGCATGATGAGATCAGCAAGTTCAATTCCAACAGAGTCTGCATCCACTTCAAATTGACCCTATACATTGCACAGTGCATGACAGAGAATGCACAGCAATGGTATCACCTGGCTCAAACATTGTCTGCCCTCACAACCTGTGCCACCTGTTTCATTGGTCATAGGACCTGGATAACACTGTCCTTCAAAAACCATTGGGATGGACTCAGTGACAATGCTGATTGTGCTTCCTGATCATGTATGTGCATTATATACTCAGGGAGTGGCTTGTACTGTTCATACAGCCTCTCAGGCATATAGAGTGTGAGATTCCATCAGATTGGCACATCAAGCTTCAAGCGGTGCTGTGGTAAGTTATTGGCCTTCTGTAGAGCCAGGAGCTCTGCTCTAGCCGGTGTAGAATGACTGAAATAGCTGCAGATTTTATAACTGACAGCCAGCATGGGACTCACTGCTTCATGCTCCAGAAAGGACATCACAGTGAGATTCAGCAAATGAGCAAAGCAGGTGAGATGATAAAAGCAGCCATTAGTGATTGCTTTGATGGCATTCCGGGCATTGTCACTTGGCAATATATGCTGCATTGAATCCATGGGGATTTAGCCAGTGTCTCATGGCCTCATTTGATGTGGGTGAGAATTCTCTGTGATGTATGAGGCCCATGCATACTCTGCATGCTCAATGTGGCATGCTGTTGAAAACCATTAGTACTGCTGTCAGTACTCAGGGGACAACTAAATGAGGGATAGGGGTGCATAGCATATACTTGAGAGAAACAGGCCAAGTGTGCAGTAATGCACATATAACTAATGCCTGATGATGGGCCACTGGTCCAGATGTCTGTGGTCAGGTGGGTGCTGACTACTGTTGAGTGTGACAGAGCATGTGACACCATGCATGTAATGTCATTGTACATTGCTGGAAGAGCCTTAGTGCTGAAATACATTTGACTGGACACTTTATATTTAGGCCCAGTCTTCTCCATAAGTTCTTTGAAACCCTCATTCTCGACAAATGAGAAAGGTAAAAGGTCTTTTGCCAGTATCTTGGCAACAGCTGTGTTCAGCTCTTTTGTCACCGGGTGTTTATGATGATATTTTGTGTTCTTGGTTAATGTCGATTTGATATCTGGCTGCTTAAGTCTCTGAGTATGTTGCACTGTAAGTTTTTGTTTTGGCTTTGCCAGGTATGGCCTTGTGGCTTTGGTTGCCATCTCTGGTAGCAGGGACATGCTGCAAAAATCTCTCTATGCATACAGTGGATGGATCAGCTTGACTACTATCTCAACTTGTAACTGCACGTGTAGGGGTGGAACACATCATCAACTGGCTGGGGATCCTCTCTTTCTTAGTGTGCTGAAGTAGCCAAAGTGGCATGCTAACCACTTATGCTATGTCCACTTAATGGGGTGCTTACTTTGCATATGACTATGCATGCCAGTCACCCATAGTGTAAACCTGGCTTACCCTTGCTAATTTTGGAATGACAGATATTGCACACTACAACACTGTCATCAGACTCATCGATTACAAAGAAATCCCAGATGGGGACAGAGATGTAGGGGTGGGTGAAACAGTTTTCTTTGGATGCTGCTGCCGCTTACCGCCATATCCAGTTTTTGCCAATTGCTGTCCCTTGGCCATGACAGCTCGCTGCTTCTGACTGATGTAAAAGGGATTGCTGTCCCTTTACCACTGACAGTTTTGGTTGCTTCTTATGGATGAGGTGGCTGCCAATTAGGGTCTACTATTGGGTTATCATCACCCTTACAACTGTCATCACTACTACCCTCCCTGATTTCTGGCATTTCCGGCTGAGAAAGTAAGGGCTGTCTGTAACCTGCCTCCTCTTCCTCAGTAGCATTCTCTGCCACATGAACACTACCACTAACAATATGTTCGCTCCAAGAATATTCTTGCTCCTCGCACATATTTTGAAGCTCTATATGCTGTTGCTCCTTATCTACTTGCACCACTGTAACTGTTCCTGCACCAACCTTACTGTCATCATCTCTGATACTGCCTGCCATTGCACCCAAACCATCCTTGCTCTTAGTCACTACCAGCTCCTCAGTTAAATCCTGGGTCTCCTGTGCCTGAGACTGTTCACTATTTTCCTGCTCCTCCTAAGACCATAGGGACTCACATAATAGTGTGGCAACATCCACTGCCATCTTTTTAGAATCTTTAGAATGATGAACTACAGCTGTGCTGGAAGTAGCAGTACTGCGCTGCATGTCAAATTTGCTAGATGCTTTGATTCCCAGTGAAGCTTACTCTGGCACGATATGTGGTACGGCTGGCATTGCACTGCCACTAGAAGTTGCATTGCCGGAAACAGTGCTGCTTCTACTACTACCTTCCAAGCACCCTCTCCACCTCCCTGTGACACCCTTCTGACTGATCCAATACCAAAGGCACTTTTCCACCTCCTAATTGCTTCCCACTGCCTTTGTCTGACATGTTCTACTGTTTGTGCTTTACTGTACTCAAAAATACCAGCAAGTACTGAAAAAAACAAAAGTGCAGCACTGCTACAAACTACAGAACACAGACAAACACAAGATACTGTTATAATGTATTATTAAAAAGATCAATAAAACTGTTGAAATATATGTGACACAGCGCTCAAAGTACAGATGACAGCCGTTTATTTCTTCTCCTGAAGAAAACTGGTGGATTCTCACTTTCAAAGCCTGTTCTGTGGTGCAGAACAAACACAGATCTCCCCTCTTCAGAAAACAACTGCACAGTGACTAGTTATACATTAAGAAATGTGTGCTACCTCCTTATCCCTCCTTCTGCATCCCATGCGACTGCAGAGCTAAAAAACATTTGATTAGAGCTCATGCAGTAAAGTTTGATCTTTCCACAGATTTCACTGTTGAACAGCAGAATTTTTCGTATACTGAGGAATTATTTTATCTATTTATTTATTTAGGGATTCGGATCATACCTTTGAGCTCAAAGCTCTTTTACAAAGGTTCCACATCAAACAGTGACAATGACAACAATAACAAGCAGTTTATATACAATACTCGAATAATAGGTAGCTAGTATACAATAAGGTTACAATGTCATTCATAGAACCAATGGTGATAGTACAGCATCAAGAGCATTCAACTAGGGTAAAGGACAGTGTTTATTTATAGTGAAGGCGATAAAGAGGTGTGACACCTAGTGTGAGAGACTGAAGAGGAGTCAAGGTGAGGGGGAGGGGGGACTGGGGGGAGAGTGGGTGGCCAAAAGGAGTGGCTTTTCCTAGGAGGTTGGGATGTAGTGGTAGTAGGTTAGTTTCAAGATTGATACAGTGTGGGAAAAGGCACAGGGGGGAGAGGAAGACAGAGGGATAGGGCAAGGGGGAAGAGTGAGGGTAAAAGGAAGGGAAAGGAGAGTGTGGGTGAGTGGGCATTATGGGTTTTAGAGTCCTAGTGGCAGTCACAAACTGTCCTAGTAAGAAAGTGTTGCCTTAGGCCATTTTTGAATTGTGAGATGCATTGAGAGTTTAGAATGTGCACTGGGATTTCATTGAGCCATTGGGGGCCCTCTAGCTGAAGCACACTGTCCCTGCACAGTTTGATGGAAAGGTGTTGATAGGACCCCCCTCATCCTGCCTTTGGTGGTATAGTTGGTAGCACTTGGTGTTAGGATGCTAGAAATGCATGGGGGGGGGGTTACCCATTAGTGCCTTTTTTCCAAGGAGACATGTTTGGAATATAATCCTGTTCTTTCGTGGAAGCCAATTGGTCTCCTTGTATAAGCAGCAGGTGTGGGTATTTCAATTTGCAGCCATTGTGAGCCTGCATGCCTTGTTGAGGGCAATGTGAATTCTTTTTAGTGCAGTGTCTGTTGCTGTGCCACAGACCACCAATCCATAGTCTATGGTAGGAAGGATGGAACTGGAGACTGAGAGGGCCTCTGGAGTGAGATACTTTTTTTGCCTATAGAGTATACCCAGCTTGGTGTTCACTGCCTTTACCACTGTGTTGATGTGTTTGGGTGAAGGTAAGGGAGTCATCAATGGGGAGCCCCAGGTACTTGAAGGAGCTACCTTGTTCTAGCGGCTCACTGACTTTATTGGAGTTGGTGAGGGGAAGGAGCTTCTTTTTATGCTGTGGGCTGGCTGTGAGCATCACCTTGGTCTTTTTGTAATTTAATAGAAGTTTATGGCTACAGAACCAGTCTTCAACTTGTAGAAGAATGCCTGCAGCTCAGAGTGGAGGGTGACTATTGATCAACTGCTGGTGAAATTAAAATGAATGTAATAAAAGATTTCTGTGGAATTCAAATGAAAGAAATGTGACATAATAACAGGAAATGTGGAAAAAGTGAACAAATTAAAAAACACACAACAGATTACTTGCTGACAACACAGTTAAGGTGCTCAACAGGCAGGGCAATTAAATTCAATATGTAACCATAAAATTTAAAATACCACCTTCAAAAAATGAAATATGGACACACATTGATGACGGGAGGAAAACACTGCATAATCACATTAAAAACTGTAGATTTATTTATTTTATTTTTATTTATTAAAGTTTCGGAATTACAATCCTTTGAGTCAAAGACTCTTTTGCAAAGGATCCACGTCAGATAATTACATGATGAGGTGAAATAATTGGCAAAACATTTCTTTTCCACATTTTATAACTAAACATCTGCAGTTCCTAAAATATTTCCTCAGTTTTAGGTGAAAATCCACAATTAATAGATGAAAGTTTGGAATTCCGCCACAGCCAGAAGAGTGGAAAATTCCACCGAAGTTTCAAAATTTTGCGGAAATACAGCAGTTGTGGAATTTTCCCATCCCTATACCAGGGTCAGATCGGCGATGAACCATTTACTTTTTTACAGGTTAAAAAAACCTCATCAAAGACGGTTATCTTTATTACAGCTGACATTTCATGCAATGATGCAGGAATAGCAATCAGAGGGTGGGAGTTGCCACTAGACACCAGAGAAACAGTAGCTCACTGCTGTCAGAGCAGCCCACATCATGAGTTCCAGCTGCAGCTACAGAACTCAAGAAAGTCCAGTTGTTTTCATATGAAGAATGTGAGCCAGTTGTTCTTCTTGCTAAGCTGGGCACCCAGGCTTTTGAGGTGCCCAGAAAAGGTATTTCTGGAATTAATTTAAGAAACAAACATCAGAGTCCATGTAAACTGCTCCCATTTAGCTAGATTATGGTGTGTTTTTTTAATTGATGGTATTTTTCTGTATTTTCCATGATTATTGGTTCAAGGAGAAAAGAAGCAAGATGTTACCTCTCACAGCACAAAAAATGTTTTGTGCTGTGAGAAACAAGTTGTGAGAAACCAAAAACTATCTTGCAACACAATTTTTTTTTGCATGCTCTTTTTATCCCATACCACCCAGCCATCCACTCCTTTGAGCAGTCATTCCATTCTACCACTTTGCCGTTCTGCCATCCACCACCCCTGCCGCCCAACTGACTTGACATATCCCTTAGTTGGGGAGCCTCCCTTCCATGTGGGGGCAACCAGGAGGGGAGATTGAAGTGCCCGGAGGCACTTCCTTGCATCTAAGCCAGGCAGCGATAATGCAGCAGGGGGCTTTCCCAGATTCACAGCAGGGGAGGTGGGGCTGCCGTCATCTAGCCAGCTTGGGTGGCCATTTTTCTCTGTCTGTTCTGCCCTCCCACACCCACCCTGACAGGGGCTGAACTAAGTGGTAACCTGAGGTGGGGATGTTCAGGAGGCGTGTCGAGGCTTCACACTTCCTTGCACATCACCTAATCCACCTCCAGGTGCTGAGGCCCATCCCAACTCCCCAGATGGAAAAGTCCAATGGACATTCAGATATTCCTCCCTGCCAGTCTCTTCTACTGACAACAGGGCTCAGCAACACAGAAATGTTGATGTTGTATCAAGAAGTTATCCCAAGAGCCCTACTGAGCATGCTCAGAACAGAAAAACACAAGACATTAAAGCCTTATAACTTTGTAACCATTTAATATTTGTTCACAAAACTTTTCAAAGTCACTTCCTTCGGACATCACACTTGTACCCTGAAAGTCTGGGGAAAAATCCATTCCATGTAGGCTGTTGCTAAGAGTAAACAAAATCCCATGTTAAGCAGAGGAACAAATTTGACATCTACAGAAAAATGACATATGTGGATCTCAGAAACAACACAAGCTGCTATCACAAAACTTTCCACAGATTTCAGTGTCAGTTGCTCAGCAGGTAGCACACTCACCTCCAAGGCTGGGAGATCAGAAGGCTGTGGTTCTAGCCTCATGCCAGGAAATTGGGTTAAATCCCAATACTGACACTGTAGTGCAGCATGGTGGGGGGGGGGTGCTGCACTCCTGAGATGCCATCTTTCACATGAGACTTTAAACTGAGGTCCCATCTGCCTGTTCTGGTGGTAGTTCAGGTGGACGTTAAAGATCCTATGGCACTTCTCAAAAAGAGTAGAGGAATTTTTATTACAAGAACATCAAAAGCAAATCAGAGCAACAGTGCTAAGTTACACAAAACCAAAATACAAAGCATAAAGAAAGTAAATCATAAGAAATACCAAATAGTTAGAAAGAACAAATGAAGGGGTCAGCACTTTAAAGGCTATATACACATCCAGGCTTTATTACAAAAACTTTTAGTAATAAAACATTCTCACATAATTCAACATAAAGTAATTTAACACCACAAGAGAATATGGGTATCACATAGGTCACATACAGCACAGTACCGCACAAGTCAAAAGCAAGGAGCAAAAAAGAGATACATACACCATGTGTATCATTGACCATTCAAAAAGCATTCCAATGTGCAACAAAAGGTGCCTACTGATGACAAAAAAACAGAAGAACGTCTGGCGCAAAATACATGCCACAAAAATGCTTTACAAATATACAAATGAACATACCACCCTACTCAGGGCTGAATGAACTGGTCATCACAGATTGTGTGGTGCAAAAGTAGAAGCCAACCGCCATATGCTGCTGTCAGGGACCGCCGAGACCAATACCCGGAAGAGACAACAGAGCGTCAGAACCGACGTAACGCTTACGTGTCGACTGAAAAGTCTTCCTCAGAGCATGGATTGGGTACACAGTGTCCCCTTAAATACAGAAAAAACTCTTAAAGAGACAGATCCAAACACTGCACCATATACCTCCATATGACTACCACTAATAAAACGAAGCAACATAGAATAGGTTACCAAATACATATCAACTACATAATCTTACAAAAAGGGGAAAAGAGCCGAACAAGTCATAATCCCCACTAATCATGGCTAGAGCACGAAAAGTCATAGCTATGAAAACTACATAAGTGCCACCATATACCCATGACAATATAGTGAAAAGACAAAAAAGTTGAAAAACTACAAAATTAATAAACAATGAAAACCTCAAAGGGAGACAGAGCCGGAAAGTCATATCTCCCGATTGTGGGCAGAGCATGACACAGGTCATGTCCACAAATACTACTTTTAACCTTAAAAAAGCTATAAATAACTGTATATAGAAGTTCATCATTCAAACCAAAAGGGACCATTGTATTTAATTCAAAAATCCAGAAAGCTTCTCTTTGCAGAATTTTTGAATTTAAATCTCCACCTCGAAATCCAGCTTCCACCTTCTCCAAACCAATAAATCTCAAGGTAGCTGGAGACCCATGTTTTACTTCGTGATAGTGGTGTGCCATAGCATAGTCCATATGTGCATTTCTAATGGCTCCTTTCTGTTCACCAATTCTCAGTTTCAGATTTCTTTTGGTTTGGCCCACATAACATAATCCACAAGGACAGGTTAGCATGTAAATTACCCCCTGAGTGTTACAATTAATGAAAGTTTTGATCTCATAGCTTTTCCCAGATCTCGGATGATGAAAATTTTTTACATCAGATGTGTTGGAACAGTGTACACATCTTCCACAGCTATAATTTCCTTTAGGAAGGGAGGGTAGCCAATCTCGTTGTGCATTTTCTTTTTTGCATGGAATATATGAATTAACCAACAAGTCCTTTAAATTCTGTCCCTTGGTATAAGAGATCAATGGACGATTCAGGCCTATTTGTTTCAGTCTTGGATCAGAATTAATAATGTTCCAGTGTTTATGAATAACATTGCCTATTTTAGGAGCCAAATGATTGAATTCAGTGATGAAAATTAATCTGTCCACTTCACTTTTATTTTATACATTGGAATTTAACAATTCCTGTCTCTCAACCTGTGTCGTGCTCTGCCCACAATCGGGAGATATGACTTTCGGGATCTGTCTCCCTTTGGGTTTTTTTTGTTTCATTGTCTATTAATTTTGTAGTTTTTCAACTTTTTTGTCTTTTCACTATATTGTCATGGGTATATGGTGGCACTTATGTAGTTTTCATGGCTATGACTTTTCATGCTTTAGCCATGATTAGTGGGGATTATGACTTGTTAGGCTCTTTTCCCCTTTTTGTAAGATTATATAGTTGATATGTATTTGGTAACCTATTCTATGTTGCTTCGTTTTATTAGTGGTAGTCATATGGAGGTATATGGTGCAGTGTTTGGATCTGTCTCTTTAAGAGTTTTTTCTGTATTTAAGGGGACACTGTGTACCCAATCCATGCTCTGAGGAAGACTTTTCAGTTGATACGTAAGCGTGACGTCGGTTCTGACGCTCTGTTGTCTCTTCCGGGTATCGGTCTCGGTGAAGTCCATGGCGAGCAGCGTATGGCGTGCTGGGCTTCTACTTTTGCACTACACATCTGTGATGACCAGTTCATTCAGCCCCTGAGTAGGGTGGTATGTTCATTTGTATATTTGTAAAGCATTTTTGCGGCATGTATTTTGCGCCAGACATTCTGCTGGTTTTTTGTTGTCAGTAGGTGCCTTTTGTTGCACATTGGAATGCTTTTTGAATGGTCAATGATACACATGGTGTATGTATCTCTTTTTTGCTCCTCGCTTTTGACTTGTGCGGTACTGTGCCGTATGTGACCTATGTGATACCCATATTCTCTCGTGGTGTTAAATTACTTTATGTTGAATTATGAGAGAATTTTTTATTACTAAAAGTTTTTGTAATAAAGCCTGGATGTGTATATAGCCTTTAAGGTGCTGACCCCTTCGTTTGTTCTTTCTAAGTATTTTGTCTCAACTCCTGGGGTATATGGTGCACTCCTCTGTTCTTTGAGACTCCACGGTCCTTAAGGATTTCTATGGACCTTGTATGTTGTTCTTTTAAATACCAAATAGTGTTAAGTCACACAAAATTATTGACATATCAAAACAAGATAAAGAAAAAGGAAACTCATAAGATGGCTAATATATGTTCAAAAAAATGTAAAAGGGAGAACTGAAATCATAACTATCATATTACAGCATACGAAAAGAAAGAAAGAAACATGATCCCTATTTATACTTCATGAACATTCTGAAACCCTTCCACCAATGAAACGCTTTTTGTGAATTATGCTGGGCAACATCTGAAACATAGACTCTAGCCATAGCTGAGAAACCAAAAGATGCACAGTATCATATGGCATTAACTTCTGATGAAGCACCCATTGGCATCTGCCTTGCCACAAGAAATATTTAAGGCAGCATAAGAAAATGGACAAGGTGTCTGAATGATATGCAGAGCCCAAGGAAGCATACTGACCCAAAACCAACAACTCATATGTAATACATGTCAACTATGGCATAGTGCAGCACTGGGTTAAATGGGACCATGGAGTGAAACATAAAAACAATGGAAAAGATAATGCTCCACAGATTCTTCAATGTCAATACATTCCATATGGGGCAATTTTTTTCCTCCAAAACTTTGTGCTTAGCATTGCCTCACACATTAATCCTCCCATACATAGATAACCACAAGTGTTCCCACATGGGGGGGGGGTTCTAGGATTAAGCAACTGAGCTAACACAAATTTGGTAAGGGGTGGGGAGTAATTTTTAAAAATGGGCTGGGTGGGGGAGACTAAGGACATGATGGCATGATACAGCTGATGGCCTGATCTCCATAAAATCAGTTGCTTCAAAATGCCCCATTTATTAACTTAGATGCTGCAGGCAGGAAAAATTCAGGAAGATGCAGATATATGGATAGTTTGGGAGGGGTAATTATCCATGCAAACAAATATTTAGACAAATTATAATGAATCAAATTATTATGGGGTTCTTGTGAGGGGACCAATCCACATTTGACAGAATGAGAAATGAACATAGTGTGGAAAAATACCACAGGGTCGATCATCCCGAGATCACCCTTGTCCCTGGGGAGATATGAAAGATATCGCTTAACAGGGTTTAATCTATTACCCCAGAGCATCTGAAAAAAAAAAGGCTGTACAATTTGACATCCAAAGTACTAGGGGGAGGATAAATAATAACAACATACAATAATATAGGAATAAGGAAACGTTTAATAAGCAGAACCCGCTTAAGCTTGGAAAGTTTCCAATGTTTCCATCGAGCGACCTTGTATTCCACCTGCTGTATACCCAATTCCAAGTTCACCAGAAGCAGATTCTGTGGCCCAGAAATAATGCCCAAAGTTTGAGGGGTTCAGAGGAAAAAGAAATACCTTCTACAGTCACAGGAGGGTGACTCCCAGAGCCAATGAACAGACCCCTGCTTTCAACTAAATTAAGCTTTGAGTTGGATAAAAGAGAGTAATCCTGAATATCTTTAAGAATAAAGTGTGACCATGTAAGGTCTGAAAAGAAGAGGTAAACATCATCCACATATGCCTGGACATGCAGTTCTACCCCAGGGCCCACACCAGAAACTCCAGTCCAAGAGGGGGAGTGGGTCAAAGCCCTTAACAGGGAATCCAAAGTATAAATATACAGGAGCAGACTAAGGTGGCATCCTTGGCAGACCCCAGTAGGAACTGAAAACCCAGCAGTAATCAGCCATCTAATAACTGGATGGACCACAGCTGAAGAATACAACAACCAAATCTGTGTCACCAAATGATCAGGTATCCCATATGATTTAAGGGTGAGAAAAAGAAATGGGGCGTGCACCCTATCAAAGGCTTTTTCCTGGTCTATAGAAAGAATACAGCCAGATTTACCAGACAGGGGCAAATGGTCAATGAGGTCTCTAATCACCATAAGGGCATGTTGAATTTTACAGGAGGGAAGGCCACAAAACTGGTGGGGGGAGATGATCTGAAAGGCATAGCATCTCAACCTAATATTCAATAATTGAGCTAAAATTTTGTAGACAGAATTCAAAATAGTAATTGGCCTCCAATTGTAGAGAAGGGATTTATAGCTGGATTTGAACAAAAAATTAACAATCCCTCCAAGAAGCCAGGATGTATTTTTTGAGAAGTAAACAAATATTCAAAAAACAGTGCTGAACATTGTAAGAGTTCAGAAAAAAAAGATTTATAAAACTCAAAGGGTAATTCATCAATACTTGGAGAGAACCCGTTTTTTTGAGTTTTAACAATCTGTTCAATTTCCTCCTGCCAATAGGATCTGGAATGGCAGGGTATCAGCAGATAAGTGGGGAACATCTACTGTCACCAAATAAGTGAGAATAGATTCTGATGAAGGATGATGTGATCTGTGAATATCAAGGGTAAATTATCCAAACCTAAAGAAAATATGATACTCAGGAACAGGATACAGTGAAAAATTAAAATGTATTCAGGCAAACATGTTTAATTGCTGCAAACTGCTCCAAAACACAGCAAATACATAGACGGTGATACCCAAGTGTTTCGACTCTGTACTCGAGTCTTCCTCAGGGGAAGACTCAAGTATAGATATCCAGGATTCACAGGTCTATTGAATCCTTTCTCCATTCCCATGTACCTCCTCATAGTGTGAGTACTGGCCTATTGTCTTCAGCTCGCACACTAACTACAGGACTGTTTGAATCTCAAGGGTAGAGTGTATCAGAGAGTCCATTGACACAGTGTGTCTCCAGGTTTTACAAGCAGCAAAAGTGTTCCCAATAGGAGACATTTGGGTCCCAGACTGTAAAACCACCTGTAGCGTATGAGCCCTGTTGTATTGGTAGAGCTGCATTTCTTTCTTCACAAGATGGATTTGTGAGGAGTAATCCCATTTCATGGTGTTTGGTAAAGAAAACAGCTTAAGCAATTTCTGTTGCAGAGAGAGATATTTAAAAAAATTGTCATTGACAGATTTTTTCCCAAAGCACTGAAACCATGATTTAAAATCAGTCTTAGAATCTGCCCACCAGATTCCTAGGTCCAAATACAAAAAACACTAACTGAACAGTGAGCAGCAATCACCCCAAGATCCTTTTCCTAACCAAGGGATCAGCGAGTATGGATGTATTAAGCTTCCAGCGATTAGTTCTAGGGGAAATCAACGGGGGAGTACCAAATTTAAGAAATAACAATAAATGGTCAGACTGTTCAGTGGGTTGAGTATGAAAGAAAAGGAAGGTAAAGTGGGAGAAACAAACATGTTATAGTAGTACAATACTTCTGTCTTTGATAAGTAAAGCTAGGCCAAGATTTCTGAAATGTGGTGCAATTAATCAGTTCAGCTGAATCTATAACCTGCTGAAGAGCACTAGAATTGCAATACACCTGTTTCCCCAAAGTGTCCCTTTTCTTAATGAAAGGACAATTAAAATCCCCACAAAAAAACGGAAAAAGAAGTGACCAAATATGGCTAAATTGCCTTGAAGAGAGAAACTCTCTCCACCTTGGACTGTGGGCCATAAATATTAATCAGGCAGCAATTCAGGGTATCCCAAATGCCATCCAGAATTAGCACTCTGCCAGCAAATAAGTCTGTCAGTTTACAGAGGGAAAATTTATATTCATGGAACAATATGTCTACCCCATTGGCACTGTCCAGTCCAAAAGACCAGTAGGAAGGACCCCACAGCCATTCCCCTTGAAAGGATCTCATCTGGTCACAGGAAAACATCCATGTTTCTTGTAGAAAAAAAATCAAAATCAAACCCAGAGTAGTGAAGAAAATCAAAGACAGCAAGGTGCTTTAAATGATTCAGCAGGCAATGGATATTTACTGATGCCACACTCAAGGAGGCAGCAGCATCAAGCTATCTTTTTGTGTTTCTTTTTCTTTTTACCCCTATACCCAACCAAGTCAGGATGTAAAGAAACACAAGTGGATTTAGCGGGCTGGGAGGAAGAATCCTCCAGGTCCATTTCTGAGCCTCCATCCTCAGAGGCCAAAACATTGAAGGGGTCACGGATTCAATAGAGCCCTGAAAGGAGGTAGGTTTAGTTTTCAAATTCCAGAAAGAGCGTCTAGGAAGGGGCACCAAGACTCCTGCAGGAGGCACTGAAGGATGTGGATCTGTATAACAAACTGGAGGCAGAGCAGAAATATCAGCAGGATCCACACCCACCAGGGTGGGGAAGGGATAGGTAAACCATAGCTCAGCACAGGAGCTGCTGGGGGGGGAACACCATCTATAGAGGGGAGGGGGTGGAAAGAATGGTGCGGAGCCTGCATGGTGGGGACAAGTATCAGGCACTAAGTCCTGAGCATGCTGGATCAACAAATCCGGACTCTGACAGGAAGCTTTGTTCCTTGCTGGCCAAGGCAGGCACCAAAAACGTGACTGACCTCATCACAAAGGTCACACTTCATATGGGAGGCACATTGAAGTGTGATGTGGCCCACCTCACTGCAATTATCACAGCATGGCCTATCACATGAGCTAGAAATATGGGTGCGAGAGCCACACTTGTAGCAAGCTCAAGGCTGCCCTGTAAAAAAGCACACACCTTGATCCCTCCTCAGCATAAAAGACATAGGTACATGAGTAACTCCAGATTCTGATTGAAAAAGGTTAATTTTATATTTCTATTTTATTTGTTTATTTTTTAATTTTTTATTTATTTGTACATCAGTTTACAACCTTTGATCCAGAGGCTCATTTCCAAAGGTACCTCGTCACATTGAGGACAAATACATTACATTACAGATTCATTATTACATCACACAGTTTCAAGTTGTAGTAAAAGACAAACACATGTATTTACAAACATTTGTAGAGCGAGAGAACCAGTCTTGTTACAGAGGTGCTGCTCATATGAGCTTGGTCAGTATGTCATAGACTAAGTCACAACTAGCGACAGGTGCAGTTACGTGTATTAAATAGCTGGTTCCGCAGTGCAGTTTTGAAACTGGAGACTGTGGGAGTGTCTGAGATGGTGGGAGGGAGCACGTTAAACCAGGATGGGGCTCTGTAACAGAAGGACCTCTGTCCATGGGTTGTCCTGGTTCTTGGGATCAGAAGGGTGGCCTTGCAAGAGGTTCGGGTTTAAACCAGTGGTTGGGCTTGGTGCATGGAGGCTGTCAGCCCAGGAGGGGATAGCCCAAGAAGGGTTTTTTTCATTATGAGGCTGATTTGGTATTGAAGTCGTTCATCTAGATTAAGCAGCCTTTGCCATGTCATATAGCTGGCATGTGTGAGTGAGCCTGGGGGCCCCTGTAATAAGCCTACATGCCTTATTCAGAATAAGGTGGATTTTATTGAGGGCGGTCGAGTCAGAAGCACCGTACACAGGTAAGCCATAGTCCACCAGGGACAGTATCGAGGATGTAACTGCTAGTCAGAGGGCAATGGGGGGGAAACAGTTTTTATAGTGGTAGAGGATACCTAGCCGCACATTAGTAGCAGAGGAAAGTGCATCAATGTGGGTGTGGAAGGAGAAGGCTGCGTCGAAAGAAACCCCAAGGTACTTATACGGGAGGACTAGTTCAAGGGGTTGTTTGAAGCTGGGGAGGATGTGGAGTGGGAAGTTACTGGCTTTGTTTTAGGGGTGGGCAAAGAGCATTGCTTTAGTTTTTTTGAGATTGATGACAAGTCTGTGCTCTTTAAACCAGGTTTCGGCATCATTAAAGGAGAGTTGTAAGGTGTCCTGAAGGGCGTTGAGGCTGTGGTGGGTGGCAAAGAGGACGGCATCATCTGCATACAGCAGAATTCTACCAGTGCATGCACTGGGTAGGGTGTTAAGGTAGATTGAGATGAGTAGCGGTCCCAGGATGGAGCCCTGGGGGACACCTGAGTGGGTGGGACAGGTTGTGGAAAGTGTCCCGTTGACTTTGACACATTGCGAGCGGTCAGATAGGTAGCTAGTGCACCAAGAGATCAGCCCAGTAGAGAGACCAGTGTGGGAGAGGGCATCCAGTAGGAGAGGGTGGGAGACAGTGTCGAAGGCCTTTGAGAGATCTACAAACACTGCCCCAGCTAGAGAGCTGGCATCCAGGGAGGAGTGTATGAAGTTTGAAAACTCAATTAGTGCTGTACCGGTACTGTGCCCTGCATGGAAGCCATGCTTTTCTGGGCAGAGGATGTTGCATTTGGTTAGGTACTCAGTGATTTGAGTGACCACCAGCTTTTCAAGGGCTTTGGAGAGGGGTGGGAGGATGGAGATAGGTCGGTAGTTCCCAGCAGTGGACTGTCACCACCTTTGTGTATGGTCATAACTATGGCCATTTTCCATGCAGATGGGAATTGCCCCAGGCAGAGGGATTTGTTGAGAAGGGTGGTGAGTGGAGCAAGTACCTGATCCAGCACCTGATGGAGAATGCTGGGATCCAGGGAGTCACTGCCAGGACTATTGCTCTTTAATGCTTTGAGCAGGTGCATTCTGGCTTCCTGGTCAGTTACCCTGTGTAGGTGGAAACAAGGGCATTGGATAACAGGGGCCGGCAGGGAGGGGGAAGGGTCAAAGAAATTGCTGGGGAGGACCAAGCTAAGGTCTGTGAAGGTTGTGTTTAGGAAGTTGGCTATGCAAGCTGGGTCAGTCGAGATAGTGCCGTCAATGGTGATATGAGATGGGGAGGGCAGTGCACACTCCCATTCAATTGTTTAACGTTGTCCCAGAAAGTTCACGCACACCCCCAGGAGGAGGTGAGCGTGGCCTGGTAATGGGCGGCCTTTGCCTTACGGATAGCCCAGGTGCACTTGTTCCATGCCGCGTTATATGTCTATCTGTCAGCTATCTGGCCTGTTTCAGTGGCAAGGTGCCATAGGTTATCCCTGTTCTTGAGCAGTTGATGTAGGGCAGGGGTAACCCAGGGTGCACTGAGCTTTTTGGTTCGGGTTCCAGTAAGGGGTGCGAAGATGTCACATGCTTTGTTAAAGGTTTGGGAGAAGAAGGTGAGGGCAGTATCTATGTCAGGCGCATGCTGTATGGGTGACCAGTTTATCTGGGTAAGAAGTAATTTGAGACTTTTTAGCCCACCAGGTCTAAGGCACTGGTGGAGTGTGGATTGGGCTTTAACTTGGGGTGTGGGGGTCATCCAGCGGAATAGGATAGGGGAGTGATCACTAAGTGAGTCTGGGAGGACCTGGATATCTTGGATTTTTGGGGGGCGGTTTGTGATGATTACATCTAGAAGGGTACTGGTACCTCTCTTAGTGTTCACTCTAGTGGGTTGGGAAATGAGTTGCATCAGATCCATAGCCGCGAAGGTGTCCCGGGTGGTGGAGGAGGAGGAGGCACTGAGCCAGTTCACGTTTAGGTCCCCCACAAGGATTTGATCAACTTTGTGTTGGAGGGTGTCAAGATAATCTGTTAAGGATAACATTGCCGGATTTTGTTTTTTTGGGGGAATGTATGCAGTGGTGAGATATAGGGGGCCCCTGGTGGGGTCAGGTGTAAATTTAAAGGTGAGGGCCTGTGCCCCGTTTACAAGAACTGGGGCAGGGAGTGCTAGTTCTGTAAGTGAGTCCCTGGTATAGATAGCACAGCCTCCCCGATGTTTGCCTACATTATCCTCCTGGTATAGAGTGTATCCTGGTAGTGAGACAAAGTGGTCGGGGGTGGATTTTGATAGCCAGGTTTCCACCAGTGCTATGATATCTGGTTTATGCAGCATGACCCAGCATTGGAGGGAATCAAATTTTCTGAGCATGCTGCATATATTCATGGAGGCTATGCGGAGACCGGCGGTCCCAGTTGGGGGCAAGTCAGGGTGGGGCCTGGATTGGGATATATATTGCCTGAAAGTAGTAGTAGGAGGATCATGGCTCTGGTTAGGGGGCAGTCCTCCAGTCCAAAATGATTCTGAATCCAGGATAACCTCAGGGTCACTCAGCACTTCACATCTCTGGGAGAGCCAATAGATGATGTTGTCCATGTGGTCCCCCTCATTCCAAAACATGACAGTGACAAATTTAATCAAAGGTTTGGAAAGTGGTATTACCAAAAAGGGTGTCCACGTGGGTGAAAACTTCACCTGATTGTACCTCTATCAGAAGAAGTCCAAAACATAGGAGGTATGAAAGCTGATATCATAGTTGTCCTCCTCACTAATGTTGATAAATGCAAAGACCTCTCTTGGGGAGAAATGGAGGGAGTCTTTCAATAGGCATTTACCAACATAATGCCGATCAGGACAGACTTCCAGGCCTGCCTTGTAGTGGATTCTGACTGCATTCCTTCTAGGGGGAGCCTCCTTCTTGATATTGGAAAATAATTAGGACAGGAGAGGTTTCCATGGTAGGGGGGCATCCTGGTGGCAGTAGTCCACACCCTCAACTACATCACCCCTCACCTTGAGATTCCCTGGGATAACAGGCTGCTCAGCTGGGGCAGAGACATGGAGCAGAGGCAACTGTGGGGGGAGTGATGGCAAAGGATCCACGGGGGGGACAATAGGAGTAACAATCAGTGCTGAAGGAACAGAAACCTTGGTGGGAGGCAATCCCTTGGAAAGGTTTAGTGGACACCAAGAAGGGGGGTCCTGAGAAAAGTTCAGCTTAGGGTCCCATTCAGGATCAGGGACCCAAATTCCAGCTTCAGAAAGCTTCCAGCCCACCTTGCTCAGAGCAAGTTGAAAGGACCAGGGTTCTTGAAGGGGAGGTTGCCATTTGTCAAGAGAAAACACTGCTTGTAAAACTTCAGCAGTAGTTTGAGCAACTGTAGGGTCAGAAGGTGCTGCGGGAGAAACTACAGTCTGTGTAGGAGGACCAGGAGCTAAGAGAATGTGCCTATTTGCAGTGGTTAAAGCAGTACTATGCCCATTTTTGTGTCCTCTTTCCCCCCGAGGCAGAGATCCCGTGTTTGGAGCCAAAGTTAAAAAAACAGTAGCACCATCTTGCAGACCATGGGAGCACTGATAAACCACAGGTGCAGAAAATCCAATGTCTTCAACACAGAGTGCAACTACAGAGCAGCACGGAAAGGAATTGGTGTGCTCAGTGACAAAGATAAAATACAAATGAACTTCTCACAGCACTAACCCCTTAGGCAGGTTAAAGATCAATTCAAAATGGACACAGAATGAACTGTGTATCAAAATATCATTTATTTTCACTTGCAGTGCAGTTGGACAAACAAACGGACTTGTCCGGCCCACAGTGGAACAGAAAAGATTCTCTTACATTTCACCTTCAACAATGCTTTCTCAAATATAGTGCCCCCACTGATGTTGCTGCTTGTATACCCACAGTATACCAATCACATGACAATTTAAACAAGGCACATGATAAAGTGACAATGTATACATAAACAACACCCTATATAGTACTAAATAAACTAGTGTTTACAAATTAAGTGCAAAATCACCACTATATAATGGGTAAACAACACAAAAAGACACAGTATTTAAAATATTCCTTTATAAAATGACTTTCTTATAGCAGACATATATTACTAATTTATTTATTTAAATAGGACAACTGTCCTTTAACATCCTTTACTATAGGTAAATACCTATATACCTGCTAACAGAGTCAGATGGAATAACATTAACTGGACAGTTTTCATAAAAAGGATGTTGTGGTCATATAGGCCTAAAGGGGGAGGGATGTAGGGTCCTAAGGAGGCTTATACAGGACAGAAAAGATTGTATATACAAACTGTATGGTTTAAGCTACTATAGACTATAGAATCACTAGGATGGAAAAAGGAGGGGGAATGGATAGTCGGGAAACAAAGGGGAGGGAGCAGGGAAAATAAAAGGGGGAAGAAGGAATGGAAGTTAGGGAAAAAAGGAGAGGAGGGGAAAAAAGAAAAAAGGAAGAGGTGGGGGTAAAGAAGGGTAAAAATGTATCATAGGTAATAATCTCTACTAATAGACTATAATAAGGGAGATTAATATTACAAACATTACAAATATTAGATCTTCATGTAAAATTAGCCAAATAAAGGTACAGTTTTATCATTTTATACCATTAGCAGTACTCACTACCAAATGGCTAAAATAAAAGGTGGATCCTTTAGTGTTGACAAATCTTTCTGGAAAAATGCAAGGATCTGTAAAGGAGGGAAGGGGAGGAGGCAAAACAGAAAGACACATTAGAACCCTTAAGGTCTATTTTTCAGGAATGGCTTTAGTTCAATATGTTCATTTAGCCCTTTTGCCTTATTGGCTTCCAAGGTGTATATCCAAAACTGTTCCCTCCTACTCAGAAGTCCCTCTCCACCTCTCGGACCTAGGACAATATGTTCAATCCCAGAAATTTTAACATATGGGCACATTCATTTTCAATATTTAACATATGTGTTGCCCATACATACTTTTAATTCTTATTCTTAATTGCCCTCATGTGTTCCACCACTCTTTCTTTAAGTTTTCTCTTTGTCTTTCCTACGTCGTAAGAGCCACAAGAGCAGGTGGCCAAATATACTACGTAGGTAGTGTCACAAGTTATTAATCTAGTAATATTGTAAATTTTTCCAGTTGATGGACACTTAAACATACCACACTGTCTCATAACTGTACAATATTTACAGTGGCCACATTTTTTATTACCCACTGGTAGGGGTGGCAACCAATATCTGGGATGTTCCTTCTCTTTTACATATGCTGAATGAACCAGCTTGTCTCCCAAATTATTTGCCCTCCTATAGGCCATTCCAGGTGGAGTCTTAGCAGTTTCCACTAAACAGGGATCTGCGCTCAGACTAGGCCAATTTTTGAAAATAAGGTCTCTAATCTGGCCTGATCTGGCACAGAAAGTCCTAACAAAATTAATTTGACCATCCTTAGATTCAGCCCCAGGAAGTTTCTTAAGTAGTAAAGTGTATCTTTGTAAAATAGCTGTTGCTTCCCTAGCTTTTTTTATACAGCTATGTGAATACCCCCTTTCCTTAAACCTAGACTCCAAGTTCTCTAATTCAGCTTCCAACACAGTGGACTCACTGCAATTCCTTTTAGCTCTAAAAAATGACTTCTAGGCATGTTCTCCACAGTGTGCCAGGGGTGGCAACTACTGTCCAGTAGTAAAGTAATACGATCTGTGGGTTTACGGTACAATGCTGTAGCTATGCTGCCATCCTATTTTAACATAATCCTGAGGTCCAAAAAAGCAATTTCACTCTTATCTGAAGTGTAAGTAAACCTTAAGTTACTGTTAGTGCTATCCACATACTCCACAGAAAAGTTCTAAATATTTTTCACACCCCCTCCACACCAGGAGAACATCATCAAAATAGCACTTCCACATCACCATTTTACTGAAAAAGGGGTTTGCCTGGTTGTTCCATATGCAACCTTCTTCCCAAAAGCCCAAATAGAGGTTTACATAATTGGGGCTAAACTGGCCCCCATTGCTGTACCCTTCTTTTGGTGATAAAAAGAACCCTTAAAGTGGAAGTAATTCCCTTCCAGCACCTGTTTAGTCATCTCAGCCAAAAAATCAGTGTCAGGTCTTGAATCTATACGCCTTTTGTTCAGATAATATCTAAGGGTAGTTAGACCTCCGTCATGTGGTATATTAGAGTACAACAACTCTATCTCCAAAGTTACTAATAACACATCCTGTTGGGAGGCAGTATAGCACAGTGGTTTAAGGCTCTGAGCTGCAAATCTGGTGACATCCAGCAGACCAGACCTGGGTTTGAATCCCACAGCTTCCACTTGCATACTGTGTGACCCTGAGCAAGTCACTTAACTTACCTGTGCTCCCAAGTTGCACCTGTAAAAAAGCTTTCAGCTTAGTGTGTCTCACCTGGTTAAATAACTAAGCAAAAAAATAGAAAGTGCAACAGGCTGGATATTCAAAAGGGTTGTGCAATGTGCAACAGGGTTGCGCCAGCGCAAGTCATAAAATGCGCCATTCTGTGATATTCAGCAGGAGGCAGTTGCACCACTGAAAACATGCTGAGCAACAGCGCAATGATAATGAAGGCATGCGCAACCGAAGGGGGTGGAACCATGCAAAAAGTGCGCAGTGCGATGTTCAAAGACTTGCGCAATGCGCAAGAGTGGAGCAGGCGGAAGTTGCACCATCGCAGGAGCAAGGAAGAGGTGCAAGAACGCTACAGGGAAGCCACATGAGGCAGGGAGAGAGACAGAGAAAGAGGGCAGGCCAGGGAAACAAGACAACAGAATAGGGGCAAGGGAAGGTGTGTGGGGCCACAGAGAGCAAAGGCCAGTAGGTGTACCCGGTGCAGTGGAGGTAGCAGTCAGAACAGCAGGGGGAACAAAGCAACAACAGCTGGGGGGGAACACAAGCCAGGGACATGGACAGTGCCACCTTCCACATGGAAGCTGTAATGAGGGGGGTGAGAAGGCATGCTGCAGGAGGACATGGCTGTGGAAGGGCCCATCGGCGGTATGCCCCCAACAGGCAGTACCAAGCCTGCACCAGCTTTGAGCTGTACTCAGATGTTGAGATTGTGGGCCAGTACCACCTGAACAGGGCAATACTGAGGCGGCTCTGTGAGCTGTGCAGTGATGTAATGCAGGCACCCACACGACGGAGTCATGCCCTGTCAGTGGAGACAAAGGTAACAGCCTGAATGTGCTTGCTCACCATGGATACCTTCAGAGACCAACAGGGGATGCCACAGGCATAACACAGTCGGCCACGTCACGCATCCTCACCCAATTCCTCAGGGCACTGCTGCCACATGCTGAGGAGTACATCCATTTCCCCAGCACCGTGGCGGAGCGCACAGCAAACATACAGGAGTTCCACAGGGTAGCACGTATGCCTGGTGTGTTAGGGGCGATAGACTGTACCCATGTGGCCATTCGTACGTCATCTGGCCCTGATGGGGCCGCCTACATGAATTGGAAGGGATATGCCAGTGTCAACTGCCAGGTGATGTGTGATGCCAGTGGGCACATCATCAATGTCTGTGCCACGCACCCTGGGGGAGCACATGATTCCTTCATATGGTACCAGTTGGTACTGTGCCATCGATTCGAGAGTGGGGACATCCCCACAGGTCATCTAGTGGGTGAGTATGCATGCAGAACTGACAAATCGTGGGCAAGGGGAGTAAGCCACAGGTGCCATGGGTGTGGCACACAGGGTTTGGGGCAGTCTGAGCCTGAACAAGACACTAACCTCCACTATCTCCACACAGGTGACAGTGGATACCCACTCTGTCCCTGGCTGCTCACACCCTACTGGCGGCCCATGATCCCATCGCAGCAACGCTTCAATGAGGCACATGCCACCACACGCAACATCATTGAGTGGGTGTTTGGGATGCTGAAGGCGCGTTTCCGTTGCATGGACACCTCTGGCAGTACCCTACAGTATAGCCCCTCAAAGGCCTGTGGGATATTCCTGGCCTGTTGTATCCTGCACAACATGGCCAAAGACTGTGGAATAGCCTTTCAGGTTGAAGAGGGGGACAGCGATTGGGATGATGGTGACGCTGGTGATGATGGGGATGGGCAGCCCCCCCTTGGATGATGGGACCCCCGACTGATCCGGCTGGCCCGGCTGCACCAGGACATCATCACAGAGGAGCACTACAGCCAACCCAGGTAAGTCATGGTGCCATGCGCAACCACCATTGGCTAGGGCACAACCCATGTACACACATGGAAACACACCAGGGGTGCATGACAGCAAGGGAAGTGTCAGGGCACAGAAGCACACACATACAACCAGGGAGGGGTGAACAGTAACATGCCACATAGACGGACACACACACACACACACGCATACACAATAGGCACATGGTGCACAGGGGTCAGGTGCAAAACAGAGCTGGAACACAGACACTAGCAACACACATGTCCACAGACCACCACATCCACTGACTGTCTATGTGCAAGTGTCAGATGCTGGGCACCATCGCACTTTGGTGTACAGCGCAATGCAGGCATCATCATGCACATGCACCTGTGGACAGCAGTCAGGAGGGTGTGCAGGTGGACCGTGTGTCTACGTGTAGGGCTGGGCACCCACCAGTGCACTGCCCACCAAACCATACAATGCACACAGGGCAGCACCAGACAGGGCCCGCACTGGGAGACAGGTCAGTCTTGTGGCACAGTGCCACGTCCACCTCGGATGCGTGGGTGGCCCCACCGAGACCCAGCAGCACTGGCAGGCTAAGCACAGGCCTCATGGGGTGGCACCAATGGTCCACCAGGGGTTCCACTGCGCGAACGCCACCGTGCCCGCACAGGTGTCTGCAGCACACCGAACAAATCTGCACCAGGAGTGCTCGGGATGCCCACAGCTGAACCCAGCATCGAGAGGGTGGGTGTCACATGACACCAGGAATGGGGAGTGGATAGCAAACTGTGCAGTGTGAGCAACACATGGGCACCTGACTGTGTGCCCATTGTGGCCATGACAGCGACCAACGCCTGTGTTAGCCTGTCAATGGCAGCGGTCACATCCACCCGCAAATGGTCAATCCGTGACAGGATCCTATCGGTGTCCCTGCTGTGTCGCTCCTCAACCCACTCCAGAGCCACACACAGTGACTCCATGGACGTTGCAAGCTGCATCTGCTCCTGTACTGATGCCTGCAGCAGGCGGGTGTGCTCGTCAAAGAGGTCATCTGCCACCTCGGCAACCTGTCCCTCAGGGTATGGAAGGGCCTGATGTTCAGCACCCCTTGAGGGTGAATGCTGCTCACCAGGACCAGGTATGGGCAAGTCCACAGGCAGTGCATAGATGCCACCGCTGAACCCTGTACCCCCAGTCCCGGTGGGTGACTGCTGCCCCTCTGCCTGCTGTGCCCAAGGGATCAGTTGTTCCACCGCTGTGGCTGCAACAGTGCCACTGACCTGACCAGCCACCGGTGATGCTCCACCGGTGTTGACAGGTGCAGCCTGGGACTGTGCTGACATTCTGGCACACACGTTGGAACCAGCCAGGTCCATGGGCGTGAGCTGGCATGCTGTGTGTCCATTCCATGACACACACATGTCACTGCCCATAATGGTCGTTACATCATCAATGGTATAGGTCTGTGCACAGCAACAGCCACAGCCACAGCGTGCTGGCATGCTTGGACGCCAGACCGCTGAGACACAGGTAGGGCCTCCCCCACACCTGTCTCAATGACATCAGTGTTGACAGCCAGGCGGACCCACTGCTGCAATGCACGCTGGCTACCTGTGGAGGTGGATGGTCCCTCCTCCAACTTCAGATGGATGTCTGCAGAGGACAGGCCCTCCACCGCTGACCCCTGCAGACGAGCAGGATCTGTAAAAGAAAGTAAGGACACGTTAGTGCATGTGATCTACCTTCCCCTCCGACAGACCATGATGTACCATGCAGTGATGGGCTACCACCTGTCTATAAGCCACATCCTGGAACGCCCTCAATGGCACTGCGCTGCATGCTTGCAGTGAGCCTGTCCTCTGCCGGAGTCAGCTGCACCACCTCTGGCTGACCCCCGCCTGTTGCAGCACGTGCCGCCCTGATGGCAGTCACCTCCTCCTTCACCATCCTCCTGTCGGTACCCATCTTCTTCTTACACTCCTGCACAGAGTGCTGGTGGCTGCCGTGCAGGTTGACAGCACATGTCACCCCATCCCATGCAGCAGCACGGGCCTGAGGGGTGCCCCGCCGTCCACTGAGCAGTGGCTTCTGATCCAGGTGGGCCTCGAAGAGTGCCTCCGTCTCGGCCTTAGTAAAATTGGGCCTCCTCTTCTGCCCACCATCGTCCTCCTCACCCAGTCCTCGCTCGGTCATTTTTCAGCCTGTATGGGTGACAGTGGTTACCTGTGACTGTGCAGTACAAAGCAAGTCCCTGAGACCACAGTCCAGAACACCACACAGCATGCAACTCACCTATAAACTGCAGTAACAGAATATGGCCACTGCAGAACAGTGTCACATTTTTATAGCACAATCCATGCAAATTAGGTGTGGAGCAACTTTAATGAGATGCAAATTGTGCTGCTGCGCCATTGAATGGCTGATCAGATGATTTGCATATGATGGCTGAATATCATGCTGTTGCGCTTTGCGCAATTGTGTTGAACGTGCTAAGCCAATGGCGCAGTTCTGTGGCTGCGTAGTACACCGCACTGCACATACCCAGGTAGCTTACTCAGGCATCTGCTGCACTGATGATGTGCTGTGCATGGTAGGCAATTCAGGGCATGGCCACCATTGTGCCAGTGGCACTATGGCGAGGGTCACTACATGGCGCTGTGGCACAACTGCGCAATAGTTCGCTGTGGTGATGGCACACAGGCAACCAATCATGCTAGATGCATAGACGTCCTATGGCGCTGTGAGTGGCCTTGTGCCAGAGACCCATGACCCTGTGCCTGACCTTTGGCCCCTTGGCGCTATACGTCTGGCATGGCTGCAACTCTATCGCACTGTTTGGTGACAGCGCTATAGGGAATGGCGGTGCTGTAACGACAGCACGATAGGGAATGGTGGTGATGTACTGCTCAGCACTTCCACATGGGGTTGCCGGGCTGCGGAGTGCCATATTGCCTACTATAGCACTAGAGATGGCACGCAGGAGAGCCCCTCAGTGGAGTGCCCTTGAGCTGGCCAACCTTGTGGCCATTGTGGAGCCACACTATGGCCCACTGTTTGCTGAGGTGCCACTGGACAGGGCCAGGACCCAGGTCTGGCAAGAGGTGGCCACTGATCTGGAGGTGGCCAATGGCCACAGGAGGATGGCTGAGCAGTGCAGGCACTGGTATGGGGACCTGAGACAGAGGGAGCTGGAGCAACTGGCACATCTGTGGTTGCATGCCAGGAGGGGCGTGGTGCCTCGTCCGGGTGGGTGATACGTCTACGCACCTGTATGGTCCATATGAGTAACACAGTCTTATGTATCCAGCACATAGGGGAGGGATGGTCTAGGGTTGGCTGTGGTGGTGTTTACAGGGTATGGGATGGATGGGTCTGGCTGGGTGGCTGGGCACACACATTGGGGCAGGGGGAATACGCTTTGGGTTTGTACTGATGTGTTTCTCTCCTTTTGTCTCCCACAGGCATGGCAGAGTGGAGGAGGGTTACAGAGCAGCAGCAGAGGGTGGTGGACACTGCATGGGGGCGTGTCAGGGACCAACCCCAACACCAGCAACAACCTGATGAGGGTGAGTGCCATGATTGCTATTGCATGCTGTGTGACAGGGTGGGAAGCAGGGCATGGCCACCATCCATGGACACCACTGCCATGCACGTGACATGTGACAGTCAGCACTTTCCAGTGGCACTGCATGTCTGGGAGTGCATCAATGGTGGTCCATGCGTGCACTGGTCACATGGCTGTGGCACTGCCTGCCCACCGCATAGCCACGTTACTGTACGGCCTTGGTTGTGCTGTGCTGGACATGGGCGGTGTGTGTGTGTGCAGTGGTACACATGGCTGTTGCTGCCTGGTTGGGCATGTCTTGTGGACACGGTCACTGTGGGTGGGTGCACACCATCACAGGAGCGTGGCACATGACTGTATGCCATGCATAATCGGTGGGCTGCAGGGGGATGGACAGTCACACCCATTGACTCTGATCCCTTGTCCTAGGTGTGCAGATACTCCTGCGGATTGAGCGGTCCATCCAGGATCTGGTGCGTGTGGCACAACAGTCCCTTGCCATCCTGAGGGATCTCCATCAGCATGGGGTGAGGAGAAGGAGGCAACCCAGGGAACGGCCCCAGGCAGTGGAGGACCAGGCTGGATGCCAGTGACCACGGACAACCTCCCCCCTTTGACTGACCCTCACACCCCGCCTTCCCCCTCCCATTTGTTCACCCCTGCCCCTTACCCACCCCCACCTTGTTCCTGTTCCTCCACCCCATGTTTGTAAATATTGGTACATAGTTGTTGTTGTTGGTGCCTGCTCTGTGTCCATTGTGCCCCTGTCAACCTGTCCTTGGCCTGTGCAGCTGACACCCTTGCAGGTCTGTGGCCTGCGAGGTCTGCTGCATTGTCAGTGGTGGCTGTCCCTGCAGGTCATCCACTGTGACCGTCACAATGCTGGGTTGCCTCCTGTCACTGGTGTGCTGCATGTTTGCCTCGGGTGACAATGTGGCCTCCGCAGTTGCTGTCCCACCTCCATGCTGTGGCTTGTGTGTGTGTTGCAGGGGCTGTGCACCACTGTCTGTGACTTGTGATCTAGGCATATGCTGGTGGCGTACAGGGCCACAGTTCATGCACAGGGTGGGTATCACCCCTGTGCCATGGTGGACTGCAGGCTGTGTGTGCACAGTTTACATGGGCCCACACACTGGGGGCTTGGTTGCCACACTACTGGGTCCCTGTGTTAGTGTCCCCGAGGGTATGGGTGTCTGTTTGCCCCTGCACTGTGTTGCATCCGGTGTGCTGCATGCTTCCACACACCACTGTGGGTGTCTGTGCTAGCTGCTGTGGCTCATGGTGGGTCACGCTGTGACACTTGTCTACTGTGCAGGGTGCTGTATCAATGGCAGTGGTGTCAGGGGCATGCGCTTTCCCATGTGAGGTACCTTTTGTGGTGACACATGTTCAGTCTCTCAGCTGTGCCTCAGGGGGATTGTGCATGTTGGCACTGTGTCTGCCATTGTTGCGTTGCCGTGTGTGCTGCCACCCACTGCTGGGTGCTCATGGTGGGTCTGGCTTGTATGGTTCTGTGGTACACGAGGTTGCAGTGTGACAGTGGGGGTGGTGGTATGCATGGGGATTCCTGCAGTGGTGGTCACTGCTCATGGGGGGTGTCTTGGGGTCACGGTGCAGGGTGTGCTGTGCATGGGGGGGCTGCTGTGCTATAGGGTGGTCCGTCCTTCTTGTATGGCAGTCTCAGCTTGCTGGTGGGTGTGATGGGGCACCATGGCCCAGCTGTGCTTTGTTTGCTTGTCCCCATGGGCCAGTGGATATTCTATCCCTCCACCAGTTGTGCTGTGTTTGGGGTGTGAGGGTGCATTGTCAGTTCTGTAGTGTGTTCCTGTGCCCATCTGTGGCATGGGTGGTGGGCCCCTACCTACCTCCCTGGTTGTGCAGTTCCATTGCTCTGCTGCTGGGGGGCTCCCTGCTTGCGCTATGGTGCCTCTGGGCTGCTCAGCTGGGCAGCCCTTGTTCAACTATAGCGCATCATTATCTCTCAGCTTCCCTTCCTAGTGCGCTGTAGGCAGAGTTAATTGCGATATTCAGACGTTGGCTGTTAGTGCAATTTGGCTTGCTCCTTTTTTGAATATTGTGTCTATTGCACATGGGCACAATAGACTTGTGCTTTATTCTGCTATTGCGCACTTTTTGGGTGCAGTTTGAATATCCAGCCCCACATCTTTAAGTATGTTCAATATATCGCCAGTGTCAGATATATAGGATGGCAGGTCAATTACTAGATGTTTAATGTGGTCATCCACAAACTTTGCCAAAGGCTCAGTAACTGCACCAACCCCTGAAATTATACGAGGCCCTAGAGGGTTTATAAGTGACTTATGCACCTTTGGCAAATAATAGAATTGTGCTCTTAAGGGAGAATCCATGATAAAGTACTGTTTTTCTTTCTCAGTGATCAAGTTCTCACTATATAACCAATTAATGAAATCATCCACCCCAATTTAAGGGCTTGTGTTGGATCCCCCGTAACTGGCAAATAAAATACACTATTGTTAAGCTGTCTTTCAATTTCCTTTGTATATTCACAACAATTTTGTAAAACAACACTTCCACCCTTATCAGCAGTCTTAATTATCACCTGTTTATTATTCTTAAGGCTCTCTGTAGCTTCTCTTTCTTTAGAGGTGATGTTACTGAACCTGGGAAAGAAGTCATCATTTTTAAGATTATCCAAATCTTTTTCACATAACTTTTGAAATGTGCTCATAACAGGTGATTGAGGGGGACAGAAAGTACTTGGTCTTAACTGCAATAATTTAACACCCATTTCTTGGTCATTACTTTCCATCAATGCTTCTAACACCTCTTGTGTAGGTATAAGAATGACCTCCCCACCCCCATTTTCAAGTCCCACATCATTATTACTTACTCCAGTAGGGTCAGATGTCCTTCCCATTTTATCCATATTAGAATAATAGCACCTTAAATTCAAAGTCCTGCACAATTGATGTAAATCCAAAGTCACTTGAAAAAAATAAATATGCACATTGTGTACAAAGGACAGACCTTTGTTTAGAACTGAAAGTTCAGTCTCATTTAGTTGGTGATCTGAAAGGTTTACAACATTAATCCCTTCATAAGGAGTATCTAGTCTTGCTGGTACCTCATCTTGGATTGTCCTCCCTGATTTGCCAGATTTCCTAAGTCCCCTCGTTGTTCTTCTTCTGAAATTAGATACCGTCCTTTCCTCTTCCCTCTCCTGGGCTGGTAAGGTACCTTGGGTAAAAAAGGTCCTGATGTATCAGAGTCACTGGTGCAGTCACTTGAGTAACTTATATCAGATACACTTGTAGTGGCCAGTTCTCCTAAATTATCTGTGGGGAAACTATGTTTCAAAATTGATTTTTGTTCAAAATGCACCCTTGGCTTGTTGGTTTTTCTGTTCTGTCAACCTTTCTTTTTATCATTTTTGGGCCATGAGAAAATAATACCCTTAATGTAATCATTTTCATCCCTTTTAAACTTTTTCTTTGTTGCACAAATTTTACTATCTTGAAAACCAATTTCTCTCTGCAGTACACCTTTAAATTTATTAAAATGAGTATTAGTAGAAAAAGTCTGAAGCATTTTTTCTTTCTCTTGTAACTCAATATCTAATGTAGCTTGATCTTTTTTAGACTTACTGTACGTAGAATGAGATTCATCCATTTGGTTGTGGCCTCCTCAGAAATCTTCCTCCAGTCCCCAATAAATTCGGTGTCATCGAGGCCGAATGTAGGATCCTTAATAATCCTTAGACTGCAAGGTACCCTTTCCATGGCCAGATACAATTCTGTTGACTGAATTTGCCAGTGGAGACATCTAAATTTCAAAGCTGTTCATTCATAGGAAAAAAATGCAGCTCAAATGTTACTTGCACTCATTATTTCACTTCCACCCAGTCCTGTTGGTCCTACTGGAATGGTGTTCTCTCCGGTTGTCACTGTTCCACGCTGAAATGGATCGACTTGCTCAAATTACCAAAGAAACTCTCTGTAATTCTGAAACCACTGTTAACTGTTGTCAAGGATATGCTTTCATTGGCATCTCCACCAGCATTATCTGCAGATGTTTAGGCACCTCTATCAGTTCAGTCTTCAGTGTCCTTGATTCAAACTTGACTGCTGGATTACTTGGAATGCAGCATTTATCCTTTTGAAATAGAAGTAAGTCCTCTGCCGCAAGTGTATTGTTTATTACCAGAATGCCGATTCCAGCCTAGCCTCTGTGCGTAGCTCAATAAAATGACAAAGTGCAACTACAGAGCTGCGCTAAAATGAACGGATGTGCTCAGTGACAAAGATAAAATGCAAATGAACTCCAGTCATGGCACTAACCCCTTAGACAGGTTAAGGATCAATTCAAAATGGACACACAATGAACTGTGTATCAAAATACCATTTATTTTCACTTGCAATGCAGATGGACAAACAAACGGACCTGTTCAGCCCACAGTGGAACAGAAAAGACTGTCCTACATTTCACCTTCAGGTCTGTTTGTTTGTCCATCTGCATTATAAGTGAAAATAAATGGTATTTTGATACACAGTTCATTGTGTGTTCATTTTGAATTGATCCTTAGCCTGCCTAAGGGATTAATGCCATAACTAGCGTTCATTTGTCTTCAATACAAAGCCCGAGTCCCGAGACAGAGGGACAGGCATGGGAGGGGAGACAGTAAGTGCAACAGGGTCAGTCGAATCATCAACTTGCCAAGAATTCAAGATATTAGGCAGAACAGACACAGGGACGTCACAAATCTCACAGTCAGTTCCCTTGATAGACGGCTGTGGGCACCCGTTCGGATCTGCAGTTGAAATGCCAGCCGGAACATCAGGCAAATTAGATGTAACAGTTAGAACAGATATAGAATTCTGGAGGAATGACTCACCAGACTCGTTCCAAGCCACAGCCTTTGATGATGCTGCATCACTAGAAGCACTGAGAGGCCACGCCATGCCTATGACAACTGTAGTTTCAGACAGTAACAACGTGAGTTTCTCTCGTAAGGATTGCTCCATGGTACAATGTAAAATCAGTTCAAGTCATAGTTGTTTCAGAAGGAGAGCTTCAGTGTCAGTCAGACACGGAGTAGAAATTTCAAAACCCAGAACATCATGGCTCAAATCCACAGGAGAAGAAGAAAGATCTGGAGTTTCCACTCCAGCTTGCTGTACAACGATACTCTTGGCTGTCTCAAGGTGAGCCTCTTGAAGTAGGGAGGTAGGAGAGGAGGCTTGCTCCCCCACCTCAGAGATGTCCATCTCCTCCAGAGGATCTCTGGAAGTGGCCATCTCACAGACCAGAGGTTCCCCCTACAGCAAGAGTAGGGGAATTTCACTGGTGTCCTGTCCAAAATGTCCCCCAATTCACTAAAAATACCACCCAGCAACTTCATCTGGTTCAAGGTCAGTTGGCATTCATCTGTATCCCCCTTCCCTGGGTTGTGCCTCAAAATAGGCAGAATTTGTCTAGTGCACTTATCCAGTCAACAAAAACTAAATAAAAATAATAATAAATAAAAATGTAAGTCTTGCCTGCTATACAGTACAACACACGCAACATTTCAGCTGATTTTGTCAAACGTCGCCAAAGCTATTAAGGTGCAAACATAGGAGTTTAACATTGAAAACCTTAGTCAATCCTAACTATATGGGTGCTACATATATATCTATCTAGCTATATATATATATATATATATATATATATATATATATATATATATATATATATATATATATATATATAAATAGCTAAAAACCTTATCTCAAATTGTTTTCAAGATGCAGGCACCAAAAGTCGCCGCAGGCACTGCAATGTTAGCCCATGGGAAATTTCTCAATGTTGGAGCACTGTAACTTTGTAACCATTTTACATTTTTTTACCAAACCATCAAAAGGCACATCTGGGCATGGCCTAGCCACCAAAGAGATGGCAGCCTGAAGTTTTACCTCTCTCCCCATCAGTGTGACATCTGCAGCTGGCTTTCCTGATCCAGGGGCATCAATATATGTGAAGCTACACTTTAGGTTATTAACCCCCTTAACTGTCTGGTACAATTATTTCCTGTGTTTAGTGCTTTGTTATTGCAACTACTGTACCAGTGTGTTTGGGAGTTGATTTGGCGGTAGGCTGCACAGGCCCAGCTTGGGTCTGTTATTACCTTGGGTGTGGCATGAGCTACCGACAGGGCACCTGCTTCTCTGCTCCACCTCCTTGCTTCCTGATCCTCTTGTGGGGCACTTCACAATCTGAGATGGCCTCTCTAAACCCTTCTACTGTGGCTGCATTGCTGTCTGAGGGTGTCCCCTTCCCCAATCTGCTTCAGTAGGGGACTCCCTTCAGTATATCATGCAGATGCTGGAGACACTACTCACCCGTGTGGATGGCATCAATGAGGCTCTTGCAGGGACGGTAGCAGATGTGAGATGCCTGGAAGATAAAATGAACTTTGTGGAGCAAAAAACAGAGGATTTGGAAATCCAGAATAACAAGATCTGGCAGCGTCTGCAAAACCATGACTCTAAACTGACCACCTTATGGATCCGGGCTGAAGATAAGGAAAATTGGGGACACTGCAATAACATTCGTATCATAGGCATCCCCGAAGGTTCCGAGAGGCAAACTATGGAGAAGTTCCTGAACTATAACATCTCACTTATGCTGTTGGATAGGTGGTGTGGTCCCATAGAAGTGGAAAGGGACCATAGACTGACTGCCTGGTGGACCAATCAAGCCAACTGCCCAGACCAATTATTGCCTACATTTTGCAATACATCACAAAAGAAAGGGTAGTTCAGGCAGCCAGGGACATCGGGAAGATAACGTGTCCTGGAAGCAGAATTTCTTGTTTTTTGAGATTTTTCCCAGGAGGCAGCGGCCCATAGGAAAGCCTTTCTGCCCCTCAAGAAACTGCTCTAACCACTAGGTTTTAATTGTAGATACAAGCATCTTACCTCCCTGCAAGTCTCCAAAGATGGAATGGAGATCATAGCTAAATGCCCAGGTGAGCTAGAGAAATGGGTGCTCTGATTTTGGCCCAAAATGTCACTGTAGACTACATCCCCAAGACACCTTTGGGAGCCTGACTTGTCTCCTCAGTCTCAGGGGAATGCTTCTTCATGGAAACCATCTCCAGGGCAGCAATTTTTGAACCAGACCAGGCCAATCATAAATAGTTCCCCCAGTCCTGGCCACAAGTGCACTTCCCTTATGCTGGCTCCCAATCTTCCCCTGCCTGCCTCCTCTGTCATGGCCATACAGACACCTTTTCCTCCTCAGGGATCCAGAGCCCCACAACACCACAGGCAGTGTTCCTGAAGTGGACACTATCTGTCCCCAGACCAGTGTATGTCAGCTCCTCCAGCTAAGCTTCCCCGAGATGATGTATACCCTGACAACGATACCTTTCATCTCTCCCCACAAGCCCCGGAACATGTGGACACTAGTAGCTGCAGAAACTGGTATGAATGCCCCACGGGACCCGAGGACATGAGTGTGGAAGCTCCCCATCTGATTAAGCCTGGTTTAAAAACATATACAGATGCTCTTCAAGCAACCTCTGCAAATGTGGACCCTATTGCTCTGGTTCCACCCACTTCACCACTGGGACCCACAGCATAACTCTGGACTAAGATTGGATGTCTTTCGTATGGGGCTAGGGTCTTCCAGGTTCAAAGCTTCTACTATAGTGATAACGGATACCTCTTGTTCTTACTTTGTCTCCCCTGTTTGCTGGATTAAGAGTTTGCTTAGGAGGGTCTTTAGTCTCTGGAGGGCCGGTTATGCAACAGTCCTTCCCCCAGCTGAACATTGCATTTACCCCAATTAGCCAGAGCTGTCAAGCAAGGAGACCCACTCTGCATACCCCCCCCCTTACTTCATTAGGGGGCCTCATCTCACCTAGGTTGTTCTTCCTCACTCCCTTGGGTGATGGAGTCACATAAGGCATTTGCCCAGATGATCAAACAACTGATGCCTGTTGTAGCATCATGTGTTATGCAGTTGGAGGGTTCACTCCCCCTTTTTCCCCCTTTCCTTCCCCCTACCTCTCTCATCCCCCTCTCCCAATGTCTCCCTCCTTCACCATTCCTTTTCCTGCCCTCCTGCCCCCCACCGCAGGGAATCCAAACTGGAGGAAGCTATCAGTCAGTGACAAGTTATCTCTCCTGATGACCTCTTTCTCACCCCCATACAGGTGACCGTGTTAGAGTAGCTGAAGATCCCTGCCTGTCAGGAATCCTCTTATGTTTTGAACTCCTAACCTTTAGTATGTTCACAAATTGTAGGGTTATTGTTTAGATACCTCGCTGTAGTTCTGGTTTCTCCCTTATCTTCGGGGTTAAGTGAGCTGGTTTTGTTAACTTGTTAGTGTTGTCATATTGCCTGTTATCTTGTTGTTCTCTTTTATATAGGTCCTAGATTGTTGTCCTTAGGACACCTATTTACCCTGGTATTTTCTAGTATTGGCAGCATTCTCACTCCTCTTTGGCAGACGTGTAAGTGGTTCCTAACTATACTCAGACTCTGTTACTGGTATAGGCTCACCTTCCCAGATACTTTTCAGGTACAACCACTAGGGGGTTATATACATTAGATCTCTCATTTGATTTGGAATCATGTCATCTCTCCCCCAAAATGGGGTACACCTCTTCTCATGGAATGGCAAAAGGCTTAATCACCCCACCAAGTGGACTAAAGTTCTGCAGCATTTGCGTTCCCTGCATGCCGATATGCTGCTTCTCCAGGAAACACATCTTATGGCTAAGACCTTCCTATGCATCTGGAAATCCTGGGTGGGTTGGGTAATAGTGAGCTCCATGCCTGTCACGTCCCAGGGGTGGCCATCCTTATCCACTGATCCTGCCCCTGGGTTGAGGACTAGGTCAGCACTAACTCTCAGGGTAGATGGTTGGTCACTAGACTCACTTTTCCAGGGGGCAAACTGATCCTAGCAAATGTTTATTCCCACAATGTGGACTATGCAGAGTTCTCTCCCAGTGTGAGCCATGCTATTTTTTCCCTATCTGTTAATCACCCACACATCCCCATTTTTCTGGGTGAGGACTTCAACTTAGTTCTAGGTATTTTTCTAGACAAATCGATCTCTACTCCTCAGTCTCATCCCAAACCATGGATGACTCTGCAGGAACTGATATTTGAGTGGAATCTGGTTGATGTCTGGTGCTGGGACCATCCCACAGGGTATGATTACACTTTTTTCTCCATCCCACATGCCACGCACTGCCGTATCGATCTCTGGCTGGCCAATGTAGAGGTGGCAAGGGGGGTATCAGATGTGAGAATAGGTAGTCTACTGGTTTCTAATCATGCCCCCGTAAGTTGTACATTTATCTCCCAGGCTCAGGGTACTATCAGTAGCAGATGGAGATGCAACCCATTGTTGTTGTGTGACCCTGAGTTTCATAAGTTTATAACACAACCTGCTAAAGACTATTTCTTGTTCAATCCCCCCTGGCGAGGTTTCAGCTGGCACTGTATGGTAGGCCTTCAAAGTGTTCCTCAGGGGTCGAATCTTATCTCATGTGGCAGCAAAAAATAAAGTTCACTGCACGACTATTGCCCAGCTGCAGTTTGAACTATCCAGGCTGGAGGCACATTTCAAGGCCACCCCTACTGCCATGCGGGACCTCTCTCTCTGGTCAGGGACATCACAGGAGTTAAGTACCAAATTAATGCTCTTTTGCAACAAAAAGCCGAATGGCTATTATTGCGTGCTAAGCACTCTCACTGGGAGGGAGGGGAGAAAGGGGGGCAAACTACTAGCTTACCAGCTGAGGAAGCAGTAGGTGTCTTCTCAGATCCATGCCCTTTGCTCTACCTCTGACAAGCTGGCTACAGACCCACAAGAGATCAATAATGTTATGGGTCAATTCTATCAGGCACTATATCAGTCTTGTAGAGCTGCAGATCCCTCCCAGTTGTCCCAATGCCTAGACTGTTTCTGTCAGTCTGTTCCCCTGCCCTGTCTCACTCCTTCACAAACCAAATCTCTAGATAAGCCCATCACGGCTGTTGCGTTGCACCTGGCTCTCTTCCAAATGGCAAAAGGCAAAGCTCCCAGCTAAGATGGGATGACCGCCAGCTATATCAGGCACTAAGTTCAGAAATTGTCACCCCTCTGCTTCAAGCTCTCCAAGAGGCCCACACCTCTGGAACTCTCCCTCCCACAATGAGGGAAGCCCTAATAACTCTCCACCTGAAGAAATTTAATGATCCTATGGATTGTGTCAACTACTGCCCCATTTCACACCTGTCAGTAGACACTAAGATCGTGGCCAAGATCATGGCCACTAGGATGATGGAAATCCTTCCCTCCCTTATCCACCCTTCACAGGCTGGGTTCTCAAAAGGATAATCTGGTGTCGATAATATGCGTCTTCTGCTTAATCTCAAGTCGATCACATCCCACTCCAAATTGCCTGTGGCAGCCCTAGCTGTGGAGTTTTCAAAGGCATTTAACTCCGTGGAGTGGGACTACTGCCATGAGACCCTTCGCTGCTACAGGTTTGGTCCATACTTCTGTCAATGGGTCACCACCCTATATAGTTTGCCTATGGCTAAGATGCTAACCAATAGTAATATCTTGCCCCCTTTCACCTTGCACAGAGGAACATGTCAAGGCTGTCCCCTTTCCCCATTGCTGTACCTTGTGGCTTTGGACCCACTGGCAAGGAAGCTAATGGCAACATAGAAACATAGAAACATAGAATTTGACGGCAGATAAGGACAGCTTGGCCCACCCGGTCTGTCCATTTTCCTACCTAATGGATAAGCTGCAGATCCTAGTTAACCAGCAGCCTACTTCTTTCTACCCCACCCCCTAGAATTGCCTTATGACTGTCACATGCATGCTTGAATTCAGCCATTGTTTTTGACTCCACAATCTCCTCCGGAAGGCCGTTCCATGCATCCACAACCCTCTCTGTGAAAAAATACTTCCTTACATTACCTCTGAGCTGCTGCCCCTCTATCTTCAAATTGTTCCCCCTTGTTCTTGCACACCTCTTTTTTTGAAAGATGCTACCCTCTTGGACTTTGTTGATTCCCTTGAGGTGCTTGAAAGATTTTATCATGTCCCCCCTCTCCCTCCTTTCCTCGAGGCTATACATATTAATCTCCTTTAGTCTCTCTTCATATGTCTTCCGGTGCAGATCCTGCACCATTTTAGTTGCCCTCCTCTGGACAGCTTCCATCTGTCTAAGTCCTTGCGGAGACTGGGTCTCCAGAACTGCACACAGTACTCCAGATGGGGTCTCACCAGCTGCCTGTACAGAGGGATAACAACTTCCTGTTTTCTACTGGTGATGCCTCTCCCTATGCATCTCAGTATCCCCCCAGCCCTCCTTGCTGCCCTCTTACATTGCTTGTGCACCTTTAAGTCATCTGATATGACTACCCCCAGGTCCCTTTCCATTTTTGTTGTTGTTAGTATCTCACCCACCATTGTGTACTCTTCCCCTGGGTTTTTGTTTCCCAGGTGCATTACCTTGCACTTCTTAGCATTGAATCTAAGCTGCCATACATTTGACCATTCCTGTAACCTTGCCAAGTCCCTTCTCATCCTTTCCACCCCACCTTGTGCATCAACTCTGTTGCAGATCTTTGTGTCATCTGCAAAGAGACATACTTTTCCTTCCAGTCCCTCTGCAATGTTGCTTATAAAGACATTGAAGAGGACCAGTCCTAATACTGAACCCTGCAGTACCCCACTAGTAACCCCCCTTTCTTCAGAGTGGACTCCATTTACTATTACCCTCTGTGTCCTATTCTCCAGCCAATTCTTTACCCAGGCTATCATCTTGGGACCCACTCCCAGGGTGGCTAACTTGTATATTAATCTTTTGTGTGGGACTGTGTCAAATGCCTTGCTAAAGTCTAGACATGCCACGTCCACAGCCTCCCCGATCTACTGCTTTGGTTACCCAGTGAAAGAAATCTATTAGATTCATCTGGCATGACCTTCCCTCTGTGAATCCATGCTGCCTTGGGTCCTGTGCCCCTCTGGCCTCTAGGTACTCAACAATCCTTTCCTTCAGATGTTCAAGGCATCTCAGTTGTGGGAGTGCCTTACCAAGTACCCTCATATGCTGATGATTTGCTGCTTACCTTATCCAGGCCAGCAGACTCCCTGACCAAAGTTCTGTCCATTCCACAGGAGTTTTCTGTGCTCTCCAGGCTCCAGACTAACCAGAAGAAAACTAATCTTACTCTGCTTAATTCCCTCTGTACCAAAGACTGCCTGCAAGGTACCAACCTGACATGGTCCCCCCAAGGGTTTACATATTTAGGTATTGTACTCCCTTATCATTGGGGGGACCTTGAATCGGCCAATTTTTCCCCACTCCTGGCCATTTTATCTGTAGAAGTCAACCAATGGTGGAAGTTAAATCTCTCATTCTTGGGTAAAGTAGCAGCTGTTCTTATGCTTCTCCTTCCCAGAGCTGCCTACTTACTTAACAATTTGCCGATCATATTATCTACTAAGTTATTCCGCTTACTTAAGAAGCTCATCTCTCTCCTCTTGTGTGAAGGGAAACTGACTCGCTGGAGTCATAACAACCTGAGAGCTCACTGTACCCATGGGGGGTTTGACCTTTCTCTGACTCCAAGGCTATCATTTGGCCTATATGGTTCCGCAGGACACCAGGTGGTTTATACCCCCTCAGAACTCTTTCCCTCTCTGGGTTCATCTAGAAGTTGACATTCCCAGAGGCCATTCACTTGGTACTCTCTTGTCCATTGAGAGACCCCCCAAATTGGATCTTTTGCCTACTATGAAGGCCACCAGATATGCCTGGTGCCAGCTTATGACCCTCTCTGGTACCCCTCATATGGCATGGGCCCCCCTCTGAGCTTTACTCCTCTCTGGAACAACCAACACATCACTGTTGACAAGAAGTCTCTTTTTTGGCCTACATGGGCTGCCCAGGGCATTGCCTGCATATCGGACCTGTGTATGCCAGACTTGGCCAACCTTATGTCCTTCGACCAACTCAGAACCAAGTACGACCTCCCCTCTAAGGATTTCTGGAGGTACCTCCAACTCTGCAATGTGGTTCATGTTTACCATTCCCATTTTGTGCCAGATGCCATATGGCATTGGCTGGCCTCATTGCACAGGCCTAGCTCAACATAGGGTTTGGCAGGCTGATTCTATTGGACCTGGTGGGATTCCCATCCTGACTTCATGGACTTCTGCTGGTGTAAATGGATGGTGGATACTCAGACCAACATCTCTCCTGAAATGTGGACTCGATGCCTCAAGGCTACATGCCTGCCTATAGGGATGCTAAGAGCCAGCTCTTGTAGACTCGAATTTTACTTAGGTGGTATAGAACCCCTGATGCCCTCCACTTGAAAGGGCTATTGCCTCATTCCCGATGTTGGTGCTGCCAGCAACCATCTGCAAATATTCTATATGTGTTGTGGCACTGTCCCAACCTCTTTACTTTTTGGGCCTTGATAGCTGCAGATTGTGCCAGTGTGATAGGACACCCAGTCACCTTGTCGGATCCCATGTTGCTCTTAGGTGACTTCTCCTCCCTTAGCACCTTAGCATGCTACCTAAAGCTCACAGAGACTGGATTATGCTAGCACTTTTAGAAGCCAAAAGGCTCCTCCTTATGTACTGGCATCAACCAACACTGCTGACCTGCAAGAGCTGGCTGGCAGCTGTGGCTAAGCTGGCCATCTTTGAAAGACTGTCCTACTTTCACCAAGGGCATCTTTTTGCTTACTGTCAGAAATGGGATGCATACCTCCATTCTCCATGGTGTAAGGTCCCCCCTTCGGGTAATCCCCCGATATGACTTGTTTCTCGTGTGATCCAACTTTCACGTGTGCCAGTTGGGAAGTGAATATCATCAGTGTTGTCTGTGTTTCCCTCAGTGAACTAACTTAGGTCTTAATATTTGACTTTGTTCACTTGCACTTGCAGAGTATAGACCAGCTTTCCATGATGCTCTCTTTGTCTGCCTATTGTATTGTATTGTAACTATTGTACTGGTTTAGTGCTGTCTTGCTGAATGTGGCATACTTGCTGAAAATTACTTGTAAATGAAAACTCAATACACTCTTCTATGTTAAAAAAAAGGCACATCTGTGGAGTCAGGGCTTGCCACCATGCAAATTTCAGCCAAAAAGCCCCAGCCATTTAGGTGCAGTGGTGTGGCAAAGAAATGGTATTTTTTGGTGCAGTAGTGTCACAAATTGTGACAGTACAGATGTGACAGTGTCATGATTTGAGAAAGTTTCATAAATGTACTGTCATGATTTGTGACATAACGGGGGACCTGATTTTAAAATATATATTTCTAGGGGTCCTAGAAAAAACTGATGGCAGTGCTGTGTTCCTCAGGCACCATGTAGGTAAACCCCATTGTCAGTGTTTACCTAAGGGCACTAGAAATTGAACTATATATGTTTTTCTACAAAACTAACTGAAACAAGATGGTGGCAGCACAATAATAAAAAGTGTATTTGCAACAGTAAACAGTGGTTTTGTAACAGTTTCAAGAGGCACATGTATTTTTTCGCCCTTTGACTTCAATGTTAAAAATTTAAAATTTAATAACTTTTGAATGGTTCAATGTTTTTTCACCAAACCTACAAAAGGCACATCAGTCACCCAGACTGCATCTTCCCTGAAAATTTCAGACCAGATGGACAAATCATGAGGGCTGTAGCCCCATGCAAAGAAACATGCAAAAAATGTTTTAGTGCATTTTTTGGCACTCTGCAGCTCCACAACCACTCATCTGACCATAATGTAACTTGCCAGATCCAGAGATCTGTGGTTCCAGACAGTGCATGCACATTTTAAGGCAAATCCCTCATGTGGTGCCAAAGTTATTAAAGTGTAACATTTGGGGTTTAACATAGAAGTGGCTCTGCAACCTTAACTATACTGGCACTACCATGCCAGTGTTATATTTATTTCAACAGACACACAGATAGATAGACAAATAGACAGATAGAGAGATAGATAGAGAGATAGATAGATAGATAGATAGATAGATAGATAGATAGATAGATAGACAGACAGACAGACATACAGACAGAGAAACAGACGGACAGACAGACAGACAGACAGATAGATAGATAGATAGATAGATAGATAGATAGATAGACAGACAGACAGACAGACAGATAGATAGACAGACAGATATAATTTCAGCAGATAAAGGCATCCTGGCCCATCCAGCCTGCCCATCTTACCTAACTACTCTGTGGTGGTCCTACTAACCATTCTGATCCTTAGTCTCAGACCCCCCCTTTCTTACTAAGCCCATGTACTATACCTGTCCTGTCCCCCCAGAACTGCATAGTGATATTATGGTCTTCACCAAGTCTGAGATAGAACAGTTTTAAAACATCTTTTTTTTTTGATCGGCGAACTGCTGAGAAAAGCTTAGTAGAGCTCATTGATCTGCAGAAAGACGCCTTTGTGCATTGAAACATCTGTCTGTCTTCAACATTTGGACCATTTTGCAGCAGATTTCTTTGAGTTACAGCTTCTTAGCTGTGAAAACCTGAGAGTCACATTTTCAGCTCTCAAGTTTTGCCATTTTACTGTGTTGCTGTTGTATTGCTTTGTTTCTGCTTTTGCTTTGCTAGCTCCAGTTCTGACTGTACTGACTGCTTTGTTGGACTGGTGGTACAGTAAGGTGATGAAGGTTCTTAAAAGGAAAAATAAACCCCTGATAAAGACATTTGATAATACTGGTAGTGACGACTAGCTGACTAGCAACTATTACCTTAGGTTCCTGGGATATGGAGCTCATTGACCTTGCCAACAGTGCATTTGCAAATGTTACAAAATAAGAACAAAAGAATCTCATAGAAAAAGAGACTAGTCCCTCCAGCCTAAAGAATGTGGGGTTCTCCCCCACAGAGCAACAAAACCCTTTCAAGAAGTCCTATACCAGACCTATAAAAAATTTCTGACTCAAAGACCAATGCGTATCCCATAGTGGGAATGGCTCCACTGGGAGATGCCAGGGTAATGCCAAAAACTAAGGGTCTTACTTGATAGGAAAGAATGCCTGATAGACCAGCTGGGCTTGTGCAATAGAAATACATCAAAAAAGAGAAAGAGTAATGGATATCAAGACATCTACATTTGGTGCTGTTTCTTAGACCCTCCAAATAGTAGCCAAAACTATCACATCAATTTAGAATAAACTAAATATCAGAATTTCAAAAGCAGACACAATTGAAGTCAGGATGGTGAAGATGGAAAAAGCACTGAAAGATTTAGCCACTGATAATATCCAGATAAAGCAACAGCTGGAGACAAAAAACCCTTTCTTCATCATTGTTATGGTACAACCGATTCCAAGCAAGGAAAATGAAATACTCAGACAATAAGATCAGAAAAAATAATCTTCAGGTGATTGGTATGTCTTATCTCAAAGTGCACAGAGAAATCTCTGAAAGGGACTTGGTGAAAGAGTTGATGTCTAAACAATTTAATTTACCTCTCCAAATAGCTAAAACCTAGAATCCCTTTCAGATTGCTCTTAAAACTCATATTATAACACAAAATTGAAAAAAAAAAACAATGATTTTGGTTTCTGTTTCATTAGACCTGGGTAAGGAAATCATTATTTGTCACACTAACATTAAAGGGGCTGTTAAGTTTAAGAATTCCAAACTGTGGGCCAGATATTCAAAACCTAGTGCAGCGCGCTAATTGTTTGTGCAGGATTAGTAGCGGGACAGCCATATTCAAAAGGGATATAAGCGCTAAGCATAATAAGCGGGCTAAAATTTAATGTATGCAAGGGCAAAGTGGGCGGGAACCTGCATATGGTTGCAAAAGGATATTCAGAGATCTAGCTCTGCGCTATGCACCATTGCGTGGCACATAGCACAACGCTACATACTGCCTATAAAAGGGAGGTCTAAACACAGGGCAATCCACTGAGAAGGGATTGGCCAGAACAGGAAGTGCATCACAATGTCTTTCTTCAGCAATGCTGTAGTGCTGCACCTGATGGAGCAGGCTGCGGAGGAGGATGAAAGACAGCAGGCTCAACAAGGCCCATTACTGAGATGAAGGAGGAGATATGCTGCACACAGATGGTACCGGCCCAGAGTCTCCTTTGAGACCCTGCCTGATGAACACATCGTTGGCCGGTACAGGTTGGACAGGGGAATGTTGAGGCAGCTATACGAACTCCTGCATGAGGAGCTGCAGCCGAACACCAGGCGCAGCCACTCCATGTCAGTTGAGGAAAAGGTGATGGCAGCGATGTGCATCCTAGCCACTGGGACATTTCAGCGCCCAATGGGGGACACCATTGGGATATCACAGTCCGCCACATCGTGCCTCCTGACACAGTTCCTTGATGCTCTCCTGCCACATGCTGGTGAGTTCATTGTATTCCCCAGCTCAGCAGCAGAGCGCACAGCAACCATGCAGCAATTCCATCGAGTTGCGCACCTACCCGCTGTACTTGGTGCCATTGACTGCACCTATGTCCCCATCCGTGCACCACCTGGTGATGTTAGTGACCTGTTTGTGAACAGGAAGGGCTTCTACTCTATTAATTGCCAGGTGGTGTGTGATGCGACAGGGGAGCATTAGCAATGTCTTTGCACAGTACCCTGGCAGTGCCCACGATGCCTTCATCTGGCACCAGTCCTGACTGTGTCGGGCATTTGAGGAGGGCAGGATTCCATGTGGGCATATAGTTGGTGAGTATGGCCAGCTAAAACAGGGTGATAGCAGAGGGGAGAGAGGATAGGCCAGGGTAGCTGTGGGAGGGGCAGGGAGCAATGGTTCAGAGCAGCAGCGGGCACTGTGCAGGACACCAACAGTAACACCTGATTTATCTCCACAGGGGACAGTGCCTATCCCCTATGACCCTGGCTGCTGACACCAGTACCTCGGCCAGCAACAGGGGCTGAGGAACTGTACAATGAGGCACATGCTGCTACAAGGAACATCATAGAGAAGGGTCTTTGGGATGCTCAAGATGCGGTACCGTTGCATAGACCAGTCAGGCAGTGACTTACAGTACAGCCCTCAGAAGGTATGCCGTATCTTCCTGGCCTGTTGTATACTACACAACATGGCCCTGAACCGTGGGATACGTGCACCTGAACCTGAGGTACATTCTGACAGTGAGCCAGAGCCAGGGTAGGGGGATAGTGAGCAACTCGAGCAGCGGGATCACGCATGGCCCTTGAACCCATAGAGCACAGGAGCTGCATCATTCAGACACTGAACCAGGATGTACGGTGAGTACAGAAAACAGACAAATGAAATGTGTGAACAGTACATTTAATGGTAGTGTATATACAGTACAGTGAAATCTGTGTGATAGATAGGTGCTGTACACGTTGCCAGTGGTGCAGTGCATGTGATGTGTGTGATGTGTGTGGCCCACCACCATACCCCTCAACTGTAACATGGTACGAGGAACAGTACTACAGTTACATCACTGCAGCTACTTAGTCCACAGTGTGAGGACCTGTCCCACACTCAGTGGCACAACTGTAAAGAAATCCCCATTGTTGACGATGCAAACAATAACAGGCAATTAAGAAAAAGTGGCCTGAACAGATAAGCCAACAAAGTAACAGGTCAGTCAGTTGCTCAGGGACTGCACTGAGAATGAGGTCCACATCCTGTTCAGTAGTATCACATCCTGAGAGGCACTGTTGTATGGTAGGGGGACACAAGGGTGAGGGGTATGGCCACCACCCAGGTGCGCACATGAAACAGCACTGTATATATGAGATGGCAGGGGCTGTGGCATGGGACTGAACAAGGGCCATGGAGGACTATGTCTGTGCAGGGGACATGGGAAGTGGCAGTGTGCATAGGCATGCAGGTGAGGAGACTGGGCCACAGCATGCATGTGGTGAAGAACATCAGCTAAGCCTGCCGCCCTTGCGATGCACACCTGAATGGGGGCAAACTGGTGGGCGTGCTGCTACATTAGCGAGACATTGTTGGGGTGGAAAAGCGGTGAGGCTGTGAGGGCAGCCCGTCCACAGCCACGCCTTGAGGCCTGCACAGGAGTGGAGGGAGGGTGGCCATGACACCGTGCATGTCCTGTGGATGAACGGGAGTTAGGGGTTGAGGAGGTTGCACCCACCCTGCGCAATCCTCTGCCACGCTGCTGCCTATGAGAGGCATGGCTGCGCTGGTGTCTGGGTGTACCCTGCAGTACTGTGGTGATAGTGTCCCACAGCACCACAGCATGGGCCTGCACAGCAGCAGTTAGGTCACCAAAGCCACACCCAATGGTGCTGATAACACAGGTCATCCTCTCCTCCGACCTCTGTTCACCGCAGGCAAAACCAGTGCTCACTGTCTCCACGCAGCTGTGACAACTCATACTGCAGCTCCCTACAGAGATCATGCAGGTCCTGCTGGGATGCATGCTGCAAGGCCAAGGCCTCCTGGAGCATGGGCCGTGCACCCTGGCCATCTTGTGCAGGTGCATCCTGCACCTGTGGCAGGGGTTATGGATGGCACTGGGCAGTGTGTTGTGGATGTGAACGGACCTGTGGTGGTGGTGGCTGGCGGGGCATTGGCTGTTGCAAATGTGACCTCACAGGTGACTGAGCACTCTGCTGGACCAGCCCTGCAGTCCGTGCCCTGTGGGACATGTCCAGTGGGCAAGACTGTTCTGGCAGGGGAATAGCAGCTGTTGTCAGATAGGTGTCATGTGCCTGAGTACCCCTTGTCCCCAAGTCAGGCATGGTGCCATCCCCCACTGCACCAAAACCTCTAGTGTCACTAGCTGCACACATAACTGGCATGTCGGGCCCCTCTGTTGCATCATCCAAGCCGTGGTCACTTGTGACAGTCAGGATCACCACCTGCTCCCCACAAGATCCTCCACCTGGGCATGCTATGAGGTGGATTCAGGGACTCCAGGAAGGCTGCATCCTCATCATCATCTGATGATCCAGCATATGTCAGTGCCTCATGATGTCTGTGAGTGGACATAGTGCTGACTGGCATGGCCACTGCCTCTCTAGATGTGGCTGCCATGCCTGATGTGGTAGGGCGCACCTCTGCTGCGTACAAATCCTCCACCTCCTGTACAACTGTGCCTGGCCCAACCTGGGACATCGTCTGCTGGGCATGTAATGCTGAAATGGAAGAGACATATGTCAGTCGCTGCTATAGTGACCAGCTCACCCACCCCCACACCACTCCCAACAATGCCACATGCACCCAGCAATGTGTGCCCTCCAGCATGCCCATGCAGACACCAGTTTGTCTCATGCAATTGCAACCTGTGCCCTATGACCCCTGCACCATGCCACACATGCACTCACATGTGCCTGCCAGCAGATGTCCACCACTGTGCAGCCCCCAACACTACCTTGCAATGGAACATGCCCATATGGGCCCTATGCATGCACTATGACAGTGAGTGATGTGAATGTGTGACTCTGTCCCAAGGTGTTGCTGTCTACTGGTGGTGGATACATGCCACAAACATACCTGCTCTGGGTGGTGTGGCGGTGTCTCACCCACTGCCTTTGACCACCACGACTGCCACTGGCAGAGTAGAGGCTACTGTGCCCTCAATGGGTCCCAGTCCCGCTGTTCAAGTGGTTGTGGTCCCCACGGTCCATAGCCTGTTCCGGATCCATGTGCACCTCCTCCTCCACACCCTGCACAGCAGGTCATTTCCACCTTTTCGGATGGCATCAGTGCTACGGCCACAGCCACCTACGGTGCTACTGCTGTAGGCGATCTCCTCCCACATCAGACGAACAGTGCGCCGTCGTGACTTGTTCCTGCGTAGGACCATCTCTGTCTTTCACTGCATGTACCAGGGCACGCAGCTCATCACCAGAAAATTTGGGCCCTGAGCATCTGTCCTCAGCCCCTGCCTGTGTGGGACAGAAGGAGGAAAGGGTTAAACAGATCATGAACAAACATTGCATAGCTGTAACAGTAACATATGGTCATGATGCAACACACAGCCGCATACATGCCCCCACCCTAAGGAATGGCAACAGGGCATGCACGATGCACCTCAGTGCTGCTGGAGTCCTACAGAGCCAGCACATGTGGGAAGCCAGCTGTGTGTGTGTGTGTGTGCAGCACACAGTTGTGTGCTAGCCATGTTGCTGCCTGTGGCATGTAAGGAAGGTGGCCTGGCTTAACATATTGGCATGGACATGGGTGCACTGCAAAAGACAATCACAAGAAGCTACAGCCACAGAGCGATTGCCTAATGTGCATGTGTGGGACTGTGCAGCCATGGCTGTGAATGGCAACTCATGGTGCTCACTGGCACATCCAGTGCCATGCTGAGCCTCTGCACACCAGCACCATGAACACATGCTGTGAGGCATGGGTGTCTCCCAAAAACAGGGCTAGATGGGTGATCAGGACACACACGTTCCACTAGGGTGTGGCCCTGGCACCATTACATGTGCAGAGTATGTATCAGTGCTGCCACATGCTGTACACATACAGGCGTGGTGCGTGTATGGGTGATCTTGGCACCCAGCTGTAGCAGGCCTGTGTGTGATCCACCATAATGGTGCAGTTGTGGGTACTGTACAACAATAAAACTGGGATAACTGCACTCCCAGCATGCAAGTCAATGCCTGTCACACAATGGCCTGGATGTGTACACTGTAGATGGACCTGCCTGTCTTGGGGGTAGACACCGTGGACCACAGCAGCATTGGTAATGTCCCTGCCCCTGGCTGCACAGCGCTGTGCACAGAGTCAGCAGCCAGGACCACAGTGTACAAACACTATTAACTGCATGACTACTGTCTGCCGTGCGCACATGCACACATCACACAGCACAACACAGGGGGGGGGTTCGCTGTCTGTGATGCAGATGCCAGTCAGTGACATGGGTGACAACATGGGTGCCTGTGGCAGTTGTCACACTGGAGTATATACCCCACAGTCACATTGAACTAATGATCCACTCGGTGCATCCTCCACACTGCTGATCACATCCCACTGCAATCTGCAGCACCACAGCATGCAGTCAGTCAAGCATGGCCTGCGCAATGGGTGTTGGACAGTGCATGGCACTGGTGGGGCAATAATCCCCACACGGGGAAGTCAACAGGGTCAAAGGGCCACCCAGCTCCCACCAGCACCACCGCATACATGTCCAGCCACACTGCACAGCTGCAAGCATCAGCTGCAGTCCCAAGCCCGTTAACAGTACTGCACTGTTAGATGGTTCACAGATACCATAGCCTGCCACATACAAACAATACAGGAGCAATGTGTGTGGCAGGATGATCTACACATGTGGTACTACTACCCTGGAATTGGGTCCTTTCCTGCCAGACAGGCAGGTGGCTGCATCGTCTGGGTCAACCTATCCATGCAGAACAGGTCTTTTAAAGTATGTGAGAGCCTGATTACCATTGATATCCAACAGATTACAGGCCTGGCATCCCAGTGGTGTGATGTCAGAACCATATGAACTCACCTCAGCTATGTCTTAGCAGTGGTCCGACTAGACAGACTGCCACTGTTAGTCGCATTATACACACCTGGGATGTGCTTGAAAGCCTCAGTACAGTAGTCCTATAACTGTTCAAGTTGTCACAGTGTACTGTCACTGAGGGCTAATGATCTCCATGGCTGATAAGGTTAACACACTGGTACTATGCCCCACAGTCATGTGTTCCATGGATCCCAATAGTGCGTGTACGGGTACCTACACATATATTTGGCTGTACCACCAGAGTCAATACTGCGTAGAGGCCCACTGACACGTGAGGATTCCCATGTCTAGTCCCATCCACTATACCTGACAATGCCTGATGTACAGGTGATAACATGGCCTTGCACCTCTTGTTGTTGCTAAGGGGCAGTGTAAGCCTCGAGCTTACTTTTCATGAGGTTTACAGATGTCCTAGCAACCAATCAGCGCTTACATGATAATCACCTGTACACCAGCCAGTCTCCTGTATCACATCTCACAGATCGCACACAGTACAATACACATGTGATGACAATGGATCAGCAGGTAGCACAGATGCCATGCGGCTGGGAGATGATCTGGCTGTGGATTCTTGTCCCACCCAAGGCTTCCGGGTTAACATCCCATAAGTGACACTGCAGTGCAGCATGAGGGGGGTGCTGCACTCCTGAGGTGCCATCATTTGGATGAGATGTTACGCCGAAGTGCCATCTGCCTGCTCTGGAGGTAGGTCAGGTGGACGTTACTGACCCATGGCACATACCAACATGTGTAGTTGAAGATCTATGGTGCCATAGTCCATGTATCCCAATCCACAAGAATACACAAGCAGCATAATCTGTTTCAAGACATTTGGCATTACCTGTATCCCTTCTCCTGGGTTGTGTCTTACAGAGGCAGGATTCATCTACAGCACGTACCCTGTCAGTACACACTACAATAAGCAATTCACATGACAGGCAGAGCAGCGCTATGCGCAACCAGCGTCCCCTGTTGGGTCTGTGTTCTGATTCCCATGGACCTCACAAGCTATGCTCTCAGTGTCATTGGGCCTCAGAATCCTGCTGTGGCAGAACACACTGGTACTGCAGAGTTGCCCATCCAGTACCCCTGTGTGCTGCTGCAGTAATGCTGTCATGAAGTGATGTTCTGCTGCAGTACTGATGTCACCACTGCTGCATGAGCGCGGCTTGCTGGCACAGTGGTACTGTCCTCACAGTACTGCAGTGGTGTCAGCAGTCTCAAACCGCTTGAAACACACATGTCGGTGTCAGTATGGAACACAGTGCAGGTAACACACTGCACACATGTGACATACGACAGCTATACAAAAACATCACAGCACATGATGCCACAGTTGTACACAACCTGTGTCTCAATCACCTTTGGCATGTGTGCTCCCAAGGTCACAGGGACTGAGAACCCCTCTGTGGCAGTGCATACACTTTGAGCAGTCTGGACCATCCAACAGAGTGGACCTGTGTTACAGCCCTGACCTGGATATCTGCCATCGACCAGTGGTATCAAGCCATGCACAGATGACATGGGGACGCCCAACTGTTATCAGCATGGTGACTACACAGGACATTCATGAACAGCAGCCTTATCCAGGACACAATCAGTTAGCAGTCCTCTGTATCCCCCTCCCTGGTCCATACCTCTGCAGTGTACCACAATATGAGGAATAGTCCTCCGTATGACACAACAGCAATACACTGTTCAACATTGTGAGGGTTGTCCCACATTCAGTGAGTATCACTATGAGGCACTATTCCACAGTGATTGATGCAGAACATATATTGCTCAGTTACTAGCTGACCTCCTGGTAGGATTGTAAATTGTTTTACAGTGTTCTGGGCCTCTGAGGTGCAGTTTGTAAACGTGTTCCACATTTTGCTCATGTGTTTCACATATTGAGATGCAGTGTTCCACATTTGAGGGACATAAGGTTGGGAGGTATGGCCAGGTTGTGCTTGGCACTAGGCACCCAGTCATATCTCTCAACTGTCCCTGATTTTCAGGGATGTCCCTGATTTAGCCTCAAACCTTTCCTCTGTCCCGCGTAATATCTGTATATTTGTGACAGAACGGTGGGGATTAAAAGCACAAAATAATGTCAAACATTAAAGTAACAAACTTCTTCTTCTTCAGTAAATGCATCTTAACACAAATCCCTTTACTCTGTCAGCTTTCTGACTGAATAGTACCAGTTTTTAAGATGTGTCACTGTTTGGGGTCTTTGTCCCTGATTTTTAAAAAACTGTCCCTGACCCACGAGGCAAGAGGTTGAAGGATATGCACCCAGTCAACATAAACCACATCACAAACCTACTGATGTGTCCCTTGAATATTCTCTGCCCTCCCACATGCAGTACATACCTGGCTGACTCTCTGAGTGTTCCATTGACATCCTGTGCTGCAGCAATACTCACACAACATGTATTACTGATTAGCAACACAGGGGGGCTCAATTAGCCCTTATATAGCACAGCCGGGCAAACAAGCCTGTTAAGCATGCTAATGGGCTGAAAATGATATGCTAATGTCCTTGTTAGCACCATGCATACACAATGACCAACATTTGCATATTCTGTTTGAATATGGCAGATGCTAGCGCCTGGCAAAGTGTCTAGCGCAGGGCAAACCATATAGTGCTGGGCTATCTCAGCTATGCTTAGCACCGGGCTGTAGCGATAACGCCGCACTGCTGTGCTGATGCAGATAAGGCATGTGTGGGGTGGGGCAGTCAGCTAAGAGATCTCGCGCTGTGTGCCTTGGCGCTGCACTAACCATGTTAAGCAGCGCTGACACTGTGCATGCCTGGAGCGTCATGGGGCATGCGGGGTCACGCATGCACATTGCGAACACTTCCGGGTTAGCGCGGCTATGGCATACTTCTAGCGCGGGGCGCTAGACTGAAGTGCTTGGGAGTGTCAGGGTGTGTGGCCAGTCAGTCACCAGTGGAGCAGTATCTTTCCCCCCCTCTCATACTAGCCATGTCTGGGAGACGTAGGCAAAGGGCAGTGGTGGACCGTGACAGGTGTTGGGATGAGGTGGAGATGGCCAACCTAGTTCAGCTAACTGAACAGCTCCATCGGCGCCTATTTGGACCGGTCTGGGAGGGTGACCGTCCCCGTAGCCAGGTCTGGGCTTCAATTGCCCGTCGCCTCACAGCAATCACGGGTATACCCCGTGATGGCAAGAAGTGCCGCCACCGATATGTGGACATCAGGCACAGGCAGTGCCCACTGCTGGAATGATGCAGGACGATGGTTCGGGAAGGGACTGTGCCTGTGCCAGGTAAGTGATGATTCTCACCACGGTGCTGTAATGGGTGGTGGGGATGTGTGTTGGGTGGTGTGCTTGTGTGTGTGTGTGTGTGTTTGTGTGATGCCCCATTAACATACCATCGAGGGGACTGTGTTGCTGTGCTGGTGGTGTCCAGCTAGAATCTACCATGCATCAACTATTGTGCACCTTGTGTAATAATATATGACTCGGGTCACTCTTGGACATGGGTTCAAATCCCACTGCCATTTTATCAGTCGCTACCTGTTCAAGAGTACACTTTAAATAGTACTCTGATATGTTGGTCTTATGCCATGGGGACCTCCAATCAGTTGTGTGTGTGTGTGTACTGTGTGGGCCAGGGGGACAAAGCATCTTGGGAGTGTTGTCTGCAATGTCCTGCACTGTGGTGGCACACTGCCCCTTACCACCTATTGTGGTGGGATGGACACATGACACCTGGCCCCCTGCCACATCCAATGTGTTCTGCCATGCTGCCATGGGGCAGCGTGCAGCTGTGCCTACTCTGTACATCCACAGTGTGTGGTTGGGTGTGTTGTCTGGGCCAACATCCCAAACATATCACACCCACTTGTGCTACATTGGCTCTCACTATGCAGCAGGTGTGGGAAACTGTGGATCACTGACACATAGCTACACCTACACTGCTCCAAACACTGTCACCATGTTTGCACTTATGTTCCCAGGGTCTGTTATTCCATTGTATGGTATATGGTTTTCACCATTTACTATGGCTCTGTGCTTTCGTATGTGTCCACTGCATATGTCTTGAGTCTGCACAATGTGGTACAGGGTGCTTCTGTGACGTACACTGAGGAGCGTTCCTCAGAATGTGGTACTGTTGAGGGGTATGTGTCTGGGTGTGGTTCACTCCACCATCACTACTGTGTCTGTGTCTGTGTCATGTCACTGGCCAGTGGCTCGGGCAACAGGTCCTTGGCATTGGTGCCCTGCTATGCTGCAGACTCACACGTACTGTACTCGGTTGTGTGCAGTAATGCTGTGTGCATGTCACATGCCATATGCCTTCCTGTCATCATTGTCATTCTGTCTGTAGCCTTTGGGATGTTTTATGCCACTGGATTGTTTCTGTGTGTCCACATCTCTTGTTGAGGGATTCAATACTTGTGTTCCCCCATTACGGGTTGGGGACTCCTCTGCTTACAGTCTGCCTTGTGTGCGAGGGTGTACCATCCAGAGGGGCTGTGTACATGTGATGGAGGGGGAGCTGTTGCAGATTGTGTGTACAGGATGGCATTGTCAGGCACACATTGCCCATGCACTGTGCAGTCTGCACTGACCCATGTCATGCTTGGCATGGCTTTGGTGGTGCACTGGGCCTGTGTGCCAGTTATGCAGGTGTTGTGCTACTCCAACAGGGTCCAGGGTGGTCTTTAGTGTACCATGGTGGCTGACATTGTAGTAATGCTGCTGTACCATCTTCCCACTGCAGAGCACAGGGACCACACCGGAGACGTGAGAGGCGAGCTGCAGGCTAACCAGAGGCCATCCACAGACAGGCGCAGGGTGCCTCCAATGGCGCAACGTGCAGCGGAAAGCAGTGATGGGACCAGGAGTGTGTTGCGTGAGTACTGTGTGCCATTGTGCTTTTCTACTATGTGTCTGAATTGCCACTGCAGGCATTGGAGTGCTGTGTCTGGTGTTGTGGCACAGTTGGCTGGGTAATCCAGGACTGATGTGATTTAGCTGTGTTGCATTTGGATCCCAGGGTGCTCACTTGGAGGGACCCCTTAACTATTGTGGCTACAATATGTACATCCACCTGGGGCTACAGTGTTCACACTTAACTTTGTGCTGGGGGGGCACTGGATGCTTGACACCAGTGGCACCATGCAGTGCACCCATGACCGTTACATCAGTGGGGCCTGCTATGTTGGCTCGCGTGCATTTGTGTTGTTGTCTCTTCCATGCCTCAGTGCCTTGCCTTCTGCTGCGAATCCTGTGACATGACTGGCTCTATGTCTGATGTATTGTTGCCATTACTGCCATATGCACTGCTATCTGCCTTGTACTGTCAAGTGCAACATGTTGCTCTCATGTCCACCATTGTGGCAGGATGCAGTAGGTCTGTGCATGGCCATAGGCCAATCATCATGCCTGTGGGCGGGGGATTACTGGGGTCAGCCTGTTGTGCTAGCTGTTTCTGCTGCTGCTGTTGTCCTGTCTGCCATGGCAACACTGTTCTCCACTTCTCATGGCATGTCTCATTGCAGTACCATGTATAGTGTGTCAGTATCTATGCAGGACATGTTGTTAGTGCCTGCTAGACTATTCACACTATGGCGAACAGGGGCCATAGTGTCATGTGGTGCCTGTATCTCCCAACCAGTGTAATGCCATTGTAGTGTGGACACTGGTATGTTACTGTGTGCCCTTGTCTGACCTCTGTGTGGCATACATGCACAGGGGCTGTTGGTGGGAGGGAGCCTCTGGGCCTATGGTGCCACACAGGCCTGTGTGGCTGTGCATGTCATGTGTGCCTGTTGTGGCGTGTGCTATTTTATTTCTGGGGGGTAGCAAATAGGCACTGACCTGCTTGCTTTTTCCATGACACCTAACAAAGACACTGTTGTACCTTTCTGTGGTTTCATTCATTGGGGTCTATGCTAGGGGTACTGGTCACTATGACTGTCTTTTGTCTCCCATGGACAATACAACTGTACAGGTTGTGGGCTGGTCTGTGAGTGTCTTGGGGTGCTATGCATGGCTTTGTATTTACCCATGCAGGGCAGCGCCCATTGTCATGTGTTTCATGGGTTGTATTTCTTATGCCACTGGTGGCAACATACACAGTCCTGATGTACATTTGTATAGTATCTGGCTACACTCCAGGGTGGGGTAGCTCACCCTAATGATGGTGAGTGAGATAGCAGTGTGTCCACATGGTGTGCAGCTGTGACCACCGTGGCTACACTCCTGCTTGTTGGCTCCAGCTCTGTTGTGGGGGCCATTGTCCCCTACAGGGTGCTGTCCCTCAGTCCCTGCAGTGCATGGTGTTTGTGTATAGGTTATGCAGGTGTGCTGCAGGGGTTGTTCTGTGGTAACTATGGTGTGCTGGGTGTCAGACCCTATGGCAGAAGCTGTCTGGCTAGTGTGGTGTGTGCCTCGCCATGCCTTGGCCACCAGGGTGACACTGTCCTGTGCATTTCATTGGCCTACCACTGCCCTACCACTGTTGGACCATGGCCTGTGTCCATGTTTCACATGTGTGTGTCTTCTTGCATGTGCACCTTTAAGGTGCTACCACTTTGGGTGGTGGCACAGCCCCATGCCATGCTCTTCACCAGTGTGAGCTCATCAACCTTCTGTTGTGGCCATGGGTGTGAGTGGGCATTGGCACTTTCCCTGTCTATGTACTGCTTGCTTACCTGTCCTGCAGTCCCTACTGTACTGTTGCCAGTGTCGTTGTCCTCTGTGGTCATTTGCTCTCTGTGGTCCATGTCGAGTCTCTATTTGTGTCACTTGCCACTGTACCGCACTTATGTCAGTCACCCACCTGTTCAGGGCTTCCTGATATCATTTGTACAGCTGCTGTGTTATAGCATTGTGGGTGGCATTTTGGCTGGGTTGTTGGGGGGCACCAGTGAGGCTGGGCCACTGTTGGGGGGTATGGGATGGGCATGTCTGTTTACACAGCTGGGTGGGGCTGTGGCACCTTCTCCAGGGGTGTAATCTGTGTTGTGTATCATAGCAGTTTGACTATGGGCAGCATGTCCCACCATGTGTCATCCCATGTGCATGTAATTCAGTGTCCACTTGTCGTTCGCATCTCAGGGGGTGGCTGTCTGTTTGCACTGTTACAGTCTGCACACTGCTGTGCTGGCTGGATTCCACTGTGTTAGCCTTCTCAGCATCCATCTATGCATATCCATGGACATTGGGGTGTTGCATGCTGCCTGCTACATACTGCCTTGTCCTGCAGGCACATGTTAGTGTGCATTGTGGTTTGTTCTGTACTGGCACATGGGCATGGTTATTGGGGCATGCTGTCCACCATGTGGTGGTACATGGTGCCTTTGTGTCATCAGCATGTCCTGATATGGTCCCTCTGTCTCCTGTAGGTCCACATCGGGCATCACTGTGGGCCACCCGTCCAGAGGGGGACGAAAGCCTGGATCAGCTGCTGAGGAGGGTGGTGAACCAACAGCGGACACTAATAGAACAGCAGGCTGTTATGATAGCAGAAATAAGATGGGTGGCAGCCATCCTAGATGAACGTCTGCCAGCACCTGCCCGCCCCTAAGTCCTACCTCCTACTGTTATCCTCCTTCCTGTTCCAGGCCCACTCTCCCTAGCCCTATGTCTGCCATTCTGTTTCCCTCCATTCCTTCCTTCCTATTTCCACATCCCTCTCCCCATTGTATTGTACATATGTTTCACGATAACCTTTTTCTACTGTTCCTCATTTCCCCATTGTTTTTAGACCCTTTGTTAGGCCTGCCCTTTTCCCTTTCATTGTGTTTTTCTTGTACCCCACTTTTGCATACTGCTGTGTTTTGCTTTGTTTTACTGTGTATTTGTTCTTGTTGCCTTTGTGCCTTACCTGTTCCCTTTTTTAATTATACTATGTTATGCTTGACAGTCCTGTGTCCTGTGTCTTTTTGGGGGGGAGTCGGGATTTGACAATGTTCTGTGGTATTCTGGTTTCACTTGTGGGTCCAGGTTATTCCATGCCTTTCACTAGTACTGCAGTTATGTCTAGCAGGGCTGATTTGCTTTCCTGTGTTCGCTGCTTACACCTCTAACACTTTGTTTCTGTGGGTGTTTGCACTGCTCTGTTTGATTGCTATCTTCAGTGCTGTCTTAATCCCAGGCAATTTTTGCCCTGCACTCCTCGGCCTATTTGCCCTGCTTCCTTAGCTTGCTATATTCAGCTGGTTATGCACCGGGCTATTTCCCTTTGAATATAGCTATGATTTTGCTCGGGGCAAATTTTGCCCACCGGGCAGTGCTAATTTAGCCCCAGGGCAAAATTTTGAATATCTGGCCCCAATTATTTATGCTGATAAATTTCCCCTAACTTTAGCTTGTCAGTGAAGATTTTTACAGTTGAGAAAATCTGTGAACGATATATGTGGGAAATTGGCTATACTATATTATATACATGAAAAGATAGAATGATAATAAAAGATGAAAGAGTTTTTTTTTTAATTATGTGGACCAGCTTAAGAACTGCATTACGGAAGTAAACAGAAGGAATGAAATGGACAAAAAACAAAACAATGGAGGAAACCATCAGGGAAAAAGCACTCGATTATTAGGTTGTAAATCACAATTTTATTATATCTGACAGAGAACATGGCACAGAGCCCCAGCACTTCACCTCATATGCATGAGGCTTCATCAAGGATGTGGCTTCCTAAGTCAAGCTGCACTCAACTTGAACTACATTTATTTTAAAAGATTCAGTTGCTTACAGAGCAGCTAAAGTATTAAAGCACATCAGTATAACATTCATAATAAAAGAACAAGCTCTAAAATTAAGACAGTGAGAAACTTCATGCCACCCAATAATCTAAATTCATATCAACCAAGCAGTGAGCAAAAAGTTTGTTCAAAATGGAAATGCAAGCAGGTAATTTACAGAATGAAAAAGAACCAGAAAATATAGCTCACAGTTGCATATACCTGTATTACAAATATATAAATAAGGGTATGTGATGAGGGGGCGTGTAATACACAAGACATCTGAATGTGAGTGGATAGTGACCTCAAGTAACCTTACAAGTGGTAGAGCATAGCGAAGCCATAAGGGACAGTTCCAGATATCACATTCAATGAGTTCAGATATCTTGAGTATTACACGCCTGCCCATCATGTGTACAATTTACAGTATACATTAGGGGTTTCTATTGTTTTGCATTTTTGTTTGATTACTTTTTCTGTTTTTATGTTGCTGTTTATTGTGTTTATTTGGGTGTTTTTTTCTTTCAGTGGTGTTGTTCCATGGGTATGCTTTCTTCTTATGAATGGGCTGTTATTCATTTTTCTGGTTGACTGATTGTTATGTAGAGTGACAGGTTGTCCTGTGATTGGCTGGTGTGGTTTTGTGGGCAGATTTACGTATTGGAGGTGTTTGTGAATAAAGTCGGTGACTGCTTGAGAAAGTGATATTTGTGAGCATTTATTATTATTTGGACCTTCGTGTTGCTTCTTTATTCATGTTCTGGAGATAAATATGTGGATTTTTTTTTTTCATTTTATGGGACTATTTTTATTTTCAGTGCTACTACTGTTATTGAAGGGACCCTTTGTAGTTTTTTGTTTGTTTTCCAGTTTATTTCACTGGAGATGGTATTTGTTTCACTCTTATTTTCATAATTCTTTTTGTATATTTGTGTGAGTTTTTACTGAGGGTTAGTATTTTTGGGGAGTGCAGGTGTTCTTTCTTTTCTTTCCATGTCCTTTTATTTGAAATTGCTTGGTTTCTCTTTTGTGGCACTCATGGTTGCATTAGTTGGAATCTCTGTCTGATTCCATCACTCAAGGTCATTTTTTTCCTCTTGTTCCATGCTGGTGTCCTGTAGAGGAAAAAGAGAAAGAGTTTGACTGTCATGGTTTTGTGTGTTTTTTGGGTGTGCAAAATAATGTTTGTTGTCTTGTTATTTACCTTGTACAATATTGAATGTAATGTTTGTTGCATTTATTGTGGGATTGTTGAAACAGGTTGACATGGTATCCTGCCAGTTGGGGGTCCTAGTGTTGTTTGGTTTAGTTTAGCATGTATATCTGGAGGTGGATGGTAGTGGTTCACAGCTATGGATGTTTGCTATTTTCTGTTGTTTGTCTTCATTCATGTGGGAGTATTCAGTTAGAAACTGTAGGTTTTTTATGTCCAGAATCTTGTATTGTATTTGTAGGTGGTATTCTGCTGTCTGTCAGTTTTTGAATGATGTGTTTTCTGATGGAGTTGTTTCTTAGTATCTTATCTGTTTTTATTCTAGCACAGTTTATAATATTTTTTTACTATGCTGCTGATGCTGCTAATTTTAAGTGGCTGGTTTTTGTATCAGGCTGTTGGGTTTTGCACTCTTCATGGGGTTTATGGCTAGAAAGAAAGGGTTTTTACCATGCAAAGATTTTTCTGGTTGTTTGCTTTTGCATAGTAGGTAGTTTGTCACTGGGCATTTCTTTGGATGGTTAGTGTCATAGGCTTTGGGTTTTACTTTTCTGATGACTTCTGGCTGGATCCAGTCCTATTTTTTGTTTGTCTTTCAGTGCTGTATTCCAGGTATCTGTTGTTCTTTTCATCTGCTTTCAGTTTTATGTCTCACCATTTAAGATTTCAGGTTTCAGTGTTTCCACAGATTCTGAAATACAAAGTTACTGTGAGCCACGTTGTATTTAAGAGTGATTGTAGGTTGTCAGGTCCAAGTTGGTTTATTTCATATAGATTTTCTATAATGCTGTCTGTGATATCATTGGCAGCCCTAGGTCAATTTTCTTTATCTTGTTCCTTTAAATATTTTTGTTTTGATTCTAGTACTTGTTTTCTCTGGAATTTTATAGATGTGCTGTACAATTCTAGATATATGTTTTTTAGGAGTCTCTCTATGCTTTGGGATATTTATCTTAGGGTCAGTGGTTCATAAGGTGTTACATCTTTCCTCTGGCAGTTTACAAAGTAGTGGCAGAATATTTGATCTAGATGTTCTGGTGGTGTTTGGTCCAGAGGTTCTGTTATTTGCATTTCTTCTGTTAAGTATTCTAAGGAATGGTCAAATGTATGGCAGATTAGATTTAATGTTAAGAAGTGCAAGGTAATGCACCTGGGAAACAAAAACCCCAGGGAAGAGTACACAATGGGGAGTGAGATACTAACAACAACAAAAATGGAAAGGGACCTGGGGGAAGTCATATCAGATGACTTAAAGGTGGCAAAGCAATGTGAGAGGGCAGTAAGAAGGGCTGGGGGGATACTGGGATGCAGAGGGATGCATAGGTAGATGCATCATCAGTAGAAAGCAGGAAGTTGTTATCCCTCTGTACAGACAGCTGATGAGACCCCATCTGGAGTACTGTGTGCAGTTCTGGAGACCCAGTCTCCGCAAGGACGTAGACAAGATGGAAGCTGTCCAGAGGAGGGCAACTAAAATGGTGCAGGGTCTGCACCAGAAGACATATGAAGAGAGACTAAAGGAGCTTAATATGTATAGCCTTGAGGAAAGGAGGGAGAGGGGGGACATGATAGAAACTTTCAAGTACCTCAAGGGAATCAACAAAGTCCAAGAGGGTAGCATCTTTCCAAAAAAGAGGTGTATAAGAACAAGGGGGCACAATTTAAAGATAGAGGGGGTCAACTCAGAGGAAATGTAAGGAAATATTTTTTCACAGAGATGGTTGTGGATGCATGGAACAGCCTTCCGGAGGAGGTTGTGGAGTCAAAAACAGTGGTTGAATTCAAGCATGCATGGGACAGCCATAAGGCAATTCTAGGGGGTTGGGGTAGAAAGAAGTAGGCTGCTGGTTAACTAGGATCTGCAGCTTATCCATTAGGTAGGGAAATGGGCAGACTGGGTGGGCCAAGCGGTCCTTATCTGCCATCAAATTCTTTGTTTCTATGTTTCTGTCAGGATTTGTACATCTGCCTCTGTTTTTTTTTTCTAGTGTTGATGTTTTTCACACTGGGCCCAGATATTCAAAAGGTTGCACATGGTGCAACAGTGTTGCACCATGCGCAACCCACTGATGCGCCCTTGCACGGTATTCAAATGGAAATTGCACCTGGTACAAATTCCAATGAGCTGGGACAGGCAGCGGTCCACTGAACCACCAGGGATATAAGAGTCTTTCATTTCTTTACTAAAGCCCACGATTGGGCTGACAGCGGTCCACTGGACCACCAGGGATATTGGACTCTTTTTTATTTTACTAATGCCCACGATTGGTCTGACAGCGGTCCACTGGACCATGAGGGATATAGGATTCTTATTTTATTTTATCAGTGCCCGCAATCGGGCTGACACCAGTCCACTGGACCACCAGGGATATTGGGCTCTTTTAAATTTAACTAATGCCCGCGATCGGGCTGTGGGGTACATTGCCACACTGCAGGAGGCATCAGTCCCCGACGGCTGCTACCTGGCAGGGTGGCAGGCACAAGTCGTCGGTGATCGGAGCACCTGCCTGCAAATAGGGCCATAATGACATGCAAATGGCCCCATGTGTGCCTTGCATACATTATGGCCCCATTTGCATGTCAGCTTTTGAACATCTCGGTTGCTGCGCCTTGCGCAATGGAACTTGAGCTAGCACATTCCCCTGCTCCACTCTGGCCACTTGCGCTGGCACAGTGCCACTGTGACATGCACACTGCGGGTGGCCAGGGTGTGATATTCAATGATGCTGAGCCATGGTGCAGCTCTGTTGAATATCGCCCAGTCAGCACCCCTGTGCAGCCAATTTGCGCTGAGCCCAGGCTTGCGCCACAGTCTGGCTCAGTTTGAATATCTGGGCCTTAGTATATTGTTATCTATGTAGTCCTTGACTATGTTGTATGGTAATGAGGTTGTTTCTTCATTTTGTTGTGTTTTTGGGTGTTTGTTTCAGTTCTTATGTTGTGTCTGTGTCCAGTAAAGCCTCAGTATCATTTTCTAGTTTTGTTAATATCTCTCATATTTCTCTTAGTAGGCTGCAGTTCCTGTGTTCCATTTTAGCTTCATTGTTTCTTTATGTGGTGTCATTTCTGGTTGTTTTTTTTTTCCTGTTAGATGTTTGTTTTCATCTTCTTTTAATATGAAGTTTTTCTTACTTTTTTGTGCTTTGCAGGTCTTGATCTTCAGTCCTTCACTCAGTGACTGTGTATTACAATTATTGGGAGTATGAGGAGTATGTGGTTTTCATTTTGTCCATGAAAGTATCTACAGGTGTTTACTATTTTATTAATTGTTGTTCTGCATGAAGTCTGGAGTGCTGGCTAGTCTGATGTAGAAGCCATAGATTTATGTTTTTGTGATGTGTTCACTCAATATATATATGTGATTTATTTACAGAGTGGACATGTCATCTTTCATTTATTTCATGGTGGTGGAAAAACATTGTTTTACGTAATGCAATATGAGATCACCTCTATTATATAAATTGTGTTGGCAAATCCTAAGTGTAAAGTGGCTTGATTACTAAAAAAATAAAACCTGAAAGGATTAGGGGAAGGGAGTGGTGAGAAAGAGGAAGAAAAAGTGGGCCCCATATTAAATATGGATAACATTTTCTAAAGTTGAAGTAGTTAAAAAAAAGGGGGAGGGGAATAATGCAGAACACATAATAAGTATTATACCCCAAAGAAACATAGAGACATAGAAGTTGATGGTGAATAAGGATCGCAAGAGCCATCCAGTCTGCCCATTTCTTTTTCTACCTTATAAATGTGCCTTGACCTTTGCTCTATCAATGGCCTATCTATTCACACTCATCTGTATTGCTCCCTTATGCCTATCCTATGCCTGTTTGAAACCCTGCACTGTATTCATATCCACCACTTCCTGAGGTAGGCCATTCCATGTATCCACCACCCTTTCTGTGAAAAATAACTTCTTCACATTACCCCTTAATCAGCCTCCCTCTAATCTCATGCTGTGTTCTCTTGTCCTCCTATTTTTCTTATATTGAAACATGTTAGACTCTTTCACCTTGTTAATGCCCTTAAGGTGTTTGAATGTTTCGGTCATATCACCTCTCTCCCTCCTTTGCTCTAGAGTATACATATTGAGCTCTGTTATTCTGTCCTCATATGTTTTCTGATTAAGTCTCTGCACCATTTTGGTTGCCCTTCTCTGGACTGCCTCAATTTGGTTAATGTCCTTGTGAAGGTGTGGCCTCCAGTACTGCATGCAGTACTCCAGATGGGGCCTAACCAGTGTCTTGTAAAGAGGGATTATTACCTCCCTCTTCCTACTTGTGATACCCCTACTAATACACCCTAACATCTCCCCTAGCCTTACCTACTGCTTTAGTGGTCTGCTTGGATGATTTCAGGTCATTGGTGATGATGATGCCCAAGTCTCTTTCTTCCCTTGTGACTGCCAGCAACTCCCCCCCACCCTATTGGTGGCTTCAGGGTTTCTCTTCCCTATGTGCATGATCTTGTACTTCTTTGCATTAAACCCCATTTACCACTCTTCCAACCATTTTGCCAGTTTATCCAGATCTCTTCTCATTCTAACCACCCCATCTGGATCATCTACTCTATTACAGATCTTAGTGTCATCTGCAAACAGGCAGACCTTACCCTCCAATGCATCTGCCATGTCACTGATGAAGATATTGAAGAGGACTGGCCCCAGGACTGATCCCTGAGGTACCCCACTTGTGACTTGCATCTCTTCTGACTATATACAATTTACCATCACGCTCTGTTTTCTGCCCATCAACCAGTTTGTCACCCAGTTGACCAACTTCTGACCCACCCCAAGCCTACCCAGCGTATTAATCAATCTTCTGTGTGGAACAGTATCGAAAGCTTTGCTGGAGTCAAGGTAGGTGACATCAACTGCTCCCCCTTGGTCCAACACTCTGGTTACCCAGTCAAAGAAAGCTATGAGATTAGTTTGACAGGACCTTCCTTTTGTAAACAAATGCTGTCTTGGATCATGTGCTCCTATGTGTTCCAGGTGTTGAACTATCCTTTCCTCAAGGAGTGCCTCCATAATCTAGCCCACTACTGAGGTAAGACTGACTGGTCTGTAGTTCACTGCCTCCTCCCTGCTACCGCTCCTGTGGAGCGGGTTCACATGAGCCCTTCTCCAGTATTCTGGGATCTTTCCTGTGTTCAGAGACTCAGTAAACAGTTCTGATAATGGCTGTGCTAGTTCCACTCTTAGCTTTTTTAGTATCCAGGGATATATGCCATCAGGTCCTATTGCATTGTCCACCCTGAGCTTATTGAGCTCTTGTAGGACCCTTTCTTTTGTGAAGGGACTAGGGCTCACCTCCTTCCCCCCTGTGTCCATGGTGCTGAGCTGTGGGCCGTGCCTTACCTTCTCTTCAGTAAATACTGAGCAGAAGTATATATTTAGAATAGATACTTTTACATGGTCCTCCTCCTCACATGCCCCCTTATCCACTTTGATCTTAGCAATACCTCCTCTGGACTTTCCCAGGGTCAAAATAATGAAAATATTAAAAACAAAACAGAATGAATGAAGAGGGTGTAAGGAATGAGTGGTTTGGACCCAGTGCCTTCTATGTATAATGAATATGTTTACTATTATTTGAAGGATTCACAAACCACAGGTACAGAAACATTTATATCTGTATACAGATAATACAAATTTTCAGGAGCAAAATGTTTGCTAATCATAAAGGCATTGGTCAAAACCAAAGAAAGAATGAAGAAAAAAAAATATAAGTGAAACTACCTCTGGCTGGAAGCTGCAATACTGAACATAGGATTTGCATGAAAGTGAGTTGTGCTCACAACAGAGGGAGGTGAACCTTACAATTGTCTTTGGTTTGTAGCAGATATTCTGCAGCTGGAGGCTACTTCTAACTGAAATGTGAAATAAGGAACTTAGAATAATCAGGAAAAGACAGTCTTTCAAGCAACAGAGGGGAGGTGGATCTAGGTTTACTTTTGTTACAATTCTTAAGATTTTCAGTGCAGGAAGAGTTTAAAGCACAGCTGACTTATTTTGGGGCTGACTGCTTTCAGAGCACAAACCACCAGGCTGTTTTGGGGCTGGAGAGGTTTACCTGTGTCTGACTTGGATGTCTGGATTTTTCTCTGTTTGATTAGCAGGGTATTTTCTCTGTCAAATTGTTGTGTAGGGCATCTTGCTGACAGGAAGGCACTCATCGCAGCGGTCGGTCAGAGCTTTTAGCTGATTGTTTTGTGAGGGCACAGTTTAGGCCCAACCCCTTCCCACCCTCACCCCCCACCCTGGAAATAGTTCCTTTATACCTGGGGTTCTGACATCATTTCCTCAAGGATGCAAGGTGCATATCACTGTCATATCCTCTCTAGCACACTGCACTGACAATATAAGCATGCACATTGTATAATATATATTTCTATATAACAAACCAATCACACACACAAAAAAAAGTAGATAAACATGTGGGGAGTAGTGCAATGTAATGGCTGTGGGGCAGCAGTCTTCCAGGAGTCTTTCTGGAGGCTGAGATGCTGCCCTAATTGCAGAAAACTCTCTGTCCTGAGGGAGGAAGTTGCCCATCTTCAGGCCACACTGGGCAGTAGTAAGGGAACCTTCCCCCAGGCCACACTGGACTGTAGGAAGGGAACCTCCCCCATCCAGAGAGCACCAGAGCCACCACCACTACCTCAGAGGTTGCAAAGAAAGCACAGCAGTTGGACCACAGTGGGCTCAGGGAGAGTGAGAATGGTGGAACAGAGCCACACCCAGTCAGTTGTTCTACTCCACAATCTATACACCATTCTGGGGGAGCATAGTTCCCCTATGGATGCACCCGCAGAGGAGACTAAGGAGGCTGAGGACAACTGTCACAAGGGAGGCCCACAGGAAGGAGGTAGAGGACACCACAAGGAAAGGAAGCAGCTCCTGGTGGGGGACTCAATTATTAGGGGGATAGAACTGGGGAGAGCAGGGAAAACTGAAGTAAGGTGCCTGCCTGGTGCCATGGCTTGGAGGGACAGGAAGCGCATCCTCAGGATCACGAGAACAGTTGCACGGGAGTCTGAGCTGGACATCATTGTCCACCTAGGGACAAATGACTTGGCTCATCATGAGATTAGAGCAGTGCAGAAGGACTTTGTAGTATTGGGGAGGGGCCTAAGACAAGTAGCACACACAGTATCCTTCTCAGAGGTGCTGCCTGTCCATGGCATGAGTGAGGCGAGAGTACTTTGCACCATGCAGTTTAATGAATGGTTGAAAAAATGGTGTGGAGCACAGGGGTTTGGCTTCATTGGGGACTGGGGTTCCACCTGGAAGGACACCAGCCTATACTGGCAGGATGGTCTGCATCTGTCCAGGAAGGGAACAAGTCTTTTGAGCAATCGGTTTAAATGCTCATTGGCAAGCTTTAAACTAGTCAAGGGGAGGCACTGATAAGCAGCAGGAAAATCCCAGCCCTCCCTACAAAACAGGGTACTAAATGAGAAAAAGACTGAGGTAGAAAGGTCAGTGGGGATGCTGCAACAGAAGGTAAAGCCATCAAAAAATGGAGCGCAATGAGTACCAATGCCTGTAGTCTGAGTAACAAGCTTCCTGAATTAGTGGCCTTAATGGAGGAGAAACATCTGGATATCGTGGCAGTCACAGAAACATGGTACACTCAAAACCATGACTGGGATGTAAACATACCAGGATACACTATCTACAGGAGGGACAGGGAGGGTAAAAGAGCAGGAGGAGGAGTAGCTCTTTATATAAGGGAAGGAATCAAAGCAACAGAACAAAAGGGAAAACAGGGAGGAGAAGAAGCACTGTGGGTAAATTTGGAGACCGGCAATGGTACCACACAATCCGCAAGGGTTTAGAGACAGATCTCTCTCAGGGGAGGAAATGGACAAGGAAATGATAGAAAGTATACTTAGAATGGCAGAAAAAGGGGAGATATTTCTGATGGGTGATCTGAATATGCCAGATGTTAACTGGAGTGCAGTTGCAGCAGCCACTTCGAAGAGTGGGGTTATTCTAGATGCCCTACAGGGGCATGCCTTAGACAACTAGTATTGGAGCCCACCTGAGAGGGAGCAATCTTAGACCTGGTTCTCTCAAATGAGATGAAGAGAGGATCACAGATGTAGAGTGGGTAGCCATCTGGGAACAAACGCACTACCTAACAGTATGGTTCACAATAAACACACAGCAATAGAGTCAAGCCATACAAAGGCAAAAGTACTGGACTTTAGGAGGGCTGACTTTGCCAAAATGGGTGAGTGCCTAAGGAATGCACTAGCAAATGGGCAGGAAGGAAGGGTGGAAGAACAATGGGGAATAATAAAAACTGCCATCACAGAGGTAACACGCCTTTGTGTGAAGCAAATAAACAAAATGAAACGTTGTAAGAAACCACAATGGTTCTCAAAGGAAGTGGCAGTGAAGGTTCAAGAGAAAAAGAAAGCATTCAGGAAGTACAAGGAATCACAGAAGGAGCAGGACAGAGAACTGTATCAGTTAAAGCAAAAGGAAGCTGGGAAGGCAGTCAGAACAGCAAAGTCCCAAACTGAGGAAAACATAGCCAACTCAGTTAAGAAGGGGGATAAAACCTTTTATAGGTACATCAGGGAGTGAAGGAAGACCAAGGGAGGGATAGTGAGGCTTAATAAAGGGGAGGGAGGGTGGGCAGAGGGTGACTGTGAAAAGGCAGAGATACTAAACAAATATTTTTGCTCAGTATTTACAAAGGAAGAGGGGGAGGTACCTAAAACAAACAGTAGAAACACTCTGGATACAGAAGTTGATACCAGCCCATTTACAGAAGAAAGGGTTCTGAAAGAACTCTTAAAACTGAAGGTGGACAAAGCAATGGGGCCTGACAGGATTCATCCCAGAATTCTAAAAGAACTAAAGGTAGAACTAGTGACACTACTGACTACCTTCTTTAACAAATCATGGGAGGATGGGGTGGTACCCGAGGACTGGAGGAGGGCAGATGTGATTCCCCTTCACAACAGTGGGAGCAAGGCAGAAGCAAGAAACTACAGACCTGTTAGTTTAACCTCAGTGGTAGAGAAAATGATGGAATCACTTCTGAAGGAAAGAATTGTTGTGTATCTAGAGGCTAGATGGGGCACAGGACCCGAGGCAACATGGATTCACAGTGGGAAGGTCATGCCAGACAAATCTGATAGATGTCTTTGACTGGGTGACCAAAGTAGTAGATCAGGGAGGGGCTGTGGACATGGCCTACCTAGACTTTAGCAAGGCATTTGACACAGTCCCACACAAAAGATTAATATACAAGTTAGCCAGCCTGGGAGTGGGTCCCAAGATGACAGCCTGGGTAAAGAATTGGCTCGAGAATAGGACACAGAGAGTAATAGTAAATGGAGTCCACTCTGAAGAAAGGGGTTACTAGTGGGTACCACAGGTTCAGTATTAGGACGGTCCTCTTCAATGTCTTTATAGCGACATTGCAGAGGGACTGGAAGGAAAAGTATGTCTCTCTTGCAGATGACACCAAGATCTGCAACAGAGTTAATACAAGGTGGGTGGAAGGGATGAGAAGGACTTGGCAAGGTTACAGGAATGGTCAAATGTATGGCAGCTTAGACTCATGCTAAGAAGTGCAAGGTAATGCACCTGGGAAACAAAAACCCAGGGGAAGAGTACACAATGGGGGATGAGATACTAACAACAACAAAAATAGAAAGGGACCTAGGGGTAGTCATATCAGATGACCTAAAGGTGGGCAAGCAATGTAAGAGGGCAGCAAGGAGGGTTGGGGGGATACTGGGATGCATAGGGAGAGGCATCACCAGTAGAAAACAGGAAGTTATTATCCCTCTGTACAGACAGCTGGCGAGACCCCATCTGGAGTACTGCATGCAGTTCTGAGACCCAATCTCCCAAAGACATAGACAGGATGGAAGCTGTCCAGAGGAGGGCAACTAAAATGGTTCAGGGTCTGCACCGAAGACATATGAAGAGAGACTTAAGGAGCTTAATATGTATAGCCTCAAGGAAAGGAGGAAGAGGGGGACATGATAGAAACTTTCAAGTACCTCAAGGGAATCAACAAAGTCCAAGAGGGTAGCATCTTTCAAAAAGAGGTGTGCAAGAACAAGGGGCACAATTTGAAGATGGGGGCGGCCCAGAGGTAATTTAAGGAAGTATTTTTTCACAGAGAGGGTTGTGGATGCATGGAACGGCCTTCCGAGGAAGGTTGTGGAGTCAAAAACAGTGGTGGAATTCAAGCATGCATGGGACAGTCATAAGGAAATTCTAGGGAGTGGGGGTAGGAAGAAGTAGGCTGCTGGTTAACTAGGATCTGCAGCTTATCCATTAGGTAGGGAAATGGGCAGACTGGGTGGGCCAAGCGGTCCTTATCTGCCGACAAATTCTATGTTTCTATAAAAAAGGGAAGAAAGAAGAAAAGTTTTAAGAAAGAAATAAGTGAAGAAACGCCTGCAATATTAAATCTAACACAATCATTTCAAAGAACATTTCCAAAGTTCTCATTACAGTAACTGGATGCTAATAAATTCTTTAATCTAAGAGGCACTTCAGTTGGTCCTGAGGTGATGATAATAGACTCATAAAACATTTAAAATATAAATGGAATCATTTAATCTATTTGGAATGAGTGCTTTCAATGTATAAATCCATCTACCTTTTTTTTGTAAAAGCAATTTTTTTCTGGTCACCTCCCCTTGTGCTTCTAGGAACATGTTCTATGCCCATGAACCTTAACTTACTGATGTCACTATTATGATATTCTGCAAAATGGGTTCCCAATGGTATGTTAGAAGTAGCTTTTATAATAGAATGTACAATGTCTTTGAATTTGTTCCTTTCAGGCTCAAATGGCACAACCATCATCAGTTCTGGGATAGGAACAAACTAAAACATAAACAACAAACTGTATTTGACAATTAATAAACTGTCTCTCATCTACAGTTGTGGCATATAAGGGAAGTCTGAAAGTGTTTCCTGGAATGCAGAACTTGTAAATATCACAATCACCACATTTATGGTAACCCACTGATCTAGTGAGAAGCCAGCATGGTCTAATTTCAGCCACAGTTTTTGTACATACATTATGGATAATATAATCCCCAGTGTTATTGCCACATCTGTAGGAAATTCTTGGTTTGTCTCCCAGTGCTTGTTTTAAAAGAGGATTCCCGTCAAGTATATGCTAGTGCTTGTGTACTATAACTGAAATTAAATGTGTAATATGGTTATATTCTGTGACTAAAGTAACAGGATTGTCCATGAAAAATGATCTTTGTTTAGGCACAAATAAAGACTGCCAGTTCAAGGATCTGACTTTTTCATAGATTTCCATACCTTCTTCCAGAAGCTGTAAGTAATACCCTCTTTCTAAAAAAGTCAGTTCTTCAAATCATTTGCTTGATTTCAAAACAGATACATTGTCTAAAGGAGATTATTTTCTTAAGTTGTTGTGGGTGGGCAACAGTGGAATGGAGAAGTGTGTTTCCAGACATTTGTTTCCTGAAAGCCTCTCATTGAATGGACTCACTCTCATTTGAAGTAAAATAGATATCCTGAAATGTATCGTGGTTAGGATTGCAGACATATGTAAAACTCAAACCTGTATCATTTTTATTCAGAAAATCAACAAAATCTGTTGTAGATTAAGAATCTCCTTCCCACACCATAAAAATCTCATCAATAAACTTACACAGTATTTAACCTGGGGTAGGAATGGGTTCCTGTCATGGTCAGACACAGCCAACCAGGACCATGCCTGCACCATCGGCTGCAGCCAGCCCTGACCTTCCTCAATTAATCACTTCATGGGCCTTGATTATCACAGCTGAGGTACCTCTGCTGTCATTAGGTTCTTCAGGCATAGACAAGTGTGTTGGTACCATAGCTTCACAGGAACAGAACACACATCTCTGCCCTGCAATGAAAGTCAGTTGAAGTTTGACTAAAGACTTCCAATTGAGTAGATCTGGTGGGTTTGGGGGGTGACAGGGTATTGATGACAGTGCAATGTCTCAGACAGTCTTGTAGTTTTCACTACTGAGCTGGTATGTGCTTCTCATGTTGTGCTTTGATCCCCCCATCCACTGGTCATACTTACTGCCTGGTACCTCGCTGTGTACATTTGAGGTTGCTCTTACTCCCAGAACTGTTAGTTTGCAAGGAACTCTCCCCCAAAAGAACTTGGGCACTGCAACTGTACACCTGTTTTTAAAAATAACAGGTCGCTTGTATCCTTCACATTGTACTTTTTGATGAGCTCTGATTTGACACTTTTTTTGTTTATGCGGAGGTAGCCCCATGGTATACCGCTGAAGGCTGTTGGTAATTATATAAAGTGCAATTTAAAGTGTTTCACATGCTTTGATGACATTTCTCTAGACCCTTCAGGTCTCTATCCCATGTGTGGTATATCAGATTTTTTCTTTGTGCTCTCACAAGCCTGATGGGGCACTGAGAGTCTCACAGAACAGCAAAATGGCAGGAACTCATATCTAAAACCTCTACCTTATCTCTCAAGATTGCAGAGATAGATGTCCTTATTGACTTCTCCTTCCCCGCCTACCCCTCAATTTTCCCCTCTTTGATTTTGCACTTCCCTGAGATTTCAATAGGTTTTTCTCTATATGCCAGTGTGGTGGTTTTATATTATTACTATAGAGGGCCAGACAGATCATGTGCTGATAACATTGAATCCAACCTGTTCCCTGCACCGTTCACCCAAACCTTCAGGGGGGACTGGCAGAGATGGGGAGGGCACCAGTCATGGGACTAGAATATCAATTAAAGTCTACGCAAATAGCAGGTAGTCTACCCATCTCTATTCCTCCTGGGCCCATCCAGTTTCACTTTGGCTGGACCCTGGGGAATGATACCATGATGAATATTGCAAAATATTGTCATCCTTTGTCCCAAAAAAGTAGCCAGTGCAAGGTCCTTAGAGGTGCTTGGTACAGGTCACTATTGCCATATCCTCTTAGGCCCAGTGACCTTTTTTGTGCTTCAGCTGAAACACAAATGGTGTATGGTGTAACCCCCTCTCCCAGCAGGGTTGTACTAGAGACTCCTTTCCTTCATACCTTTCCCTTCTCTCCCCTTCCACTGCGTTTTGATATCCCCCATCTTCCTTACTCCCTTGGCCTCTGTGGCCAGGCAATGGACAGGCGCAGTGTGATGGGGGTGGGAGTGGGGCTCAAAATGACAGCCCATAACACAAGATGGTAAAAACAATAAGGTATTCTGCCTGCATGACTGACAAGGCTGATCCCACCATATTGAGTTATCTGTTCTGAGTTTGATAAGGTACTCAGCTGTTTCAGTATCAGGATTTGGGGGAGGGTAAGCATCATGGCTAAGATCTACTTGTCTAATATGGACAGCAATTTCTTCTTGTCTAACACTGATGCCCTCAGGGATCAGCTTGAGCTCCTGTGGTGTGATCTCACTTCTGGCCCTAATCTGGTTGTTTCATTTAGCAAACTAGTTTATGCTTTGTTTATGATTTCCAAGAACATTTATGTCCAGAGTGCCTTTTACCATCTGAGGAACATGGCCAAGATTAAACACCTGTTACCGCCGGGTTATCTGCCAACACTGGTCCATGCCTTTGTGATATCATGGCTTGACCATTGTAACACCCTTTACCTGAGGCTACCAGGGGTTGATCTCCACCACCTGCAGCTAGTGCAGAGTTTGGAAACCAGGTTGCTGACTGGTCTGTCAAGATCATGTCATATTACACTTGTGCTGCGCTCTCTGTACTGGCTGCTGGTAAGGTGGCAGATCACCTTCAAGGTTGGTTTGCTGATCTTTAAAGACCTGAATGGTCAGGGGACTGGCTAACTACAAGACCTCCTATGGTCCTGCCAACCTTCCTTCCTTCCTCCTTCATTTGACAGACAAGGGCATTTCAGCGATTCCTTGGGTATGGCTGCAAACATCAGGTCCCTGGACATTTTCTTATATGGCGCCAACCCTTTGGAACTCCTTCCCTTGTGCTCTCAGAGACTTTAACACTAGAAGCATTCAAGAAGGAACTGAAGACATTTTTGTTTAGACAAGCTTTTGTGGATGATTAGATTTAGTCAACCTAAATACTGTATTAATTAAGATTGTTTTTAAATGTTTTGTATTTAATTGTGTTTTAATTCTGCCTGCTTTACAGAGCCCTGAATCACAATGAAAAGAGTGCTATATTAAATAAAATTAATAGATTGATTGATTGTATCTTTTATTGGGTTTTCACAGTGGAGTTTAATATGTTATTATGGGTATTTAGCAGGGGAAGTAGGGGTTGAGAAACTAGTTGGATGCTGTCTTACTTGTATCTTGTTACAGCGTGGGGTTGATATCTTACAGAGAGCAGTAGAAAGATTGTGACTGACCAACCCCACTTTGAGGATCTCCCTGTTTGCTTTTCAATGGCCTGTAATGCCTCGGATGCCAGTACTTTGACCGCCCCCCCCCCCATGGTGGCTGACTTATGATGCCATACCTGGAATGTCTGAGAAAAAGTGATGGTGTAACTTCACTGTTTACATTTCCAAATGGTCCTCCACAATTAAACAAATCCCCTTGATACAGAAGCCCAGAAGCTAAAACTGGGGTGTGTGGGAGAGGAGGTGAATAGTTCTTCTGGTGTATTGAAGCAGGGAGTCTCCATACTTGTGTAGAAAGCATTGTTGTGGGTACTGCAGAAAGTATTTGTGGACCTAGTGGCCCACTGGTTACTTGCCTACATTGATAATCCCAAAGGACCCCCCCCACCTTCCGGAACAAGGGAACCTGTTTACACCCAGTGAGGAAGCTCCAGATTCCTTTCATGAAATGGCAGACTCATTCACACATTTCAATGACTCACAGGCCCCACATCCTAGGAGGTGATTTTAACCTCACTTTAGACCCAGCTATATATGGCAGACATGAGAAGCAGGAACTATATAGTAGGCTGGCTCAAGCAGTACAAATGTGGATAACTAACCAAGCCCAGATGGATACAAGTACAAAAATGGAAGAAATGGTGCACTGAAGAGAGACTCCTGGTGTTAGAGGAAGGGCTGCCAGCCCATTAATAACATGAAGGATGGGAACACTCACCACTCATTCCACAAAAGCACACATTCTGTTGTGTTCAGGTATCCAACATTTTATTGTAGTAAAGCAGCCCAGAACAGCACCCTACATCCCCAGCACTTCAGCCCAAGAAAGTGCCTCCTCAGGGTGAGACCCACCCCCCTGAAGAAGGCCCTGTGGTGGGCTGAAGTGCTGAGGATGTAGGGTGTTGTTCTGGGCTACTTTACTACAATAACATCTTGGATACCTGAATCCAACAGATTTCATGTTTTTGTGGAATGAGTGCAGAGTGTTCCTTTCTCTGATGGATACAAAGCTACACAACTCCAGGACCAGAGAATAAATGTGTTATTCTGGGGCACATACCTTGTACAGTCACCTAGAAATGTGGCTCACATCTTGTCAGCTAAGACCCATGGTGATTGCTGTCAAAATCAAACAGCTTCTTATATCAGAGCATGCTCCTGTGTAACTGGACATTTTGTTAGGATTGACCTCATCTCAGTCCCCTGGCACAGCACCAATAGAGACCATGTTATCCACATTACAGCTACCAACTCTCTCGCATGAGCAGGCTGCAGCTCTGATGTGCCCGTCATGACATCTGAAATTGAGGCAGCTCTTTAAGGCCTCAACAAATGAAAAGCTCTAGATGGTGATGGCCTTTCAGCTTAGATTTTTCAGCTATTTTCCCATGATAAGCCCTGTCCTGCAGCAACTCTACTCAGAAATGGGCTCCAAAGGGTGTTACCCTCCCACCACAATGGCCACTGCTACCACTGTAGTCCTTCCCAAGAAGGAAAAAGATCCCATATTTCTGGCTAGTTACTGCCCTATATTCCTAATAACAGTCAACAGTAAAACACAGCCCCTAAAGTCCTGACTGATCCACCCTCCTAGATGGATTTCTCAAGGATAAGCTCAGACCACATTAGCACCTTAGTCATCTTAGTTAAAATTTCCCCACAGGCCCCAATGACAAATGGCTGTAGTGACCATAGACTTCAAAAAGGCTTTAGATTCCATGGAGGGGTGGGAGTACCTGTATGCAGTTATTGTACATATGGGCTTGACGGACCAATTTCTTGCAAAGGTGAGTATAGTGTACACTCACCCAAAGACCCCGATTCTGACAGGTAAGGTCCTGTCATCTCCATATTGACTGGGCCATGGAAAAAGGAAGGAGTACCCCATCACCACAAATTTTTGTCTTGGCCATTGAGCCACTAGCTGTGGCCATCCACCAGTACCCAGACATTAATAGCATTACTGTGAGTCAATCCCAATGCAAAGCGCTGCTCAAGGCAGACAAGATGTTCGTCCTTTTGGGCCAGGTACTCACCTCATTCAGCCCGCTCTTAGTCCTCCTACAGTCTTTCAACAAAGCATCCAGTGTTTGCATTAACCAAAGTAAGTTAGAGGTACTCATTGAATTGTTAGTGTACCTCCAATGACTTCACCCCTGGGACTCTATAGGTCCCCAGAGACCATATCTTAAGCCTTAACATATCCCCTCAGCTGATCAATCTATGAGAGATTAACTTCACCTCTTTGCTTGCAGAGCTGAAGGTGGAACTAAACATATGAGCATTTTCAGCTCTCAATATTGAGCAAGATAGAGGCATTTAAGGTGGTGACAGCCCCAAAGATCCAACACCTCATATCCCACATCCAATTCCCTATTTCTGGTAGCTGCATTGATTGAATAGATAAATTAGTGGGTGGCTTTTTGGCCTGGGGGCAAGCAGCCTTATTATTGTCACAAAAACTGAGAATCCACTGGAAAAGGTGGCTCCCATAGTATAAAGGCTGTTATTGGACATTTAGAGATGCACAGATGCTCCACTGGTATAGTGACCCGACACAGGCCCCTCTGCTGTGGCTTAATATAGAAGAAGAGTTGTTTGGAGAGATCTCACCCACTCTCTGTCTACAAACCTCATCCAACATTCAAGTAACACCTAATACTAACATCCACAGCTTGCTACAAATGTGGAGGCAACACTGAAAATAGATATCGACTAAGCCCAACATAAGCAAACTCTTTTCTGGAATAATTCTAACATCCTGTTAGGGAGTAATTATCTTGCCTGGTCTTGGTGAAACACTGCTGGAATATTCACTAAATCAGATCTTCTGATTTCAGTTTGATTATTCATTTAGTTGGGGCAGGACTGAGGGATCCTAGATGGTGAGTTTGTTACTGTGTGTTTGTAATTCAATTTGAGCTATTTTCTTAACTGCCATTTCTGTGTGCGTTCCCATTTAGTTTGAGCAGGATTGAGGGATTCTAGCTGATAAGTTTGTGACTATGTCTTTGTAATTGGCTGTGTCTGAACTGTAAGTGCAGGCATCATATTACAGTGATTAAAGTGCTATGAATATGAGTTCTTAACTGCCATTTCAGTTTGAGTCTTCATTTAGTTGGGCCAGGATTGAGAAATCTTAGTTGGTGAGTTTGTGACTCTGTGGATGTAATTGAATTTGAGATATTATCTTAGCTGCCATTTCTGTGTGCTTTTTCATTAAGTTTAGGCAGGAGTGAGGGATTTTAGTTTGATAAGTTTGTGACTGTGTGTTTGCAATTGGTTGTTTGTGAACTTTAAGTGCAGGCATCATATTATTGGGATTAATGTAGTCTGGATGTGAGTTCTGAACTGCCATTTCAGTTTGAGTCTTCATTTAGATAGGGCAAGATTGAAGAGCTCATAGCTGGTGAGTGTGTGACTGTGTGTTTGCAATTGAATTTGAGGTATTTTCTTAACTGCCATTTCTGTGTGCATTTCCATTTGGTTTGGGCAGGAATGAGAAATTCTATCTGACAAGATTGTGACAATGTGTTTCTAATTGGCTGTGTCTAAGCTTAAAGTGCAGGTGTCATAATACAGGGATTAGTGTAATTTGAATGTGAACTCTTATCTTTCATTTCAGTTTGATTCTTCATTTAGTTGGTTTTTTTCAATAAGTGACAATGGAGTCTCTGCAAGTTAGTTCAGTAGTCTTGTTATTTTATTTGCAGTATAGGCCCCTACGTTTCGCTGTCCTCAGCTTGATCACGGGGCTTCTATAAATACAAAATTATAGTCATTTAGCCACCACATCAAACAAATTATTTTCATACAAATTGCCTTTTCATTTAAATTAGAATTAAATAATACTGCCTTATATCATTAATTTTTGTACCTGCAAACAGAATTCCTCTCACTTTCAAAACCTTATATATCAATCTTAGTTCTCTTCACCCTAATTCAAATAAATCAAATGGCTTTATTTAGAATATATTATATCTCATCCTCATTATAATCATTTTACTGCCTTTATTTATTTTGTTAAATATATTGTTAACATACCTGTATATACGAAGGATTACCCCTTTCTTTTGAATTTCAGTAACATCCTCTGAAATCTACATAAAAAATACTCATTGGTCCCTTATCTTAATAAATTGGATATATTTGAATTCGTTTAAACTTAAAATGGATGGTTATTTTCTATGCTCACCTTAAATATGGCACAGCCTCTGTTAGAAACAGTCCAAATGTACCAGAACTTCCATTTTAAACGAAAAAGCAATCATTTAAAATGATATACTAAGCGCTCAGCTTGTCGCTATGTTTACCACAATTAAGTGTTTTTTATGCCCTAAACACCCACGATTATGCAAACGCTTAATTTAGTTTAAATATACTTAGAAACAGATCAATATCACCTCAATTTAGAACACCAGCTTCTAAAATCTCTAAAGACACAAAATTTTTATGCACTCCAAACCATGAAGAGCACTTCAATGCCTATAGGGCTCTGCCTTAAATAAATTAATCATCCATTCACCATAGTTCATTTCGCTTAGTTTCAAGGCTTACATTTAATTGTGTGATTGGTGCACAAATTAAAGCCACCCCATTACGTAGTAGGCTTATGATTATTCATATTCAAGGTAGAAACTAACCACTCACACTCATGCGTCTTGCCAAGGGAATGCCTTCTAATTAATATTCATGAAATTAGGTTGTACTTGTATACATTTAGCATCGTCTTCTGTAGATCCACTTGTATCTCTTATGCCTAACTAGCCACAATTATTTCTCTCATGATATACATAACAATCTTATGTTTGATTAAGATACTGGATACTCCTATATAAACCTTTCAAACCATGGGTGTTATAAAGAGCTAAGTTTTTTATTAACATTACTAGCCATTGAGCTATCAATATAGCCTCAATATAATAATGAACAACAACCTATATTGTTTTAATGAATTATTTAAAGAAATTATTTGTATGCCACTAAGCCCTGTTTATTTGAATGGGTGAATGAACTTAAAATAAAACTTAAAACAAAAATATTTTGAAACCTTACATATGTAGCCGGTTACTAATATAAAGGCAAATAAATCGCATCTATTTCTCCAGTAAAGGACGATAGGAAAAATTTCAGTGCTACCTTCCCTCAATATATAATTCAAGCCATAAATCTAAACATAATAATGTACAAATATTTCTATTAAATATCAAATCATAACAATAGTTATATACAATTATTGTTCTGCAGTAATTGAACCATATTTCCAGACAGATCCTAATATATACATATTCTTACACTGAATCTACTTGAGATGATAATTTTCAATATATACAAAATTAGAGTTGCAAACAATCGGAGCATTTAGAATTATTCATAATTCGAATATATGTCATATGCTCTTTAATTACATCGTATAGTTCTTATATATGCCTCTCATTCATATTCTATTTTATTACAACTCAACCATTCTCTTTACCCCTTCATTTAGTTGGATCATGAATAAGAGATTCTAGCTGTTGAGTTTGTGACTGTGAGTTTATAACTGAATTTGAGGGCTTTTCTTAGATGCCATTTCTGGGTGCTTTTCCTTTAAGGTTGTGCAGGGTTAAGGGATTCTAGCTGATAGGTTTGTGACTGTCTGTTTGTAGTTGGCTGTGTCTGAACTTCATGTGCAGGCATCGTATTTCGGGGATTAGTGTAGTTTAAATGTGAGCTCTTAACTGCCATTTCAGGTTGATTCTTTATTTAGTTGGGGCAGGATTTAGGGAGCCAGTCGGGTGAGTTCACGACTGTGTATTTGTAATTGAATTCAAGGGCTTTTCTTAGATGCCATTTCTGGGTGCTTTTTCTTTAAGTTTATGCAGGATTAAGGGATTCTAGCTGATAGGTTTGTGACTGTGTGTTTTTTATTGAATGCATCTGAACTTCGAGTGCAGGCATCATATTACAGGGATTAGTATAGTCTGAATGCAAGCACTTAACTGTCATTTCAGTTTGATTCTTCATTTAGTTGGGGCATGAGGGATCCTAGCTGGTGAGTTTGTGGCTCTGTGGTCGTCATTGAATTTGAGATATTTTCTTAACTGCCATTTCTGAGTACTTTTCCATTTAGTTAGTACAGGATTGAAGGATTCTAGCTGATAAGTTTGTGACTGTGTGTTTGCAATTGGCTGTTTCTGAACTTTAAGTGTAGGCATCATATGACAGGGATGAGTGTAGTTTGGATGTGAGTTCTTAACTGCCATTTCATTGTGATTCTTCATTTAGTGGGAACAGGATTGATGGATCCCAGCTGGTGAGTTTGTGACTGTGTGTTTGTAATTTTATTAGGGGTCTTTTCTTAACTGCCATTTATTTGTGCTTTTCCATTTAGTATGGCCAGGATCGAGGGATTGTAGTTGACAAGCATGTGATTGTATGTTTGTAATTGGCTATTTCTGAACTTTAAGTGCATTCATCATATTACAGGAATGAGTGTAGCTTGAATGTGAAATCTTAACTGATATTTCAGTTTGATTCTTCATATACTTGGGGCAGGATTGAGGGATCCAAGCTTCTGAGTTCATGACTGTGTGTTTGTAAATGAATTTGATGTATTTTCTTAACTGCCATTTCTATGTGCTTTTCCATTTAGTCTGTGCAGGACTGAGAGATTCTAGCTGATAAGTTTGCAACTGTGTGTTTGTAATTGGCTGTGTGTGAACTTTAAGTGAAGACATCATATTACAGGGATTAATGTAGTATGAATGTGAGCTCTTAACTGCCATTTCAGTTTGATTCTTCATTTAGTTGGATCTGGAATGTTGGATACGAGCTGGTGATTTTGTGACTGTGTGTTTGTAATTGAATTTGAGGTCTTTCATAACTGCCATTTCTGTGTGCTTCTCTATATAGTTTGTGCAGGACGGAGGGATTATAGCTGATAAGTTTAAACTGTGTGTTTCTAATTGGCTGTGTCTAAACTTTAAGTGCAGTCATCGCATTACAGGGAATAGTGTAGTTTGAATGTAAGCTCTTAACTGCCATTTCAGTTTGATTCTTCATTTAGTTTGGGCAGGATTTAGGGATCCAATTGGGTGAATTGATGACTGTGTGATTGTAAATGAATTTTAAGTCTTTTCTTAACTGCCATGCATGTGTCTTTTCTATTTAGTTTGCACAGGATTGATGTATCCTAGCTGATAAGTTTGTGACTGTGTGTTTGTTATTAGATGTATCTGAACTTCAAGTGCAGGCATCATATAACAGGGATTGGTGTAGCCTATATGTAAGCTCTTAACTGGCATTTCTGTTAGATTCTTCATTTAGATGGGGCAGGATTGAGGGATCATAACTGTTGAGTTTGTCACTGTGTGGTTGTAATTGAATTTGAGATATTTTGTTTATTGACATTTGTATGTGCTTTTCCATTTAGTTTGGGCAGGACTGAGGGATTCTAGCTGATAAGTTTCTGACAGTGTGTTTCCAATTGGCTATTTCTGAAGTTTAACTGCAAGCATCATATTATAGGGATTAGTGTAGTTTGGATGTGAGTTCTTAAGTGCCATTTCTGTTTGATTCTTCATTGAGATGGGACAGGATTGAAGGGCTCATAGCTGGTGAGATTGTGACTGTGTGTTTAGTATTTTCTTAACTGCCATTTCTGTGTGCTTTTCCATTATTTTGGGCAGCAATGAGGGATTCTATTTGACAAGTCTGTGACTGTGTGTTTGTAATTGGCTGTGTCTGAACTTTAAGAGCAGGTGTCATATAACAGGTATTGGTGCAGATTTAATGTGCACTCTTAACTGCCATTTTAATTTGATTATTCATTTAGTTTGGGCAGGATTGAGGGATCTTTGCAGGTGAGATTGTGACTGTGTGTTTGTAATTTGCTGAGTCTGAACTTTATAAGCAGTCATCATATTACAGAGATTAGTGTAGTTTGAATGTGAGCCCTTTATTACCATTTCAGTTTGAACCATCATTTGGTTGGGGCAGGACTAAAGTATTCATGCGGTGAGTTTGTGACTGTGTGTTAGTAAAGGAATCTTAGATCTTTTCATAACTGCCATTTCTTGGTGCTTTTCTCTTTAGCTCAGGAAGGATTGATGGATTCTAGCCCAAATGTTTGTGACTGTGTGTTTGTAATTGCTTGTCTGAAGTTTAAGAGAAAGTGTCATATTACAGGGATTGGTGTAGCTTGAATGTGAGCTCTTAACTGCCATTTTAGTTTTAGTCTTCCTTTAGTAAGGGCAGGATTGCGGAATCCTAGTTTGTAATTTAATTTGAGATCTTGTCATAACTGGCATTTCTATGTGCTTTTCCATTTAGTTTGGGCAGGATTTAAGGATTTTAGCTGATATGCTTCTGATTATGTATTTGTAATTGGATTTGCCTGGATTTAAAGGCATGCATCATATAACAGAGATTAGTGTCATTTGAATATGATTTCTTAACTACCATTTCATTTTGATTCTTCATTTAGTTGGAACAGGATTGAGTGATCCTAGCTGGTAATTTTGTGACTGTGTAATTGTAATTAAATTTGGGGTATTTTCTTAACTGCTATTTATGTGTGCTTTGCCATTTAGTTTAAGAAGGACTGAGGGATTCTAGCTAATAGGTTTGTGACTGTGTGTTTCTAATTGGTTGTGTCTGAGCTTTAATTGCATGCATCATATTACCGAGATTAGTGTACTTTGAATGGGCGATCTTAACTGTCCTTTCAGTTTGATTCTTCATTTAGTTGGATCATGAATGAGTGATTTTAGCTGGTGAGTTTCTGACTGAGTGTTTGTAATTGAATTTGAGGACTTTTCTTAACTACCATTTCTGGGTGCTTGTCCTTTAAGTTTGTGCAGGATTGAGGGATTCTAGCTGATATGTTTATGACTGTCTGTTTGTAATTGGCTGTGTCTAAACTGTATATGCAGGCATCATATTACACAGATTAGTGTAGTTTGAATGTGAGCTTTTAAGTGCCATTTCAGGTTGATGGTTTATTTAGTTGGGGCAGGATTTAGGGATCCAGTCGGGTGAGTTCATGACTGTGTATTTGTAATTGAATTTGAGGGCTTTTCTTAGATGTCATTTCTGGCTGCTTTTCCTTTAAGTTTGTTCAGGATTAAGGGAGTCTAGCTGATAGGTTTGTGACTGTGTTTTTGTTATTGTATGATTCTGAACTTCGAGTGCAGGCATCATATTACAGGGATTAGTATTGTCTGAATGCAAGCTCTTAACTGTCTTTTCAGTTTGATTCTTCATTTAGTTGGGGCATGAGGGATCCTAGCTGGTGAGTTTGTGACTCTCTGGTTGTCAGTGAATTTGAGATATTTTCTTAACTGCCATTTTTGAGTTCTTTTCCATTTAGTTTGTACAAGATTGAGGGCTTCTAGCTGATAAGTTTGTGACTGTGTGTTTGCAATTGGCTGTTTCTGAACTTTAAGTGTAGGCATCATATTACAGGGATGAGCGTAGTTTGGCTGTGAGTTTTTAACTGCCATTTCATTGTGATTCTTTATTTAGTGGGAACAGGATTGATGGATCCTAGCTGGTGAGTTTGTGACTGTGTGTTTGTAATTTTATTAGGGGTCTTTTCTTAACTGCCATTTATTTGTGCTTTTCCTTTTAGTTTGGGCAGTATCGAGGGACTCTAGTTGACAAGCATGTGATTGTATGTTTGTAATTGGCTGTTTCTGAACTTTAAGTGCATTCATCATATTACAGCAATGAGTGTGGTTTGAATGTGAAATCTTAACTGATATTTCAGTTTGATTCTTCATTTAGTTGGGGCAGGACTGAGAGATCCAAGCTTCTGAGTTCAAGACTGTGTGTTTGTTAATGAATATGAGGTATTTTCTTAACTGACATTTCTGTGTGATTTTCCATTTAGTTTTTGCAGGACTGAGAGATTCTAGTTGATAAGTTTGTGACTGTGTGTTTGTAATTGGCTGTGTGTGAACTTTAAGTGAAGACATCATATTACAGGGATTAATGTAGTATAAATGTGAGCTCTTAACTGCCATTTCAGTTTGATTCTTCTTTTAATTGGATCTGTACTGAGGGATCCAAGCTGGTGACTTTGTGATTGTGTGTTTGTAATTGAATTTGAGATCTTTTCTTAACTGCCATTTCCGTGTGCTTTTCTATGTAGTTTCTGCTGGACTGAGGGATTCTAGCTGATAAGTTTAAACTGTGTGTTTCTAATTCGCTATGTCTAAACTTTAAGTGCAGGTATCATATTACAGGGATTAGTGTAGTTTAAATGTGAGCTCTTAACTGCCATTTCAGTTTGATTCTTCATTTAGTTGGATCTGGAATGTTGGATACGAGCTGGTGATTTTGTGACTGTGTGTTTGTAATTGAATTTGAGGTCTTTCTCAACTGCCATGTTTGTGAGCTTTTCTATGTAATTTGCGCAGGACTGAGGGATTATAGCTGATAAGTTTAAACTGTGTGTTTCTAATTGGCTGTGTCTAAACTTTAAGTGCAGTCATCACATTACAGGGAATAGTGTAGTTTGAATATGAGCTCTTAACTACTGTTTCAGTTTGATTCTTCATTTAGTTTGGGTAAGATTGAGCGATCTTTGCAGGTGAGATTATGACTGTGTGTTTGTAATTTGCTGAGTCTGAACTTTTTGAGCAGTCATTATATTACAGAGATTAGTGTAGTTCGAATGTGAGCTCTTTACTACCATTTCAGTTTGAACCATCATTTGTTTGGGGCAGGACTAAAGTATTCATGCAGTGAGTTTGTGACTGTGTATTACTAAAGGAATTTTAGATCTTTTCATAACTGCCATTTCTGGGTGCTTCTCTCTTTAGTTTGGGAAGGAGTGATGGGTTCTAGCCCAAATGTTTGTGACTTTGTGTTTGTAATTGCCTGTCTGAAGTTTAAGAGCAGGTGTCATATTACTGGGATTGGTGTAGATTGAATGTGAGCTCTTAACTGCCATTTTAGTTTTAGTCTTCCTTTAGTAAGGGCAGAATTGCGGAATCCTGGTTTGTAATTTAATTTGAGGTCTTGTCATAACTGCCATTTTTGTGTGCTTTTCCATTTAGTTTGGGCAGGATTGAGGGATTCTAGCTGATATGTTTCTGATTATGTATTTGTAATTGGATTTGCCTGGATTTAAAGGCATGCATCATATAACAGAGATTAGTGCCATTTGAATATGATTTCTTAACTGCCATTTCATTTTGATTCTTCATTTAGTTGGATTAGGATTGAGGGATCCTAGCTAGTGAGCTTGTGACTGTGTAATTGTAATTAAATTTGGGGTATTTTCTTAACTGCTATTTATGTGTGCTTTGCCATTTAGTTTGGGCAGGACTGAGGGATTCTAGCTAATAGGTTTGTGACTGTGTGTTTCTAATTGGTTGTGTCTGAGCTTTAATTGCAGGGCTCATATTACAGAGAGTAGTGTAGTTTTAATGTGAGCTCTTAACTGTCCTTTCAGTTTGATTCTTCATTTAGTTGGATCATGAATGTGGATTTTAGTGGGTGAGCTTCTGACTGAGTGTTTGTAATTGAATTTGAGGACTTTTCTTAATTACCATTTCTGGGTGCATTTCCTTTAAGTTTGTGCAGGATTGAGGGATTCTAGCTGATACGTTTATGACTGTCTGTTTGTAATTGGCTGTGTCTGAGCTGTATGTGCAGGCATCATATTACACGGATTAGTGTAGTTTGAATGTGACCTCTTAACTGCCATTTCAGGTTGATTCTTTATTTAGTTGAGGCAGGATTTAGAGATTCAGTCATGTGAGTTCCTGACTATGTATTTGTAAGTGAATTTGAGGGCTTTTCTTAGATCCCATTTCTGGCTGCTTTTCCTTTAAGTTTGAGCAGGATTAAGGGATTCTAGCTGATAGGTTTGTGACTGTGTGTTTGTTATTGTATGTATCCGAACGTCCAGTGCAGGCATCATATTACAGGGATTAGTATAGTCTGAATGCAAGCTCTTAACTGTCATTTCAGTTTGATTCATTTAGTTGGGGCATGAGGGATCCTAGCTGGTGAGTTTGTGACTCTCTGGTTATCAGTGAATTTGAGATATTTTCTTAACTGCCATTTCTGAGTGCTTTTCCATTTAGTTTGGACAGGATTGAAGGATTCTAGCTGATAAGTTTGTGACTGTGTGTTTGCAATTGGCTGTTTCTGAACCTTAAGTGTAGGTGTCATATTACAGGGAGCAGTGTAGTATGGATGGAAGTTCTTAACTGCCATTTCATTGTGATTCTTCATTTAGTGGGAACAGGACTGATGGATCCCAGCTGGTGAGTTTGTGACTGTGTGTTTGTAATTTTATTAGGGGTCTTTTCTTAACTGCCATTTGTTAGTGCTTTTCCATTTAGTTTGGGCAGGATCAAGTGATTCTAGTTGACAAGCATGTGATTGTATGTTTGTAATTGGCTGTTTCTGAACTTTAAGTGCATTCATCATATTACAGGGATGAGTGTAGTTTGAATGTGAAATCTTAACTGATATTTCAATTTGATTCTTCATTTAGTTGGGGCAGGATTGAGGGATCCAAGCTTCTGAGTTTATGACTGTGTGTTTGTTAATGAATTTGAAGTATTTTCTTAACTGCCATTTCTGTCTGTCTTTCCATTTAGTTTGTGCAGGACTGAGAGATCCTAGCTGATAAGTTTGCGACTGTGTGTTTGTAATTAGCTGTGTGTGAACTTTAAGTGAAGGCATCATATTTCAGGGATTAATGTAGTATAAATGTGAGCTCTTAACTGTCATTTCTGTTTGATTCTTCATTTAATTGGATCTGGATTGAGGGATCTGAGCTGGTGACTTTGTGACTGTGTGTTTGTAATTGAATTTGAGATATTTTCTTAACTGCCATTTCTGTGTGCTTTTCTATGTAGTTTGTGCTGGACTGAGGGATTCTAACTGATATGTTTAAACTGTGTGTTTCTAATTGGCTCTGTCTAAACTTTAATTGCAGGCATCATATTACAGGGATTAGTGTAGTTTAGATGTGAGCTCTTAACTGCCATTTCAGTTTGATTCTCCATTTAGTTGGATCTGGAATGTTGGATTCAAGCTGGTGATTTTGTGACTGTGTGTTTATAATTGAATTTGAGGTCTTTCTTAACTGCCATTTCTGTGTACTTTTCTATTTAGTTTGTGCAGGACTGAGGGATTATCACTGATAAGTTTAAACTGTGTGTTGATAATTGGCAGTGTCTAAACTTTAAGTGCAGTCATCGCATTACAGGGAATAGTGTAGTTTGAATGTGAGCTCTTAACTGCCATTTCAGTTTGATTCTTCATTTAGTTTGGGCAGGATTGAGGGATCTTAGCAAGTGAGTATGTTGCTGTGTGTTTGCAATTGAATTTGAGGTATTTTCAAAACTGTCATTTCTCTGTGCTTTTCCATTTGGTTTGGGCAGCATTAAGGAATCCTAGCAGATAATTATTTGACTGTGTGTTTGTAATTGGCTGTGTCTAAACTTTAAGAGCAGGTGTTGTATTACACGGATTAGAGTAGTTTGAATGTGAACTCTTTGCTACCATTTCAGTTTGATTCATCCTTTGATTGGGCAGGACTGAGGGATCTGTGCCATGAGTTTGTGACTGTGTGTTATTAAATGAATTGTAGGCCTTTTCATAACTGCCATTTCTTGGTGCTTTCCATATAGTTTGAGCAGTGTTGAGGGATTCAAGTTGACATGTTTGTGACAATGTGCTTGTAATTGGCTGTGTCTGAACTTTAAGAGCAGGTGTCGTATTACAGGGATTGGTGCAGATTGTGTCTAAACTCTTAACTGCCATTTCAGATTGATTCTTCCTTTAGTTGGGGCAGCATTGAGGAATGCTAGCTGGTGAGTTTGTGACTGTGTTTGTAATTGAATTTGGGGTATTTTCTTAACTGCCATTTACGTGTGCTGCTTTTCCATTTAGTTTGGGCAGGTCTGTTGGATTCTAGCTGAAAAGTTTGTGACTGTGTGATTCTAATTTGCTGTGTCTGAGCTGAAAGTGCAGGCATCATATTACAGGGATTAGTGTTGTCTGCATATGAGTTCTTCACTGCCATTTCAATTTGATTCTTAATTTAGCTGGAGCAGGACTGAGGGATTCTAGCTGGTCAGTTTGGGAATGAGTGTCTGTATTTGAATTTGAGAACTTTTCTTAACTGCCATTTCTGGGTGCTTTTCCTTTAAGTTTGTGCTGGATTGAGGGATTCTAGCTGATAAGTTTGTGACTGTCTGTTTGTAATTGGCTATGTCTGAACTTAATGTGCAGGCATCATATTACATGTATTAGTGTAGTTTGAAAGTGAGCTCTTAACTGCCATTTCAGGCAGATTATTTAGCTTGGGCAGGATTTAGGGATCCAATTGGGTGAATTGATGACTGTGTGATTGTAACTGAATTTGAAGTATTTTCTTAACTGCCATGTATGTGTCTTTTCCATTTAGTTTGGACAGGATTGATGTATTCTAGCTGATAAGTTTGTGACTGTGTGTTTGTTATTAGATGTATCTGAACTTCAAGTGCAGGCATCAAATAGCAGTGATTGGTGTAGCCTAAATGTGAGCTCTTAACTGGCGTTTCTGTTAGATTCTTCATTTAGATGGGGGCAGGACTCAGGGATCCTAACCATTGAGTTTGTCACTGTGTGGTTGTAATTGAATTTGAGATATTTTGTTTATTGACATTTGTATGTGCTTTTCCATTTAGTTTGGGCAGGACTGAGGAATTCTAGCTGATAAGTTTCTGACAGTGTGTTTCCAATTTGCTGTTTCTGAAATTTAAGTGCAGGCATCATATTATAGGGATTAGTGTAGTTTGGATGTGAGTTCTTAAGTGCCATTTCTGTTTGATTCTTCATTGAGATGGGACAGGATTGAAGGGCTCATAGCTGGTGAGATTGTGACTGTGTGTTTAGTATTTTCTTAACTGCCATTTCTGTGTGCTTTTCCATTATTTTGGGCAGCAATGAGGGATTCTATTTGACAAGTCTATGACTGTGTGTTTGTAATTGGCTGTGTCTGAACTTTAAGAGTAGGTGTCATATTACAGGTATTGGTGTAGATTTAATGTGTGCTCTTATCTGCCATTTCAGTTTGATTCTTCATTTAGTTTGGGCAGGATTGAGGGATCTTTGCAGATGAGATTGTGACTGTGTGTTTGTATTTAGCTGAGTCTGAACTTTATGAGCAGTCATCATATTACAGAGATTAGTGTAGTTTGAATGTGAGCTCTTTACTACCATTTCAGTTTGAACCATCATTTGGTTGGGGCAGGACTAAAGTATTCATGTGGTGAGTTTGTGACTGTGTTAGTAAAGGAATTTTAGATCTTTTCATAACTGCCATTTCTGGGTGCTTTTCTCTTTAGCTTGGGAAGGATTGATGGATTCTAGCCCAAATGTTTGTGACTGTGTGATTGTAATTGCCTGTCTGAAGTTTAAGAGCAGGTGTCATATTAAAGGATTGGTATAGCTTGAATGTGAGCTCTTAACTGCCATTTTAGTTTTATTCTTCCTTTAGTAAGGGCAGGAATGTGGAATCCTGGTTTGTAATTTAATTTGAGGTCTTGTCATAACTGCCATTTCTGTGTGCTTTTCCATTTAATTTGGGCAGGATTGAGGGATTCTAGCTGATATGTTTCTGATTATGTATTTGTAATTGGATTTGCCTGGATTTTAAGGCATGCATCATATAACAGAGATTAGTGTCATTTGAATATGATTCCTTAACTGCGATTTCATTTTGATTCTTCATTTAGTTGGAACAGGATTGAGGGGTCGTAGGTAGTGAGTTTGTGACTGTGTGATTGTAATTGAATTTGGGGTATTTTCTCAACTGCTATTTATGTGTGCTTTGCCATTTAGTTTGGGTAGGACTGAGGGATTCTAGCTAATAGGTTTGTGACTGTGTGTTTCTAATTGGCTATGTCTGAGCTTTAATTGCAGGCTTCATATTACAGAGATTAGTGTAGTTTGAATGTCAGCTTTTAACTGTCCTTTCAGTTTGATTCTTAATTTAGTTGGATCATGAGCGAGGGATCTTAGCTGGTGAGTTTCTGAATGAGTGTTTGTAATTGAATTTGAGGACTTTTCTTAACTACCATTTCTGGGTGCTTTTCCTTTAAGTTTGTGCATTATTGAGGGATTCTAGCTGATACGTTTATGACTGTCTGTTTGTAATTGGCTGTGTCTGAACTGTATGTGCAGGCATCATATTACACGGATTAGTGTAGTTTGAATGAGAATGTTTAACTGCCATTTCAGGTTGATTATTTATTTATTTTGGGCAGGATTTAGGTATCCAGTCATGTGAATTTGTGACTGTGTGATTGTAATTTAATTTGAGGTCTTTTCTTAACTGCCATTTATAAGTCTTTTACCATTTAGTTTCAACAGGGTTGAGGTATTCTAGCTGATAAGTTTGTGAATGTGTGTTTGTTATTGGATGCATCTGAACTTCAAGTGCAGGCATCGTATAACAGGGATTAGTGTAGCCTGAATGTAAGCTATTAACAGGCATTTTAGTTTGATTCTTCATTTAGTAGGGGCTAGATTGAGGCATCCTTGCTGGTGAGTTGTGACTGTGTGGCTGTAATTGAATTAGAGATATTTTCTTTATTTCCATTCCTGTGTGCATTTCCATTTAGTTGGGGCAGGATTGAGGGATTCTATCTGATAAGTTTTTGACAGTTTGTTTGCATTTGGCTGTTTCTGAAGTTTAAGTGCATACATCATATTGCAGGGATTAGTGTAGTTTGGATGTGAGTTCTTAACTGCCATTTCAGTATGATTCTTCATTTAGATGGGGCAGGATTGAAGGGCTCACAGTTCTTCAGATTGTGACTGTGCATTTGCATTTGAATTTAAGATATTTTCTTAACTGCCATTTCTGTGTGCTTTTCCATTATTTTGTGCAGCATTGAGGGATTCTAGTTGACAAGTCTGTAACTGTGGGTTTGCAATTGGCTGTGTCTGAACTTTAAGAGCAGGTGTCATATTACAGGTATTGGTGTAGACTGAATGTGCGCTCTTAACTGCCATTTCAGTTTGAGTCTTCCTTTAGTTGGATCTGGAGTGAGGAATCCAAGCTGGAGAGTTTTTGACTGTGCGTTTGTAATTGAATTTGAGGTCTTTTCTTAACTGCCATTTATGTGAGCTTTTTAATTTATTTTGAGCAGGATTGAGGAATATGAGCTTATAAGTTTGTGACTGTGTGTTTGTAGTTGGCTAAGTCTGAACTTTAAGTGCAGCATCATACTACAGAGATTAGTGTAGTTTAAAAGTGAGCTCTTTACTACCATTTCAGATTGATTCATCATTTGCTTGGAGCAGGACTGCGGGATCTCTGCCGTGAGTTTAAGACTGTGTGTTAGTAAATTAATTTTAGGTCTTTTCATAACTGCCATTTCTGGGTGCTTTTCCCTATAGTTTGGGAAGCAATGCCAGATTCTAGCTAATAAGTTTGTGACTGTAAGTTTGTAATTGGATGTGTCTGAAATTTAGTGAAGGCATCATATTACAAGGATTAGTGTAGTTTGAATGTGAGTGCTTAACTGCCATTTTAGGTTGATTATTTAGTTTGGGCAGGATTTAGGTATCCAGTCATGTGAGTTTGTGACTGCGTGATTGTAGTTTAACTTTGGGAAGCATTGATGGATTCTAGCTAATAAGTCTGTGACTGTAAATTTGTAATTGGCTGTGTTTAAAATTTAGTGAAGGCATCATGTTACATGGACTAGTGTAGTTTGAATCTGAGCTCTTAACTGCCTTTCAAGTTTGATTCTTCATTTAGTTTGGGCAGGATTGAGGGATCTTAGCAGTTGAGATTGTGACTGTGTGTTTGTAATTTGCTGAGTCTGGACTGTATGCGAAGTCATCATAATATAGAGATTAGTGTAGTTTGAATGTCAGCTTATTGCTACCATTTCAGTTTGAACCATCATTTGGTTGGGGCAGGACTAAAGTATTCATGTGGTGAGTTCGTGACTGTGTGTTAGTAAATTAATTTTAGGTCTTTTTATAACTGCCATTTCTGCGTGCTTTTCCATTATTTTGTGCAACATTGAGGGATTGTAGTTGACAAGTCTGTAACTGAGTGTTTATAATTAGCTGTGTCTGAACTTTAAGAGCAGGTGTCATATTACAGGTATTGGTATAGATTGATTGGCACTATATGTGAAGAAAGTATTGAAGTGTGTAAGGGAGGAAGGGGAGGAGGGTATCACATAGTTACTATGGATGCAAATCCAGGATTCCAAGAATAGGATTCTCAGAATGGGAGTGGTGTACATGCTGCCATCTCAGATGGAGGAGTTATACAGGGATCTAGCAGGACAGATCTGGAGGTCCTGTGAGAATGGTAGTGTGGTGATTGTGGGGAACTTCAACATGCCAGGAGTGGACTGTAGTATCCCAACAACCAAGAACAGAAGGGAGCAGGTACTGCTGGATGCCTTCCAGGACAGCTTCCTGCTGCAAATGGTCAGTGAACCAACCAGGTTAGAGAATACCCTTTACCCTGTGCTGGCAAATGGGGACTTTGTGAGAGAACTTACAGTGGAGGAACCGCTGTCAGGGAGTGACTGCCACTCAGTATGGATAACATTAGATATGGGCAAGGAAGGAGTGGAATCTGGCACAAGAGTGCTGGACTTCAGGAGGGCTGACTTTGGGAGGATGGGGGAAGTGGTAAAAGGGTACCTGGCCAGAATTCAATCTAGTATGGACACTAACCAGAGGAGGGAGCGCATAATGCTGGGGATAGTGGAGGCAACCAAAACCTGCTGCAAGGCCCAGAGCAAGATGGCTAAGGCTAAGAAACTAAGCTGGTTGAGCAAGGAGGTCATGGAAAAGGTAAGGAGGAAAAGAGCTGCCTTTAGGAGACACAAGAAAACAGGGAGGGGGAGGACAGGGAGGAGTACTTGATGGAATCGAAGGAGGTGACAAGGGCAGTAAGGGAAGCCAAGGCATCTATGGAACTCATGCTGGCACAAGGCATTAAGAAGGGGGAGAAGGACATCTTTAGGTACATCAGGGAGAAAAGGAGCTGTAAGGACCACATAGTAAGGATTAGGAAGGAGGAAGGTTGAGTGGAAACAGGGTGTGAAATGGCAGAAGCACTAAATGAGTACTTATGCTCGGTATTTACTAAAGAGAAGAGGGGGTTGACACCCAAGAGGGGAGGAATGGCAGAAATGGGGGGAGGGGGTGACCAATGGGGAAATCATGGAGGGCAGAGTTCAGGAGGGTTTGAAGTCACTGAGGTTGGACAAGGCACCAGGCCCAGATGGCATTCACCCCAGGGTACTGAAGGAGCTGGCAGAGTTCCTTGCAGGACCTTTGGCAGACCTATTTAATGCCTTACTACATTCGGTGTGTGTACCTCAGGACTGGAGGATGGCTCATGTCGTGCCCCTTCACATGAGTGGCCCCATGGATGAACTGGGAAACTACAGACCAGTGAGCCTCACATCCATCATGGGTAAGCTAATGGAGACTATCCTGAAGGAGAGGCTGGTGGCCCTCCTACAGGCCAAAGGACTACAGGACAGAAGACAGCATGGCTTCATACATTGCAGATCCTGTCAAACCAACCTGGTGGGGTTCTATGACTGGGTAATTAGGCAACTGGACATGGGCCATGCAGTGGATGTCCTGTATCTGGACTTCAGTAAGGCATTCAACTCAGTGCTGCATTGAAGGCTGGGAAGTAATTTAGAAGGCACAGGGGCAGGAGCAAAGCTGGTGAGATGGGTAGGGAACTGGATTCAGGGAAGGCAACTGAGGGTGGTGGTGGGTGAGGAGCTCTCACTCCCAAGGGTAGTGATGAGCGGTGTTACACAGGGCTCAGTGTTGGGACCAGTGCTGTTTGGTATATTCATTGCAGACATATCATTGGATATCAAGAGCAAGATCAGTCTGTTTGCTCATGATACAAAGGTAGGAGCCATGGTGGATGACCTAGGGGGATGGCAGGGGTTGCAGGATGATCTGGCAAAGCTTGAAACCTGGTCAGACACCTGGCAACTGGGGTTTAATGCCAAAAAGTGCAAGGTGCTGCATTTCAGGATGAAGAATCCAAGGAGGAGTTACCTGCTGGCGGGAGTGCAGCTAGCCCAGACAGAGGAGGAGAAGGATCTGGGGGTGTTCATTACAGGGTCAATGCACAACTCAGCAGAATGTAGGAAGGCAGCTGCAAAGGCCAACAAAATGCTAGGTTGTATTGCAAGGGGTATATCCTCGAGGAGGGAGGAGGTGATTCTGCCACTGTATAGGTCATTAGTTAGACCGCACCTGGAGTACTGCATACAGTACTGGTGCCCGTCTCTGAAGAGGGACATTAGGTTACTGGAGGGCGTGCAGCGCAGGGTGATAAAGATGATCAAGGGGCTGGGGGACTTATCATACAAGAGGATGCTGAGGGAGTTGAACATGTACTCACTGGAGGAGAGGAGGGACAGAGGGGACATGATTGAAACCTTTAAGTACATGAAAGGAATAAACAAGTCAGGTACAGAGGAGCTGTTCAAATTAAGGGAGGGGAGGGATACCAAGGGCCATGATTTGAGACTTGAGGGAGGAAGGTTCAGGAGGGAGATGAGGAGACACTTTTTTACAGAGAGGGTGGTGGCTGGGTGGAATGCGTTATCTGCAGAAGTGGTATCCAGTAGAACAGTGGAGTGCTTCAAAAGGGGATGGGACAGGACAAGGGTGGAGGGTCAATGAAGGGGAAGGGTGGAAGGGAGGGGCAGCTGCAGAATAAGGAGAGCTAGCTGCACATTCGAGCATACCTGATAGATCTCTAGGCCTTTATCTGCTGGCAAATTTCATATGTTCGTATGTTCGTAATGTGAGCTCTTAACTGTCATTTCAGTTTGTTCTTCATTTAGTTGGATCATGAATGAGGGATCGTAGCTGGTGAGTTTATGACTGAGTGTTTGTAATTGAATTTGAGGGCTTTTCTTAACTGCCATTCCTGGGTTCTTTTCCTTTAAGTTTGTGAAGGATTGAGGGATTCTAGCTGATAAGTTTGCGACTGTCTGTTTGCAATTGGATATGTCTGAATTGTATATAAAGGCATCATATTAAAGGGATTAGTGTAGTTTGATTATGAGTGCTTAACTGCCATTTCAGATTAATTCTTTAGTTGGGACAGGATTTATGCATCCAGTCATGTGAGTTAGTGACTGCGTTATTGTAATTTAATTTGAGGTCTTTTCTTAACTCCATTTATGTGTATGTTTCCATTTAGCTTGCACATTATTGAGGTATTCTAGCTGATAAGTTTGTGACTGTGAGTTTATTATTGGATATATTTGAACTTCAAGTGCAGGCATCATATTACAGGGATTAGTGTAGCCTGAATGTGAGCTCTTAGCATGCATTTCAGTTAGAGTCTTCATTTAGTTGGGGCTGGATTGAGGCATCCTAGCTGATGAGTTTGTGACTGTATGGCTGTAATTGAATTTGAGATATTTTCTTTATTGCCATTTCTGTGTGCTTTTCCATTTATTTTGGGCAGGATTGAGGGATTCTAGCTGATTAGTTTGTGACAGTGTGTTTACAATTGGCTGTTTCTGAAGTTTAAGTGCAGGCATCATATAACAGGGATTAGTGTAGTTTGGATGTGAGTTCTTAAGTGCCATTTCTGTTTGATTCTTCATTTAGATGGGGCAGGATTAAAGGGCACATAGCTGGTGAGATTGTGACTGAGTATTTGTAACTGAATTTGAGGACTTTTCTTAACTGCCATTTCTGGGTGCTTTTCCTTTCAGTTTTTGTAGGATTGAGGGATTCTATCTGATAAATTTGTGACTGTCTGTTTGTAATTGGCTGTGTCTGAACTTAATTTGCAGGCATCATATTACTGGGATTAGTATAGTTTGAATGTTAGCTCTTAACTGTTATTTCAGGTTGATTTTTTATTTAGTTGGGGCAGGATTTAGGGATCCAATTGGGTGAGTTTGTGACTATGTGATTGTAACTGAATTTCTGTATTTTCGTAACTGCCATTCATGTGTCTTTTTCCATTTAGTTTGGTCAGGATTAAGGGATTGTGGGCCAGATATTCAAAGGTTAGCCCCTGGCAGCGAATAGCACTGCCCAGCATGCAAACCTAGCCCAGAGCAAAATGCCAGCCATATTCAAAACGAATAGCCCGTGGCAAACCCCACTGAATATAGCAAGCAAAGGAAACCGGGCAAACAGACCCAGAAGTGCAGTGCAAAAAAAGCCCAGGAATAACACAGCACTGAATATAGCACACAAGACAGCACTGAATATAACACCAGTCAGGCAGTGCAAACACACAATGGAACACAGTGCAGAGACAGCCTGACCCTGGGACACATGCAAGGCAACACATGCTGGAATGAGGTATCAGAAGCACACCACAGTGCCCACCCATGAGGATGCCACACAACCACGGGAAAGTCCAGCAACAACCCAGACCCATGTGGAGAACACCAGCAACAGTACAAAGCATGTGGAACCCCAGCACCCGAGAATGACACAGGACACCGTAAAATGTCATTAACCAGTGTAATAAACAATAATGAACAGGAAATCAAACGGAAACACAACAGCAAATATAACACAGAATATAACGATTAACAAACCCCAGAGTACAAAATGCCCCACCCACCACTGAACAACCCTCCTCACAACACTGAAACAGAAGTAGAAAATACCCACCAACCCCCCCAACACACATCCCCAAATGCCCACCACAGGATAAAATTGGCAACATCAGTAGCAGGGAAAGGCACACAAAGGTAAACATAAGGATGACAACAGATGGAGGGATGGGAAGACACGGGCCAAGGGTGCAAAGTGGAGGAGGACCCACACAGGGACAGAAGACAATGGGCAAGGAAGGGAGAATCAGGGGGTGGTGAGGGCTGACTTGAAAACAACAGGGGAGATAATTATGTGTCCGCAGGAGCAGGGAGACGAGCCTCCAGGATGTTCACCACCCTCTTGGTCTCAGTAATTATGATGGCCTGCTGCTCGATCTGTGTCCGCTGCTGCCTCACAATCCTGCGGAGAAGCTCCTCCATTCTCTCGGTCTCCTTGGGACGTGTTGCCCATAGCGATGCCTGTAGTGGTCCTACAAGAGGAAGGGTGAGACCATGAGGATGGTACACCACGCAGGAGGCAACCAGCAGCCAACCTTTGCCATACAAAAATGGACAGCATGTCCCAAAGGGCTATCCCTGGCGGTGTTGAGTTCTGCAGTGGTATGACAACGTGGCAGCGTCCCACAATGCAGCACAGGGCAACACAGGCACCAACACAGAACCCAACACGGATGATGACAGCGATCCTGACAGCACCGGGGGACATATGACACCACCCACCATGATACAGCACACCGCTAGACACGCAGACACACAGCTGGAAACCCTGTGAGTTGGGTGCAAGGGACACGCAAGGACATGCACAAGGGCATACACACATTGGGACATGCTGCCCAGCCACACATGGAAATGCACAACAATGCAGAGCACAGAACAAACAACAATGACATGCATGCAGAGCATCAATGAACCATGACAGTGTCCTGGCAATGACCAACACAGGCCAGGGGACAACAGTCAGCCAGGGCACAGACACTGTCACTGAAGGGCCTTCATGCCACCAGGCAATACCACTGAAAGCATATCACCCAATGGAGACATGGTACATGTCAGTGTCCCCAACCCATAACAGGCCCCCCACACACACAGTGAGGACCACCTCCACAGCCACGGTCAACATTGGCAGGGAGCGATGCACATAATGTAATAGCACAGTGATATCCGTGCCCTGCAACTAAACAGCAACACAGTGGCGTTGCAGCGAGAGACACACATGGATGGGCGCGCACAATGTATCGGCTGGTGCCAGTATGTGGCACAGTGTGACAGGCAGTGCTACACAGCAGGTGTCCAGAAGAGTGAGAGATAAGTCTGCAAAGCATGCTCCGTATTGTCCCGCATGCACAGCAAGCAACCACCACCTGTGCAATTGTGAACGTCCTGTGGGTGGTGGTATGGATGCACCGCAGAGGTGGAAAGGTCATCCATCAGCATGGTGTCCCCACGGAACACCCGCCACCCAAGCAAGCAACACCATCTGCCACACGCACAGCACTTCAATGTGACCGCCCCCCCAGGCAAGTCTGATAGCACCCAGCTGTGGTGTGAAACACACCTGTATCGCACACCACACTGCTACACCACACCGGCCCAGTGACCTTTGCAGACAAGTGGTGGCTGGACACCCAGATGTGGTGCACAGTGTCGTAAGTGTACACATCACAGAACAATGTAACAGGTACTCACGCAACCGCCACCGCTATCAGTGCCGCTCTCCTGCACACACTGTGGGAGTGATGGGGCCCGTCGGCTGGCCCCGCCTCCGCCTCCTGTGTCCTGGGCTGAGTTGCACTGCAGGCATGGGCTGCTCGATCCGCTCTACAGTGGACAAATGTGAAAGTGTTGTTAGAGCATGACACAACATACACATCGTGAAACACAGCAAGATGCACATGCAACCCTAAACTCAATGCACCCCACCCTCCACCCACTGCAATGGTCACCGCATGCCCAGTGCCCCTATGGGGAATACATATGCCACTGTGCCTGTACACAGTGTGCAACAGCATGGTGCACCGTTGTGCACAGCTGTGCACACAGAGACATGCCCACACACCCACACCCAGAGCACACACCCACACCACCACCCCCACTGCACACCCACACCCACACACCCACTCACCCACGGCCAGACCCCCCACACCACCACCCCCTCTGCACACCCACACCCACACGCACACAAAGCATTACATATATGCACACTCAACATGCAACACCACTCACCTGGCACAGGCACAGTGCCATCATGCACCATGCACCTGTATCGCTCTAGCTGCTGCCTCTGCCTGTGCCTTAGGTCCGTGTACCAGTGGCAGCACTTCTCAGCATTATGGGGTATGCCGGTACGCTCACTGAGCTTCCTAGCCACTGTCTACCACACTTACATTCGTGGGAGGTCCACCTCCCCAAACAGCCTCCTGTGGCATTCCATCACCAGCTGAACCAGGTTCACAGACGCTACGTCCCCCCAGTGCCTGTCCCTGTGCACAACTGCACACTGTCTTGCATGTCCAGACATGGCACTGTACTGTTGTTGGACACAAACACCCTGCCCTACCAGGAATGCACCTCAGCAATCCCTGCAGTGCCGTGCTATCACATGATATAGCGCGGCGCTACCCGGAAGCAACCACATTGCACATGCGTGACCCCAGCATGGCCCTGAGGTTGTGTTCCACGCATGCGTATAGCACCGCGCTATGCTGTCCAGCATGGCGCTACAGCCGCTATGACTGGGTGATGGCCGACGACAGGGGGCCCTAGCGAGCATGCATGTTGGCCAGCGCTAGGCACATAGCGCTGCGCTATCTGGTTAGTGCGGCGCTGCAACACCAATAGCCCTGCACTGCCATTTGCACAGTGCAGCTGTGCTAGCACGGGGCAAATCGGGGCCATATTCAAACAGGGTATACAAATGAGGATACTTGTGCATGCATGGGGCAAACTGCGTGATTAGCATATCATTATGCACTCATTTGCATGGCTCACATGCTTGATTGCCTGGATGGGCTATAAAAGGGAGTGCGGTGCACCGCCGGTGTTGTGTTGTGGTACTGCAGCCTGATAAGGAATCTAAGTGTAAACAACATGCTGGTGTACAGATGCAACAGGAGGAAGAGCAGCGTGAGGCAGGTGTGTATGACTGCTGTAGGACACTATTGAATGTCAATATCCCAGAACAGGTTCAGCATGGACAGGAGCACAGAGATGCAGTCTCTGGTGAATGGTCTGACCCATGTTGGACCACAGGCAAGCACTGTGCTGGGTGATGGTACACATCCCTAGACGTCTGCAACCAAAGGTACAGTGCACTGTGCACAGTCCCCAGCAGGGGTGTGTCCTGCACCAGTTTCCCACTGACATGACTCCCTGGATGTGTGGCATGACAGGCCATGGCACCCATGCAGGACGTACGCAGTGTCCCGGAACTGTGCTGGCCCATGCACCATGTGGTGATTGCATTGGGTCCTGACATTGTCTACGTACTAGTCCACACAACTTGCACTTGTGCACGCAACCACTGTGGTGAACACAAAGGGCACAGTACAGTGCAAGGTGTTAGGGTAGGGGTAGTTCATATGTGTGTACAGGGCTCACTGTACAGACAAGGGACGCACAGTGCTCTGGTGGCATGTGCACTGTACATGCACATGCAGCACTCCCATATGTCCATGTGGCCTGTGGCACTGGAGGGGGGGCATTGTGATGTATGTGTAATGCAATGCAGTACCAACATGGCTGATGACACATGTCCCCTATTGACTATCCCATAGGTTCGGCAGTGCACCAGGAGCATATACATGCACACAAGTTCTCGCAGGAGGAGTTAAACACCCTTGTGCATGCCATGAAGGGAGAGGGAGCAGGTGCTCCGCATGCACAGGGCCACTGACACAGTGGTGCACCAAGCCTGGGAGGAGGTGACTGCGGCTGTGAATGCTGTAGGGGGACATGGCAGGACAATCGAAGCTGTGCGGAAGAGATGGAATGACCTCCTGCGACGTGTGAAGGAGGAGGAGGAGAAGGCCCAGCGACTGAGGGACAGGATGAGGACCGGTGGTGGACCACCTGAACACCAGCAGCGGGTGGAGGAGCCACATATGGCTGTGGTGACATCGACCCTCAGGACGGTGGCGGTCGCAGGTGTGTCGGGTGGTGGGTGTGAGTCGCCTCTCGCACTGCCAAGGACAGGTCAGTATTCGCATGTGTATACCCTATGTTGTGTTGCCATGGGTGCATGGCCATGCTGTGGGTGTCCTGTACAGGGTGCACAGTGGCTTGCCTAACAGCTGCCTGGTATGGGCATGGCCACTGTGGGTTTGGTGGGTGCATGGGGTCACGGGCCTGTGTGAAGGGGGTACATGTCCTGGGGTGTGCATGGAGTAGTGGTGGTAGTGGTGGTGGTGTTTGCACACAGTGGCTATGTAAGGGTGACCGTCCCTGTCCCTATTGTCTCCACAGCGGTGACTGCCAGGCCTGCAGGACAACAGGGGCTGACAAGGATGCACGGACAGGTCCCAATGGTTGTGGAGGTGGACGATGGAGAATGACCTTCAACATCCAGGCATGGTGCAACAGATGGCCGCACAGATGCAATGCATGTGTGGCACACACATACCCAAGGGCAGCTACTGACTGGGGAGGGGTCAGTAGGGGTATTGGGATACACCAGATACCAGGATGCAGCACAGTCAGAGAAGGGTGGTGGAGGGGATGTCCTACTGTTCACCGTCACCAGTGGTGAGGACACTGATGTGTCTGACTTGGTGCAACACCTGGCTGTGCCTGTGCATTGGGATGCAGGGGAAGGGCTGCCGGCAGGCTGTGGGACGGGTGCCAGTGGAGCATGCAGCATCACCGGTGTGGCTGTACCTGTGTACACGGTGGTGGGCAGTGTAGGGAACAGTGCAGAACCACAGGGTGTGCAGGGTACAACGCAAATTGGTGTCCATGCCCATACCGTTCCACAGACCACCACCTGTAGTCACCAGCAGCAGGACATGCCTGCCATGTGCCAGGATCCAGTTGCTCCTGTGCAGCAGGCACCTCTGCCAGCTACAGCTCAGAGTACTGTGCCCCTGGGACAGGATGCCCATGGTGCCCTCCCACTCCTGCAGGCTGCTCTCACCTCTCAGCAGGGGGCGTGTGTGGACCTTCATGGCATGCGGAGAGAGATGCGCCATGAGCTTGCGCAGATCAGGGAGGCCATCACAGTTGGCTTTGCCCATGCTGAGCAGTGGGTGGAGGACAGGATGGGCCACCTGGTGGGTGCCATCGAGCATGGGTTTGCTGGTCTGTCGACTGCGGTGGTTGACATAGGGAATGTCCGGCGTGGGGTGCATGGGGTTCACCAGCATGGGATGCTTGGCCGTGGTGCAGACGGTACAGGGGCACACAGGCGGGCAGACTGTGGATGCGGGGCTGCCAGTGGCTCCAGCTCAACAGCCTCACACACCCCATCCGTGACCCAGTGCCGCTGTGGCCATCCACCCACCCTGTCAGGCTCCACCGTCCCCCGGGGGCACAGGAGACCTACTCTTCCTGCCTTGCCTTTCACATTGGCATTGTCCTCTGCACAGAGCACACCAGAGTCTGTGTCCCACGGTAGTGGCACACATCACATGCATGGTGGGAGGCGTCATTGATGGCCACGCTGACTATGTGGCACAGCGCACTCATCACCCCACATTTGCCACATAGGCACACCCACATGCACATTCACACATGCACACACACACCTCCACTGCCACAGTTGCATCACTTACCCTCACAGCACACATCACATTTCCCCACCAACACCACACCGTTTGTGTCCGGCCCCCCCATGCATGTCCTGCACAACCCCAAACTCACAACACATGCACACATGTTGTCAGATCCACTGTGTAGGTTTACTGTTGGTATTGTTATTGCCACTCATGTGTGTCCATGTGCACATTAAAGTCATTATTAATTGTACCTTTTCAAGTTGTTGTGCAGTCTGTACTTACCCTGTTGTCTGTTGCAGTATCCTGATGATGTTGTCCCTGTGCTGTATGGCCCTGCGTGCCATGCGAGGGTCCCTTCTCTCAAGGTGCTCGACTATCCCCCTGACTGCTGGCTCTGGCTCACTGTCAGACTGTCCCTCAAGTTCAAGTGCCTGTATCCCACTGTTCATTGCCATGTTGTGCAGCATACAACAGGCTAGGAAGATACGGCATACCTTCTGAGGTGTATACTGTAGGGCACCACCTGATGTGTCTAGGCATCAGAATCGCATCTTCAGGATGCCAAACACCCTCTCTATGATGTTCCTTGTTCTGGCATGTGCCTCGTTGTACAGCTCCTCTGCCACTGTAGCCAGTCTGAGTACTGGTGTCAGCAGCCAGGGTCACAGGGGATAGGCACTGTCCCCTGTCAAAGGATGTATACCTGTTAGTGACATACGGCAGTCTGTCGGATGCTGTCCTGCACCCCTGTGTAGCCCTCCCACACCCCTTTCCTGGCCTGAAATGCCTGCCCCCATGCATGCTGGTGTGTGTATGCCTTGTATGTTGTTACTCACCGATTAGTTGACCACTGGTTATCCTGCCCTCCTCGAATGCTTGGCCCTCCTCGAATGCTTGGCACAGCTGGGACTGGTGCCAGATGAATGCGTCGTGGGCACTGCCGGGGTACTGTGCATACACATTGGTGATGCGCCCAGCCACATCACACACCACCTGGCAGTTGATGGAGTGGTACCCCTTCCTGTTAACGTACACGTCACTGCCATCACCAGGTGGTGCACGGATAGGGACATGGGTGCAATCAATGGCACCCAGTACAGATGGTAGGTGTGCAACCTGATGGAACCACTGAATTGTTTCTCTGCGCTCTGCTGCCATGCTGGGGAATACTATGAACTCCCCAGCATGTGGTTGGAAAGCCTCTAGGAACTGGGTCAGGAGGCATGAGGTGGCAGACTGCGATACCCAGATGGTGTCCCCCGTTGGTCTTTGGAACATCCCTGTGGTGAGGAAACACATCGTTGCTGTCACCTTCTCCTCCACTGTTATGGCATGGCTGCGTCTGGTGTTTGAGTGCAGCTGCTCATGCAGGAGTTCACAGAGCTGCCTCAACATTCCCCTGTTCATCCTGTACCGGCCAATGATGTGGTCATCAGGCAGTGTCTCGAAGAAGACCCTGGGCCGGTACCACCTGTTTGCAGCATACCATCTCCTTGGCCTGTGTTGTGGCCCATGTTGTGCCTGCTCCCTCTCCACCTCCTCTTCCTTCTCCTCCTCCTCCTCCACTACAGCTGCCATCAATGGCAGCATCACCACTGCTACAGGCACTGCACACATTCCGACTTCCTGTTCTGGTCTCTCCTCCTCTGTGTTTTGCTCTGGGTTAAGACCAGCCTTTTATAGGCAGTATGCAGTGCAGCACTATGTGTCACGCTATGTGTCCTAGCGTGGCACTAGGCCTTTGAATATCCCTTTGCGCCACCCCCCTTCCTGTTGCCCCTTGCATACATTAGTGCTTTGCCCCACACTACTGCTGTTAGCGCGCGTTATATGGTCCTTTGAATATGGCGGTTCCGCGCTATTCCTGCACTATTACAGTGCTATTGCTTTGCGCACCGTGCTATGCTTTGAATATCTGGGCCTATAGCTGATAAGTTTGTGACTGTGTGTTTGTTATTGGATGTATCTGAGCTTCGAGTGCAGGCATACTATTACAGGGATAGTGTTGTTTGGATGTGAGTTCTTACATGCCATTTCAGTTTGATTCTTCTTTTAGATGGGGCAAGATTGAAGGACTCATAGCTGGTGAGTTTGTGACTGTGTGTTTGTAATTGAATTTGAGATATTTTCTTAACTATCATTTCTGTGTTCTTTTCCATTTAGTTTTAGGAGGATTGAGGGATTCTAGTTGACACGTGTGTGACTGTGTGTTTGCAATTGGCTGTTTCTGAACTTTAAGCGCAGGCATCATGCTACAGGGATGAGTGTCATTAGAATGTGAAATCTTAAGTTATATTTCAGTTTGATTCTTCATTTAGTTAAAACATGATTGAGGGATCCTAGCCTGTGAGGTCGTGACTGTGTGTTTGTAATTGAATTTGAGGTATTTTCTTAACTGCCATTTCTGTGTGCATTTCTATTTAGTTTGTGCAGGACTGAGGGATTCTGGCTGATACGTTTGTGAGTGTGTTTGTATTTGGCTGTATGTGAACTTTAAGTTCAGGCATCATATTATAGGGATTAGTGTAGTTTAAATATGAGCTCTTAACTGCCATTTCATTTTGATTTTTCATTTAGTTGGAGCTGGACTGAGGGACCCGATCTGGTGATTTTGTCACTGTGTGTTTGTAATTGAATTTGAGGTATTTTCTTAACTGCCATTTCTGGGTGCTTTTCTATGTAATTTGTGCTGGAATAAGGGATACTAGTTTATAATTTTAAACTGTGTGTTTCTAATTGGCTGTGTCTGAACTTTAAGTGGAGTCATCACATTATAGGCAATAGTGTAGTTTGAATTTGAGCTCTTAATTGCCATTTCAGTGTGATTCTTCATTTAGTTTGGGCAGGACTGAGGTATTCTGGCAAACAAGTTTGTGACTGTGTGTTTGCAATTGAATTTGAGGTATATTCTTAACTTTCTCTGTGCTTTTCCATTTGGTATGGGCATGATTGAGGAATTCTAGCAGATAAGTCTTTGACTGTGTTTGTAATTGGCTGTGTCTAAACTTTAAGAGCAGTTGTTGTATAACTGGGATTAGAGTAGTTTAAATGTGAGATCTTTACTACCATTTCAGTTTGATTCATCATTTGGTCGGGCAGGACTGAGTAATCTGAGCAGTGACTTTGTGACTGTGTGTTATTAAATGAACTTTAGGTCTTTTCATAAGTGTCATTTCGTTGTGTTTTCCATATAGTTTGGGCAGTATTGAGGGATTCAAGTTAACACGTTTGTGACAGTGTGTTTGTAATTAGTTCATATAGTTCATATAATGTCTGTGACTGTATGTTTGAAATTAACTGTGTCTGAACTTTAAGTGCACCTGTCATATTACAGGTATTAATGTAGACTGAATGTGAGCTCTTAACTGCCATTTTAGTTTTATTGTTCCTTTAGTTGGATCTGGACTGAGGAATCCAAGCAGAAGAGTTTGTGACTGTTTGTTTGTAATTGAATTTGAGGTCTTTTCTTAACTGCCATTTATGTGAGCTTTTCAATTTATTTTGTGCAGGATTGAGGAATATGAAGTGATAAGTTAAACATAGAAACATAGAAACATAGACTTTGACAGCAGATAAGGACCACTTGGCCCACCCAGTCTGACCATTTCCCTACCTACTAGAAAAAGCTGTAGATTCTAGTTAACCAACAGCCTACTTCCTGCAACCCCCACAATAATTGCCTTATGTCTGTCCCATGCATGTTTGAATTCCCCCATGATTTTAGACCCAACAACCTCCTCAGGAAGTCGGTTCCATGTATCCACCACTCTCTCCATGAAAAAAAATTTCCTCACATTACCCCTGAATCGTCCTCCCTCTATCTTTAAATTTTGCCCCCTTGTCCTTATGCATCTCATTTTCTGAAAGATGCTACCCTTCTGGACTTTGTTGATTCCCTTGAGGTACTTGAAAGTTTCTGTCATGTTCCCCCGTCCCTCCTTTCATTAAGAGTATACATATTAAGCTCTCTCAGTCTCTCTTCATATGGTTTCTGCTGCAGACCCTGAACCATTTTAGTTGCCTGCCTTGGGACTGCTTCCATCCTGTCTATGTCCTTGCATAGATGAGGTCTCCAAAACTGCACACAGTACTCCAGATGGGGTCTCACCAACTGTCTGTATAGAGGGATAACCACTTCCCTTTTTCTACTTGTGATGCCCCTTCCTATGCATCACAGTATCCCCCTGGCTCTCCTTACTGACTTTTCACATTGCTTACCCACCTTTAGGTCATCTACTATGACTACCCCAGGGTCCCTTTCCATTTTTGTTGTTGTTAGTACCTCCCCAGCTATTGTGTACTCTTCTCCTGGGTTTTTGTTTCCCATGTGCATTACTTTGCTCTTCTTTGCATTGAATCTAAGTTGCCATTTGTCTGACGATTCCTCCAACCTTGCCAAGTCCCTTCTCATCTTTTCTACCCCCTCTTGTGTATCAACTCTGTTACAGATCTTTGTGTCATTTGCAAAGAGGCATACCTTTCCCTCAAGACACTCTGCAATGTCGCCTATAAAGATGTTAAAGAGGACTGGACCCAGTACTGAGCCTTGAGGTACTCCACTAGTAACCCCCCCTTTCTTCAGAAAGTGTTCCATTCACCATTACCTTCTGTGTCCTGTTTTGCAGCCAGTTTGCTACCCAGGCTACCACCCTGGGACCTACTCCCAGGCTGGCTAACTTGATTATTAATCTTTTGTGTGGGACTGTGTCAATTGCCTTGCTAAAATCTAGGTAGGCCATATCCACAGCCCCTCCCTGGTCTATTACTTTGGTCACCCAGTCAAAGAAATCTATTAGATTCCTCTGGCATGACCTTCCTGCTGTAAATCCATGCTGCTTTGGATCCTGTGCCCCTCTAGCATCTAGGTACTCAACAATTCTTTCTTTCAGAGGTGATTCCATCATTTTCCCTACCACTGAGGTCAAACTTACAGGTCTGTAGTTTCCTGCTTCTGTCTTGCTCCCACTTTTGTAAAGGGGAATCACATCTGCCTTCCTCCAGTCCTCAGGTACCACCCCATCCTGCCATGACTTGCTAAAAAGCATGGTCAGTGGTGTCACTAGGTCCTCCCTTACTTCTTTTAGGATTCTGGGGTGAATCCCGTCAGGCCCCATTGCTTTGTCCACCTTGAGTTTTAGGAGTTCTTTCAGGACTCTATCTTCAGTGAATGGACTGGTGTCAACCCCCTACCCAGAGTGCTTCTATTGTCTGATTTATTTAACTCCTCCTCATCTTCTTTTGTGAATACTGAACAAAAGTATTCATTCAGTTTGTGACTGTGTGTTTGTAATTTGCTGTGTCTGAACTATAAGTGCAGCATCATGTTACAGAGATTAGTGTAGTTTGAATGTGAGCTCTTTACTACCATTTCCGTTTGATTCATCATTTGGTTGGAGCAGGACTGAGGGATCACTGCAGTGAGTTTATGACTGTGTGTTAGTAAATGAATTTGAGGTCCTTTGATAACTGCCATTTCTGGGTACTTTTCCCTATAGTTTGGAACTTTGATGGATTCTAGCTAATAAGTTTATGACTTTAAGTTTGCAATTGTCTGTGTCTGAAATATAGTGAAGCATCATATTACATTGATTAGAGTAGTCTGAATTTCAACTCTTAACTGCCATTTCAGTTTGATTCTTCATTTAGATTGGGTAGGATTGAGGGATCCTAGCAGGTGAGATTGTGACTCTTTGTTTGTAATTTGCTGAGTCTGAAACTCATGAGCAGTCATCATATTACTGAGATTAGTGCAGTTTTAATGTGAGTTCTTTATTACCATTTCAATTTGATTTATCATTTGCTTGTGGCAGGACTAAAGTATTCCTGCATTGAGTTTGTGACTGTGTGTTAGTAAATGAATTTTAGGGCTTTTCTTTACTGCCATTTCTGGGTGATTTTGCTTTAAGTTGTGCAGGAATGAAAGATTCTAGCTGATAAGTTTGTGAGCATGTGTTTCTAATTGGCTGTGTTTGAGCTTTATATGCAGGCATCATATTACTGTAATTAGTGTAGTTTGAATGTGAGCACTTTACTACCATTTCAGTTTGATTCATTTGGTTGGGTCAGTACTAAAGTATTCCTGTGGTGAGTTTGTGACTGTGTATCAGTACATGAATTTGAGGTCTTTTTATTACTGCCATTTCTGGGTGCATTTCACTTTAGTTTGGGAATGATTAATGTACTAGCCCAAATGTTTGTGACTGTGTGTTTGTAATTGGCTGTGTCTGAACTTTAAGAGCAGATGTCATATTACAGGGATAGGTGTAGACTGAATGTGAGCTCTTATCTTCAATTTCAGTGTGATTCTTCCTTTAGTATGGGCAGCTTGGGGGATCCTAGCTGGTCAGTTTTGTGACTGTGTGTTTGTTATTTAATTTGAGGTCTTTCATAACTGTAATTTCTGTGTGCTTTTCCATTTAGTTTGGGTAGGATTGAGGGATCCTAGCTGATAAGTTTCTGATTATGTGTTTGTAATTGGATTTGTCTGGATTTATAGCAATGCATCATTTTACAGAGATTAGTGTAGTTTGAATAAGAGTTCTTAACTGCCATTTCATTTTCATTCATCATTTATTTGGAACAGGATTGAGGGATCCTAGCTGGTGAGTTTGTGAATGTGTGTTTGTAATTGAATTTGTGCTATTTTCTTAACTGCCATTTATGTGTGCTTTCCCATTTATTTTGGGCAGGACTGAGGGATTCTAGCTAATAAGTTTGTGACTGTGTGTTTCTGATTGGCTGTGTCTGAGCTTTAAGTGCAGGCATCATATTACAGAGATTGATGTAGTTTGAATGTGAGCTCTTAACTGTCATTTCAGTTTGATTCTTCATTTAGTAGGATCATGAATGAGGCATCTTAGCTGGTGAGTTTATGAGTGAGTGTTTGTAACTGAATTTGAGGACTTTTCTTAACTACTATTTCTGGGTGTTTTTCCTTGAAGTTTGTGCAGGATTGAGGGATTCTAACTGATATGTTTGTGACTGTCTGTTTGTAATTGGCTGTGTCTGAACTGTATTGGCAGGCAACATAGTACAGGGATTAGTTTACTTTGAATGTAAGTGCTTTACTGACATTTCAGGTTGATTCTTTAATTAGTTGGGGAAGGATTTAGGTATCCAGTCATGTGAGTTTGTGAATGTGTGATTGTAATTTAATTTGAGGTATTTTCTTAACTGCCATTTATGAGACTTTTTCTATTTAGTTTGGACAGAATTGAGATACAGTGCAGCCCACTTTTATCAGACCTATCCGTGCATATGGATTTTATGCGGTACAACTGAGTCAGGATGTATCCTTTTTGCAGTTTGGAATCATTTTATTTTTTCATTTTTTTTTTGGTTTGTTATTTTTTTGTGTGTGTTTTTTGTATGCTTCAGTGACACAGTAATATGGTGCTTGTGTTTGGTGTTCTGCTCAGTGTGGGTGGGATTGGGGTTATTTATTCATGTGGAGATATTCTGTTATTGTGGCGTGATGTGATCGGGTATGTGTGTACAGTGCCATTCTCTCACCATTCTCTGGATGAGGTTGCATTCAGAGGGTAAGTCCGCTCGCTGTTCCATCGATCTCTGTAGCATCCCATACATCCTTTGTTGTGACTTCCAGTTCTTCAGCTCACTCACCTTCCTCCCCTTCGTGTTCGTCTTCTGCTGCTGCTTGGATAGACATGGTTGAGACTGCAGCTGCTATGTCATCTTCTTCTGTAAGAATCTCTGGGTTGTTGCTGAGATGGCAGAGTTCTTCAAACTGATCAACGGTGAGTACAGGGGGTGGTTCCTCAATGTCACTAACCTCTTCATCGATATTTTCGTCAGTTGGTTGTGAAGGAGTAAAAAACCCACCTTTTACAAAGCAGCGCTTGATGGTTTCCGGGGTCACTTAGGGGCTATTTTGAGTGATCTGCTGAGCACCATCTGATCTTCAGCAACAATTGCTGGCTTATTAAGTGAAACTTAAGCTCCATGAAGGAATGTATTCACCACAGAGCAATGAACAAAGATCTGCTAATTGGTGTGAGTTGCAAAACTGTGAGTAAACCAAAGGTGTGAATGGGTGACAAATGGTGCTAATGGTCTATATATCCATGGGAAGGATGACTGCGAAATATGGGCTGCTTAGTTCACTATAAATGAATGGAATTGCATTGGCAATGGTGAATGATCCTGTAAAATGAAATTCTGGGTAAACGGATCTGATATATGTGGGCTGCATTGTATTCTAGTTGATAAGTTTGTGACTGTGCGTCTGTTATTGGATGTATCTGAACTTCCAGTGTATGCATCATATTACAGGGATTAGTGTAGGCTGAACGTGAGCTCTTAACAGGTATTTCAGTTAGATTCTTCATTTAGTTGGGGCTGGATTGAGGTATCCTTGCTGGTGAGTTCTTGACTGTGTGGTTGTAATGGAATTTGAGATATTTTATTTACTGCCATTTCTGTGTGTTTTTCCATTTCGTTTGGGTAGGATTGAGGGATTCAAGCTGATTAGTTTGTGACAGTGTGTTTGCAATTGGCTGTTTCAGAAGTTTAAGTGCAGGCATCATATTACAGACATTAGTGTAGTTTGGATATGAGTTCTTAACTGCCATTTAAGTTTGATTCTTCATTTAGGTGGGGCAGGATTGAAGGGCTCACAGCTGGTGAGATTGCGACTGTGTGTTTGTAATTGAATTAATGGTCTTTTCTTAACTGCCATTTCTGTGTGCTTTTCCATGATTTGGGACAGCACTGAGGGATTTTAGTTGACAAGTCTGTGACTGTGTGTTTGTAATTTTCTGTGTCTGATCTTTAAGAGCAGGTGTCATATTACAGGTATTGGTGTAAACTGAATATGAGCTCTTGACTGCCATTTCAGTTTGATTCTTCCTTTAGTTGAATCTGGATTGAGGAATCCAAACTGGAGAGTTTGTGACTGTGTGTTTGTAATTGAATTTTAGGTCTTTTTATAATAGCCATTTCTGTGTGCTTTTCTTTTTAGGTTTTGAAGGATTGATGGACTCTAGCCCAAATGTTTGTGACTGTGTGTTTTTAATTGTCAGTCTGAAATTTAAGAGCAGGTGTCATACTACAGGGATTGGCACAAATTGAATGTGAGCTCTTAACTGCCATTTCAGTTTTATTCTTCCTCTAGTATGGGCAGCACTGAGGGATCCAAGCTGGTGAGTTTTCTGACTGTGTGTTTGTTATTTAATTTGAGGTCTTTTCATAACTGACAATGCTGGGTGCTTTTCCATTTAGTTTGGGCAGGATTGAGGGATTCTAGCTGATATGTTTCTGATTATTTATTTGTAATTGGATTCGTCTGGATTTAAAGGCATGTTTCATATTACAGAGATTAGTGTAGTTTGAAAATGAGTTCTTAACTGCATTTCATTTTGATTCTTCATTTAGTTGGAAAAGGGATTGAGGGATCCTAACTGGTAAGTTTGTGACTGTGTGTTTGTAATTAAATTTGGGGTATTTTCTTAACTGCCATTTATGTGGGCATTTCAATTTAGTTTGGGCAGGATTGAGGAATATATGCTGATACGTTTGTGACTCTGTGTTTGTAATTGGCTGTGCCTGAACTTTAAGTGCAGGCTTCATAATACAAGGCATGTGTGTAGTTTGACTGAGAGCTAACTGCCATTTCAGTTTGATTCTTCTTTTGGTTGGAGCAGTACTGAGGGATCCCTGTGGTGAGTATATGACTGTGTGTTAGTAAATGAATTTGATGTTGTTTCATAACTGCCATTTCTGGGTTCTTTTCCCTATAGTTTGGAAAGCAATGATGGATTCTAGCTAATAAATTTGTGATTGTAAGTTTGTAATTGTCTGGGTCTGAAATTTTGTGAAGGCATCTTAATACATGGATTAGTGTAGTCTGAATTTGAGCCTAAACTGCCATTTCAGTTTGATTCTTCATATAGTTTGGGCACAATTGAGGGATCCTAGTAGGTAAGATTGTGAGGTTTGTTTGTAATTTGCTGAGTCTGAACTTTATGAGCAGTCATCATATTACAGAGATTAGTGTAGTTTTAATGTGAGCTCTTTACTACCGTTTCAGTTTGATTCATCATTTGGTTGGGGCAGGACAAAAGTATTCCTGCGGTGAGTTTGTGACTGTGTGTTAGTAAATGAATTTTAGGTATTTTTATAACTGCCATTTCTGAGTGCTTTTCTCTTTAGCTTGGGAAGAATTGATGGCTCTAGCCAAAATGTTTTTGACTGTGTGTTTGCAATTGGTTGTGTCTGAACTTTAAGAGCAGGTGTCATATTACAGGGATTGGTGCAGACTGAATGTGAGCTCTTAACTGCAATTTCAGTTTGATTATTCCTTTAGTATGGGCAGCATTGAGAGATCCTAGCTGGTGAGTTTTGTGGCTATGTGTTTGCAATTTAATTTGAGGTATTTTCATAACTGCCATTTCTGTGTGCTTTTCCATTTAGTTTGGGCAGGATTGGGGGGTTCTTGCTGATAAGGTTCTGGTTATATATTTGTAATTGGATTTCTCTTTATTTAAAGACATGCATCATATTACTGAGATTACTGTATTTTGAATATGGTTCTTAATCATCATTTCATTTTGATTCTTCATTTAGTTGGAACAGGATTGAGGGATCCTAGCTGGTGAGTTTCTGACTGTGTGTTTGTAATTGAATTTTAGATATTTTCTTAACAGACATTTATGTGTGATTTTCCATTTAATTTGGACAGGACTGAGGGATTCTACCTTATAAGTTTGTGACTGTGTGTTTCTAATTGGCTATGTCTGAGCTTTAAGTGCAGGCATCATATTACAAGGATTAGTGTATCCTGAATGTGAGCTCTTAACTGGCATTTCAGTTAGATTCTTCATTTAGTTGGGGCTGGATTGAGGCATCCTAGTTGATGAGTTTATCACTGCATGTTTGTAATTGAATTTGAGGGATTTTCATAACTGCCATTTCTGGGTGTTTTTTTCTTTAAGTTTGTGCAGGATTGAGGGATTCTAGCTCATAAGTTTGTGATAGTGTGATTGTAATTTAATTTGATGTCTTTTCTTAACTGTAATTTAATTTGATGTCTTTTCTTAACTGCCATTTATGTGTCTTTTTCCATTTAGTTTTTACAGGATTGAGGTATTCTAGCTGGTAAGTTTGTGACTGTTTGTTATTGGATGTATCTGAACTTCAAGTGCAGGCATCACATTACAGGGAGTAATGTAGCCTGAATGTGAGCTCGTAACAGGCATTTCAGTTTGATTCTTCAATTAGTTGGGGCTGGATTGAGGCATCCTAGCCAGTGAGTTTGTGACTGTGTGGTTGTAATTGAATTTGAGATATTTTCTTTATAGCCATTTCTGTGTGCTTTTCCTTTTTAGTTTGGGCAGGAATGAGGGATTCTAGCTGATAAGTTTGTGACCGTGAGATTGTAATTTAATTTGATATCTTTTCTTAACTGCCATTTATGTGTGTTTTTCCATTTAGTTTGGACATGATTGAGGGATTCTAGTTGACAAGTCTGTGACTGTGTGTTTGAAATTGGCTGTGTCTGAACTTTAAGAGCAGGTGTCATATTACAGGTATTAGTGTAGATTGAATGTGAACTCTTAACTGCCATTTCAGTTTCATTCTTCCTTTAGTTGGATCTTTAATGAGGAATCCAAGCTGGTGAGTGTGTGACTGTGTGTATGCAATTGGTTGTGGCTGATGTTTACATGCAGGCATATATTACAGGGATTAGTGTAGTTTGGATATGAGTTCTTAAGTGCTATTTTGGTTTGATTCCTCATTTAGAATAGGGCAGGACAGAAGGGCTCTTAACTAGTGAGACTGTGACTGTGTGTTTGCAATTTAACTTAAGGTCTTTTCTTAACTGTCATTTCTTTATGCATTTCTATTATTTTTGGCAGCATTGAGGGATTCTAGTTGACAAGTCTGTGACTGTGTGTTTGAAATTAACTGTGTCTGAACTTTAAGAGCACCTGTCATATTACAGGTATTAATGTAGACTGAATGTGAGCTCTTAATTGCCATTTCAGTTTGATTGTTCCTTTATTTGGATCTGGACTGAGGAATCCAAGCTGAAGAGTTTGTGACAGTTTGTTTGTAATTGAATTTGAGGTCTTTTCTTAACTGCCATTTATGTGAGCTTTTCAATTTAAATTGTGCAGGATTGAGGAATATGAAGTGATAAGTTAAACATAGAAACATAGACTTTGACAGCAGATAAGGACCACTTGGCCCACCCAGTCTGACCATTTCCCTACCTACTGGAAAAAGCTGCAGATTCTAGTTAACCAACAGCCTACTTACTGCAACCCCCCACAATAATTGCCTTATGTCTGTCCCATATATGCTTGAATTCCCACACTATTTTAGACCCAACAACCTCCTCAGGAAGGCGGTTCCATGTATCCACCACTCTCTCCATGAAAAATAAATTCCTCACATTACCCCTGAGCCGTCCTTCCTCTATATTTAAATTTTTCCCCCTTTTTCTTATGCATCTACTTTTCTGAAAGATGCTACCCTCCTGGACTTTGTTGATTCTCTTGAGGTACTTGAAAGTTTCTATCAGGTTCCCCCATCCCTGCTTTCATCAAGAGTATACATATTAAGCTCTCTCAGTCTCTCTTCATATGGTTTCTGCTGCAGACCCTGCACCATTTTAGTTGCCCGCCTCGGGACTGCTTCCATCCTGTCTATGTCTTTGCGTAGATGAGGTCTCCAAAATTGCACACAGAACTCCAGATGGGGTCTCACCAACAGTCTGTATAGAGGGATAACCACTTCCCTTTTTCTACTTGTGATACCCCTTCCTATGCATCCCAGTATTCCCCTGGCTCTCCTTACTGACTTTTCACATTGCTTACCCACCTTTAGGTCATCTATTATGACTACCCCCAGGTCCCTTTCCATTTTTGTTGTTGTTAGTACTTCCCCAGCTATTGTGTACTCTTCTCCTGGGTTTTTGTTTCCCAGGTGCATTACTTTGCTCTTCTTTGCTTTGAATCTAAGTTGCCATATGTCTGACCATTCCTCCAACCTTGCCAAGTTCCTTCTCATCTTTTCTACCCCCTCTTGTGTATCAACTCTGTTACAGATCTTTGTGTCATTTGCAAAGAGGCACACCTTTCCCTCAAGACACTCTGCAATGTCACCTATAAAGATGTTAAAGAGGACTGGACCCAGTACTGAGCCCTGAGGTACTCCACTAGTAACCCCCCTTTCTTTGGAATGTGTTCCATTCACCATTACCTTCTGTGTCCTGTTTTGCAGCCAGTTTGCTACTCAGGCTACCACCCTGGGACCTACCCCCAGGCTGGCTAACTTGATTATTAATCTTTTGTGTGGGACTGTGTCAAATGCCTTGCTAAAGTCTAGGTAGGCCATATCCACAGCCCCTCCCTGGTCTATTACTTTGGTCACCCAGTCAAAGAAATCTATTAGATTTGTCTGGCATGACCTTCCTGCTTTAAATCAATGCTGCTTTGGGTCCTATGCCCCTCTGGCCTCTAGGTACTCAACAATTCTTTCTTTCAGAAGTGATTCCATCATTTTCCCTACCACTGAGGTCAAACTTACAGGTCTGTAGTTTCCTGCTTCTGCCTTGCTCCCACTTTTGTAAAGAGAAATCACATCTGCCTTCCTCCAGTCCTCAGGTACCACCCCATCCTGCCATGATTTGTTAAAAAGCATGGTCAGTGGTGTCACTAGGTCCTCCCTTAGTTCTTTTAGGATTCTGGGGTGAATCCCATCAGGCCCCATTGCTTTGTCCACCTTGAATTTTAGGAGTTCTTTCAGGACTCTTTCTTCAGTGAATGGACTAGTGTCAACCCCCCTACCCAGAGTGCTTCTATTGTCTGGTTTATTTAACTCCTCCTCATCATCTTCTTTTGTGAATACTGAGCAAAAGTATTCATTCAGTTTGTGACTGTGTGTTTGTAATTTGCTGTGTCTGAACTTTAAGTGCAGCATCATGTTACAGAGTTTAGTGTAGTTTGAATGTAAGCTATTTACTACCATTTCAGTTTGATTCATCATTTGGTTGGAGCAGGACTGAGGGATCACTGCAGTGAGTTTATGACTGTGTGTTAATAACTGAATTTGAGGTCCTTTGATAACTGCCATTTCTGGGTACTTTTCCCTATAGTTTGGAACTTTGATGGATTCTAGCTAATAAGTTTATGACTTTAAGTTCTAATTGTCTGTGTCTGATATATAGTGAAGCATCATATTACATTGATTAGAGTAGCTTGAATTTCAACTCTTAACTGCCATTTCAGTTTGATTCTTCATTTAGATTGGGTAGGCTAGAGGCATCCTAGCATGTGAGATTGTGACTCTTTGTTTGTAATTTGCTGAGTCTGAAACTCATGAGCAGTCATCATATTACAGAGATTAGTGTAGTTTCAATGTGAGTTCTTCATTACCATTTCAATTTGATTTATCATTTGCTTGTGGCAGGACTAAAGTATTCTTGCATTGAGTTTGTGACAGTGTGTTAGTAAACAATTTTTAGTGCTTTTCTTTACTGCCATTTCTGGGTACTTTTGCTTTAAGTTGTGCAGGAATGAAAGATTCTAGCTGATAAGTTTGTGACTATGTGTTTCTAATTGGCTGTGTCTGAGCTTTATGTGCAGGCATCATATTACTGTAATTAGTGTAGTTTGAATGTGAGCACTTTACTACCATTTCAGTTTGATTCATTTGGTTGGGTCAGGAGTAAAGTTTTCCTGTTGTGAGTTTGTGACTGTGTATCAGTACATGAATTTGAGGTCTTTTTTTTTTACTGCCATTTCTGGGTGCATTTCTATTTAGTTTGGGAATGATTAATGTACTAGCCCAAATGTTTGTGACTATGTGTTTGTAATTGGCTTTGTCTGAACTTTAAGAGCAGGTGTCATAATACAGGGATAGGTGTACATTGAATGTGAGCTATTATCTGCAATTTCAGTGTGATTTTTCCTTTAGTATGGGCAGCTTGGAGATCCTAGCTGGTCAGTTTTGTGACTGTGTGTTTGTAATTTAATTTTGAGGTATTTCATAACTGCCATTTCTGTGTGCTTTTCCATTTAGTGTTTGTAATTAGATTTGTCTGGATTTATAGCAATGCATCATATTACAGAGATTAGTGTAATTTGAATAAGAGTTCTTAACTGCCATTTCATTTTCATTCTTCATTTATTTGGAACAGGATTGAGGGATCCTAGCTGGTGAGTTTGTGAATGTGTGTTTGTAATTGAATTTGTGGTATTTTCTTAACTGCCATTCATGTGTGCTTTTCCATTTAGTTTGGACAGCCTGAGGGATTCTAGTTGATAAGTTTATGACTGTGTGTTTCTAATTGGCTGTGTCTGAGCTTTAAGTGCAAGAATCATATTACCAGGATTAGTATAGTTTTCATATTGAAGGGCTCATAGCTAATGAGATTTTGACTCTGTTTGTAATTGAATTTAAGGACTTTTCTTAACTGCAATTTCTGTGTGTTTTCCATTATTTTGGGCAGCAATAAGGGATTCTAGTTGACAAGCCTGTGACTGTGTGTTTGTAGTTGGCTGTGTCTGATCTTTAAGAGCAGGTGTCATATTACATTTATTGGTGAAGATTGAATGCAAGCTCTTAACTGCCATTTCAGTTTGATTCTTCCTTTAGTTTGGGCAGGATTGAGGGATCCTAGCAAGTGAGACTGTGACTGTGTGTTTGTAATTTGCTGAGTCTGAAAATTTATGAGCAGTCATCATATTACAGTGATTAGTGTAGTTTTAATATGAGCTCTTAACTGTCATTTCAGTTTGAGTCTTCATTTAGTTGGATCATGAATGTGAGATCTTAGCTGCTGAGTTTATGACTGAGTGTTTGTAATTGAATTTGAGGACTTTTCTTAACTGCCATTTCTGGGTGCTTTTCTTTTAAGTTTGGCAGGATTGAAGGATTCTAGCTGATAAGTTTGTGACTGTGTTTTTCTAATTGGCTGTGTCTGAGCTTTATGTGCAAGCATCGTTTTACAGGGATTGGTGTAATTTGAATGTGAGCTCTTAAATGTCATTTCAGTTTGATTCTTCATTTAGTTGTGGCTGGATTGAGGCATCCTAGCTGGTGAGTTTGTGACTGTGTGGTAGTGACTGCATTTGAGATCTTTTCTTTATTTCCATTTCTGTGTGCTTTACCATTTAGTTTGGACAGTATTAAGCAATTCTAGCTTATAAGTTTTTGACTGTGTTTGCAATTGGCTGTTTCTGAAGTTTAAGTGCAGGCATCATATTAAAGGGATTAGTGTAGCTTGAATGGGAGATCTTAACTGCCATTTCATTTTGACTCTTCATTAGTTGGAACAGGATTGAGTAATCCTAGCTGGTGAGTTTGTGACTGTGTGTTTGTAATTGAATTTTGGGTATTTTCTTAACTGTCATTTATGTGTGCTTTTCCATTTAGTTTGGGAAGGATTGAGGGATTCTAGCAGATAAGTCTGTGACTGTGTGTTTCTAATTGGCTGTGACTGTGTTTTAAGTGTAGGCATCATATTACAGGGATTAGTGTAGTTTGAATGTTAGCTCTTGACTGTAATTTCAGTTTGATTCTTCATTTAGTTGGATCATGAATGTGGGATCTTAGCTGGTGAGTTTATGACTGAGTGTTTGTAATTGAATTTGAGAACTTTTATTAACTGCCATTTCTGGGTGTTTTTCCTTTACGTTTGGAAAGATTGAAGGATTCTAGCTGATATGTTTGTGACTGTGTGTTGAATTTGAGGATTTTTCTTAACTGACATTTCTGGGTGCATTTCCTTTAAGTTTGTGCAGGACTGAGGAACTCCAGCTGAAAAGTTTCTGACTGTCGGTTTGTAATTTTCTGTGTCTGAACTTTATGTGCAAGCAACATATTACAGGGATTAGTGTAGCTTGAATGTGAGCTCTTAACTGCCATTTCAGGTTGATTTTTATTTAGCTGGGGCATGATTTAAAGATTTTATTTGGTGAGTTTGTGACTGTGTGATTGTAATTAATTGAAGTGTGATTGAGGTGTTTTCTTAACTGCCATTCCTGTGTGCTTTTCCATTTAGTTTGGGCAGGACTGAGGAATTCTAGCTGATAAATTTTTGTTTCAGTGTTTGTAATTGGATGTGTCTGAACTTTAAGTGCAGGCATCATATGAAAGGGATGAATGAAGTTTGTATGTGAAATCTTAACTTATATTTCAGATTGATTCTTCATTTAGTTGGGGAAGGATTGAGGGATCCTAGCTTGTGAGTTTGTGAATGTGTGTTTGTAATGGAATTTGAGGTGTTTTCTTAATTGCATTTCTTTGTAATTTTCCATTTAGTTTGTGCAGGACTGAGAGATATTAGCTGACAAGTTTGTGACTGTGTGTTTGTAATTGGCTATGTGTGAACTTAATGTGCAAGCATCATATTACAGGGATTAGTATCCTTTAAATGTCAGCTCTTAACTACCATTTCAGTTTGATTCTTCATTTAGTTGTATCTGGAATGAGTGATCCAAGCTGGTGAATTTCTGACTGTGTGTTTGTAATTGAATTTGAGGTCTTTCCTTAACGGCCATTTCTGAGTGCTTTTCTCTTTAGAATGTCAAGACTGAGGGAATCTAGCTAATAAGTTTAAACTGTGTATTTCTAATTGGCTGTCTTTTAACTTTAAGTGCAGTCAACATATTACATGGATTAGTGTAGTCTGAATGTGAACTCTTAGCTGCCATTTCAGTTTGATTTTTCATTTAGTTGTATCTGGATTTAGGGATCCAAGCTGTTGAGTTTGTGACTGTGTGTTTGTAACTGAATTTGAGGTATTTTCATAACTTCCATTTATGCAAGCTTTTCAATTTAGATTGTGCATGATTGATTTATTCTAGCTGATAGGTTTGTGACTGTATGTTTGTAATTGGCTCTGTCTGAAATTTAGTGAATGCATTACATTACATGGATTAGTGTAGTTTGAATTTTAGCTCTTAATTGCCATTTCTGTATGCTTTCCCATTTAGTTTGAGCAGGATTGAGGGATTCTAGCTGACAAATTTGTGTCTCAGTGTTTGTAATTGGCTGTATATGAACTTTAGGAGCAGCCATTGTATTACATTGATGAGTGTAGTTTTAATGTGAGCTCTTAACTGCCATTTCACTTTGATTCTTCCTTTAGTTGAATTTGGATTGAGGGATCCAAGCTGGTGACTTTGTAACTGTGTGTTTGTAATTGAATTTGAGGTCTTTTCTTAAAGGCTATTTCTGTGTGCTTTTCTATTTACAAAGTCTAGGACTGAGGGATTCTAGCTGATTAATTTTAACTGTGTGTTTCTTAATGGCTGTGTCTAATCTTTAAGTGCAGTCATCATATTACAGGGATTAGTGTAGCCTGAATGTGAGCTCTTAACTGCCATTTTGTTTGATTCTTCATTTAATTCAGTCTGGATTGAGGGATCCTAGCTGGTGAGTTTGTGGCTCTGTGTTTGTCATTGACTTTTTAGGAATTTTCATAACTGCCATTTCCATGTGCTTTCCTATTTTTCTTGAGCAAGACTGAGGGTTTCCAGTTAATAAGTTTGCGATGAAGAGTTTGTAATTGGCTGCGTCTGAACTTTAAGTACAGGCAACATATTACAGGGATGACTGTAATTTAAATTTGAGCAGTTAATTGCTATTTCAGTTAGATTCTTCATTTAGTTGTGACAGGTTTGAGGGATACTATATGGTGTGTTTGTGAATGTGTGTTTGTAATTTTCTGTGTGTGAACATTAAGTGCAAGCATCATATCAAATTGATTAGTGTAGTTTACCTGTAAGCTCTTAACTACCGTTTCAGTTTGATTCTTCATTTAGATGGATCTGGATTGGTACATCCAAGCTGGTTACTTTGTCACTGTTTGTTTTTAATTGAATTTGAGGTATTTACTTAACGACTATTTCTGTGTGCTTTTCTCTTTAGAATGTCAGGACTGAGGGAATCTAGCTGTTAAGTTTAATCTGTGTGTTTCTAATTGGCTGTGTTTAAACTTTAAGTGCAGTCATCGTATCACATGGATTGTTGTAGTTTGAATTTGAGCTCTTAACTGCCATTTCAGTATGATTCTTCATTTAGTTAAATCTGGATTTTGGGGATCCAAGCTGGTGAGTTTGTGACTATGTGCTTGTAACTGAATTTGAGGTATTTTCATAACTGCCATTTATGCAAGTTTTTCAATTTAGTTTGTGCAGGATTGATGGATTCTAGCTGATATGTTTGCGACTGTATGTAATTGGTTGTGTCTGAAATTTAGCGAAGGCATCATATTACGTGGATTAGTGTTGTTTGAATTTGAGGTCTTAAGTGCCATTTCAGTTTGATTATTTATTTATTTGGGCAGGATTGAGGGATCCTAGCAGTTGAGTGTGTGACTGTATGCTTTAATTGAATTTGAGGTATTTTCTTAACTGCCTTTTCTGTGTGCTTTTCCATTTAGTTTGGGAAGGATTGAGTGATTCTAGCTGATACATTTGTGATTATGTCTTTATTATTGGCTTTGTCTGAACTTTAAGGAATGTGACATGACAGGGAGTAGTAGAGTGTGAATATGAGTTTTTAACTTCCATTTCATTTTGAGTCTTCATTTAGTTGGAGCAGGGTTGAAGGATCCTAGCTGCTGAGTTTGTATCTGAGTGTTTGCCATTTAATTTGGGGTCTTTTCGTAACTGCCATTTAAGTGTTCTTTTTTATTTAGTTTGGGCAGAACTGAGGGATTCTATCTGATAAGTTTCTTAATGTGTGTTTCTAATTTGCCATTTCTGAGCTTTAAGTTCAGGCATCATATTAGAGGCATTAGTGTTGTTTGAATATGAGTTCTTAACTGCCATTTTAATTTGAATCTTCATTTAGTTATAGCAGGATTGAGGGATCGCAGTTGGTGAGTTTATGACTGAGTGTTTGTAGCTGAATTTGAGGATTTTTTTTAACCAACATTTCAGGGTGCATGTCCTTTAAGTTTGTGCAGGATTGAGGAATTCCAGCTGAAAAGTTTCCGACTGTCTGTAATTGGCTGTGTCTGAACTTTATGTGCAAGCATCATATAATAGGGATTAGTGTAGTTTGAATGTGAGCTCTTAACTGCCATTTCAGGTTGATTTTTCATTTAATTGGGACATGATTTAAGGATTTTATCTGGTGAGTTTGTGACTGTATGATTGCAATTTAATTTGAGGTGTTTTCTTAACTGCCATTTCTGTGTGCCTTTAGATTTAGTTTGGTCAGGACTGAGGAATTCTAGCTGATAAATTTGTGTTTCAGTGATTGCAATTGGCTGTGTCTAAACTTTAAGTGCAGACATCATAATAAAGGGACGAGTATAGTTTTTATGTGAAATCTTAACTGATATTTCAGTTTGATTTTTCATTTAGTTGGGGGGATAATTGAGGGATTCCAGCTTGAGAATTTAATTTGAGGTGTTTTCTTAACTGCCATTTCTCTGTGCTTTTCCATTTTGTCTGGGCAGGATTGAGGGATTGTAGCTGATAAATTTGTGTCTCAGTGTTTGCAATTAGCTGTGTTTAAACTTTAAGTGCAGGCATCATATGAAACAGATGAATGAAGTTTGCTTGTGAAATCTTAACTTATATTTCAATTTGATGCTTCATTTATTTGGGGAAGGATTGATGAATCTTAGCTTGTGAGTTTGTGACTGTGTGTTTGAAATGGAATTTGTGGTATTTTCTTAACTGCCATTTCTATGTAATTTTCCATTTAGTTTGTGCCGGACTGAGAGATTTTTGCTAACAAGTTTGTAACTATGTGTCTGTAATTGGCTGTGTGTGAACTTTAAGTGCAGGCATCATATTACAGGGATTACTATAGTTTAAATGTCAGCTCTTAACTACTATTTCAGTTTGATTCTTCATTTAGTGTTATCCGTATTGAAGGATCCTAGTTGGTGACTTTGTGACTGTGTCTTTGTGACTGAATTTGTCTACTTTTCTTAACTGTCATTTCTGTTTGCTTTTTTATTTAGTTTTGCATTACGGAGGGATTCTAGCTGATAAGTTTAAACTGTGTGTTTCTAATTGGGTTTGTCTAAACTCTAAGTGCATTCATTATATTACAGGAATTAATGTAGTTTGAATGTAAGCTCTTAACTGGCATTTCAGTTTGATTCTTCATTTAGTTGTATATGGATTGAGTGATCCAAGCTGGTGACTTTCTGACTGTGTGTAATTGAATTTGAGGTAATTTCTTAATGGCCATTTCTGTATGCTTTTCTCTTTAGAATGTCAGGACTGAGGGAATCTAGCTGATAAATTTAAACTGTGTATTTCTAATTGGCTGTGATTAAACTATTAGTGCAGTCATCATATTACATGGATTAGTCTAGTCTGAATGTGAACTCTTAGCTGCCATTTCAGTTTGATTTTTCATTTAGTTGGATCAGGATTTAGGGAGCCAGGTTGTTGAGTTTATTACTGTGTGTTTGTAACTGAATTTGAGGTTTTTTCATAACTGCCATGAATGCAAGCTTTTCAATTTAGATTTTCCAGGTTTGATTTATTCTAGCTGATAAGTTTGAGACTGTGTGTTTGTAATTGGCTGTGCCTGAAATTTAGTGAAGGCATCATATTACATGGATTAGTGCAGTTTGTATTTTAGCTCATAACTGCCATTCCTGTGTGCTTTTCCATTTAGTTTGGGCAGGATTCAGGGATTCTAGCTGACAAATTTGTGTCTCAGGTTTGTAATTGGCTGTATATGAACTTTAGGAGCAGGCATCATATTACATTAATCAGTGTAGTTTTAGTGCGAGCTCTTAACTGCCATTTCACTTTGATTCTTCCTTTAGTTGAATATGGATTGAGGGATCCAAGCTGGTGACTTTGTGAATGTGTGTTTGTAATTTAATTTGAGGTCTTTTCTTAAAGGCTATTTCTGTGTGCTTTTCTCTTTAGAATGTCTTGGACTGAAGGATTTTAGCTGATTAATTTTAACTGTCTTTCTAATTAGCTGAGTCTAATCGCTAAGTGCAGTCATCATATTACAGGGATTAGGGTAGCATGAATATGAGCTCTTAACTGCCATTTCAGTTTGATTCTTCATTTAATTCAATCTGGATTGAGGAATCCTAGCTGGTGAGTTTGTGGCTGTGTGTTTGTCATTGAATTTTTAGGTCTTTTCTTAACTGCCATTTCCATGTGCTTTCTCATTTTTCTTGAGCAGGATTGAGGTTTTCCAGTTGATAAGTTTGTGACAGAGTGTTTGTAATTGGCTGCATCTGAACTTTAAGTGCAGACATCATATTACAGGGATAAGTGAAATTTAAATGTGAGCACTTAACTGCTATTTCAGTTTGATTCTTCATTTAGTTGTGGCAGGATTGAGGGATACTAGAGGGTGTGTTTGTGACTGTGTGTTTGTAATTTTCTGTGTGCGAACATTAAGTGCAGGCATCATATCAAATTGATTAGTGTAGTTTACATGTGAGCTCTTAACTACCATTTCAGTTTGAGTCTTCAGTTAGATGGATCGGGATTGTTGGATCCGATCTGGTTACTTTGTAACTGTTTGTTTGTAATTGAATTTGAGGTCTTTTCTTAACGTCCATTTCTGTGTGCTTTTCTCTTTCGAATGTCAGTACTGAGGGAATCTAGCTGATAAGTTTAATCTATGTGTTTCTAATTGGCTATGTTTAAACTTTAAATGCAGTCATCATATTACATGGATTGGTGTAGTTTGAATTTGTACTCTTAACTGCCATTTCAGCTTGATTCTTAATTTAGTTGAATCTGGATTTAGGGATCCCAAGCTGGTGAGTTTGTGACTGTGTGTTTGTAACTCAATTTGAAGTATTTTCAGAACTGCCATTTATGCAAGCTTTTCAATTTAGTTTGTGCTGGATAGATGGATTCTAGCTGAAATGTTTGTGACTGTGTGTTTGTAATTGGCTGTGTCTGAAATTTAGTGAAGACATCATATTACATGGATTAGTGTAGTTTGAATTTGAGCTCTTAAGTGCCATTTTAGTTTGATTTTTTATTTAGTTGGGCAGGATTGATGAATCCTAGCAGGTGAGTGTGTGACTGTGTGCTTTAATTGAATTTGAGGTATTTTCTTAACTGCCATTTCTGTGAGCTTTTCCATTTAGTTTGCGAAGGACTGAGTGATTCTAGCTGATAAGTCTATGATTATGTATTTGTTATTGGCTTTGTCTGAAATGTAAGGAATGTGACTTATGACAGGGAGTAGTAGAGTCTGAATATGAGTTTTTAACTCCCCCATTTCATTTTGAGTCTTCATTTAGTTGGAGCAGGATTGAAGGATCCTAGCTGCTGAGTTTGTGTCTGTGTGTTTGTCATTGAATTTTGGGTCTTTTCGTAATTGCGATTTATCTGTTCTTTTTCATTTATTTTGGCAGGACTGAGGAATGCTAACTGATAAGTTTCAGAATGTGTGTTTGTAGTTTGCTGTTTCTGAGCTTTAAGTGCAGGCATCATATTACAGGGATTAGCATAGTTTAAATGTCAGCTCTTAACTATCATTTCAGTTTGATTCTTCAGTTAGTTGTATCCGTATTGAAGGATCTGAGCTGATGACTTTGTGACTAGGTGTTTGAAATGGAATTTGATGACTTTTCCTAACTGTCATTTCTGAGTGCTTTTCCATTTAATTTGTGCATTACAGAGGGATGGATTCTAGGTCATAAGTTTAAACTGTGCATTTCAAATTGGGTGTATCTAAACTCTAAGTTCAGTCATTATATTACAGGGATTAATGTAGATTGAGTGTGAGCTCTTAACTGCCATTTCAGTTTGATTCTTCATTTAAGTTGTATCTGGATTGAGTGATCCAAGCTGGTGAATTTCTGACTGTGTGTTTGTAATTGAATTTGAGGTATTTTCTTAACGGCCATTTCTGTGTGCTTTTCTATTTAGGATGTCAGGACTGAGGGAATCTAGCTGATAAGTTTAAACTGTGTATTTCTAATTGGCTGTCTCCTAACTTTAAGTACAGTCATCATATTTAATTGATTAGTGTAGTTTGAATGTGAACTCTTAACTGCCTTTTCCGTTTGATTTTTCATTTAGTTGGATCTGGATTTAGGGATCCAAGCTGTTGAGATTGTGACTGTGTGTGTTTGTAACTGAATTTGAGGTATTTTCATAACTGCCATTTATGCAAGCTTTGCAATTTAGATTGTGCAGGATTGATTTATTCTAGCAGATAAGTTTGAGACTGTGTGTTTGTTTTTGGCTGTGTCTAAAATTTAGTGAAGGCATCATATTACATAGATTAGTGCAGTCTGAATTTTAGCTCTTAACTGCCATTTCTGTGCACTTTTCCATTTAGTTTTGGCAGGATTGAGGGATTCTAGCTGACAAATTTTTGTCTCAGTGTTTGTCATTGGCTGTATATCAATTTTAGGAGCAGCCATCGTATTACATTTATGAGTGTAGGTTTAATGTGAGTTCTTAACTGCCATTTCACTTTGATTCTTCATTTAATTGAATTTGGATTGAGGGATCCAAGCTGGTGACATTGTGACTGTGTGGTTGTAATTGAATTTGAGGTCTCTTCTTTAAAGGCTATTGCTGTGTGATTTTCTATTTCGAATGTCTAGGACTGAAGGCTTCTAGATGATACATTTTAACTGTGTGTTTCTAATTGGCTGTGTCTAATCTTTAAGTGCAGTCATCATATTACAGGGATTTGTGTAGCCTGATTGTGAGCACTTAACTGCCATTTCAGTTTGATTCATCATTTAATTCAGTCTGGATAGAGGGATCATAGCTGGTGAGTTTGTGGCTGTGTGTTTGTCATTGTATTTTTAGGTCTTTTCTTAACTGCCATTTCCATGTGCTTTCCCATTTTTCTTGAGCAGGATTGAGGGTTTATAGTTGATAAGTTTGTGACAGAGTGTTTGTAATTGGCTGTGTCTGAACTTTAAGTGCAGGCATCATAATACAGAGATGTGTGTAATTTAAATGTGAGCCCTTAACTGCTATTACAGTTTGATTCTTTATTTAGTTGTTGCAGGATTGATGGATACTAGAGGGTGTGTTTGTGACTGTGTGTTTGTAATTTTCTGTTTGCAACCATTAAGTGCAGTCATCATATCATATTCATTAGTGTAGTTTAAATGTGAGCTCTTAACTACCATTTCAGTTTGATTCTTCATTTAGATGGATGTGGACTGGTGGATCTGAGCTGGTTACTTTGTCACTGTTTGTTTGTAATTGAATTTGAGGTATTTTCTTAACGGCCATTTCTCTGTGCTTTTCTCTTTAGAATGTCAGTACTGAGGGAATCTAGCTGATAAGTTTAATCTGTGTGTTTCTAATTGGCTGTATTTAAACTTTAAGTGCAGCCATCATATTACTTGGTTTGGTGTAGTTTGAATTTAAGCTCTTAACTGCCCTTTCAGTTTGATTCTTAATTTAGCTGAATCTGGATTTAGGGATCCAAGCTGGTAAGTTTGTGACTGTGTGTTTGCAACTGAATTTGAAGTATTTTCAGAACTGCCATTTATGCAAGCTTTTCAATTTAGTTTGTGTGGGATTGATGGATTCTAGCTGATATGTTTGTGACTGTGTGTTTGTAATTGGCTGTGTCTGAAGTTTAGTAAAGGCGTTATATTACATAGATTAGTGTAGTTAGGATTTGAGCTCTTAAGTGCCATTTCAGTTTGATTATTTATTTAGTTGGGTAAGATAGAGGGATCCTAGCAGTTGAGTGTGTGACTTTGTGCTTTAATTGAATTTGAGGTATTTTCTTAACTGCCATTTCTGTGAGCTTTTCCATTTAGTTTGCGAAGGACTGAGTGATTCTAGCTGATAAGTCTATGATTATGTATTTGTTATTGGCTTTGTCTGAAATGTAAGGAATGTGACTTATGACAGGGAGTAGTAGGTCTGAATATGAGTTTTAACTCCCATTTCATTTTGAGTCTTCATTTAGTTGGAGCAGGATTGAAGGATCCTAGCTGCTGAGTTTGTGTCTGAGTGTTTGTCATTGAATTTTGGGTCTTTTCGTAATTGCGATTTATCTGTTCTTTTTCATTTATTTTGGCAGGACTGAGGAATGCTAACTGATAAGTTTCAAAATGTGTGTTTGTAGTTTGCTGTTTCTGAGCTTTAAGTGCAGGCATCATATTACAGGGATTAGCATAGTTTAAATGTCAGCTCTTAACTATCATTTCAGTTTGATTCTTCATTTAGTTGTATCCGTATTGAAGGATCTGAGCTGATGACTTTGTGACTAGGTGTTTGAAATGGAATTTGATGACTTTTCCTAACTGTCATTTCTGAGTGCTTTTCCATTTAATTTGTGCATTACAGAGGGATGGATTCTAGGTCATAAGTTTAAACTGTGCGTTTCAAATTGGGTGTATCTAAACTCTAAGTTCAGTCATTATATTACAGGGATTAATGTAGATTGAGTGTGAGCTCTTAACTGCCATTTCAGTTTGATTCTTCATTTAGTTGTATCTGGATTGAGTGATCCAAGCTGGTGAATTTCTGACTGTGTGTTTGTAATTGAATTTGAGGTATTTTCTTAATGGCCATTTCTGTGTGCTTTTCTATTTAGGATGTCAGGACTGAGGGAATCTAGCTGATAAGTTTAAACTGTGTATTTCTAATTGGCAGTCCCCTAACTTTAAGTACAGTCATCATATTTAATTGACTAGTGTAGTTTGAATGTGAACTCTTAACTGCCTTTTCCGTTTGATTTTTCATTTAGTTGGATCTGGATTTAGGGATCCAAGCTGTTGAGATTGTGACTGTGTGTTTGTAACTGAATTTGAGGTATTTCACAACTGCCATTTATACAAGCTTTTCAATTTAGATTGTGCAGATTGATTTATTCTAGCAGGTAAGTTTGAGACTGTGTGTTTGTATTTGGCTGTGTCAAAATTTAGTGAAGGTAATCATATTATATGGATTAGTGCAGTCTGATTCTTAGTCTAACTGCCATTTCTGTGGACTTTTCCATTTAGTTTTGGCAGGATTGAGGGATTCTAGCTGACAAATTTTTTGTCTCAGTGTTTGTCATTGGCTGTGCATATCAATTTTAGGATCAACCATCCATTACATTTATGAGTGTAGGTTTAATGTGAATTCTTAACTGCCATTTCACTTTGATTCTTCATTTAATTGAATTTGGATTGAGGGATCCAAGCTGGTGACATTGTGACTGTGTGGTTGTAATTGAATTGAGGACTCTTCTTAAGGCTATTGCTGTGTGATTTTCTATTTCAATGTCTAGGACTGAAGGCTTCTAGATGATAACATTTTAACTGTGTGTTTCTAATTGGCTGTGTCTAATCTTTAAGTGTAGTCATCATATTACAGGGATTTGTGTAGCCTGATTGAGAGCACTTAACTGCCATTTCAGTTTGATTCATCATTTAATTCAGTCTGGATAGAGGGATCATAGCTGGTGAGTTTGTGGCTGTGTGTTTGTCATTGTATTTTTAGGCCTTTTCTTAACTGCCATTTCCATGTGCTTTCCCATTTTTCTTGAGCAGGATTGAGGGTTTATAGTTGATAAGTTTGTGACAGAGTGTTTGTAATTGGCTGTGTCTGAACTTTAAGTGCAGGCATCATAATACAGAGATGTGTGTAATTTAAATGTGAGCCCTTAACTGCTATTGCAGTTTGATTCTTTATTTAGTTGTTGCAGGATTGAGGGATACTAGAGGGTGTGTTTGGACTGTGTTTGTAATTTTCTGTTTTGCAACCATTAAAGTGCAGTCATCATATCATATTCATTAGTGTAGTTTAAATGTGAGCCTAACTACCATTTCAGTTTGATTCTTCATTTAGATGGATGTGGACTGGTGGATCTGAGCTGGTTACTTTGTCACTGTTTGTTTGTAATTGAATTTGAGGTATTTTCATAACGCCCATTTCTCTGTGCTTTTCTTTAGAATGTCAGTACTGAGGAATCTAGCTGATAAGTTTAATCTGTGTGTTTCTAATTGGCTGTGTTTAAACTTTAAGTGCAGCCATCATATTACTTGGTTTGGTGTAGTTTGAATTTAAGCTCTTAACTGCCCTTTCAGTTTGATTCTTAATTTAGCTGAATCTGGATTTAGGGATCCAAGCTGGTAAGTTTGTGACTGTGTGTTTGCAACTGAATTTGAAGTATTTTCAGAACTGCCATTTATGCAAGCTTTTCAATTTAGTTTGTGTGGGATTGATGGATTCTAGCTGATATGTTTCTGACTGTGTGTTTGTAATTGGCTGTGTCTGAAGTTTAGTGAAGGCGTTATATTACATAGATTAGTGTAGTTAGAATTTGAGCTCTTAAGTGCCATTTCAGTTTGATTATTTATTTAGTTGGGTAAGATTGAGGGATCCTAGCAGTTGAGTGTGTGACTTTGGCCTTTAATTGAATCTGAGGTATTTTCTTAACTGCCATTTCTGTGAGCTTTTCCATTTAGTTTGCGAAGGACTGAGTGATTCTAGCTGATAAGTCTATGATTATGTATTTGTTATTGGCTTTGTCTGAAATGTAAGGAATGTGACTTATGACAGGGAGTAGTAGAGTCTGAATATGAGTTTTTAACTCCCATTTCATTTTGAGTCTTCATTTAGTTGGAGCAGGATTGAAGGATCCTAGCTGCTGAGTTTGTGTCTGTGTGTTTGTCATTGAATTTTGGGTCTTTTACACAATTACGATTTATCTGTTCTTTTCATTTTTTGGCAGGACTGAGGAATGCTAACTGATAAGTTTCAGAATGTGTTTGTAGTTTGCTGTTTCTGAGCTTTAAGTGCAGGCATCATATTACAGGGATTAACTATAGTTTAAATGTCAGCTTAACTATCATTTCAGTTTGATTCTTCATTTAGTTGTATCCGTATTGAAGGATCTGAGCTGATGACTTTGTGACTAGGTGTTTGAAATGGAATTTGATGACTTTCTAACTGTCATTTCTGAGTGCTTTTCCATTTAATTTGTGCATTACAGAGGGATGGATTCTTAGGTCATAAGTTTAAACTGTATGCCGCAAATTGGGGTGTATCTAAACCTAGTTCAGTCATTATATTACAGGGATTAATGTAGACTGAGGTGTTTCTAACTGCTCATTTCAGTTTGATTCTTCATTTAGTTGTATCTGGATTGAGTGATCCAAGCTGGTGAATTTCTGACTGTGTTTGTAATTGAATTTGAGGTACATTTTCAACGGACCATTTCTGTGTGCTTTCTATTTTAGGATGTAAGACCTGAGGGAATCTAGCTGATAAGTTTAAACTGTGTATTTCTAATTGGCAGTCTCTAACTTTAAGTACAGTCATCATATTTAATTGATTAGTGTAGTTTGAATATGAACTCTTAACTACCTTTTCCGCTTGATTTTTCATTTAGTTGGATCTGGATTTAGGGATCCAAGCTGTTGAGATTGTGACTGTGTGTTTGTAACTGAATTTGAGGTATTTTCATAACTGCCATTTATGCAAGCTTTTCAATTTAGATTGTGCAGGATTGATTTATTCTAGCAGGTAAGTTTGAGACTGTGTGTTTGTATTTGGCTGTGTCTAAAATTTAGTGAAGGCATCATATTACATGGATTAGTGCAGTCTGAATTTTAGCTCTTAACTGCCATTTCTGTGGACTTTTCCATTTAGTTTTGGCAGGATTGAGGGATTCTAGCTGACAAATTTTTGTCTCAGTGTTTGTCATTGGCTGTATATCAATTTTAGGATCAGCCATCGCATTACATTTATGAGTGTAGGTTTAATGTGAATTCTTAACTGCCATTTCACTTTGATTCTTCATTTAATTGAATTTGGATTGAGGGATCCAAGCTGGTGACATTGTGACTGTGTGGTTGTAATTGAATTTGAGGTCTCTTCTTAAAGGCTATTGCTGTGTGATTTTCTATTTCGAATGTCTAGGACTGAAGGCTTCTAGATGATACATTTTAACTGTGTGTTTCTAATTGGCTGTGTCTAATCTTTAAGTGTAGTACATCTTTGCAGAGTTTGTGTAGCCTGATTGAAACGCCTCAACTGCCATTTCAGTTTGATTCATCATTTTAATTCAGTCTGGATAGAGGATACATAGCTGGTGAGTTTGTGGCTGTGTGTTTGTCATTGTATTTTAGGCCTTTTCTTAACTGCCATTTCCATGTGCTTTCCCATTTTCTTGAGCAGGATTGAGGGTTTATAGTTGATAAGTTTGTGACAGAGTGTTTGTAATTGGCTGTGTTGAACTTTAAGTGCCCAGACATCATAATACAGAGATGTGTAATTTAAATGTACCCTGCTGCTGTACAGTTTTGATTCTTTATTTAGTTGTTTGCAGGATTAGAGGGATACTAGAGGTGTGTTTGTGACTGTGTGTTGTAATTTTCTGTTTGCAAACATTAAGTGCAGTCATCATATCATATTCATTAGTGTAGTTTAAATGTGAGCTCTTAACTACCATTTCAGTTTGATTCTTCATTTAGATGGATGTGGACTGGTGGATCTGAGCTGGTTACTTTGTCACTGTTTGTTTGTAATTGAATTTGAGGTATTTTCTTAACGGCCATTTCTCTGTGCTTTTCTCTTTAGAATGTCAGTACTGAGGGAATCTAGCTGATAAGTTTAATCTGTGTGTTTCTAATTGGCTGTGTTTAAACTTTAAGTGCAGCCATCATATTACTTGGTTTGGTGTAGTTTGAATTTAAGCTCTTAACTGCCCTTTCAGTTTGATTCTTAATTTAGCTGAATCTGGATTTAGGGATCCAAGCTGGTAAGTTTGTGACTGTGTGTTTGCAACTGAATTTGAAGTATTTTCAGAACTGCCATTTATGCAAGCTTTTCAATTTAGTTTGTGTGGGATTGATGGATTCTAGCTGATGTTTCGACTGTGTGTTTGTAATTGGCTGTCTAAGTTTATGCAAGTGTTATATTACATACTAGTGTAGTTAGGATTGAGCTCTTAAGTGCCATTTCAGTTTGATTATTTATTTAGTTGGGTAAGATTGAGGGATCTAGCAGTTGGAGTGTGTGACTTTGGCCTTTAATTGAATCTGAGGTATTTTCTTAACTGCCATTTCTGTGAGCTTTTCCATTTAGTTTGCGAAGGACTGAGGATTCTAGCTGATAAGTCTATGATTATGTATTTGTTATTGGCTTTGTCTGAAATGTAAGGAATGTGACTTATGACAGGGAGTAGTAGAGTCTGAATATGAGTTTTTAACTCCCATTTCATTTGAGTCTTCATTTAGTTGGAGCAGGATTGAAGGATCCAGCTGCTGAGTTTGTGTCTGTGTGTTTGTCATTGAATTTTGGGTCTTTTCGCAATTGCGATTTATCTGTTCTTTTTTCATTTAAGGCAGGACTGAGGAATGCTAACTGATAAGTTTCAGAATGTGTTTTGTAGTTTGCTGTTTCAGGCTTTAGTGCAGGCATCATATTACAGGGATGGCTGGTTTAAATGTCGCTCTTAAACTATCATTTCCAGTTTGATTCTTCATTTAGTTGTATCCGTATTGAAGGATCTGAGCTGATGACTCTGGTGACTAGAGTGTTTGAAATGGAATTTGATGACTTTTCCTAACTGTCATTTCTGGAGTGCTCATTTAATTTGTGCATTACAGAGGGATGGATTCTAGTCATAAGTTTAAACTGTGCGTTTCAAATTCGGTGTATCTAACTCTAAGTTCAGTCATTATATTACAGGATTAATGTAGATTGAGCGTGAGCCTTAACTGCCATTCCAGTTTGATTCTTCATTTAGTTGTATCTGGATTGAGTGATCCAAGCTGGTGAATTTCTGACTGTGTATTGTAATTGAATTTGAGGTATTTTCTTAACGGGCCATTTCTGTGTGCTTTTCTATTTAGGATGTCAGAATGAGGAATCTAGCTGATAAGTTTAAACTGTGTATTTCTAATTGGCAGTCTCCTAAACTAAGTACAGTCATCATATTTAATTGATTAGTGTAGTTTGAATGAACCTTAACTGCCTTTCCGTTTGATTTTTCATTTAGTTGGATCGGATTTAGGGATCAAGCTGTTGAGATTGTGACTGTGTTTAGTAACTGAATTTGAGGTATTTTTCTATACCATTTATGCAAGCTTTTCAATTTAGATGTGCAGGATTGATTTATTCTAGCAGGTAAGTTTGAGACTGTGTGTTTGTATTTGGCTGTGTCTAAAATTTAGTGAAGGCATCATATTACATGGATTAGTGCAGTCTGAATTTTAGCTCTTAACTGCCATTTCTGTGGACTTTTCCATTTAGTTTTGGCAGGATTGAGGGATTCTAGCTGACAAATTTTTGTCTCAGTGTTTGTCATTGGCTGTATATCAATTTTAGGATCAGCCATCGCATTACATTTATGAGTGTAGGTTTAATGTGAATTCTTAACTGCCATTTCAATTTGATTCTTCATTTAATTGAATTTGGATTGAGGGATCCAAGCTGATGATTCATTGTGACTGTGTGGTTGTAATTGAATTTGAGGTCCTTCTTAAAAGAGCTATTGCTGTGATTTTCTATTTGAATGTCTAGGACTGAAGGCTTCTAGATGATACATTTTAACTGTGTGTTTCTAATTGGCTGTGTCTAATCTTTAAGTGAGTAAATATATTACAGGGATTTGTGTAGCCTGATTGAACACTTAACTGCCATTTCAGTTTGATTCATCATTTATTCAGTCTGGATAGAGGATCATAGCTGGTGAGTTTTGTGGCTGTTGTTTGTCATTGTATTTTAGGCCTTTCTTAACTGCCATTTCCACAGTGCTTTCCCATTTTCTCATCGAGCAGGATTGAGGTTTATAATATGTTTGCGAGAGTGTTTCAATTATTGTGTCTGAACTTTAAGTGCAGGCATCATAACACAGATGTGTGTAATTTAAATGTGAGCCCTTAACTGCTATTACAGTTTGATTCTTTATTTAGTTGTTGCAGGATTGAGGATACTAGAGGCGTGTTTGTGACTGTGTGTTTGTAATTTTCCGTTGAAACCATTAATGCAGTCATCATATCATATTCATTATGTAGTTTAAATGAGCCTAACTACCATTTCAGTTTGATTCTTCATTTAGATGGATGTGGACTGGTGGATCTGAGCTGGTTACTTTGTCACTGTTTGTTTGTAATTGAATTTGAGGTATTTTCTTAACAGCCATTTCTGTGCTTCTCTTTAGAACAGTCAGTACTGAGAATCTAGCTGATAAGTTTAATCTGTGTTTCTAATTGGCTGTGTGTTAAACTTTAAGTGCAGCCATCATATTACTTGGTTTGGTGTGAGTTTGAATTTAAGCTCTTAACTGCCCTTTTCAGTTTGATTCTTAATTTAGCTGAATCTGGATTTAGGGATCAAGTCTGGTAAGTTTACGACTGTGTGTTTGCAACTGAATTTGAAGTATTTTCAGAACTGCCATTTATGCAAGCTTTTCAATTTGATTTGTGTGGGATTGATGGACTTAGCTGATATGTTTCTGACTGTGTGTTTGTAATTGGCTGTGTCTGAAGTTTAGTGAAAGGCACCAGACATAGATTAGTGTAGTTAGGATTTGAGCTCTAAGTGCCATTTCAGTTTGATTATTTATTTAGTTGGGTAAGATTGAGGATCCTAGCAGTTGAGTGTGTGACTTTGGCCTTTAATTGAATCCCAGGTATTTTCAACTGCCATTTCTGTGAGCTTTTCCATTTAGTTTCATGAAGGACTGAGTGATTCTAGCTCGATAAGTCTATGATTATGTATTTGTTATTGCTTTTGTCTGAAATGTAAGGAATGTGACTTTATGACAGGGAGTATAGAGTCTGAATATGAGTTTTAACTCCCATTTCATTTTGAGTCTTCATTTAGTTGGAGCAGGATTTAGGATCCTAGCTGCTGAGTTTGTGTCTGTGTGTTTGTCATTGAATTTTGGGTCTTTTCATAATTGCGATTTATCTGTTCTTTTTTCATTTATTTTGGGAGACGAGGAATGCTAACTGATAAGTTTCAGAATGTGTGTTTGTAGTTTGCTGTTTCTGAGCTTTAAGTGCAGGCATCATATTACAGGGATTAGCATAGTTTAAATGTCAGCTCTTAACTATCATTTCAGTTTGATTCTTCATTTAGTTGTATCCACGATTGAAGGATCTGAGCTGATGACTTTGTGACTAGGTGTTTGAAATGGAATTGATGACTTTTTCCTAACTGTCATTTCTGAGTCATTTCCAATTAATTTGTGCATTACAGAGGGATGGATTCTAGGTCATAAGTTTAAACTGTGCGCTTCAAATTGGGTGTATCTAAACCTAAGTTCAGCCAATATATTACAGGGATTAATGTAGATTGAGGTGAGCTCTTAACTGCCATTTCAGTTTGATTCTTCATTTAGTTGTATCTAGACTGAGTGATCCAAGCTGGTAATTTCTGACTGTGTGTTTGTAATTGAATTTGAGGTATTTTCTTAACCGCCATTTCTGTGTGCTTTTCATTTAGGATGTCAGGACCGAGGGAATCTACTGATAAGCTTAAACTGTGTATTTCTAATTAGCAAGTCTCCTAACTTAAGTACAGTCATCATGTAATTAATTAGTGTAGTTTGAATGTGAACCTTAACTGCCTTTCCGCTTGATTTTTCATTTAGTTGGATCTGATTTAGGATCCAAGCTAATGAGATAATGACGTAATGTGTTTGCAACCGAATTTGAGGTATTTTCATAACTGCCATTATGCAAGCTTTTCAATTTAGATTGTGCAGGATTGACTTATTCTAGCAGGTAAGTTTGAGACTGTGTGTTTGTATTTGGCTCTGTCTAAAATTTATGAAGCATCATCATACATGGATTAGTGCAGTCTGAATTTTAGCCTTAACTGCCATTTCTGTGCACTTCATCATTTAGTTTGACAGGATTGAGGGATTCTAGCTGACAAATTGTCTCAGTGTTTGTCATTGGCTGTATATATCAATTTTAGATCAGCCATCGTGTTACATTTATGAGTGTAGCTGTAATGTGAGCCTAACTGCCATTTCACTTTGATTCTTCATTTAATTGAATTTGGATTGAGGATCCAAGCTGGACATTGTGACTGTGTGGTTGTAATTGAAGTTTGAGGTCTCTTCTAAAGGCTATTGCTGTGTGATTTTCTATTTGAATGTCTCAGACTGAAGGCTTCTAGATGATACATTCCAAGTGTGTGTTCCTAATTGGCTGTGTCTAATCTTTAACTCGCAGTCATCATATTACAGGGATTTGTGTAGCTGAATGTGACACTTAACTGTCATTTCAGTTTGATCTATCATTTAATTCTGTCTGAGAGAGGATCATAGCTGGTGAGTTTGTGGCTGTGTGTTTGTCATTGTATTTTAGGTCTTTTCTTAACTGCCATTTCAATGTGCTTCCCCATTTTTCTTGAGCAGGATTGAGGTTTATAGTTGATAAGTTTGTGACAGAGTGTTTGTAATGACTGTGTCTGAACTTTAGTGCAGGCATCATAATACGAAGATGTGTAATTTAAATGAGCCCTTAACTGCTATTACAGTTTGATTCTTTATTTAGTTGTTGCAGGATTGATGGATACTAGAGGGTGTGTTTGTGACTGTGTGTTTGTAATTTTCTGTTTGCAAACATTAAGTGCAATCATCGATATCATATTCATTAGTGTAGTTTAAATGTGAGCTCTTAAATAACATTTCAGCTTGATTCTTCATTTAGATGGATGATCGTGGATCTGAGCTGGTTATTGTCACTGTTTGTAACAACGGAGGTATTTTCTTAACGGTCATTTCTCTGTGCTTTTCTTTAGAATGTCAGCTGAGAAATCTAGCTGATAAGTTTAATCTGTGTGTTTCTAATTGGCTGTGTTTAAACTTTAAGTGCAGCCATCATATTACTCTGGTTTGGTGTAGTTTGAATTTAGCTCTTAACTGCCTCTTTCAGTTTGATTCTTAATTTCAGCTGAATCTGGATTCAGGATCCAAGCTGGTAAGTTTGTGACTGTGTTTGCAACTGAATTTGAAGTATTTCAAGAACTGCCATTTATGCAAGCTTTTCAATTTAGTTTGTGGGACTGATGATTCTAGCTGATATGTTTGTGACTGTGTGTTTGTAATTGGCCGTGTCTGAAGTTTATAAGGTTATATTACGAGATTAGTGTAGTTAGGATTTGTTTCTTAAGTGCCATTTCAGTTTGATTATTTATTTAGTGGGTAAGATTTAGGATCCTAGCAGTTGAGTGTGTGACTTTGTGCTTTTAATTGAATTTGAGACATTTTCTTAACTGCCATTTCTGTGAGCTTTTCCATTTAGTTTGCGATGGACAGAGTGATTCTAGCTGATAAGTCTATGATATGTATTTGTTATTGGCTTTGTACAAAATGTAAGGAAGTGACTTATGACAGAGGCATAGTCTGAATATGAGTTTTTAACCCCATTTCATTTTGAGTCTTCATTTAGGCTATAGCAGGATTGGAAGGATCCTAACTGGAGTTTGTAAGCTCCAGTTTGTCATTGAATTTTGGGTCTTTTCAGAATTGCTATTTATCTGTTCTTTTTCATTTATTTTGCATGACTGAGGAATGCTAACAGATAAAGTTTCAAGAATGCCTCTGTAGTTTGCTGTTTGTTTTGGTGCAGTACCATTATGTGGATTAGCATAGTTTAAATGTCAGCTCTTAACTATCATTTCAGTTTGATTCTTCATTAATTATCCAGAATGAAGGATCTGGTTGATGACTTTGTGACTAGGTGTTTGAAATGGAATTGATGACTTTCCCAACTGTCATTTCACAGTGCTTTCCATTTAATTTGTGCATTACAGAGAGATGGATTCTAGGTCACAAGTTAAACTGCATTTCAAATTCGGTGTATCTAAACTCTAAGTTCAATCATTATATTACAGGGATTAATGTAGATTGAGTGTGAGCTCTAACTGCCATTTCAGTTTGATTCTTCATTCAGTTGTATCTACCGAGTGATCCAAGCTGGTAAATTTCGACTGTGTGTGTTTGTAATTGAATTTGAGGCATTTCTAACGGCCATTTCTGTGTGCTTTTCATTTAGGATGTCAGGACTAAGAAATCTAGCTGATAAGTTTAATATGTATTTCTAAATGGCTGTTCCTAAACTAAGTACAGTCATCATATTTAATTGATTAGTGTAGTTAATGTGAACTCTTAACTGCCTATTCCGTTTGATTTTCATTAGTTGGATCTTGGATTTAGGATCCAAGCTGTTGAGACAATGACAACGTTTGTACTAATTTGAGGTATTGCTAACCGCCATTTATACAAGTCAACTTAGATTGTGCAGACTGATTTATTAACAGATAAGTTTAAGATCGTGTTTACATTTGGCTGTGTCTAAAATAGTGAAGGCATCTTGAATTTTAACTCTTAACTGCCATTTGTGCCTTGCCCATTTAGTTTTGCAGATTGAGGTTCAACTGACAAATTTGTGTCAGCGTTTGTCATTGGCTGTATATCAATTTGGGGCAGCCATCGACACATTTATGAGTGTAGGCTATGTGAGCTCTAACTGCCAGTAACAATTTTGATTCTTCATTTAATTGAATTTGGATTGAGGGTCAACAGACATTGTGACTGTGTGGTTGTAATTGAATTGAGGTCTCTTAAAGGCTATTGCAGTGTCATTTTCTATTCCAGTCTAGGACTGAGCTTCTAATGATACTTAATTTATTTTATTGGCTGTGTCTAATCTTTTACAGCCACCATTAAGGGATTTGTGTGTTGTGAGCATAACTGCCATTTCAGTTTGATTCATCATTTAATTCAGTCTGGATGAGGATCATAGCTGAGTGAGTTTGTGGCTGTGTGTTTGTCATTGAATTTTGAGGTCTTTCTTAACTGCATTTCCATGTGCTTTCCATATTTCTTGAGCAGGATTGAGGGTTTATAGTTGATAGTTTGTGACAGAGTGTCAATTGCTGTGTCTGAACACAAGTGCAGGCATCATAATACAGATATGTATTAAATGCGAGCCCCTACTTTACTATTACAGTTTGATTCTTTATTTAGTTGTTGCAAGTTGAGGGATACTAGAGGTGTGTTTGTGACTGTGTGTTTGTAATTTTCTGTTTGCAACGAAGTACGATCATCATCATATTCATTAGTGTAGTTTAAATGTAGACTCTTAACTACCATTTCAGTTTGATTCTTCATTTAGATGACGGGACTGGTGGATCTGATGGCTACTTTGTCACTGTTTGTAATGAATTTGGTATTTCTGAATGGCCATTTTCGGTGCTTTTCTTTATGTCAGTAACGAGGGAATCTAGCTGATAGTTAAATCTGTGTGTTTCTAATCATAGTGCGTTTAAATTTAAGCGCAATCATATTTTTGGTTTGTGTAGTTTGAATTTGAGCTCTTAACTGCCCTTTCAGTTTGATTTCAATTTAGCTGAATAGTTTAGGATCAAGCTGGTAAGGTTATGGACTGTGTGTTTACAACTGAATTTGAAGTATTTTTAGAACTGCCATTTACCAGCTTTCAATTTAGTTTGTGTGGGATTGATGGATTCTATTGATATGTTTGTGACTTGTGTTTGTAATTGGCTGTGTCTGAAGTTTATGCAGGCGTTATATTACATAGATTAGTGTAGTTAGGATTTGAGCTCTTAAGTGCCATTCCAGTTTGATTATATATTTAGTTGGGTAAGATTGAGGGATCCTAGCAGTTGAGTAGTGTGACTTTGTGTTTTAATTGAATTTGACGGATTTTCTTAACTGCCATTTCTGTGTGCTTTTCCATTTAGTTTGGGAAGGACTGTGTGATTCCAGCTGATAAGTTTTTGATTATGTATTTGTTATTGGCTTTGTCTGAACTTTAAGGAATGTAACAAATGACAGGGAGTAGTAGAGTTTGAATATGACTTCTTAACTTCTATTTCATTTTGAGTCTTCATTCAGTTGGAGCAGGATTGAAGGATCCTAGCTGCTGAGTTTGTGTCTGTGTGTTTGTCATTGAATTTGGGGTCTTTTCGTAACTGCCATGTATGTGTTCTTTTTCATTTAGTTTGGGCAGGACTGAGGAATTCTATCTGATAAGTTTCTGAATGTGTGTTTCTAATTTGCCGTTTTTGAGCTTTGAGTGCAGACATCATATTACAGGCATTAGTGTAGTTTGAATATGAGTTCTTAACTGCCATTTCAATTTGATTTTTCATTTAGTTATAGCAGGATTGAGGATCCCTGTTGTGATTTTATTACTGAGTGTTTGTAATTGAATTTGGTGATTTTCAACTGACATTTCTGGCTGCATTTTCTTTTAGCTTGTGTGGATTGAGCAAATCTGTTGAAAGTTTCAACTGTCTGTTTGTAATTAGCTGTGCCTGAACTTTATGTGCAGCATCATATTACAGGGATTAGTGTGTGGTTTGAATGTGAGCTCTTATCTGCCATTGAGTTGATTTTCATTTTACTTGGGGAGCGCGGTTAAGGATTTTATCTGAGTGAGTTGTGACTGTGTGATTGTAATTTAATTTGTGGTGTTTTTAACTGCCATTTTGTGTGCTTTTATATCTAGTTTGGGCAGGACTGAGTAAATATAGCTAATAAATTGTGTTTATTGTTTGTAATTGGCTGTGTCTAGAATGCAGGCATCATAATAAAGGATGAGGTAGTGGAAGTGAAATCTTAGCGATATTTCAGTTTGATTCTTCATTTTGTGGGAGGATTGAGGATTATATTGTGAATTTGAGACTGTGTATTTGGTATTGAATTTGGTATTTTCATTTGCCATTTCTGTGTGCTTTTCATTTTGTTTGTGTTATTATTATATTCTAGCTGATAAATTTTTGCCTCGGTTGTTTGTAATTGGTTGTGTTTAAACTTGTGCAGGCATCATATTGCAGGAATTAGTATAGTTTAATGTCGCTCTTAACTTCTTGTTTGATTCTTCATTTAGTTGTATGGTGGTGAAGGATCCAAGTTGGTGACTTGTGACTTTGTGTTTGTAAGTGAATTTGACGACTTTTCCAACTGTCATTTCTTGTGTTTTTCGTTTTGTTTTATTATGAGGGAATCTATGTGATAAGTTTAAACTGTGTTTCTATTAGGTAGCTAAACTCTAAGTTCAGTGGTTATTTACAGGATTAATGTAGTTTGAATGTGAGTTTCACTGCTATTTGTTTTGATTTTGTTTGGTGTATCTGGATTGAGTGTCAGCCTTGTGAATTTCTGACTCTGTGTTTGTAACTGAAATGAGGTATTTTTTTAATGGCCATTTTGTGCTTTTCTCTTTAGAAAGACAGGACTGAGGAATCTGGCTGATAAGTTTAAACTGTGAATTTCTAATTGAGATCGTCTTTTTAAGTTTAGTGCGGTCATCATACAACATGGATTAGTGCAGTTTGTCTTGAAATGTAACTACCATTTCAGTTTGATTTTTCATTTATTTGATCTGGTTTTAGGATCCGCTGTTGAATTTTGACTGTTTGTTTGTAATTTGTGGTATTTTCATAACTGCAATTTATGCTTTCAATTAGATTGTGCAGGATGATTATTCTAACTGATAGGGTTGTGATTGTGTGTTTGAATTCTTGTGTTTGAAATTTAGTAGGCATCATTTTGATTACTGTGGTTGAATTTTAGTCTAACTGCCATTCTGTGCTTTTTTCCACGTTTACAGGATTGAGTTCATTGACAAATTTGTCTCAGTGTTTGTAATTGGCTGTATATGAACTTTAGAAGCATATTTCATTGATGAGGTAGTTTAACATGAACTCTTAACTGCCATTTCCTTTGATTCTTCCTTTAATTTGGTTTAGTTCAGGGGATCCAAGCTGGTGACTTCTAATGACACAATAATATTTGTAATTGAATTTGAGGTCTTTTTCTAAGGCTATTTCTGTGTGATTTTCTATTTAGAAGTCTGGGACTGAAGGATTCTGGCTGATAAATTTTAACTGTGTGTTCTAATTGGTGTGTGTAATCTTTAGTAGTCACTTATTTCTGGATTAGTGTAGTCGAATGTGAGCCTAATTGCCATTTCAGTTTGATTCTTCATTTAATTCAATCGATTGAGGTCTAGCTGTGAGTTTGTGGCTGTGTTTGTCGTTTAATTTTAGTCTTTTTAACTTTTTCATGTGCTCTCATTTTTCTTGAGCAGGATTGAGTTTTCCAGTTGATAAGTTTGTGACAGGTGTTTGTGATTGCGTATCTGAACTTGTGCAGATCATATTGTGGATTAAGTGGATCAAATGAGCCCTTAATCGTATTTCAGTTTGATTCTTCATTTAGTTGTGGCAGGATTGAGGTATGGAGGTGTGTTTGTGACTGTGTTTTGTTCTTTCTGTGGGAAGATTAGTGCAGGCATCATATCAAATTGATTAGTGTAGTTTACATGTGAGCCTAATACCATTTCAGTTGAGTCTTCAGTTAGATGGATCGGTTGTTGGATCGATCCGTTTACTTCTAACTGTTTGTTTGTAATTGAATTTGAGGTCTTTTCTTAACGTCAGCTGTGCTTTTCTCTTTTTCGAATGTCAGTACTGAGAGTCTATTTGATAAGTTTAATCTATGTGTTTAATGGCTATGTTTATGCTCTTTAAATGCAGTCATTATATTACATGATTGGTGTAGATTGAATTTGTTCTGACTGCCATTTCGTTGATTCTTAATTTAGTTGAATCTGGATTTGGGATCTCACTGAGTTTGTGACTGTGTGTTGTAATCAATTTAGAGTATTTTCAGACTGCCATTGCTAGCTTTTCAATTTAGTTTGTGCTGGATTGATAGTTCTAGCTGATATGTTTGAGACTGTGTGTTTTGTAATTGGCTGTGTCTGGGAATTTGTAAAGACGTCATATTACATGGATTAGTGCGGTCTAATTTTAGCCTAATCATTCTGTGCACTTTCATTTGTTTTGCAGGATTGAGTTCTAGCTGACAAATTTGTGTCTCAGTGTTTGTCATTGGTTGTATATCAATTTTAGAACAGCCATCGTATATATTTATGAGTGTAGGTTTAATGAGCCTTATCTGCTATTTCACTTTGATTTTCATTTAATTGAATTTGGTTTGAGGGATCAAGTTGGTGACATTGTGACTGTGTATGTAATTGAATTTGAGGTCTCATCTTAAAGGTTATTGTTGGTGATTTCTTCAATGTCTAGAACTGTTTCTGGATAAATTTTAACTGTGTGTTTAATTGGCTGTCCAATTTTAAGTGCTGTCCTATTACAGTGGTTTGTGTAGCCTGATTGAGCACTTAACTGCCATTCAGTTTGATTCATCATTTAATCATTGGATAGGATCATAGCTGGTGGTTTGTGTGTGTTTGTCATTGTATTTTAGGTCTTTTTAACTGCCATTTCCATGCTTTCCATTTTCTTGGAGTATTGAGGTTTATAGTTGATAAGTTTGCATATGTTGTAATTGGCTGTGTCTGAACTTTATGCAGGCATCATGTGCAGAGATGTGTAATTTACGTTTGAGCCCTTAGCTGTATTACAGTTGATTCTTTATTTGGTTTGCAGGATTGATGGATACTAGAGGTGTGTTTGTGACTGTGTGTTTGTATTTGTTTGCAAACCCGGCAGTGATCATATCATATTCATTAGTGTAGTTTAAATAGTTCTAACTACCATTTCAGTTTGATCTTCATTTAGGTGGATTTGGATCGGACTGAGTTTACTTTGTCACTGTTTGTAATTCAATCGGAGGTATTTTCAACGGCCATTTCTCTGTGCTTTTCTCTTTTAGAATGTCAATACCGAGGGAATTCCATCTGATAAGTTTCCATCTGTGTTTCATGGCTGTGTTTAAACTTAAGTGCTGCCATCATATTACTTGGTTGGTGTAGTTTGAATTGATTTTATTGCCCTTTGGTTGATTCCTTAATTTGGCTGATTTGGATTTAGATCAAGCTGAGTTTTGTGACTGTGTTTGCAACTGAATTTGAGTATTTCAGAACTGTCATGTAAGCTTTTCAATTTAGTTTGGGATTGATGATCAGCTGATATGTTTGTGACTGTGTGTTTGTAGTGGCTGTGTCTGAAGTTTAGTGAAGTTATATTATAGATTATAGTTTTGGTTGGCCTTAAGAGCCATTTCAGTTTGATTATTTATTTGTTGGGTAAGATTGAGGATCTAGCAGTTGAGTGTTGACTTTATGTTTTAATTGAATTTGACGGATTTTCTTAACTGCTTCTGTGTTTTTCCACGTTTGAAGGACTGTGTGATTCCAGTTGATAAGTTTGTGATTATGTATTTGTTATTGGCTTGTCTGAACTTTTATGAATGTAACAAATGATGTGTAGTATTTAATATAACTTAACTTTTTCATTTTGGTCTTTATTAGTTGGAGCAGGTTTAGGATCCTAGCTGCTGAGTTGTGTCTGTGTGTTTGTCTGAATTTGGGTCTTTTCGTAACTTCTTTGATTTATGTGTTCTTTTTTCATTGGTTTGGGCAGGACGAAGTTCTATCTGATAAGTTTCTGAATGTGTTTCAATTGCTGTTTTGAGCTTTGAGTGCAGACAATACAGCATTATATTTTGCTGGGTTCTTAATGCCATTTAATTTGATTGTTCATTTAGTTATAGCAGGTTGAGACCCTGTTTTCAGTTTTTCTGAGTGTTTGTAATTGGTTGGTGTTTTCTTAACTGCATTTTGGCTGCATTTTCTTAGCTTGTGCTGGATTAGTAAATTAGCTGAAAAGTTTCCAACTGTCTGTTTGTAATTGGCTGTGCCTGAACTTATGCAAGCATCATACAGGATTAGTGTAAATTGAATGTGAGCTCATTCATATTTCGCTGATTTTTCATTTACTGGGGCATGATTTAAGGATTTTATCTGGTGGTTTGTGACTGTGTGATTGTAATTTAATTTGGTGTTTTCTTAACTGCCATTTTGTATGCTTTTATTTAGTTTGGGCGGGACTATAAATCTAGCTGATATTTTGTTTTATTGTTTGTAATTGGCTGTTTTGACTGAAGGTGTTGTCATAATAAAGGGATGAGTGTGGTTGTATGAAATCTAACTGATATTTCAGTTTGATTCTTCATTTCATTGTGGGAGGATTGAGGTTTATATTGTGAATTTGAGACTGTGTATTTGCAATTGAATTTGAGGCATTTTCTTACTTGCCATTTCTGTGTGCTTTTCCATTTTGTTTGAGCAGGATTAATATATTCTAGCTGATAAATTTTTGCCTCGGTGTTTGTAATTGGCTGTGTTTAAACTTTAAGTGCAGGCATCATATGAAATTAATGAATGAAGTTTGTATGTAAAATCTTTACTGATATTTCAATTTGATTCTTCATTTAGTTGGGGAAGGATTGAGGGATCCTATCTTGTGACTTTGTGGCTGTGTGTTTGAAATGGAATTTGAGGTATTTTTCTCTGCCTATGAAATTTTCCATTTAGTTTCTGGGGGTCTGAGATCTTCTGCAAGTTTACTGTGTGTTTGTTATTATTGTGTGAACTTTATGCAGGCATCATATTACAGGATTAGTATAGTTTAAATGTCGGCTCTTAACTACCATTTCAGTTTGATTCTTCATTTGTTGTATCGTAGTGAAGGATCCAAGCAGGACTTTGTGACTTTGTGTTTGTAATTGAATTTGACTTTTCTAATTCGTTTCTTGTGCTTTCTGTTTTGTTTTTATTATGGAGGAATCTATGTGATGTTTAACTGTGTTTCTTGTGTGTAGTAAACTCTCTGTTCAGTCATTATATTACAGAGATTAATGTAGTTTGAATGTGAGTTCTTGCTGCGTTTCAGTTTGATCTTCATTTAGTTATCTGGTTAGGTAATTCTGTAATTTCGCCTGTGTTTGTAACTGAATATGAGGTATTTTCTTAACGGCATTTCTGTGTGCTTTTCTCAGAGGACAGGACTGAGGGAATCTAGTCGATAAGTTTAAACTGTGTATTTCTAATTGGTTGTCTTTTTAAGTTTAAGGCAAAATACTACACTACATGGATTAGTGCGGTTTGAATGTGAAATCTGCTATTTCGGTTTGATTTATTTAGTTTTATCTGGATTTAGGATCCAAGCTGTTGGTTGTGACTGTGTGTTTGTAAGAATTTGAGGTATTTACAACTGCAATTTTGCATGATTCAGATTGTGAGTAGTGATTTATTCTAGCTGATAAGTTTGTGATTGTGTTTTGTCTTTTGTCTGAATTTGGTAGTATCAATTATTTTGCATTGATTACTGCAGTTTGAATTTTAGCTCTAACTGCCATTTCTATGCACCTTCCATTTAGTTTGGAAGGTTGAAGTTCTATTGACAAAGTTGTTCTCAGTGTTTGTAATTGGCTGTATATGAACTTTAGAAGCGTTCTGTGTTTCATTGATGGTGTAGTTTTAACATGGGTTTGAATCGCCATTTCACTTGATTCTTCATTTGTGAATTTGGATTGGGGACCCACTGACATTGTGACTGTGGTTGCATTGAATTTGAGGTCTTCTTAAAGGCTATGTGTGATTTTCTATTTCGAATGTCTAGGACTGAAGGCTTCTAGATGATACATTTAACTGTGTGTTTCTAATTGGTATTGTCCTAATCTGCGACGGTACATCATATTACAGGATTGTGTAGCCTGATTTGTGAGCACTTAACTGCTATTTCAGTTTGATTCATCATTTAATTCAGTTGGATGGGGATCATAGCTGGTGAGTTTGTCTGTGTGTTTGTCATTTGTCTTTTTTCTTTCTCTGCCATTTCCATGTGCTTTCCATTTTTCGAGCAGGGGTTTATAGTTGATAAGTTTGGATAGAGTGTTTGTAATTGGCTGTGTCTGAACTTTACAGGCATCATAATACAGATTTTTGTAATTTAAATGTATCTTAACTTATTACAGTTTGATTCTTTATTTGTTGTGCAGATTGAGGATACTAGAGGTGGTTTGTGACTGTGTGTTTGTAATTTTGTTTGCAAACATTATGTGCATCATATCATATTCATTAGTGTAGTTTAAATGTGAGCCTAACTACTATTTCAGTTTGATTCTTCATTTAGATGATTTGGACTGGTGGATCTGGCTGGTTACTTTGTCACTGTTTGTTTGTAATTGAATTTGGTATTTTCCATGGCCATTTCTCTGTTTTTCTTTTGTGTCAGTACTGAGGAATCTAGCTGATGTTTAATCTGTGTTTCTAATTGCTGTGTTTAAACTTTAAGTGCAGCCATCGTATTACTGGTTTGTGTAGTTTGAATTTGAGCTCTAATCGTTTTCTGTTTGATTCCATTTAGCTGAATCTGATTGTGGATCAAGCTGGTAAGTTGTGACTGTGTGTTTGTAATGAATTTAGGTATTTTGAACTGCCATTTATGCAAGCTTTTCAATTTGGTTTTTGGATTGATGATTCTAGCTGATATGTTTGTGACTGTGTTTTAGTTGGCTGTGTCTGAGTTTAGTTGAAGGCGTTATATTACATAGATTATGTAGTTAGGTTTATCTTTCATGCCATTCAGTTTGATTATTTATTTAGTTGGGTAAATTGAGGATCTAGCAGTTGGTGTGTGACTTGTGTTTTAATTGAATTTGACGGATTTTCTTAACTGCCATTTCTGTGCTTTTCATTTAGTTGGGAAGGACTGTGATTCCAGCTGATGTTTTGATTGTGGTTTTTTGTTGGCTTAGTGAACTAAGGAATGTAACAATGACAGGAGTAGTAGAGTTTAATATGACTTCTTAACTTCTATTTCATTTTGAGTCTTCATTTAGTTGGAGCAGGATGAAGGATCCTAGCTGCTGAGTTTGTGTCTGTGTGTTTGTCATTGAATTTGGGTCTTTCTTGCTTCCATGTATGTGTGTTCTTTTTCATTTAGTTTGGGCAGGATTTGAATTCACCTGATGTTTCTGAATGTGTGTTTCTAATTTGTCGTTTTTTGTTTTAGTGCAGACATCATATATTGCATTAGTGTAGTTTGAATATAGTTCTTAACTGCCATTTCAATTTGATTTTTCATTTAGTTATAGCAGGTTGAGGATCCTGTTGGCGAGTTTATTACTGAGTGTTTGTAATTGAATGGTGGTTTTCCTTAGCTGCATTTCTGTTGCATTTTCTTTAGCTTGTGCTGGATTGAGCAAATCTAGTTGAAAGTTTCAACTGTCTGTTTGTAATTGGCTGTGCCTGAACTTTATGTGCAAGCATCATATTACAGGATTAGTGTAGTTTGAATGTATTTCTTTCGCCATTTCGTTGATTTTCATTGCAGGGTATGATTTAAGGATTTTATCTGGTGAGTTTGTGACTGTGTGATTGTAATTTAATTTGTGGTGTTTTCTTAACTGCCATTTTTGTATGCTTTTATATTTAGTTTGGGCAGGACTGAGTAAATCTAGCTGATAAATTTGTGTTTTATTGTTTGTAATTGGCTGTGTCTAGACTGTAAGTGCAGGCATCATAATAAAGGGATGAGTGTAGTTTGTATGTGAAATCTTAACTGATATTTCAGTTTGATTCTTCATTTCATTGTGGGAGGATTGAGGATTATATTGTGAATTTGAGACTGTGTATTTGCAATTGAATTTGAGGCATTTTCATTTGCTATTTTCTTGTTCTTTTCCATTTTGTTTGAGCTGTGATTAATATATTTTAGTTGATAAATTTTTGCCTCGGTGTTTGTAATTGGCTGTGTTTAAACTTTTAAGTGCAGGCATCATATGAATGGAATGAATGAAGTTTGTATTTAAAATCTTACTGATGTTCAGTTTGATTCTTCATTTAGTTGGGAAGTTGAGGATCCTCTTGTGACTTTGTGACTGTGTTTGAAATGGAATTTGAGGTATTTTTTAACTGCCATTTCTTAAATTTTTCATCTGGTTTCTGTCTGAGAGACTCAGGCTGACAAGTTTGCGACCGTGTGTTTGTTATTAGCTCAGAACTTTTGGTGCACTATTACAAATTAGTATAGTTAAATGTGGCTCTAACTACTATTTCAGTTTGATTTTCATTTTGTATCCAGTGAAGGATCCAAGCTGGTGACTTTTAGACTTTGTGTTAGGTGAATTTGACGACTTTCCTAACTGTCATTTCTGTGTGCTTTTATGTTTTGTTTTGTATTATGGAGGAATCTATGATAGGTTTAAACTGTGTTTTTTATTGGGTGTAGCAAACTCTAAGTTCAGTCATTATATTACAGGGATTAATGTAGTTTTAATGTGAGTTCTTAACTGCTATTTCAGTTTGATTCTTCATTTAGTTGTATCTGATTGGGTGATCCACCTCGAATTTCTGACTCTGTGTTTGTAACTGAATATGATTATTTTCTTAATGGCCATTTGTGTGCTTTTCTTTTGAAGACAGGACTGGGGAATTGGCTGATAGTTTGACTGTGTACTTCTAATTGGTTGTCTTTAAGTTTAAGTGCAGTCATCATACTACATGGATCTTGGTTGAATGAAATCTTAACTGCCATTTCAGTTTGATTTTTCATTTGTTTATCTGGTTAGGACCAAGCTGTTGAATTTGTGACTGTGTGTTTGTAAGTGAATTTGAGGTATTTTAACTGCAATTCTATGCTTTTCAATTCAGATTGTGCAGGATAGTTATTCTAGCTGATGTTTGTGATTGTGCTTGTAATTTTGTGTCTGAAATTTAGTGATAATTATTTTGCATTGGTGCAGTTTGAATTTTAGCTCTTAACTGCCATTTCTATCACTTCCATTTAGTTTGACAGGATTGATTTTAGCTGACAAAGTTGTGTCTCAGTGTTGTAATTGGCTGTATATGAACTTTAGAAGCTTCACCGTATTATTGATGATGTAGTTTTAACAGGCTCTTAACTGCCATTTCACTTTGATTCTTCATTTAATTGAATTTGGATGAGGATCCAAGCGGGACATTGTGACTGTGTGGTTGTAATTGGATTTGGGGTCCTTCAAAGGCTATTGTGTGTGATTTTCTATTTCGAATGTTGGGACTATTCTAGATGATACATTTAACTGTGTTTCTAATTGGCTGTGTCTAATCTGTTAGTAGTATCATATTATAGTTTTGTGTAGCCTGATTGTGAGCACTTAACTGCCATTCAGTTTGATTCATCATTAATTCAGTCTGATAGAGGATTGTAGCTGGGATTTGTGTGTGTTTGTCATTGTATTTTAGGTCTTTTCTTAACTGCCATTTCCATGTGCTTTCCCATTTTTCTTGAGCAGGATTGAGGGTTTTAGTTGATGTTTGTGACAGAGTGTTTGTAATTGGCTGTGTCTGAACTTTTATGCAGGCATCATAATACGAGATGTGTGTAATTTAGAGTAGACCCTTAACTGCTATTACAGTTTGATTTATTTAGTTGTTGCAGGATTGAGGATACTAGAGGTGTGTTTGTGACTGTGTTTTAATTTTCGTTTGCAAACATTAAGTGCAGTCACATATCATATCATTGTATTTAAATTACTTTCACCTTTCTGTTTGATTCTTCATTTAGATGGATGTGACTGGTGGATCTGAGTTGTTTGTCACTGTTTGTTTGTAATTGAATTTGGTATTTCTTAATATTTCTCTGTGCTTTTCTTTAGAATGTCGGTGCTGAGGAATCTAGTTGATAAGTTTAATCAGTGTTTCATTATTGTGTTTAAACTTTAAGTGCTGCCATCATATTACTGGTTTGGTGTGGTTTAATGAGCTTTCACTGTCCTTGTTGATTCAATTTAGCTGAATCTGGATTTAGGACCAAGCTGGTAAGGTGTGACTGTGTTGCAGCTGAATTTGAAGTGTTTTCAACTGCCATTTATGCAAGTTTTTCAATTAGTTTGTGGGATTGATGATTCTAGCTGATATGTGTGACTGTGTGTTTATGATTGGCTGTGTCTGAAGTTTAGTGAAGGCGTTATACATAATTAGTGTGGTTAAGTTTGAGCTCTTAAGGTGCCATTTCAGTTGATTATTTATTTGGTTGGGTAAGATTGAGGATCTAGCAGTTGGTGTGTGACTTTGTTTTAATTGAATTTGTGGTTTTCTTATTCCCATTTCTGTGTGCTTTTTCATTTAGTTTGGGGTTGACGTGTGATTCCAGCTGGTAGTTTTGATTATATTTGTTATTGGCTTTGTCTGAACTTCGAATGTAACAAATGACAGGGAGTAGTAGATTTGAATATGACTTTAACTTCATTTCATTTGAGTCTCATTTTGTTGTTGCAGATTGAATGATCCCACAAGAGTTTGTTCTGTGTGTCATTGAATTTGGGGTGTTTTCGAACTGCCATGTGTCTTTTCATTAGTTTGGGCAGACTGGGAATTCTATCTGATAAGTTTCTGAATGGTGTTTTCAATTTGCGTTTGAGCTTTGAGTGCAGACATCATATTACAGGCATTAGTGTAGTTTGAATATGAGTTCTTAACTATTTCGTTTGATTATTATTATGGCAGGATTAAAGGATCCCTTTTGCAGTTTATTACTGAGTGTTTGTAATTAATTCTGGTGATTTTTCTTAACCACATTTCAATGTACTTTTCTTGCTTGTGCTGGATTGAGCAAATCTAGCTGAAAAGTCAACTGTCTGTTTGTACTGGCTTGCTGAACTTTATGTAAGCGTCATATTAAGGGATTAGTGTAGTTTGAATGTGATCCACCCATTTCGGGTTGGTTTTCATTTCCTGGGCATGATTTAAGTTTTATCTGGTGAGTTTGTGACTGTGTGTTGTAATTTAATTGTGGTGTTTCTTAACTGCCATTTTGTGTGCTTATATCTAGTTTGGGCAGGACTGGTAATTTAGCTGATAAATTTGTGTTTTATTGTTTGTAATTGGTGTGTCTAGACTGTGTACAGGCATCATAATAAAGGATGAGGTAGTTGGTATGAAATCTAACTGATATTTCAGTTTGATTCTTCATTTCATTTTGGGAGGATTGAGGATTATGTATTTGAATTTGACTGTATTGTAATTGAATTGAGGTTTTTTATTTGCCATTTCTGTGTTTTCCATTTTGTTTGAGCAGGATTGATATATTCTAGCGATATGTTTTTCCCGTGTTTGTAATTGGCTGTTTTAACTTATGCAGCATCTATAGAAAGGAATGAATGAAGTTTGTATGTAAAATCTTTACTGATATTTCCATTTGATTTTCATTTATTGGGGAGGATTGAGATCCTACTGTGACTTTGTGACTGTGTGTTTGAATGAATTTGGGAATTTTTCTTAACTGCCATTTCATGAAATTCCTCCATTGGTTTCACGGGTCTGGAGATTCTGTGTAAGTTTGTGACTGTGTGTTTGTAGTAGCTCTGTGGACTTTAAGTGCAGGCATCATATTACAGGAATTAGTATTAAATGGCTTTAACTTTCAGTTTGATTTTCATTTAGTTGATCCGTATGGTTGATCCAAGCTGGTGACTTCTAGACTTCTTTGTGTGTAAGTGAATTTGTGTCTTTTCTAACTGTCTTCTGTGCTTTTCTGTTTTTTTTTTTATTATGGAGGAATCTATGATAAGTTTAAACGTGTTTCGTTGGGTGTAGCTAATCTCTAAGTTCAGTCATTATATTACAGGATTAATGTTTGAATGAGTTCTTAATCTGCATTTCAGTTTGATTCTTCAGTTTATTGTATCTGATTTCGAGGATCCAACCTTGCGAATTTCTTAATTCCTGTGTTTGTAACTGAATATGAGTGTATTTTCAACGCTATTTCTGTGTGCTTTTTTTAGAAAGACAGACTGAGGTATTTGATATGTTTAAACTGTATTTCTAATTGGTCGTCTTTTAAGTTTAAAGTACATATACTACATGGATTAGTGCAGTTTGAATGAAATCTAATACTATTTCAGTTTGATTTTCATTTGGTTGATCTGGTTTTAGGATCAAGTTGTTGAATTTGTGACTGTGTGTTTGTAAGTGAATTTGGTATTTTCATAATTGCATTTTTGCTTTTCAATTCAGTTGTGCAGGATGATTTATTCTAGCTGATAAGTTTGTGATTGTGTGTTGTATTTTGTGTCTGAAATTTGGTAGGCATCATTTTGTATGGATTACTGCAGTTTAATTTTAGCTCTTAACTGCCATTTCTGTACTTTCCATTTAGTTTGACAGATTGCAGGCTTCTGGACAAGTTGTCTCAGTGTTTGTAATTGGCTGTATAGTTTTTAGGCATTCACCATATTTCATTGATGAGCGTGGTTTTAACATGAACTTTATTGTATTTCACTTGATTCTTCCGATTTGGTTTGGTTCAGGGACCAAGCTATGACTTGTGACTGTGTGTTTGTAATTGGGTGGGGTCTTTCCTAAAGGCTACTGTGTGATTTTCTATTTAGAATGTCTAGACTGAAGGATTCTAGTGATAATTTTAATGTGTGTTTCTAATTGGCTGTGTAATCTTTAGTAGTCGTCCTATTTCCGGGATTAGTAGCCTGAATGTGAGCTTTCATTGCCATTTCAGTTTGATCTTCATTAATTCAATCTGATTGAGGAACTTGTTGTTGAGTTTGTTATGTGTTTGTGGTTGAATTTTTAGGTCTTTCTTAACTGCCATTTCATGTGCTTTCTCATTTTCGATGAGGATTGAGGTTTTCCAGTTGATAAGTTTGTGACAGAGTGTTTGTAATGGCGTATCTGAACTTTAAGTATACATCATATTATGGGGATTAAGTAAATTTAAATGAGCACTTAACTGCTATTTCAGTTTGATTCTTATTTAGTTGCAGGATTGAGGTACAGAGGGTGTGTTTGTGATGTGTTTGTACGTGTCGAACATTAAGCAGGCATCAACAAATTGATTAGTGTAGTTTATATGTGAGCCTGCTACCATTTTCAGTTTGAGTCTTCAGTTAGATAGTCGGTTGTTGGATCCGATCCGGTTCTTTAAACTGTTTGTTTGTGATTGAATTTGGTCTTTTTTAACATCCATTTTATGTGCTTTTCTTCGAATGTCGGTACTGAGGGATCTGTGATGTTTAATCTATGTTTTAATTTAGCTATGTTTTAAATGCAGTCATCATATTACATGGATTGGTGTAGTTTGAATTTGTACCTTAACTGCCATTTCAGTTTGATTTCATTTAGTTGAATTGGATTTAGATCCAAGCTGGTGAGTTTGTGACTGTGTTTTTAACTCAATTTGAAGTATTTTGAACTGCCATTTGTAGGTTTTCAATTTAGTTTGTCTGATTGATGGATTCTAGCTGATATGTTTAAGACTTTTGTTTGTAATTGGCTGTGTCTGAAATTTATTGGGGACATCATATTACGTATTAGTGCAGTCTGAATTTTAGCTCTTAACTCATTTCTGTGCACTTTTCCATTTGTTTTTGCGGGATGAGGTTCTAGCTGACAAATTTGTGTTCAGTGTTTGTCATTGGTTGTATATCACTTTGGAACATCATCGTATTGTTATAGTGTAGGTTTATGGCTCTTAACTGCTATTCCGCTGATTCTTCATTTAATTGAATTTGGATTGAGGGTCCTGTTGTGACATTGTGACTGTGTGGTTGTAATTGGTTTGAGTCTCATCTTAAAGGCTATTGTTGTGTTTTCTTTCAATGTCTAGGACTGAAGGTTTTAGATGATACATTTTAACTGTGTGTTTCTAATTGGCTGTTCAATCTTTTGGTCGTCATCATATTAAGGGATTTTGTAGCCTGATTGTGAGCACTTAACTGCCATTTCAGTTTGATTCATCATTTGATTCAGTCTGATAGAGGATGTAGCTGGTGAGATTGTGGCTGTGTGTTTGTGGTTGTATTTTGGGTCTTTCTTAACTTCTTTTCCATCTGCTTTCCCATTTTTCTTGAGCAGTATTGAGGGTTTATAGTTGATAAGTTTGTGACAGGTGTTTGTACTGTGTCTGAACTTTTATGCAGGCATCATAATAAGGTTGTGTGTAATTAAATGTGAGCCCTTAACTGCTATTACAGTTTGATTCTTATTTAGTTGTTGGATTGATGGATACTGGGTGTGTTTGTGACTGTGTTTTGTAATTTTGTTTGCAAACATTATGCAGTCATCATATTATGTTCATTAGTGTAGTTTCAAATGTGAGTTCAACTCACCATTTCAGTTTGATTCTTCATTTAGATGGATCTGGACTGGTGATCTGAGCTAGTTACTTTGTCAGTGTTTGTTGTAATTTAGTTTGAGGTATTTTCAATCATTTTTCTCTCTTTTTTCTTTAGAATGTCAATACTGAGGGAATCTAGCTGATAAGTTTTATCTGTGTGTTTCTAAATGGCTGTGTTTTAACTTTTTGTTCAGCCATCATATTACTTGGTTTGGTAGTTTGAATTGAGCTCTTAACTGTCTTTTCAGTTTGATTCTTAATTTGGCTAGTCTGATTTAGGGATCCAAGCTGGTAAGTTTGTGTTGTGTGTTTTAACTGAATTTGAAGTATTTTCAGAGCTGCCATTTATGCAAGCTTTTCAATTTTAGTTTGTGTGGGATTGATGGATCAGCTGATATGTTTGTGACTGTGTTTGTAATTGCTGTGTCTGAAGTTTAGTGAAGGTTGCCATAGATTAGGTAGTTTGGTTTTGCCTATGCCATTTCAGTTTGATTATTATTTAGTTGGTAAGATTGAGGATCTAGCAGTTGAGTGTGACTTATGTTTAATTGAATTTATGGATTTTCTTAACTGCTATTTCTGTGTGTTTTTCCATTTAGTTTGGGAAGGACTTTGTGATTCAGCTGATAAGTTTGTGATGTATTTGTTATTGGCTTTGTCTGAACTTTAAGGATGTAACAAATGACAGGGAGTAGGTTTGAATCTGACTTAACCATTTCATTTTGAGTCTTCATTAGTTGGAGCAGGATTGATGATCCTAGCTGCTGAGTTTTCTGTGTCTGTGTGTTTGTCATTGAATCTTGGGCTCTTTCAACTGCCATTTATGTAATTTCTTTTTTCTTTAGTTTTGGTAGGACTGAGGGATTTATCTGATAAGTTCTGAATGTGTGTTTCAATTTGCTGTTTTGAGCTTTGAGTGCAGACATCATATTATTGTATTAGTGTGGTTTTAATATGAGTTCTTAACTGCCATTTCAATTTGATTGTTCATTAGTTATTGATTGAGGATCTGTTCAAGTTTATTACTAGTGTTTGTATTGAATTTGTTGATTTTTCTAACTGACATTTCTGGCTGCATTTTCTTTAAGCTTGTGCTGGATTGAGCAAATCTAGCTGAAAAGTTTCAACTGTCTGTTTGTAATTGTGTGCCTGAACTTTATGTGTACATCATATTACAGGATAGTGTGGTTTGAATGTGAGCTCTTTCGCCATTTTCGGTTGATTTTTCATTTACTTGGGGCATGATTTAAGGATTTTATCTGTGGTTGTGACTGTGTGATTGTAATTTAATTTGTGGTGTTTCTTAACTGCCATTTTGTATGCTTTATATTTAGTTTGGGCAGGACTGAGTAATCTAGCTGATAAATTTGTGTTTTATTGTTTGTATTGGCTGTGTCTAGACTGTAAGTGAGCATCATAATAGTGGGATGAGGTGGTTGGTATGTGAAATCTTAACTGATATTTCAGTTTGATTCTTCATTTCATTGGGAGGATTGAGGATTATATATTGTGAATTTGGACTGTGTATTGCAATTGAATTTGAGGTATTTTCTTTCGCTATTTCTGTGTGCTTTTCCATTTTGTTTTGGCATGTTAATATATTCTAGTTGATAAATTTTTGCCTCTGTGTTTGTATTGGCTGTGTTTAAACTTTAAGTTATAGTTATATGAAAGGAATGAATGGATTTGTATGTAAAATCTTTACTGATATTTCAATTTGATTCTTCATTTAGTTGGGGAAGGATTGAGGATCCTCTTGTGACTTTTGACTGTGTTGAAATGAATTTGAGGTATTTTCTTAACTGTTCATGAAATTTCCATTTAGTTTCTGCAGGTCTGAAGTTTCTGGCTGGACAAGTTTGTGACTGTGTGTTTGTTATTAGCTTTGTGAACTTTGGCAGGCATCATATTACAGAATTAGTATAGTTAAATGTCGGCTCAACTACCATTTCAGTTTGATTCTTCATTTAGTTGTATCCGTGGTAGGATCCAAGTTGGTGACTTTGTGACTTTGTGTTTGTAAGTGAATTTGACGATTTTTCCTAACTGTCACTGTGTGTTTTTCTGTTTGTTTTGTATTATGGAGAATCTATGATAAGTTTCGCTGTTTGTTTTTATTGGGTGTAGCTAACTCTAAGTTCAGTCATTATATTACAGGATTAGTGTAGTTTGAATGTGGTTCTAACTGCCATTTCGGTTTGATTCTTCATTTGTATCTGGATTGTGTCAACCTTTCAATTTCGACCTGTGTTTGTAACTGAATATGAGGTATTTTCTATGGCCATTTCTGAATTTTTCTTTTAGAAAGACACTGAGAATCTGGTTGATAAGTTTAAACTGTGTATTTAATTGGTCGTCTTTTAAGTTTAGGTGCATCATCATACTACATGGATTAGTGCGGTTTGAATGTGAAATCTAACTGCCATTCAGTTTGATTTTCATTTAGTTTATCTGGATTTAGGATCCAAGCTGTCTCTAGGACTGTGTGTTTGTATGAATTTGAGGTATTTACAACTGCAATTTATGCAAGCTTTTCAATCTAGATCAGAGGACAGATTTATTCTAGCTGATAAGTTTGTGATGTGTTTTGTAATTTTGTTCGAAATTTGGTGAAGGCATCATTTGGCATTGATTACGCAGTTTGAATTTTTGCTTTAACTGCTATTTCTATGCACTTTTCCATTTAGTTTGGACAGGTTTAAGGATTCTAGCTGAAAAGTTGTGTTCAGTGTTTGTAATTATTGTATATGAACTTGTATATCACCATATTTCATTGATGAGTGTGTTTTAACATGAGCTCTAACTGCCATTTCCTTGATTCTTCTTTAATTTAGTTTGGATTCAGAGATCCGTTGGTGACTTTTGACTGTGTGTTTGTAATTGAATTTGAGGTCTTTTCTTAAAGGCTATTTCTGTGTGATTTTCTATTTAGAATGTCTAGGACTGAAGGATTCTCACTGATAAATTTTAACTGTGTGTTTCTAATTAGCTGTGTGTAATCTTTTAGTGCAGTCATCATATTTCAAGGATTAGTGTAGCCTGAATGTGAGCTCTTAATTGCCATTTCAGTTTGATTCTTCATTTAATTAAAGCAGGATTGAGGAATCCTAGCTGGTGAGTTTGTGGCTGTGTGTTTGTCATTGAATTTTTAGGTCTTTTCTTAACTGCCATTTCCATGCTTTCTCATTTTTTTGAGCAGGATTGAGGTTTTTCAGTTGATAAGTTTGTGTCAAGTGTTTGTAGTGGCTTATCTGAACTTTAGGTAGACATCATATTGCAGGGATAAGGAAATTTAAATGTGAGCACTTAACTGCTATTTCAGTTTGATTCTTCATTTAGTTGTGGCAGGATTGGGATGCTAGAGTTGTGTTTGTGATGTGTGTTTGTACTTTTCGTGTGGAACATTAAGTGTATGCATCATATCAATTGATTAGTGTGGTTACATGTGAGCCTTAATACCATTTCAGTTTGAGTTCAGTTAGATGGATGGGATTGTTGATCCGATTGGGTTACTTTTAACTGTTTGTTTGTAGTTGTTGGTCTTTTTAACGTCCATTTCTGTGTGCTTTTTCTAATGTCGGTACTGAGGAATCTATTGATAAGTTTAATCTATGTGTTTCTAATGGTTATGTTTTAACTTAAGTGCAGTCATCATATTATATGGATTGGTATTGAATTTGTACCTTAATGCCATTTCAGTTTGATTCTTAATTTAGTTGAACTGGTTAGGGATCCAAGCTGTGATTTTGACTGTGTTTGTACCTGTTTGAAGTATTTTCAGAACTCCATTTATGCAAGCTTTTCAATTTATTTTGCTGGTTGATGGTTCTATGATATGTTTGGCTGTGTGTTTGTAATTGGCTGTGTCTGAATAGTGAAGACATCATATTACATGGATAGTGGTTTGAATTTGGCTCTTAAGTGCCATTTTGTTTGATTATTTATTTAGTTAATGCAGGATTGAGGAATCCTAGCAGGTGAGTGTGACTGTGCTTTAATTGAATTTGAGGTATTTTTAACTGCCATTTCTGTATTTTTTCCATTTAGTTTGCGAAGACTGAGGATTCTATTGATAAGTCTATGATTATGTTTGTTAGCTTTGTCTGAAATGTAAGGAGTGACTAGACAGTAGTAGAGTTGAATATGAGTTTTGCTCCCATTTCATTTTGAGTCTTTATTTAGTTGGAGCAGGTTTGAAGGATCCTAGTTGGGTTTGTGTCTGTGGTTTGTCATTGAATTTGGGTCTTTCCGTAATTCGTTTATCTGTTCTTTTCATTATTTTGGCGGGACTGAGGAATGCTAACTGATAAGTTCAGAATGTGTTTGTGGGTTGCTGTTTCTGAGCTTTGGGTGCAGGCATCATATTACAGGATAGCATGGTTTAAATGTCGCCTAACTATCATTTCAGTTTGATTCTTCATTGGTGTATCTGTATTGAAGGATCTGAGCTTATGACTTGTGATAGGGTTTGAAATGAATTATGACTTTTCCTAACTGTCATTCTAGTGTTTTCCATTAATTTGTGCATTACAGAGGATGGATTCTAGGTCATGTTTAAACTGTGTTTAAATTGGTTATCTAAACTCAAGTTCAGTCGTTATATTACAGTTATTAATGATTGAGTGAGCTCTTAACTGCCATTTCGTTTGATTCTTCATTTGTTGTACTGGATTGAGTGATCCAAGCTGGTGAATTTCTGACTGTGTGTTTGTAGTGATTTTGTACTTTCTTATGGCCATTTCTGTGCTTTCTATTTGGGATGTCAGGACTGAGATCTGGCTGATGATTTAAACTGTTTATTTCAATTGGCTGTCTCTAACTTTAAGTACAGTCATCATATTTAATTGATTAGTGGTTTGATGTGAACCTAACTGCCTTTTCCGTTTGATTTTTCGTTTAGTTGGATCTGATGGGATCCAGCTGTTGAATTGGTGACTGTGTGTTTGTAACTTAATTTGGGGTATTTTCTAACTGCATTTATGCAAGCTTTCAATTTAGACTGCAGGATTGATTTATTCTAGCAGATAAGTTTGAGACTGTGTGTTTTGTGTTAAAATTTATGAATGCATCATATTGGTGGATTAGTGCAGTCTGAATTTTAGCTCTAACTGCCATTTCTGTCCATTTTTCCATTTAGTTTGGGCAGGATTGAGGATTCTAGCTAACAAATTGTGTCTCAGTGTTTGTCATTGGCCGTATATCAATTTTAGGAGCCATCATGTTACATTTATGAGTGTAGGTTAATGGTTTTAACTGCCATTTCACTTTGATTCTTCATTTAATTGAATTGGATTGAGGATCCAAGCTGGTGAGATTGTGTGTGTTGTGGTGAATTTGAGGTCTCTTCTTAAAGGCTTTGCTGTGTGATTTTCTATTTCTACTATCTAGACTGAAGGCTTTGATGATAAATTTAACTGTGTGTTTCTAATTGGCTGTGTTAATCTTTTTCAGTCATCATATTACAGGATTTGTGTAGCCTGATTGAGCATAACTGTATTTCAGTTTGATTCATCGTTTAATTCAGTCGATAGTGACTATCTGGGTGAGTTGTGGCTGTGTGTTTGTCGTTGTATTTTTGGGTCTTTCTTAACTGCCATTTTCATGTGCTTCATTTTTTGAGCAGGTTGAGAGTTTATAGTTGATAGTTTGACAGAGTGTTTGTAATTGGCTGTGTCTGAACTTTAAGTTGTGACATCATAATACTGAGATGTGTGTAATTTAAATGTGGTCTAACTGCTATTACAGTTTGATTTTTATTATTTTTGCAGGATTGAGGCTACTAGAGGGTGGTTTGTGACTGTGTGTTTGTAATTTTCGTTTGCAAACATTATGTGTCATCATATTTGTTCATTAGTGTAGTTAATGTGAGTCTTAACTACCATTTCAGTTTGATTTTTCATTTAGATGGACTGGACTGGTGGATCTGGGCTGTTATTTGTCACTGTTGTTTGTAATTGAATTTGAGTATTTTCAGCGGCCATTTCTCACTTTCTCTTTAGAATGTCAGTACTGAGGAATCTAGCTGATAAGTTTAATCTGTGTGTTTCAATGGCTTAAACTTTAAGTGCCATCATACTTGGTTTGGGTAGTTTGAATTTGAGCCTTGCTGCCTTTCGTTGATTCTTAATTGCTGAATCTGGTTAGGGATCAAGCTGGTAAGTTTGACGTGTTTTAACTGATTGAAGTCTTTCAGAACTGCCATTTATGCAAGTTTTTCAATTTAGTTTTTTTGGGTTTGTGGATTCTAGCTGATATGTTTGTGACTGTGGTTTGTAAATGGCTGTGTCTTGGTTTAGGAAGGCGTTATATACATAGATTAGTGTAGTTTGATTTGAGCCTAAGTGACATTTCAGTTTGATTATTTATTAGTTGGGTGAATTGAGGATTCTAGCAGTTGAGTGTGTGACTTGTGTTTTAATTGAATTTGTAGATTTTTAACTGCCATTTCTGTGCTTTCCATTTAGTTTGGGAAGGACTGTGATTCTTCTATAAGTTTGTGATTATGTATTTGTTGTTGGCTTTTTCTGAACTTTATGAATGTAACAATGACGGGAGTATTAGAGTTTGAATATGACTTCTTAACTTATTTCATTTTGAGTCTCATTTAGTTGGAGCATGATTGAAGGATCTAGCTGCTGAGTTTGTGTCTGTGTGTTTATTGATTTGGGGTCTTTGTAACTGCCATTATGTGTTCTTTTCATTTAGTGGGCAGACTGAGGTTCTATCTGTTAAGTTTCTGAATGTGTGTTTCTAATTTGCTATTTTTGAGCTTTAGTGCAGACATCATATACAGGCATTGGTGTTTGAATATGAGTTCTAACTCCATTCAATTTGATTGTTATTTAGTTATACTGGATTGAGGATCCCTGTGTTTGGTTTATTACTGGTGTTTGTAATTGAATTTGGTTTTTCTTAGCGACATTTCTGGCTGCATTTTTAAGCTTATGCTGGATTGAGCAAATCTAGCTGAAAAGTTTGTGTCTGTTTGTAATTGGCTGTGCCTGAACTTTGTGTGCAAGCATCATATTACAGGATTAGTGTGGTTTGAATGTGCTTATTTGTTCGGTTGATTTTCATTTTCTTGGGGCATGATTTAAGGATTTTATCTGGTGAGTTTGGTGTGATTGTATTTAATTTGTGGTGTTTTCTTAACTGCCATTTTGTGCTTTTATATTTAGTTTGGGCAGGACTGGGTAATTCTTAGCTGATAAATGTGTTTAATTGTTGTGATGGTTGTTTTGTGGACTGTAATTGCAGGCATCATAATAAAGGGAGTTAGTTTGTAGAAATCTAACTGATATTCAGTTTGATCTTCATTTCATTGTGGGAGGATTGAGGTATGATATGTTGTGAATTTAGACTGTGTATTGCAATAGAATTTGAGGCATTTTTTACTTGCCATTTGTGTGCTTTTCCATTTTGTTTGATCAGGATTGATATTCTAGCCAGATACCTTGCCTCGGTGTTTTAATACAGTTTGACTTTACAGGCATCATATGAAAGGAATGAGTTTGCATGTAAAAGTCTTTACTGATGGTTTAGTTCTTCATTTAGTTGGGGTAGGATTGAGATCTATCTTGTGACTGATTGTGTTTGAAATGGAATTTGGGGAATTTTTCAACTGCCATTTTGTGAAATTTTCTATTTAGTTTCTGCAGGTCTGAGAGATTCTAGCTGGCAGTTTGTGACTGTGTGTTTGTTAGCTCTGTTTGTCCTAATTGAGCATCATATACAGGAATTAGTATAGTTTAAATGTTGGCTCAACTACCATTTCATTTGATTCTTCATTTTTTGTATCTAGAAGGATCCAAGTTGTGACTTTGTGACTTGTGTTTGAAGTGAATTTGACGACTTTTTCTAACTGTCATTTCTGTGTGCTTTTCTGTTTGTTTTTGTATTATGGAGGAATCTATGTGATGTTTTTAAACTGTGTGTTCTTATTGTGTATCTAAACTCAAGTTCAGTCATTATATTACAGGGATTAGTGTAGTTTGGATGTGGGATCTTAACTGCATTTCAGTTTGATTCTTCATTTAGTTGTATCTGGATTGAGTGATCCAGCTTCAATTTCTGACTCTGTTTGTAACTGAATATGGTGACCTTAGCGTCATTTCTGTGTTTTTTCTTTAGGAAAGACAGGACTGAGGAATCTAGCTGATAAGTTTAAACTGTATTTCTAATTGGTCGCCTTTTAAGTTTATGCAGTCATCATACTATATGGATTAGTCCAGTTTGAATGTGAAATCTCCATATTTCAGTTTGATTTTCATTAGTTGATCTGGTTTAGGGATCCAAGCTGTTGAATTTGACTGTGTGTTTTGATGAATTTGGTATTTTCATAAGTTTACTGGCTTTTCAATTTAGATTGTTCAGACAGATTTATTCTATTGATAAGTTTGTGGTGTGTGTTTTTACTTGTCTGAAATTTATGAAGCATTATTTGCTGGATTACTGCAGTTTGAATTGTGGCTCTTAACTGCCATTTCTGTACTTTCCATTTGGTTTGGAGAGTTGTGTATTCAGCTGACAAAGGTGTCTCAGTGTTTGTATTGGTTGTATATGAACTTTAGAAGCATTCACCATTTCATTGATGAGTGTGGTTTTAACATCTTTTAACTGCCATTTCATTGTTCTTCTTTAATTTAGTTTGGATTCATGGATCCAAGTTGTGACTTTATGACTGTGTGTTTGTAATTGAATTTGAGGTCTTTTTCTTAAAGGCTATTTCTGTGTGATTTTCTATTTAGAATGTCTAGGACTGATTCTAATGATAAATTTGTGTGTTTCTAATTGGCTGTGTAAATCTTTAGTGCAGTCATCATATTTCCGGATTAGTGTAGCTTGAATGTGAGCTCTTTTAATTGCTATCGCTTGATTTCTTCATTTATCAATCTGGATTGAGGAATCGCTGGTGAGTTTGTATTGTGTTTTGCTTTTAATTTTAGATCTTTTTAACTGCCATTTCATTTGCTTTCTCATTTTTCTTGAGCAGGATTGAGGTTTTCCAGTTGATAAGTTTGACGGAGTGTTTGCATTGTTGCATCTGAACTTTAAGTGCAATATGTATTCTAGGGATAAGTGAATTTAATGTGAGCTTAACGTTATTTCAGTTTGATTCTTTGTTTAGTTGTGGCAGGATTGAGGGATACTAGAGGTGTGTTTTTGTGTTTTTGTAATTTTTGTGCGAACATTAAGTACAGCATCTTGTAAATTGATTAGCTTAGTTTACATGTGAGCTCTTAACTTCTATTCTAGTTTTGAGTCTTCAGTTAGATGGATGGGATTATTCGGATCCGATCTGGTTGCTAACGGTTTGTTTTGTATTTGAGGTCTTTTTTAATATCCATTTCTGTGTGTGCTTTCAACGTCAGTACCAGGAACTGCTGATAGTTTAATCTATGTGTTTCATTGGCTATGTTTAAACTTTAATGCAGAACTATTGTATGGTTGTGTAGTTTGGTTGTATAACTGCCATTTCAGTTGATTCTTAATTTAGTTGAATCTATTTAGGATCCAAGCTGGTGAGTTTGTGACTGTGTGTTTGTAACAATTTAGGTATCAGAACTGCCATTTATGCAAGCTTTCAATTTGGTTTCTGCTGGATTATGGTTCTCGTTGATATGTTTGTGACTGTGTGTTTGTAATTGGCTGTTGAAATTTAGTGACATCATATTACATGGATTAGTGTAGTTTGAATTGAGCTCTTAAGTGCCATTTTTAGTTTGATTTTATTTAGTTGGGCAGTTGATCTAGCAGGAGTGTGGACTGTTTGCTTTTGTTGTTGAGGTTTTTCTTAACTGCCATTCTGTGAGCTTTTCCATTTAGTTTGTGATGACTGAGTGATTTTAGCTGATAAGTCTATGATTATGTATTGTTATTGGCTTTGTCTGAAATGTAGGGAATGACTTATGACAGGAGTAGTAAGTTCTAGAGTTTAACTCCCATTCATTTGAGTCTTTATTTGTTGGAGCAGGATTGAAGGATCCTATTGCTGAGTTTGTGTCTGTGTGTTTGTCATTGAATTTGGGTCTTTCTTAATTGTAATTTATCTTTCTTTTCATTTATTTTGGGGACTGAGGAATGCTAACTGATAAGTTTAGAATGTGTGTTTGTAGTTTGTGTTTTGAGCTTTAAGCAGGCATCATATTACAGGGATTAGCATAGTTTAAATGTCAGCTCTTAACTATCATTTCAGTTTGATTCTTCTTTTAGTTGTATCTGGATTGAGTGATCCAACCTGGCGAATTTCTGACTCTGTGTTTGTAACTGAATTTGAGGTATTTTCTTAACGGCCATTTCCATGTAATTTTCCATTTAGTTTCTGCAGGTCTGAGAGATTCTAGCTGACAAGTTTGTGACTGTGTGTTTGTTATTAGCTCTGTGTGAACTTTAAGTGCAGGCATCATATTACTGGAATTATATAGAATTTAAATGTTGACTCTTAACTACCATTTCAGTTTGATTCTTCATTAGTTGTATCCGTATTGAAGGATCAGCTGGTGACTTTGTGACTTTGTGTATGCAAGTGAATTTGGCGACTTTTCTAACTGTCGTTTCTGTGTGCTTTTCTGTTTTGTTTTGCATTGAAAGGATTTCTATGTGATAATTTTAAACTGTGTGTTTTAACTGGTGTATTCTTTAAGTTCAGTCATTATTTTACAAGGATTAATGTAGTTTGAATGTGAGCTCTTAACTGCCATTTTAGTTTGATTCTTCATTTAGTTGTATCTGGTTTGAGAGATCCAACCTAGCAATTTCTGACTCTGTGTTTGTAACTGAATATGAGGTATTTTCTTACGTCATTTCTGTGTGCTTTCTCTTGAAGACTGAGACTGAGGAATCTAGCTAGTAAGTTTAAACTGTGTTCCTAATTGGCCGTCTTTTAAGTTTAAAGTACGGTCATCCTTATTACATGGTTAGTGTAGTTTGAATGTGAAATCTTAACTGCCATTTCAGTTTGATTTTTCATTTAGTTGGATCTGGTTGGGATCAATGTTGAATTTGTGCCTGTGTGTTTGTAAGTGAATTTGAGGTATTTTCATAACTGCAATTTATGCAAGCTTTTCAATTCAGATTGTGCAGGACAGATTTATTCTAGCTGATAAGTTTGTGATTGTGTGTTTGTAATTCTTGTGTCTGAAATTTAGTGAAGGCATCATTTTGCATGGATTACTGCAGTTTGAATTTTAGCTCTTAACTGCCATTTCTGTGCACTTTTCCATTTAGTTTGGACAGGATTGAAGGATTCTAGCTGACAAAGTTGTGTCTCAGTGTTTGTAATTGGCTGTATATGAACTTTAGAAGCATTCACCATATTTCATTGATGAGTGTAGTTTAAACATGAGCTCTTAACTGCCATTTCACTTTTATTCTTCCTTTAATTTAGTTTGGATTCAGGGATCCAAGCTGGTGACTTTGTGACTGTGTGTTTGTAATTGAATTTGAGGTCTTTTCTTAAAGGCTATTTCTGTGTGATTTTCTATTTAGAATGTCTAGGACTGAAGGATTCTAGCTGATAAATTTTAACTGTGTGTTTCTAATTGGCTGTGTGTAATCTTTTAGTGCAGTCATCATATTTCCGGGATTAGTGTAGCTTGAATGTGAGCTCTTAATTGCCATTTCAGTTTGATTCTTCATTTAATTCAATCTGGATTGAGGAATCCTAGCTGGTGAGTTTGTGGCTGTGTGTTTGTCATTGAATTTTAGGTCTTTCTTAACTGCCATTTCCATGTGCTTTCTCATTTTTCTTGAGCAGGATTGAGGTTTTCCAGTTGATAAGTTTGGTGACAGAGTGTTTGTGATTGGCTGCATCTGAACTTTAAGTGCAGACATCATATTACAGGATAAGTGAAATTAAATGTGTGCACTTAACTACTATTTCAGTTTGATTCTTCTTTTGTTGTGTAGGATTGAGGGATACTAGAGGGTGTGTTGTGACTGTGTTTGTAATTTTCTGTGCGAACATTAAGTGCAGGCATCATATCAAATTGATTAGTGTAGTTTACATGTGGGCTCATAACTACCATTTCAGTTTGATTTTTCAAGTTAGATGGATCAGAGTTGTTGGATCCGATCTGGTTACTTTGTAACTGTTTGTTTGTAATTGAATTTGGGGTCTTTTCTTAGTCCATTTCTGTGTGCTTTCTCTTCGAATGCCAGTACTGAGGAATCTAGCTGATAAGTTTAATCTATGTGTTTCTATTTGCTATGTTTAAACTTTAAATGCAGTCATCATATTACATGGATTGGTGTGATTTTGGTTGTACTCTTAACTGCCATTTTCAGTTTGATTCTTAATTTAGTTGAATCTGGATTTAGGATCCAAGCTGGTGAGTTTGTGACTGTGTGTTTGTAACACAATTTGAATATTTCAGAACTGCCATTTATGCAAGATTTTCAATTATTGTGCTGGATTGATGGATTCTAGCTGATATGTTTGTGACTGTGTGTTTGTAATTGGCTGTGTCTGAAATTTGATGAAGACATCATATTACATGGATTAGTGTAGTTTGGTTTGAGCTCTTAAGTGCCATTTTTAGTTTGATTATTTATTTAGTTGGGCGGGATTGAGGAATCCCTGGTGAGTTGAGTGACTGTGTGCTTTAATTGAATTTGAGGTATTTTCTTAACTTCCATTTCTGTGAGGTTTCCATTTAGTTTGCGAAGGACTGAGTGATTCTAGTGATAAGTCTATGATTATGTATTTGTTATTGGCTTTGTCTGAAATGTAAGGAATGTTGACTTATGACAGGGAGTGGTAAGTCTGAATATGAGTTTTAACTCATTTCGATTTTAGTCTTCATTTAGTTGGAGCAGGATTGAAGGATCCTAGCTGCTGAGTTTGTGTCTGTGTGTTTGTCATTGAATTTTTGGTCTTTTCGTAATTACGATTTATCTGTTCTTTTCATTTATTTTGGCAGGACTGAGGAATGCTAACTGATAAGTTTCAAAGTGTGTGTTTGTAGTTTGCTGTTTCTGAGCTTTAAGTGCAGGCATCATATTACAGGGATTAGTATAGTTTAAATGTCAGCTCTTAACTATCATTTCAGATTGATTCTTCATTTAGTTGTATCCGTATTGAAGGATCTGAGCTGATGACTTTGTGACTAGTTGTTTGAAATGGAATTTGATGACTTTTCCTAACTGTCATTTCTGAGTGCTTTTCCATTTAATTTGTGCATTACAGAGGGATGGATTCTAGGTCATAAGTTTAAACTGTGCATTTCAAATTGGGTGTATCTAAACTCTAAGTTCAGCCATTATATTACAGGGATTAATGTAGATTGAGTGTGAGCTCTTAACTGCCATTTCAGTTTGATTCTTCATTTAGTTGTATCTGGATTGAGTGATCCAAACTGGTGAATTTCTGACTGCATGTTTGTAATTGAATTTGAGGTATTTTCTTAATCGCCATTTCTGTGTGCTTTTCTATTTAGGATGTCAGGACTGAGGGAATCTAGCTGATAAGTTTAAACTATGTATTTCTAATTGGCTGTCTCTAACTTTAAGTACAGTCATCATATTTAATTGATTAGTGTAGTTTGAATGTGAACTCTTAACTGCCTTTTCCGTTTGATTTTTCATTTAGTTGGATCTGGATTTAGGGATCCAAGCTGTTGAGATTGTGACTGTGTGTTTGTAACTGAATTTGAGGTATTTTCATAACTGCCATTTATGCAAGCTTTTCAATTTAGATTGTGCAGGATTGATTTATTCTAGCAGATAAGTTTGAGACTGTGTGTTTGTATTTGGCTGTGTCTAAAATTTAGTGAAGGCATCATATTACATGGATTAGTACAGTCTGAATTTTAGCTCTTAACTGCCATTTCTGAGCACTTTTCCATTTAGTTTGGGCAGGATTGATGGATTCTAGCTGACAAATTTGTGTCTCAGTGTTTGTCATTGGGTGTATATCAGTTTTAGGAGCGGCCATCGTATTACATTTATGAATGTCGGTTTAATGTGAGCTCTTAACTGCCATTTCACTTTGATTCTTCATTTAATTGAATTTGGATTGAGGGATCCAAGCTGGTGACATTGTGACTGTGTGGTTGTAATTGAATTTGAGGTCTCTTCTTAAGGCTATTTAACAGCGATTTTCTATTTCAATGTCTAGGACTGAAGGCTTCTAGATGATAAATTTGAACTGTGTGTTTCTAATTGTCTGTGTCTAATCTTTAAGTGCAGTCATCATATTACAGGGATTTGTGTAGTCTGATTGTGAGCACTTAACTGCCATTTCAGTTTGATTCATCTTTTAATTCAGTCTGGATAGAGGATCATAGCTGGTGAGTTTAGTGGCTGTGTGTTTGTCATTGTATTTTAGGTCTTTTTCTTAACTGCCATTTCCATGTGCTTTCCCATTTTTCTTGAGCAGGATTGAGGGTTATAGTTGATAAGTTTGTGACAGAGTGTTTGTAATGGGCTGTGTCTGAACTTTAGTGCAGGCATCATAATACAGATGTGTAATTTAAATGAGCCCTAACTGCTATTACAGTTTGATTCTTTATTTAGTTGTTGCAGGATTGAGGGATACTAGAGGGTGTGTTTGTGATTGTGTGTTTGTAATTTTCTGTTTGAAAACATTAAGTGCAGTCATCATATCATATTCATTAGTGTAGTTTAAATGTGAGCTCTTAACTACCATTTCAGTTTGATTCTTCATTTAGATGGATCTGGACTGGTGGATCTGAGCTGGTTACTTTGACACTGTTTGTTTGTAATTGAATTTGAGGTATTTTCTTAACGGCCATTTCTCTGTGCTTTTCCATTTAGTTTTGGAAGGACTGTGTGATTCCAGCTGATGAGTTTGTGATTATGTATTTGTTATTGGCTTTGTCTGAACTTTAAGGAATGTAACAAATGACAGGGAGTAGTAGAGTTTGAATATGACTTCTTAACTTCCATTTCATTTTGAGTCTTCATTAAGTTAGAGCAGGATTGAAGGATCCTAGCTGCTGAGTTTATGTCAGTGTTTTTGTCATTGAATTTGGGGTCTTTTCGTAACTGCCATTTATGTGTTCTTTTTCATTTAGTTTGGGCAGGACTGAGGGATTCTATCTGATAAGTTTCTGAATGTGTGTTTCTAATTTGCCGTTTCTGAGCTTTCAGTGCAGATATCATATTACAGGCATTAGTGTAGTTTGAATATGAGTTCTTAACTGCCATTTCAATTTGATTGTTCATTCATTTATAGCAGGATTGAGGGATCCCTGTTGGCAAGTTTATTATTGAGTGTTTCTAATTGAATTTGGTGATTTTTCTTTACTGACATTTCTGGCTGCATTTCTTATAAGCTTGTGCAGGATTGAGCAAATCTAGCTGAAAAGTTTCCAACTGTCTGTTTGTAATTGGCTGTGCCTGAACTTTATGTGCAAGCATCATATTACAGGGATTAGTGTAGTTTGAATGTGAGCTCTTATCTGCCATTTCGGGTTGATTATTCATTTAGTTGGGGCATGATTTAAGGATTTTATCTGGTGAGTTTGTGACCTTGTGATTGTAATTTAATTTGAGGTGTTTTCTTAATTGCCATTTCTGTGTGCTTTTCAATTTAGTTTGGGCAGGACTGAGTAATTCTAGCTGATACATTTGTGTTTTATTGTTTGTAATTGGCTGTGTCTAGACTGTAAGTGCAGGCATCATAATAAAGGGATGAGTGTAGTTTGTATGTGAAATCTTAACTGATATTTCAGTTTGATTCTTCATTTCATTGTGGGAGGATTGAGGGATTATGTATTGTGAATTTGAGACTGTGTATTTGCAATTGAATTTGAGGCATTTTCTTACTTGCCATTTCTGTGTGCTTTTCCATTTTGTTTGGGCTGGATTGAGATATTCTAGCTGATAAATTTTTGCCTCGGTGTTTGTAATTGGCTGTGTTTAAACTTTTAGTGTAGGCATCATCTGAAAGGAATGAACGAAGTTTGTATGCAAAATCTTTATTGATATTTCAATTTGATTCTTCATTTAGTTGGAGAAGGATTGAGGGATCCTATCTTGTGACTTTGTGACTGTGTGTTTGAAATGGAATTTGAGGTATTTTCTTAACTGCCATTTCCATGTAATTTTCCATTTAGTTTCTGCAGGACTGACAGATTCTAGCTGACAAGTCTGTGACTGTGCGTTTTTTATTAGCTCTGTGTGAACTTTAAGTGCAGGCATCATATTACAGGAATTAGTATAGTTTAATGTCAGCTCTTAACTACCATTTCAGTTTGATTCTTCATTTAATTGTATCCGTATTGAAGGATCCAAGTAGGTGAATTTGTGACTTTGTGTTTGTAAGTGAATTTGATGACTTTTCCTAACTGTCATTTCTGTGTGCTTTTCTGTTTTGTTTTTTGCATTAAGGAAGGATTCTATGTGATAATTTTAAACTGTGTGTTTCTAATTGGGTGTATCTAAACTCTAAGTTCAGTCATTATTTTACAAGGATTAATGTAGTTTGAATGTGAGCTCTTAACTGCCATTTCAGTTTGATTCTTCATTTAGTTGTATCTGGATTGAGTGATACAACCTTGCGAATTTCTGACTCAGTGTTTGTAACTGAATATGAGGTATTTTCTTAACTGCCATTTCTGTGTGCTTTTCTCTTTAGAAAGTCAGGACTGAGGGAATCTAGCTGATAAGTTTAAACTGTGTATTTCTAATTGGCTGTCTTTTAACTTTAAGTGCAGTCTTCATATTACATGGATTAGTGTAGATTGAATGTGAAATCTTAACTGCCATTTCAGTTTGATTTTTCATTTAGTTGGATCTGGATTTAGGGATCCAAGCTGTTGAGTTTGTGACTGTGTGTTTGTAACTGAATTTGAGGTATTTTCATAACTGCAATTTATGCAAGCTTTTCAATTCAGATTGTGCAGTTTTGATTTATTCTAGCTGATAAGTTTGTGATTGTGTTTGTAATTGGCTGTATATGAACTTTAGGAGCAGACATCGTATTTCATTGATGAGTGTAGTGTTATTATGAGCTCTTAACTGCCATTTCACTTTGATTCTTCCTTTAATTTAGTTTGGATTCAGGGATCCAAGCTGGTGACTTTGTGACTGTTTGTAATTGAATTTGAGGTCTTTTCTTAAAGGATATTTCTATGTGATTTTCTATTTTGAATGTCTAGGACTGAAGGATTCTAGCTGAAAAATTTTAACTTGTGTTTCTAATTGGCTGTGTCTAATCTTTAAGTGCAGTCATTATATTTCAGTGATTAGTGTAGCCTGAATGTGAGCTCTTAACTGCCATTTCAGTTTGATTCTTCATTTAATTCAGTCTTGATAGAGGATCCCAGCTGGTGAGTTGTGGTTGTGTGTTTTCATTGCATTTTAGGTCTTTCTTCTACAGTTTTCATGTGCTTCCCATTTTTCTTGAGCAGGATTAAGGTTTCCAGTTGATAGGTTTTGATGGTGTTTGTAATTTGCTGTGTCTGAACTTTTAATTGCAGCAGCATCATAATACAGGAATGAGTTTAATTTAAATGTGAGCCCTTAACTGCTTTTACAGTTTGATTCTTCATTTAGTTGTCAAATGATTGAGGGACACTAGAGGGCGTGTTTGTGACTGTGTGTTTGTAAATTACTGTGTGCAGTCATTATATAAAATTGATTAGTGTAGTTTACATGTGAGCTCTTAACTACCATTTCAGTTTCATTCTTCATTTAGATGGATCTGGATTAGTGGATCTGAGCAGGTTACTTTGTCACTGTTTGTTTGTAATTGAATTTGAGGTATTTTTTTAGCGGCCATTTCTGTGAGCTTTTCTCTTTAGATTGTCAGTACTGAGGGAATCTTGCTGATAAGTTTAATCTGTGTGTTTCTAATTGGCTGTGTTTAACCTTTAAGTGCAGTCATCATATTACATGGTTTGGTGTAGTTTGAATTTGAGCTCTTAACTGCCATTTCAGTTTGATTCTTAATTTAGCTGAATTTGGATTTAGGGATCCAAGCTAGTGAGTTTGTGCCTGTATGTTTGCAATTCAATCTGAAGTATTTTCAGAACTGCCTTTTCTGCAAGCTTTTCAATTTAATTTGTGCAGGATTGATGGATTCTAGCTGATATGTTTGTGACTGTGTGTTTGTAGTTGGCTGTGTTTGACGTTTAGTGAAGGCATTATATTACATGGATTAGTGTACTTTGAATTTGAGCTCTTAAGTGCCATTTCAGATTGATTATTTAGTTGGGTGTGATTGAGGGATTCTAGCAGTTGAGTGTGTGACTGTGTGTTTTAATTGAATTTGACAGATTTTCTTAACTGCCATTTCTGTGTGCTTTTCCATTTAGTTTGGGAAGGACTGTGCGATTCCAGCTTATAAGTTTGTAATTATGTATTTGTTATTGGCTTTGTCTGAACTTTAAGGAATGTAACAAATGACAGGGAGTAGTAGAGTTTGAATATGAGTTCTTAACTTCAATTTCATTTTGAGTTTTCATTTAGTTGGAGCAGGATTGAAGGATCCTAGCTGCTGAGTTTGTGTCTGTATGTTTGTCATTGAATTTGGGGTCTTTTTTGTAACTGCCATTTATGTGTTCTTTTTTGTTTAGTTTGGGCAGGACTGAAGGATTCTAACTGATAAGTTTCTGAATGTGTTTCTAATTTGACATTTCTGAGCTTTAAGAGCAAACATCAACTTACATGCATTAGTGTAGTTTGAGTATGAGTTCTTAACTGCCATTTCAATTTGATTCGTAATTTAGTTATTGCAGGATTGAGGGATCCTAGTTGGCAAGTTTATTACTGAGTGTTTGTAATTAAATTTGGTGATTTTTCTTAACTGACATTTCTGAGTGCATTTCCTTTAAGATTGTGCAGGATTGAGATTCTAGCTGAAACGTTTCTGACTGTCTGTTTAGTAATTGGCTGTGTCGAACTTTATGTGCAAGCATCATATTACAGGAATTAGTGTAGTTTGAATGTGAGCTCTTAACTACCATTTCAGGATTGATTTTTCATTTAGTTGGGGCAAGATTTAGGATTTATCTGGTGAGTTTGTGACTGTATGATTGTAATTTAATTTGTGGTGTTTTCAGCTGCCATTTCTATGTGCTTTTCCATTTAGTTTGGCAGGACTGAGGAATTGTAGGTATCAAATTTGTGTTTCATTGTTTGCAATTGGCTGTCTCAAACTTTATTGCAGGCATCATAATAAATGGATGAGTGTACTGTATGTGAAATCTTAACTGACATTTCAGTTTGATTCTTCATTTCATTGTGGGATGATTAAAAGATTATAACTTGTGAATTCGTGACTGTGTATTTCATTTGAATTTGATGTGTTTCTTACCTACTTTCTGTGTGCTTTTCCATTTTATTTGGGCAGGATTAAGGGATTTTAGCTGATACATTTGTGTCTCAGTGTTTGTAATTGGCTGTGTTTAAACTTTAAGTGCAGGCATCATATGAAAGGAATGAATGAAGTTTGTATGTAAAATCTTTACTGAAATTTCAATCTGATTCTTCATTTAGTTAGGGAAGGATTGAGGGATCCTATCTTGTGAGTCTGTGACTGTGTGTTTGAAATGGAATTTGAGATATTTTCTTAGCTGCCTTTTTGCATGTAATTTTCCATTTAGTTTCTGCTGGACTGAGAGATTCCAGATGACAAGTTTGTGACTGTGTGTTTGTTACTGGCTCTGTCTGAATTTTAAGTGCAGGCATCATAGTTCAGGGATTAGTATAGTTTAAATGTCAGCTCTTAACTACAATTTCAGTTTGATTCTTCATTTAATTGTATCCGAATTGAAGGATCCATGCTGGTGACTTTGTGACTTTGTATTTGTAAGTGAATTTGAAGAATTTTCTTAACTGTCATTTCTGTGTGCTCTTCTATTTTGTTTTTTGCATTATGGAGGAATTTTAGATCATAAGTTTAAACTGTGTGTTTTAATTGGGTGTCTAAACTCTAAGTACAGTCATTATATTACAAGTTAATAATGTATTTTGAATGTGAGCTCTTAACTGCCATTTCAGAATGATTCTTCATTTAGTTGTATCTGGAATGAGTATCCAAGCTGAGTGACTTTCTGACTCTGTGCTTGTAATTTAATTTGAGGTGTTTTTAATGCCCTTTCTGTGTGCTTTCTCAAATGTCAGGACAGAGAATCTAGCTGATAAGTTTAAATGTGCATTTCTAATTAGCTGTATTTTAAACTTTAAGTGTAGTCATCATATTGCATGGATTTGTGTAGTCTGAATGTGAACTCTTCACTGCTATTTCAGTTTGATTTTTCATTTAGTTGGATCTGGATTTATGGATCCAAGCTTTTGAGTTTGTGACTCTGTGTTTGTAACTGAATTTAAGGTATTTTCATAACTGCCATGTATGCAATCTTTTCAATTCAGATTGTTCATGATTGATTTATTCTAGCTGATAAGTTTGTGACTGTGTGTTTGTAATTGGCTGTGTCTGACTTTTAGTGAAGCCATCATATTACAAGGATTATTGCAGTTTGAATTTTACCTCTAACTGCCATTTCTGTCTGTACTCTTCCATTTAGTTAGGGCAGGATTGAGGGATTCTAGCTGACAAATTTGTGTCTCAGTGTTTGTATTTGGCTGTGTCTGACATTTAGTGAAGGCATCATTTTACATGGATTAGTGCAGTTTGAATTTTAGCCTTAACTGCCATTTCTGTCCACTTTTCCATTCAGTTTGGGCATGATTGAGGGATTCTAGCTGACAAATTTGTGTCTCAGTGTTTATAATTGGCTAGATATGAACTTTAGGAGCAGCATCATATTACATTGATGAGTGTAATTTTAATGAGCTCGACTGCCATTTCTAATGTTGATTCTTCATTTAGTTGAATTTGGATTGATGGATCCAGCATGACTTTGTGACTGTGTGTTTGTAATTTAATTTGAGGTCTTTTTAAAGGCTGTCTGTGTGATTTTCTATTCAGAATGTCTAGGACTAAAGGATTCTAGCTGATAAATATTAACTGTGTGTTTCTATTTGGTTGTTCCTATTCTTTAAGTGCAGTCATCATATTACAGGGATTAGTGTAGCCTGAATGTGAGCTCAACTACCATTTCAGTTTGATTCTTCATTTACTTCAATCTGGATTGAGAGATCCTAACTGGTGAGTTTGTAGCTGTGTGTTTGCCATTCAATTTTTAGGTCTTTTCTTAACTGCCATTTCTATGAGCTTTCCCATATTTCTTGAGCAGGATTGAGGGTTTCCAGTTGATAAATTTGTGATGGAGTGTTTGCATTGCTGTGTCTGAACTTTAAGTGCAGGCATTATTATTGTTGGATGACTGTAATTCAAATGTAAGCACTTAACTGCTATTTCATTTTGATTCTTCATTTATTTGTGGCAGGATTGAGGGATACTAGTGGGTGTGTTTATGACTTGTGTTTGTAATTTTCTGTGTCGGACTTTAAGTGCTGGCATCATATCACATTGATTAGTTTTCTTTTATATGTGAGCTCTTAACTACCATTTCAGTTTGATTCTTCATTTAGATGGATCTGCATTGGTGGATCTGAACTGTTTCTTTTATCACTGTTAGTTTATAATTGAATTTGAAGTCTTTTCTTAACAGCCATTTCTGCGTGCTTTTCCTTTAGAATGTCAATACCGTTGGGAATCTAGCTGATAAGTTTAATCTGTGTGTTTCTAATTGGCTGTGTTTAAACTTTAAGTGCAGTCCTCATATTTCCTTTATAAGTGTAGTTAGACAGTGTGCTCTTAACTGCAATTTCAGTTTGATTCTTCATTTAGTTGATTCTGGATTTAGGGACCAAGCTGGTGAGTTTGTGACTGTGTGTTTGTAACTGAATTTGAGGTATTTTCATAACTGCCATTTATGCAAGTTTTTCAATTAAGCCTGTGCAAGATTGATATATTCTAGCTGATATGTTTGTGACTTTGTGTTTGTAATTAGCTGTGTCTGAAATTTAGTGAAGGCATCATATTACATGGATTAGTGTAGTCTGAATTTGAGCTCTTAACTGCCATTTCTGTTTGATTATTTATTTAGTTTGGGCAGGATTGAGGATCCTAGGAGGTGAGTGTGTGACTATGTTCTTTAATTGAATTTGAGGTCTTTCTTAACTGCCATTTCTGTTTACTTCTTCCATTTAGTTTGCAGGACTGAGCAATTCCTAGCTGATATTTTTGTGATTATATTTAGTTCTTGGCTTTAGTCTGAACTTTAAGTCATGAGACATATGACAGGGAGTTGTAGAGTTTGAATATAAGTTCTTAATTGCCATTTAATTTTGGTCTCTCATTTAGTTGGAGCAGGATTGAAGGATGCTAGCTGCTGAGTTTGTGCCTGTGTGTTTGTAATTGAATTTGGGGTCATTTCATAACTGCCATTTATGTGTTCTTTTTATTTAATTTGGGCAGGACATAGGGATTCTAGCTGATAAGTTTCTGACTGTGTGTTTCTAATTGGTTGTGTCTGAGCTTTAAGTGCAGGTATCATATTACAGGGATTAGTGTAGTTTGAATCTGAGTTCTTAACTGCCATTTCAATTTTATTCTTCATTTAGATATAGCAGGATTGAGGAACCCAGCTGGTGAGTTAAGATCGAGTGTTTGTATTGAATTTGAGGATTTTCAACTGACATTTCTGGTGCATTTCCTTTAAGTTTGTGTGGGATTGAGGAATTCCAGCTGAAAAGTTTCTGACTCTCTGTTTGTAAATTGCTGTGTTTGAACCTTATGTGAAAGCATCATATTACAAGGATAGTGTAGTTTGAATGTGAGCTCTTAACTGCCATTTTGGGTTGATTTTTCATTTAGTTAGGCATTATTTAAATATTTTATCGGGTGAGTTTGTGACTGTGTGAATGTAATTTAAATTGAGGTGTTTTCTTACATGCCACTTCGGTGTGCTTTTTCATTTAGGTTGGGCAGGACTGAGGAATTCTTGCTAATAAATGTGTGTTTCAATGATTGTAATTGGCTGTGTCTAAACTTTAATTGCAGGCATCATAATAAAGGGATGAGTGTAGTTTGTATGTGAAATCTTAACTGATATTTCAGTTTGATTTTTCATTTAGTTAGGGGACAATTGATGGATTCCAGCTTGTGAATTCATGACTGTGTATTTGTTGAATTGAATGTGGCATTTTCTCATCTGCCATTTCTGTGTGCTTTTCCATTTTGTTTGGGCAGGATTGAGGATTCTAGCTGATAAATTTGTGTCTCAGTGTTTTTGTATTGGTTGTATTAAATTTTAAGTGCAGGCGCTATATGAAAGGGATGAATGAAGTTTGTATGTAAAATCTTAACTTATCTTTCAGTTTGATTCTTCATTTAGATGGGGAAGGATTGAGGATCCTAGCTTGTGAGTTTGTGACTGTGTTTTGAAATAGGAATTGAGGTATTTTCTTAACTGCCATTTCTATGTAATTTTCCATTTAGTTTCTGCAGGACTGAGAGATTCTAGCTGACAAGTTTGTGACTGTGTGTTTGTAATTGGCTGTGTGTGAACTTTAAGTGCAGTCATCATATTACATTGATTAGTATAGTTAAATGTCAGTTCTTAATTACCATTTCAGTTTGATTCTTCATTTAGTTATATCCGTATTGAAGGATCCGAGCTGGTGACTTTATGACTGTGTGTTTGTAAATTAATTTGCTGACTTTTCTTAACTGTCATTTCTGTGTTGTTCTGTTTTGTTTGTGCATTATGGAGGTATTCTTGGTGCTAAGTTTAAACTGTGTGTTTCTAATTGGGTGTGTCTAAACTCTAAATGCAGTCATTATATTACAGGTATAAATGTAGTTTGAATGTGAGCACTTAACTGCCATTTCAGTTTGATTCTTCATTTAGTTGTATCTGGATTGAGTGATCCAAGCTGGTGACTTTCTGACTGTGTGCTTGAAATTTAATTTTAGTTATTTTTTTAACGGCCATTTCTGTGTGCTTTTCTCTTTAGAATGTCAGGACTGAGGGAATCTAGCTGATAAGTTTAAACTGTGCATTTCTAATTGGCTGTCTTTTAACTTTAAGTGCAGTCATCACATTACATGGATTAGTGTAGTCTGATTGTGAACTCTTAACTGCCATTTCAGTTTGATTTTTCACTTAGTTGGATCTGGATTTAGGGGGTCCAAGCTGATGAGTTTGTGACTCTGTGTTTGTAACTGAAATTGAAGTATTTTCGTAACTGCCATTTATACAAGCTTTTCAATTTAGATTGCGCAGGATTGATTTTTCTAGCTGATAAGTTTGTGACTGTGTGTTTGTAATTGGCTGTATCTGACATTTAGTGAAGGCATCATATTACATGGATTAGTGCAGTTTGAATTTTAGCTCTCTTAACTTCCATTTCTGTGCAATTTTCCATTTAGTTTGGTCAGGATTGAGGGATTCTAGCTGACAAATTTGTCTCTCAGTGTTTGTAATTGGCTGTATATGAACTTTAGGAGCAGGCATCATATTACATTGATGAGTGTAGCTTAAATGTGAGCTCTTAACTGCCATTTTTCTTTGATTATTCCTTTATTTGAGTTTGAATTGAGGGATCCCAGCTGGTGAATTTGTGACTGTGTGTTTGTAATTTAATTTGTGGTATTTTCTTAAAGTCTATTTCTGTGTGCTTTTCTATTTAGAATGTCTAGGACTGAAGGATTATAGCTGATAAATTTTAACTGTGTGTTTCTAATAGGCTGTGTCTAATCTTTAAGTACAGTCATCATATTACTGGGATTATTGTATCTTGAAAGTGAGTTCTTAACTGCCATTTCAGTTTGATTCTTCTTTTAATTCGAATTGGATTCAGGGATCCTAGCTGGTGAGTTTGTGGCTATGTGTTTCTCACTGAATTTTTAGGTCTTTTCTTAACTGCCATTTCCATGAGCTTTCCCATTTTCTTGAGCAGGATTGAGGGTTTCCAGTTGATAAGTCTGTGATTCAGTGTTTGTAATTGGCTGTGTCTGAACTTTAAGTGCTGGCATCATATTAAAGGGATGACTGTAATTTAAATGTGAGCACTTAACTGCTATTTCAGTTTGATACTTCATTTAGTTGTGGCAGGATTGAGGGATACTAGAGGGTGTGTTTGTGGCTGTGTGTTTGTAATTTTCTGTGTGTGAACTTTAAGTGCAGGCATCATATCAAATTGATTAGTTGTAGTTTACTTGTGACCTCTTAACTACCATTTCAGTTTGATTCTTCATTTAGATGAATCTCGATTGGTGGATTTGAGCTGGTTACTTTGTCACTGGTTGTTTGTAATTGAATTTGAGGTCTTTTCTTAATGGCCATTTCTGTGTGCTTTTCTCTTTAGAATGTCAGTACTGAGGGAATCTAGCTGATAAGCTTAATCTGTGTGTTTCTAATTGGCTGTGTTTAAACTTTAAGTGCAGTCATCATATTACATGGATTAGTGTAGCTTGAATGTCAACTCTTAACTGCAATTTCAGTTTGATTCTTCATTTAGTTGAATCTGGATTTAGGGATCCAAGCTGGTAAGTTTGTGACTGTGTGTTTGTAATGAATTTGAGGTATTTTTATAACTGCCATTTATGCAAGCTTTTCAATTTAGTTTGTGCAGGATTGATGGATTCTAGCTGATATATTGGTGACTGTGTGTTTGTAATCGGCTGTGTCTGAAATTTAGTGAAGGCATCATATTACATGGATTAGTGTAGTTTGAATTTGAGCTCTTAAGTGTCATTTCAGTTTCGTTATTTATTTAGTTGGGTAGGATTGAGGGATCCTAGTAGTTGAGTGTGTAACTGTGTTTGAAATGGAATTTGAGGTATTTTCTTAACTGCCATTTCTTGTAATTTTCATTTAGTTTCTGCAGGACTGAGAGATTCTAGCTGATAAGTTTGTGACTGTGTGTTTGTAATTGGCTGTGTGTGAACTTTAAGTGCAGGTTCATATTAAAGGGATTAGTATAGTTTAAATGTCAGCTCTTAACTACCATTTCAGTTTGATTCTTCACTTAGTTGTATCCGTATAGAAGGATCCGAACTGGTAACTTTGTGTCTGTGTGTTTGTAATTGAATTTGATGACTTTTATTAACTGTCATTTCTGTGTACGTTTATATTTACTTTGTGCATTACGGAGGGGATTCTAACTGATAAGTTTAAACTGTGTGTTTCTAATTAGGCATGTCTAAACTCTAATTGCAGTCATTATATTACAGGGATTAATGTAGTCTGAATATGAGCTCTTAACTGCCATTTCAGTTTGATTCTTCATTTAGTTGTATCTGGATTGAGTGATCCAAGCTGGTGACTTTCTGACTGTGTGTTTGTAATTGAATTTGTGGTATTTTCTTAATGGCCATTTCTGTGTGTTTTTCCCTTTAGAATGTCAGGAATGTGGGAATCTAGCTGATAAGCTTAAACTGTGTATTTTTAATTGGCTGAGTTTTAACTTTATGTTCTGTCATCATATTACATGGATTAGTGTTGTTTGATTGTGATCTCGTAGCGCTGCCATTTCAGCTTGATGTTTTAAGGATGCATGCTGTTGAGTTTGTGACTTTGTTTGTAACTGAATTTGAGGTATTTTCACAACTGCCATTTATGCAAGCTTTTCAATTTAGATTGTGCAGAATTGATTTATTCTAGCTGATGAGTTTGTGACTATGTCTTTGTAATTGGCTGTGTCTGAAATTTAGTGATGGCGTCATATAGCATGGATTAGTGCAGTTTGAAGTTTAGCTCTTAACTGCCATTTCTGCGTGTTTTTCCATTTAGTTTGGGCAGGATCGAGGGATTGTTGCTGACAAAATTGTGTCTCAGAGTTTGTAATTGGCTGTATATGACCTTTAGGAGCAGGCATCGTATTTCATTGATGAGTGTAGTTTTAATGTGAGCTCTTAACTGCCATCTCACTTTGATTCTTCCTTTAATTGAATTTGGATTGAGGGATCCGAGCTGGTGACTTTGTGACTTTGTGTTTGTAATTGAAATTGAAATCTTTTCTTAAAGGCTATTTCTGTGTGCTTTTCTATTTAGAATGTCTAAGACTGAGAGATTATAGTGGATAACTTTTAACTGTGTGTTTCTACTTGGCTGTATCTAATCTTTCCGTGCAGTAATCATATTACAGGGATTAGTGTATCTTGAAAGTGAGCTCTTAACTGCCATTTCAGTTTGATTCTTTTTTAATTCAGTCTGGATTGAGGGATCCTAGCTGGCGAGTTTGTGGCTGTGTGTTTGTCTTTGAATTTTTAGGTCTTTTCTTAACTGCCATTTCCATGTGCTTTCCCCTTTCTCTTGAGCTGGATTGAGGGTTTCCAGCTGATAAGTTTGTGACAGAGTGTTTGCAATTGGCTGCATCTGAACTTTAAGTGCAGGCATCACATTACAGAGATGAGTGTAATTTAAATGTGAGCACTTAACTGCAATTTCAGTTTGATTGTTCATTTAGTTGTGGCAGAATTGAGGGATACTAGTGGGTGTGTTTGGGAGTATGTGTTTGTAATTTTCTGTGTGCAAACTTTAAGTGCAGTCATCATATTAAATTGATTAGTGTTGTTTACATGTGCGCTGTTAACTACCATTTCAGTTTGATTCTTCATTTAGATTGATCTCGATTGGTGGATCTGAGCTGGTTACTTTCTGACTGTTTGTTTGTAAATGAATTTGAGGTATTTTCTAAATTGCCATTTCTGTGTTCTTTTCTCTTTAGAATGTCAGTACTGAGGGAATCAAGCTGATAAGTTTAATCTGTTTGTTTCTAATTGGCTGTGTGTTTGTAACTGAATTTGAGGTATTTTTATAACTGCCATTTATGCAAGCTTTTCAATTTAGTTTGTGCAGGATTGATGTATTCTAGCTGATATGTTTGTGACTGTGTGTTTGTAATTGGCTGTATCTGAAATTTAGTGAAGGCATCATATTACATTGATTAGTGTAGTTTGAATTTGAGCTCTTACGTGCCATTTCAGTTCTATTATTTATTTAGTTTGGGCAGGATTGAGGGATCCTAGTAGGTGAGTGTGTGACTGTGTGCTTTAATTAAATATGAGGTGTTTTCTTACATGCCATTTTTGTGTGCTTTTCCATTTAGGTTTGGCAGGACTGAGGAATTCTAGCTGATACATTTGTGTTTCAATGATTGTAATTGGCTGTGTCTGAACTTTAATTGAAGGCATCATAATAAAGGGATGAGTTTAGTTTGTGTGTGAAATCTTAACCTATATTTCAGTTTGATTTTTCATTTATTTGGGGGGAATTTTGAGGGATTCCAGCTTGTGAATTTATGACAGTGTATTTGCAATTGAATGTGAGGTATTTTCATATCTGCCATTTCTGTGTGCTTTGCCATTTTGTTTGGGCAGGATTGAGGGATTCTAGCTGATAAATTTATGTCTCAGTGTTTGTAATTGGCTGTGTTTAAACTTTAAGTGCAGGCATCATATGAAAGGGGTGAATGAAGCTTGTATTTAAAATCTTAACTTATCTTTCAGTTTGATTCTTCATTTAGATGGGGAAGGATTGAGGGATCCTAGCTTGTGCGTTTGTGTCTGTGTGTTTGTAACGGAATTCGAGGTATTTTCTTAACTGCCATTTCTGTGTAATTTTTCATTTAGTTTCTGCAGGAGTGAGCGATTCTAGCTGACAAGTTTGTCACTGTGTGTTTGTAATTGGCTGTGTGTGAACTTTAAGTGCAGGCATCATATTACATGGATTAGTATAGTTTAAATGTCAGCTCTTAACTACTCTTCCAGTTTGATTCTTCATTTAGTTGTATCCATATTGAAGGATCCGAGCTGGTGACTTTGTGACTATGTGTTTGTAAATCAATCAATCAATCAAAATCTTTATTCAGGCGAACATCATTGAGCATAGCTCATTTACAAGATGGACCCGATTGGTCAGAAACAACATAATGGGTATAAATTCACATGTATACAAATACAGATTGAGTACAATAACAAAGACTTTAAAATGAACAGATACAATAATATACACATATATACAAGGTGGTTAACCAGTGATATTGGGCACCAAAGCAAAAGGAGAAAAAAAAGGTAAGGTACTGGGGTTTAGGAGAAAAATTGTAACAATGTTAATGGATGAATGCCTAAACAGATAAGGAGGGGAATCTAATGGGGCAGGGTGAAAGGGGTCTGAAGGGACCAGGACTTTTGGAAGCTGTTGCATATCTCTGGGAAAAGACTTAGGTACAGCTTTTTGAAGGAGGCTATAGGAAAGTGTTCAGCTTCGGGTCTTTGCAGAGAATTCCAGATGAGTGCTAGAGCGTAGTTGATTGCAGCCCTTCCATGCTGGGTACTGGCCTTTGGTAAATTCAATGATGAGGCTATTGCTTTAGGCATATGGCCTTGGAGTAACAAGAGAAGCAATCTGAGATGTAGGATGGTAGTTTATTGTCAGAGCTTTGTAGATCCATAGAGAATTTTGCTCCTTCTGTGATGTAGGGATGTCCAGCCAACTGCAGCATAGAGAGAACAGTGGTGGATGCTGAAAGGAAGGTCAGTGATGAATCTTAGAGCTCTATGGTCAAGGTATCCAGTTTATTTAAGTAAGACGAGGAGCAGTGGCCATATAGGAAGTCTGCATAGTCGAGGAGAGATAGAAATGAAGCCTGGATTAGTCTCTGCTTAGATTCTCTGTTTAGAAAATGTTTGATCTTGAAGAAAAGGCCAAGTCTTTGTCTGAGTTTTTTCAGGAGCTCTTCAATATGCTGGGTGAAATCAAGCCTGGTATCAATCCAAACCCCCAGATATTTGAATTTGTCTACATACTCAAGGCTCTCTCCAAGGATGGTAGAAAGTTGGTGAAGAATGTTCAGTGAGAGTGTGGTAGAAAAAGTATTGGTGGAGAGGAACATAGCTTTAGTCTTCTTGGCATTTAATAGAAACTTCTTTTCAAGTAATTTGTGTTGCAGCAGGGAGAATTCAGATTGTAGTAGATCATATGCCTTTGTTGGTGATGGATTGCTTACATAAAGGACAGTATCATCTGCAAAAGGTGAACATTAGATTTTGTGAGGCTTGAATCAATGTTGTTGATGTAGATAGTAAAGAGGATAGGGCCCAGGATGGAACCTTGAGGAACTCCTCTTAAGAGTGGTTTTGAGGAAGAAAGGTTGCCTTACTTTTACCTGCTGTATTCTACCAGAGAGGTAGCATCTGAACCATTTAAGAGATTGGGTCAAGGCCTAGGGAATGAGTGAGGAGATTAGTAGATCATGATCCACAGTATCGAAGGCTTTACTTAAGTCCAGAAATACAGCACAGATATTATTTTTTTATCTAATTCAGACTGCCAGTCATTTGTAACTTTGCTAAGGCAGAAATGGTGCTGTGCATGGCTCTAAACCCAGATTGAGCAGGATTAAGGAGGTTGTTAGCATTGAGGTAGTCATTTAGTTGGATGCTTACCAGTTTTTCTAACATTTTGGACAGCACTGGTAAGATGGAAATAGGCCTATAGTTGTTGAGATCCATGGGGTCCCCTGCTTTAAGGAGGGGAAACACTTGTGCTGTCTTCCTCAAAGAAGGAATAGAACCAGTAGATAAGGGACAAGTTGAAGAGGTGAGCTTAGGGGGGTGCAATGGTGCTGCTATGCAATTTTTAGAAAGAAGGGGTCCAGAGAGTCTGCACCAGCACTTTTAGTGGTATCCAGATGGAGCAGTAGGTCTTCTACTTGTTTTAATAATATTGGCTTGAAAGAAAATGTAGAGGCAGCCTTCTGAACTTCAGTAGAATGGAGAGTAAGTTGTGAACGCAGTAGATTTGCTGGAGAGGAGTCAAAAGCTAGGCCTGCTGTAGTAAAGTGATTGTTGAAAGCATCTAAAATCTCATACTTATCAGTGATTACCACATTATTGAGGTTCACTTGGATGGTAAAGAGGTGCTAGAGTCTTGCCCTAGGATTCCCTTGATAGTGCCCCAGAATCTGGCTGGGTTATGGTAGGAGGCATCCAGCTCTGCTGTATAGAAGGCAGCCTTGGCATCTCTCACTTTTTTTGTGCAGCTGTTTCTGGCTTTTCTGAATTGTAACCAGTCGTTTGGATCTTTGGTCTTCCTTGCCCTTTTCCAGAGCTTGTCTCTAGCAAGCAGTGCAGATTTAAGGTCAGCAGAGAACCAGGGACAAGATTTGCATTTTATTCTGACACTGGTGGCTGGTGCATGTGTATTGAGGGCCCCTAAGATTATATCATTTAGCACCTGCAGTGCTAATTCCACAGAAGCTGAGAGGTAGAATTCTTGCCAGCATTTAGAGTGACACAGATCTTGGAGATATTCTGCAATATTAAAGTTCTTTTTTGACCTTCTTGGGAGGAATTTTGTAGGGTTAGATGGCTTGACTGAAGATCTTATACCAGCTATGAGGCAGTGATCACTTATATCACTGAATAGCACTCCAGCGTGTGAATGCAGATGGGGCTTATTAACTAACATAACATCAAGTAAGGTGCTATTACTTTTGTTTTTTGCTAATCCTTGTCGTGTTCGTTTATTAGTTGAGTGAAACCATGTGAGTCACAGAAAGATACTAGGTGCAGAAACATTGGATAGCCAGTTAAAGTTCAGATCGCCTAGAATAATGGTATCCTCAGGACCCAGTTTAGTTATATTCCCCAGATGGGTAAGGAGTTTAAGGCCGGCAGAGGGGGGCCTGTAGCAGCCAACCGGTTGAAAAGCTGTCATGTTGGGAAGGGATATTTTAAGGGATAGGCATTCAAATTCTTTAGGCTGAGATGAAATATTAAGGCAAGAAGCAGAGATATTTGACTTCACATAAATGGCCACCCCACCACCCCTGGATGGATGGTCTGATATGAATAGCTGGTAATGAGGTAGACTTATTTCCCTGTCATTTGTTGCTGGTTTAAGCCATGTCTCAGAGATTACTAGAAAGTCTGGCAGGGTGTGGGCAACCCAGGCCTGTATTAGTGAGAACTTTTTTAAAAGGCTGCATGCATTGATGTGGAGAAAACTTAGGCCTTTCATGGAGACTAGATCTGCTGGTGAGGTGAAGCCTTCTCGGGGTCCAGGATTGATTTCAACAGTGCCAGCACAGATAAGCAGAAATAATATTGGTTTAGTGAGTGCTTCAAGTGATAGGAGGAAGGAACAGACAGAGGGCTTTCTCTTTTTACTCAGGGTCCAGTATTCAGGGAATGCCGGGCCTGTCTTATGGCTTGATATTCAATTCAAGCCATAAGACAGTTCAATGAATTTGAAGACTTTTCTTAACTGTCATTTCTGTGTGCTTTTCTACTTTGTTTGTGCAATATGGAGGGATTCTAGGTGATAATTTTAAACTGTGTGTTTCTAATTGGGTGTGTCTAAACTCTAAGTGCAGTCATTATATTACAGGGATAAATGTAGTTTGAATGTGAGCTCTTAACTGCCATTTCAGTTTGATTCTTCATTTAGTTGTATCTGGATTGTGTAATCCAAGCTGGTGACTTTCTGACTGTGTGCTTGTGATTGAATTTGAGGTATTTTCTTAATGGCCATTTCTGTGTGCTTTTCTCTTTAGAATGTCAGGACTGAGGGAATCTAGCTGATAAGTTTAAATAGTGCATTTCTAATTGGCTGTCTTTTAACTTTAATTGCTGTCATCATATTACATGGATTAGTGTAGTTTGAATGTGAACTCTTAACAGCCATTTCAGTTTGATTTTTCATTTAGTTGGATCTGGATTTAGGGATCCAAGCTGTTGAGTTTGTGACTGTGTGTTTGTAACTGAATTTGATGTATTTTCATAACTGCCATTTATACAAGTGTTTCAATTTAGATTGTGCAGGATTGATTTATTCTAGCTGATAAGTTTGTGACTGTGTGTTTCTAATTGGCTGTGTCTGACATTTAGTGAAGGTATCATATTACATGGATTAGTGCAGTCTGAATTTTAGCTCTTAACTGCCATTTCTGTGCACATTTCCATTTAGTTTGGGCAGGATTGAGGGATTCTAGCTGACAAATTTGTCTCTCACTGTTTGTAATTGGCTGCATATGAACTTTAGGAGCAGGCATCTTATTACTTTGATGAGTGTAGTTTTAGTGTGAGCTCTTAACTGCCATTTTACTTTGTTTCTTCCTTTAGTTGAATTTGGATTGATTGATCCCAGCTGGTGACTTTGTAACTGTGTGTTTGTAATTTAATTTGTTGCATTTTCTTAAAGTCTATTTTTGTGTGATTTTCTACTTAGAATGTCTAGGACTGATGGATTATAGCTGATAAATTTTAATTGTGTGTTTCTAATTTGCTGTGTCTAATCTTTTAGTGCAGTCATCATATTAAAAGGATTAGTGTAACCTGAATGTGAGCTCTTAACTGTTTGATTCTTCTTTTAATTCAATCTGGATTGAGGGATCCTAGATGGTGAGTTTGTGGCTGTGTGTCTGTCATTGAAATATTAGGTATTTTCTTAACTGCCATTTCCATGAGCTTTCCCATTTTTCTTGAGCAGGATTGAGAGGTTTCCAGTTGATAAGTTTGTAATAGCGTGTTTGTAATTGGCTGTGTCTGAACTTTAAGTGGCGGCATCATATTACAGGGATGACTGTAATTTAAATGTGAGCACTTAATTGCTATTTCAGTTTGATTCTTCGTTTTGTTGTGGCAGGACTGAGGGATACTAGAGGGTGTGTTTGTAATTTTCAGTGTGCTAAAATTAAGTGCAGGCATCATATCAAATTGATTAGTGTAGTTTACATGTGAGCTCTTAACAACCATTTTGTTTGATTCTTCATTTTGATGGATCTGGATTGGTGGATCCGAGCTGGTTACTTTGTCACTGTTTGTGTGTAATTGAATTTGAGGTATTTTCTTAATGGTCATTTATGTGTGCTTTTCTCTTTACAATGTCAGTACTGAGGGAATCTATCTGATAAATTTAATCTGTGTGTTTCTAACTGGCTGTGTTTAAACTTTAAGCGCAGTCATCATATTACATGGATTAACGTAGTTTGAATGTGAACTCTTAACTGCAAATTCAGTTTGATTCTTCATTTAGTTGAATCTGGATTTAGGGATCCATGCTGGTGAGTTTGTGACTGTGTGTTTGTAACTGAATTTGAGGTATTTTTATAACTGCCATTTATGCAAGCTTTTCAATTTAGTTTGTGCAGGATTGATGGATTCTAGCTGATATGTTTGTGACTGTTTGTTTGTAATTGGCTGTGTCTGAAATTTAGTGAAGGCATCATATTACATGGATTAGTGTAGTCTGAATTTGAGCTCTTAAGTGCCATTCCAGTTCCGTTATTTATTTAGTTGGGTAGGATTGAGGGATCCTAATAGTTGAGTGTGTGACTGTGTTTGAAATATAATTTGTGGTATTTTCTTAACTGCCATTTCTATGCAATTTTCCATTTAGTTTATGCAGGACAGAGAGATTCTAGCTGACAAGCTTGTGACTGTGTGTTTGTAATTGGCAGTGTGTGAGCTTTAAGTGCAGGCATCATATTACAGGGAAGAGTATAGTTTAAATGTCAGCTCTTAACTGCCATTTCAGTTTGATTCTTCATTTTGTTGTATCTGTATTGAAGGATCCAAGCTGTTGACTTTGTGACTGTGTGTTTGTTATTGAATTTGATGACTTTTATTAACTGTCATTTCAGTGTGCTTTTCTATTTACTTTGTGCATTACGCAAGGATTCTAGCTTATAAGTTTAAACTGTGTGTTTCTAATTGGATGTGTCCAAACTCTAAGTGCAGTCATTATATTACTTGGATTAGTGTAGTCTGAATTTGAGCTCTTAAGTGCCTTTTCAGTTTCATTATTTATTTAGTTGGGTAGGATATAGGGATCCTAGCAGTTGAGTGTGTAACTGTGTGCTTTAATTGAATTTGAGGTATTTTCTTAACTGCCATTTTTGTGTGCTTTTCCATTTAGTTTGAGAAGGACTGAGCTGTTCGAGCTGATAAGTTTGTGTTTACTTATTTGTTATTGGCTTTGTCTGAACTTTAAGGAACGTGACATATGACAGGGTGTAGTAGAGTGTGAATATCGGTTCTTAACTGCTATTTCATTTTGAGTCTTCAATTAGTTGGAGCATGATTGAAGAATCCTAGCTGCTGAGTTTGTGTCTGTGTGTTTGTCACTGAATTTGTTTTTTTTTTTGTAACTGCCATTTATGTGTTTTTTTTCATTTAGTTTGGGCAGAACTGAGGGATTCTTGCTGAAAAGATTCTGAAGATGTGTTTCTAATTGGTCGTTTCTTAGGTTTAAGTGCAGGCATCATGTTACAGGAATTAGTGTAATTTGAATATGAGTTCTTAACTGCCATTTCAATTTGATTCTTCCTTTAGTTATAGAAGGTTTGAGGGATCCCAGCTGGCAAGTTTATGACTGAGTGTTTGTAACTGAATTTGAGGATTTTTCTTAACTGACATTTCTGGGTGCATTTCCTTACAGTTTGTGCAGGATTGTGGAATTCCAGCTGAAAAGTTTCTGACTGTCTGTTTGTAATTGGCTGTGTCTGAACTTTATGTGCAAGCATCATATTACAGGCATTAGTGTAGTTTGAATGTGACCTCTTAACTGCCATTTCAGGTTGATTTTTCATTTGTTGGGGCATGATTTAAGGATTTTACCGGGTGAGTTTGTGACTCTGTGATTGTAATTTAATTTGAGGTGTTTTCTTAACTGCCATTTCTGTGTGCTTTTCCATTTAGTTTGGGCGGGACTGAGAAATTCAAGCTGATAAATTTGTTTTTCAGTGTTTGTAATTGGCTGTGTCTAAACTTTATGTGCAGGCATCATAATAAAGGGATGAGTGTAGTTTGTATGTGAAATCTTAACTGATATTTCATTTTGATTCTTAATTTCATTGTGGGAGGATTGAGGGATTCCAGCTTGTGAATGTGTGACTGTGTATTTGCAATTGAATTTGAGGCATTTTCTTATCTGCCATTTCTGTGTGCTTTTTCATTTTGTTTGGGAAGGATTTAGGGATTCTAGCTAATAAATTTGTGTCTCATTGTTTGTAATTAGCTGTGTTTAAACTTTAAGTGCAGGCATCATATAAAAGGGATGAATGAAGTTTGTATGTAAAATCTTAACTGATATTTCAATGTGATTCTTCATTTAGTTGGGGAATTAGTGAGGGATCCTAGCTTGTGAGTTTGTGACTGTGTGTTTGAAATGGATGTCGAGGTATTTTCTTAACTGCCATTTCCATGTAACTTTCAATTTAGTTTCTGGAGAACTGAGAGGTTCTAGCTGACAAGTTTGCAACTGTATGTTTGTTATTGGCTGTGTGTGAACTTTATCTGCAGACAACAAATTACAATGATTAATATAGTTTAAATGTCAGCTCTTAACTACCCTTCCAGTTTGATTCTTCATTTAGTTGTATCCATATTGAAGGATCCGAGCTGGTGACTTTGTGGCTGTGTGTTTGCAAATGAATTTGAAGACTTTTCTTAACTGTCATTTCTGTGTGCTTTTCTATTTTGTTTGTGCAATATGGAGGGATTCTAGTTGATAATATTAAACTGTGTGTTTCTAATTTGGTGTGTCTAAACTCTAAGTGCAGTCATTATATTACAGGGATAAATGTAGTTTGAATGTGGGCTCTTAACTGCCATTTCAGTTTGATTCTTCATTTAGTTGTATCTGGATCGTGTGATCCAAGCTGGTGACTTTCTGACTGTGTGATTGTGATTGAATTTGAGGTATTTTCTTAATGGCAATTTCTGTGTGCTTTTCTCTTTAGAATGTCAGGACTGAGGGAATCTAGCTGATAAGTTTAAATAGTGCATTTCTAATTGGCTGTCTTTTAACTTTAATTGCTGTCATCATATTACATGGATTAGTGTAGTTTGAATGTGAACTCTTAACAGCCATTTCAATTTGATTTTTCATTTAGTTGGGTCTGGATTTAGAGATCCAAGCTGTTGAGTTTGTAACAGTGTGTTTGTAACTGAATTTGATGTATTTTCATAACTGCCATTTATACAAGCGTTTCAATTTAGATTGTGCAGGATTGATTTATTTTAGCTGATAAGTTTGTGACTGTGTGTTTGTAAATGGCTGTGTCTGACATTTAGTGAATGCATCATATTACATGGATTAGTGCAGTGTAAATTTTAGCTCTTAACTGCCATTTCTGTGCACTTTTCCATTTAGTTTGGGCAGGATTGAGGGATTCTAGTTGACAAATTTGTCTCACACTGTTTGTAATTGGCTGCATATGAACTTTAGGAGCAGGCATCTTATTACTTTGATGAGTGTAGTTTTAATGTGAGCTCTTATCTGCCATTTTACTTTGATTCTTCCTTTAGTTAAATTTGGATTGATTGATCCCAGCTGGTGACTTTGTAACTGTGTGTTTGTAATTTAATTTGAGGCATTTTCTTAAAGTCTATTTTTGTGTGCTTTTCGACTTAGAATGTCTAGGACTGATGGATTATAGCTGATAAATTTTAATTTTGTGTTTCTAATAGGCTGTGTCTAATCTTTAAGTGCTGTCATCATATTAAAAGGATTAGTGTAACCTGAATGTGAGCTCTTAACTGTTTGATTCTTCTTTTAATTCAATCTGGATTGAGGGATCCTAGCTGGTGAGTTTGTGGCTGTGTGTCTGTCATTGAAATATTAGGTATTTTCTTAACTGCCATTTCCATGAGCTTTCCCATTTTTCTTGAGCAGGATTGAGGGTTTCCAGTTGATACGTTTGTAATGGCGTGTTTGTAATTGGCTGTGTCTGAACTTTAAGTGGCGGCATCATATTACAGGGATGACTGTAATTTAAATGTGAGCACTTAATTGCTATTTCAGTTTGATTCTTCATTTTGTTGTGGCAGGACTGAGGGATACTAGAGGGTGTGTTTGTGACTGTGTGTTTGTAATTTTCAGTGTGTGAAAATGAAGTGCAGGCATCATATTAAATTGATTAGTGTAGTTTACATGTGAGCTCTTAACAACCATTTCAGTTTGATTCTTCATTTAGATGGATCTCGATTGGTGGATCCGAGCTGGTTACTTTGTCACTGTTTGTGTGTAATTGAATTTGAGGTATTTTCTTAATGGCCATTTCTGTGTGCTTTTCTGTTTACAATGTCAGTACTGAGGGAATCTACCTGATAAAATTAATCTGTGTGTTTCTAACTGGCTGTGTTTAAACTTTAAGTGCAGTCATCATATTACATGGATTAACGTAGTTTGAATGTGAACTCTTAACTGCAATTTCAGTTTGATTCTTCTTTTAGTTGAATCTGGATTTAGGGATCCATGCTGGTGAGTTTGTGACTGTGTGTTTGTAACTGAATTTGAGGTATTTTTATAATTGCCATTTATGCAAACTTTTCAATTTAGTTTGTGCAGGATTGATGGATTCTAGCTGATATGTTTGTGACTGTGTGTTTGTAGTTGGATGTGTCTGAAATTTAGTGATGGCATCATATTACATGGATTAGTGTATTTTGAATTTGAGCTCTTAAGTGCCATTCAAGTTTCGTTATTTATTTAGTTGGGTAGGATTGAGGGATCCTAGTAGTTCAGTGTGTGACTGTGTTTGAAATATAATTTGAGGTATTTTCTTAACTGCCATTTCTGTGCAATTTTCCATTTAGTTTGTACAGGACGGAGAGATTCTAGCTGACAAGTTTGTGACTGTGTGTTTGTAATTGGCTGTGTGTGAGCTTTAAGTGCAGGCATCATATTACAGGGAAGAGTATAGTTTAAATGTCAGCTCTTAACTGCCATTTCAGTTTGATTCTTCATTTTGTTGTATCTGTATTGAAGGATCCAAGCTGTTGACTTTGTGACTGTGTGTTTGTTATTGAATTTGATGACTTTTATTATCTGTCATTTCAGTGTGCTTTTCTATTTACTTTGTGCATTACGGAAGGATTCTAGCTGATAAGTTTAAACTTTGTGTTTCTAATGGGATGTGTCCAAACTCTAAGTGCAGTCATTATATTACTTTGATTAGTGTAGTCTGAATTTGAGCTCTTAAGTGCCTTTTCAGTTTAATTATTTATTTAGTTGGGAAGGATTTAGGGATCCTAGCAGTTGAGTGTGTGACTGTATGCTTTAATTGAATTCGAGGTATTTTCTTAACTGCCATTTGTGTGTGCTTTTCCATTTAGTTTGAGAAGGACTGAGCTGTTCTAGCTGATAAGATTGTGTTTATGTATTTGTTATTGGCTTTGTCTGAAGTTTAAGGAATGTGACATTTGACAGGGTGTAGTAGAGTGTGAATATCGGTTCTTAACTGCTATTTCATTTTGAGTCTTCAATTAGTTGGAGCAGGATTGAAGAATCCTAGCTGCTGAGTTTGTGTCTGTGTGTTTGTCACTGAATTTTTTTTTTTTTTTGTAACTGCCATTTATGTGTTCTTTTTCATTTAGTTTGGGCAGAACTGAGGGATTATTGCTGAAAAGATTCTGAAGATGTGTTTCTAATTGGTCGTTTCTTAGGTTTAAGTGCAGGCATCATGTTTCAGGAATTAGTGTAATTTGAATATGAGTTCTTAACTGCCATTTCAATTTGATTCTTCCTTTAGTTATAGAAGGTTTGAGGGATCCCAGCTGGCAAGTTTATGACTGAGTGTTTGTAACTGATTTTGAGGATTTTTCTTAACTGACATTTCTGGGTGCATTTCCTTAAAGTTTGTGCAGGATTGAGGAATTCCAGCTGAAAAGTTTCTGACTGTCTGTTTGTAATTGGCTGTGTCTGAACTTTATGTGAAGGCATCATATTACAGGGATTAGTTTAGTTTGAATGTGACCTCTTAACTGCCATTTCAGGTTGATTTCTCATTTGGTTGGGGCATGATTTAAGGATTTTACCGGGTGAGTTTGCAACTGTGTGATTGTAATTTAATTTGAGGTGTTTTCTTAACTGCCATTTCTATGTGCTTTTCCATTTAGTTTGGGCAGGACTGAGAAATTCAAGCTGATAAATTTGTTTTTCAGTGTTTGTAATTGGCTGTATCTAAACTTTATGTGCAGGCATCATAATAAAGGGATGAGTGTAGTTTGTATGTGCAATCTTAACTGATATTTCAGTTTGATTCTTCATTTCATTGTGGGAGGATTGAGGGATTCCAGCTTGTGAATTTGTGACTGTGTATTTGCAATTGAATTTGAGGCATTTTCTTATCTGCCATTTCTGTGTGCTTTTTCATTTTGTTTGGGAAGGATTTAGGGATTCTAGCTGATAAATGTGTGTCTCAGTGTTTGTAATTAGCTGTGTTTAAACTTTAAGTGCAGGTATCATATAAAAGGGATGAATGAAGTTTGTATGTAAAATCTTAACTGATATTTCAATGTGATTCTTCATTTAGTTGGGGAATTATTGAGGGATTCTAGCTTGTGAGTTTGTGACTGTGTGTTTCAAATGGATGTTGAGGTATTTCCTTAACTGCCATTTCCATGTAACTTTCAATTTAGTTCCTGGAGAACTGTGAGATACTAGCTGACAAGTTTGCAACTGTATGTTTATTATTGGCTGTGTGTGAACTTTATCTGCAGACAACAAATTACAATGATTAGTATAGTTTAAATGTCAGCTCTTAACTATCATTTCAGTTTGATTCTTCATTTAGTTGTATCTGCATTGAAGGATCCAAGCTGGTGACTTTGTGACTGTTTGTTTGTAATTGAATTTGATGACTTTTCTTGTGTGCTTTTCTATTTAGCTTGTGCATTATGGAGGGATTCTAGGTGATAAGTTTAAACTGTGTGTTTCTATTTTGGTATGTCTATTCTCTAAGTATAGTCACTATATTGCAGGGATTAATGTAGTTTGAATGTGTGCTGTTAACTGACATTTCAGTTTGATTCTTCATTTAGTTGCATCTGGATTGAGTGATTCAAGCTGGTGAGTTTATGACTGAGTGTTTGTAACTGAATTTGAGGATTTTTCTTAACTGTCATTTCTGGTGCATTTCCTTTAAGTTTGTGCAGGATTGAGGAATTCCTGCTGAAAAGTTGAAGACTGTCTGTTTGTAATTGGCTGTGTCTGAACTTTATGTGCAAGCATCATATTACAGGGATTAGTTTAGTTTGAATGTGAGCTCTTAACTGCCATTTCGGGTTGATTTTTCATTTAGTTGAGGCATGATTTAAATATTTTATCGGGTGTGTTTGTGACTGTGTGATTGCAATTTAATTTAAGGTGTTTTCTTACATGCCATTTTTATGTGCATTTCCATTTAGGTTTGGCGGGACTGAGGAATTCTATCTGATAAATTTGTGTTTCAATGTTTGTAATTGGCTGTGTCTAAACCTTAAGTGCAGGCATCATATTAAAGGGATGAGTTTAGTTTGTATGTGAAATCTTAACTGATATTTTTGTTTGATTCTTCATTTAGTTGGGGGAGAATTGAGAGATTCCAGCTTGTGAATTCATGACTATGTATTTGCAATTGAATTTGAGGCATTTTCTTATCTGCCATTTCTGTGTGCTTTCAATTTTGTTTTGGCCAGATTGAGGGATTCTAGCTGATAAATTTGTGTCTCTGTGTTTGTAATTGGCAGTGTTTAAACTTTATGTGCAGGCATCATATGAAAGGGATGCATGAAGTTTGTATTTGAAATATTAACTGATATTTCAGATTGATTCTTAATTTAGTTGGTGAAGGATTGCAGGATCCTAGCTTGTGAGTTTGTGACTGTGTGTTTGAAATGGGATTTGAGGTATTTTCTTAACTGCCATTTCTATGTAATTTTCCATTTTATTTGTGCAGGACTGAGAGATTCCAGCTGACAAGTTTGTGTCTGTGAGTTTATATTTGGCTGTGTATGAACTTCATGTGCAGTCATCACATTACAGGAATTAGTGTAGTTTGAATGTGAGCTCTTAACTGTCATTTCAGTTTGATTCTTCATTTAGTTGGATCTGGACTTAGGGATCCAAGCTGGTGAGTTAGTGACTGTGTGTTTATAACTGAATCTGAGGTATTTTCACAACTGCCATTTATGCAAGCATTTCAATTTAATTTGTGCAAGGTTGATTTATTCTAGCTGATAAGTTTGTGACTGTCTGTAATTGGCTGTGTCTGAAATTTAGAGAAGGCATCATATTACATGGATTAGTGCAGTTTGGATATAAGCTCTTAACTGCCATTTCGGTGTTCTTTTCCATTTAGCTTTGGCAGGATTGAGGGATTGTAGCTGATAAATTTGTGTCTCAGTGTTTGTAATTGGCTGCATATGAACTTTGTGTGCAGGCATCATATTTCAGTGATCAGTGTAGTTTTAATGTGAGCTCTTAACTGCCATTTCTCTTTGATTCTTCCTTTAGTTGGGTTTGTATTGAAAGATCCGAGCTGGTGACTTTGTGATTGTGTGTTTGTAATTTAATTTTAGGTCTGTTCTTAATGATATTTCTGTGTTCTTTTCAATTTAGAATGTCTAGGACTGACGGATTCCAGCTGATACATTTTAACTGTGTGTTTCTAATTGGCTGTGTCTAATCTTTAAGGGCAGTCATCATATTACAGGGATTAGTGTTGCCTGAATGTGAGCTCTTAACTGCCATTTCAGTTTGATTCTTCATTTAGTTCAGTCTTGATTGAGGGATCCTAGCTGTTGTGTTTGTGGCTGTGTGTTTGTCATTGAATTTTTAGATCTCTTCTTAACTGCCATTTCCATATGCTTTACTATTTTTCTTGAGCAGTATTGAGGGTTTCCAGCTGATAAGTTTGTGATATTACATAGATTAGTGTAGTTTGAATTTGAGCTCTTAACTGCCAATTCAGTTTGATTCTTAATTTAGCTGAATCTGGATTTAGGGATCCAAGCTGGTGAGTTTGTGCCTGTGTGTTTGCAACTCAATTTGAAGTATTTTCAGAACTGCCATTTGTGCAAGCTTTTCAATTTAATTTGTGCACGATTGATGGATTCTAGCTGATAATGTCTGAAGTTTAGTGAAGGCATTATATTACATGGATTAGTGTAGTTTGAATTTGAGCTCTTTAAGTGCCATTTCAGTTTGATTATTTATTTAGTTGGGTAAGATTGAGGGATCCTAGCAGATGAGTGTGTGACTGTGTGTTTTAATTGAATTTGATGGATTTTTTTAACTGCCATTTCTGTGTGCTTTTGCATTTAGTTTGGGAAGGACTGGTGCAATTCCAGCTGATAAGTTTGTGATTATGTATTTGTTATTGGCTTTGTCTGAACTTTAAGGAATGTAACAAATGACAGGGAGTAGTAGAGTTTGAATATGACTTCTTAACTTCCATTTTATTTTGAGTCTTCATTTAGTTGGAGCAGGATTGAAGGATCCTAGCTGCTGAGTTTGTGTCTGCGTGTTTGTCTCTGAATTTGGGGTATTTTCGTAACTGCCATTTATGTGTTCTTTTTCATTTAGTTTGGGCAGGACTGAGGGATTCTATCTGATAAGTTTCTGAATGTGTGTTTCTAATTTGCCGTTTCTGAGCTTTGAGTGCAGACATCATATTACAGGCATTAGTGTAGTTTGAATATGAGTTCTTAACTGTCATTTCAATTTAATTGTTTATTTTGTTATAGCAGGATTGAGGGATCCCTGTTGGCGAGTTTATTACTGAGTGTTTGTAATTGAATTTGGTGATTTTTCTTAACTGACATTTCTGGCTGCATTTTCTTTAAGCTTGTGCAGGATTGAGCAAATATAGCTGAAAAGTTTCCAACTGTCTGTTTGTAATTGGCTGTGCCTGAACTTTATGTGCAAGCATCATATTACAGGGATTAGTGTAGTTTGAATGTGAGCTCTTATCTGCCATTTCAGGTTGATTTTTCATTTAGTTTGGGCATGATTTAAGGATTTTATCTGGTGAGTTTGTGACTGTATGATTGTAATTTAATTTGAGGTGTTTTCTTAACTGCCATTTCTGTGTGCTTTTCTATTTAGTTTGGGCAGGACTGAGTAATTCTAGCTGATAAATTTGTGTTTTATTGTTTGTAATTGGCTGTGTTTAAACTTTAAGTGCAGGCATCATATGAAAGGAATGAATGAAGTTTGTATGTAAAATCTTTATTGATATTTCAATTTGATTCTTCATTTAGTTGGGGAAGGATTTAGGGATCATATCTTGTGACTTTGTGACTGTGTGTTTGAAATGGAATTTGAGGTATTTTCTTAACTGCCATTTCCATGTAATTTTCTATTTAGTTTCTGCAGGACTGAGAGATTCTAGCTGACAAGTTTGTGACTGTGTGTTTGTTATTAGCTCTGTGTGAACTTTAAGTGCAGGCATCATATTACTGGAATTATTATAGTTTAAATGTTGGCTCTTAACTACCATTTCAGTTTGATTCTTCATTTAGTTGTATCCATATTGAAGGATCCAAGCTGGTGACTTTGTGACTTTGTGTTTGTAAGTGAATTTGACGACTTTTCCTAACTGTCATTTCTGTGTGCTTTTCTGTTTTGTTTTTTGTATTATGGAAGGATTCTATGTGATATGTTTAAACTGTGTGTTTCTAATTGGGTGTATCTAAACTCTAAGTTCAGTCATTATATTACAGGGATTAATGTAGTTTTAATGTGAGCTCTTAACTGCCATTTCAGTTTGATGCTTCATTTAGTTGTATCTGGATTGAGTGATCCAACCTGGTGAATTTCTCACTCTGTGTTTGTAACAAAATTTGAGGTATTTTCTTCACGGCCATTTCTGTGTGCTTTTCTCTTTAGAAAGTCAGGACTGAGGGAATCTAGCTGATAAGTTTAAACTGTGTATTTCTAATTGGCTGTCTTTTAACTTTAAGTGCAATCTTCATATTACATGGATTAGTGTAGTTTGAATGTGAAATCTTAACTGCCATTTCAGTTTGATTTTTCATTTAGTTGGATCTGGATTTAGGGATCCAAGCTGTTGAGTTTGTGACTGTGTGTTTGTAACTGAATTTGAGGTATTTTCATAACTGCAATTTATGCAAGCTTTTCAATTCAGATTGTGCTTGATTGATTTATTCTAGCTGATAAGTTTGTGATTGTGTGTTTGTAATTGGCTGTATATGAACTTTAGGAGCAGGCATCATATTTCATTGATGAGTGAAGTTTTATTATGAGCTCTTAACTGCCATTTCACTTTGATTCTTCCTTTAATTTAGTTTGGATTCAGGGATGCAAGCTGGTGACTTTGTGACTGTTTGTAATTGAATTTGAGGTCTTTTCTTAAAGGCTATTTCTATGTGATTTTCTATTTAGAATGTCTAGGACTGAAGGATTCTAGCTGACAAATTTTAACTTGTGTTTCTAATTGGCTGTGTCTAATCTTTAAGTGCAGTCATCATATTTCAGTGATTAGTGTAGCCTGAATGTGAGCTCTTAACTGCCATTTCAGTTTGATTCTTCATTTAATTCAGTCTGGATAGAGGGATCCTAGCTGGTGAGTTTGTGGTTGTGTGTTTGTCATTGCATTTTTAGGTCTTTTCTTAACTGCAATTTTCATGTGCTTTCCCATTTTTCTTGAGCAGGATTGAGGGTTTCCAGTTGATAAGTTTGTGACAGAGTGTTTGTAATTCGCTGTATCTGAACTTTAAGTGCAGGCATCATAATACAGGAATGAGTGTAATTTAAATGTGAGCCCTTAACTGCTTTTACAATTTGATTCTTCATTTAGTTGTCAAATGATTGAGGGACACTAGTGGGCGTGTTTGTGACTGTGTGTTTGTAAAATTACTGTGTGCAGTCATCATATCAAATTGATTAGTGTAGTTTACATGTGAGCTCTTAACTACCATTTCAGTTTCATTCTTCATTTAGATGGATCTGGTTTAGTGGATCCGAGCTGGTTACTTTGTCACTGTTTGTTTGTAATTGAATTTGAGGTATTTTTTTAGCGGCCATTTCTGTGAGCTTTTCTCTTTAGATTGTCAGTACTGAGGGAATCTAGCTGATAAGTTTAATCTCTGTGTTTCTAATTGGCTGTGTTTAACCTTTAAGTGCAGTCATCATATTACATGGTTTGGTGTAGTTTGAATTTGAGCTCTTAACTGCCATTTCAGTTTGATTCTTAATTTAGCTGAATTTGGATTTAGGGATCCAAGCTGGTGAGTTTGTGCCTGTATGTTTGCAATTCAATTTGAAGTATTTTCAGAACTGCCTTTTCTGCAAGCTTTTCAATTTAATTTGCGCAGGATTGATGGATTCTAGCTGATATGTTTGTGACTGTGTGTTTGTAGTTGGCTGTGTCTGACGTTTAGTGAAGGCATTATATTGCATGGATTAGTGTACTCTGAATTTGAGCTCTTAAGTGCCATTTCAGATTGATTATTTCGTTGGGTATGATTGAGGGATTCTAGCAGTTAAGTGTGTGACTATGTGTTTTAATTGAATTTGATGGATTTTCTTAACTGCCATTTCTGTGTGCTTTTCCATTTAGTTTGGGAAGGACTGTGTGATTCCAGCTTATAAGTTTGTAATTATGTATTTGTTATTGGCTTTGTCTGAACTTTAATGAATGTTACAATTGACAGGGAGTAGTAGAGTTTGAATATGAGTTCTTAACTTCAATTTCATTTTGAGTTTTCATTTAGTTGGAGCAGGATTGAAGGATCCTAGCTGCTGAGTTTGTGTCTGTATGTTTGTCATTGAATTTGGGGTCTTTTTTGTAACTGTCTTTTATGTGTTCTTTTTTGTTTAGTTTGGGCAGGACTGAGGGATTCTAACTGAAAAGTTTCTGAATGTGTTTCTAATTTGCCATTTCTGAGCTTTAAGAGCAAACATCAACTTACAGGCATTAGTGTAGTTTGAGTATGAGCTCTTAACTGCCATTTCAATTTGATTCGTAATTTAGTTATTGCAGGATTGAGGGATCCTAGTTGGCAAGTTTATTACTGAGTGTTTGTAATTAAATTTGGTGATTTTTCTTAACTGACATTTCTGAGTGCATTTCCTTTAAGATTGTGCAGGATTGAGGAAATCCAGCTGAAACGTTTCTGACTGTCTGTCTGTAATTGGCTGTGTCTGAACTTTATGTGCAAGCATCATATTACAGGAATTAGTGTAGTTTGAATGTGAGCTCTTAACTGCCATTTCAGATTGATTTTTCATTTAGTTGGGGCAAGATTTAAGGATTTTATCTGGTGAGTTTGTGACTGTATGATTGTAATTTAATTTGAGGTGTTTTCTTAGCTGCCATTTCTGTGTGCTTTTCCATTTAGTTTGGGCAGGACTGAGGAATTCTAGGCGATAAATTTGTGTTTCATTGTTTGCAATTGGCTGTGTCTAAACTTTAAGTGCAGGCATCATAATAAATGGATGAGTGTACTTTGTATGTGAAATCTTAACTGACATTTCAGTTTGATTCTTCATTTCATTGTGGGAGGATTGAAGGATTATAACTTGTGAATTCGTGACTGTGTATTTCCAATTGAATTTGAGGCATTTTCTTACCTGCCATTTCTGTGTGCTTTTCCATTTTATTTGGGCAGGATTAAGGGATTTTAGCTGATAAATTTGTGTCTCAGTGTTTGTAATTGGCTGTGTTTAAACTTTAAGTGCAGGCATCATATGAAAGGATTGAATGAAGTTTGTATGTAAAATCTTTACTGAAATTTCAATCTGATTCTTCATTTAGTTAGGGAGGACATAGACACATTACTGTTAGAAGATATACAAAACATGACAGCTAAAGGGGAGGTTCTGATAATGGGAGACTTCAACATGCCAGATACAGATTGGCCAATACCAGCAGGAACATCTGACAGAACTAGACTCATAGTGGATTCCCTGCAGGGGGAGGGCCTCAAACAACTGGTACAGCAACCCACAAGAGACAGGGCTATCCTAGATCTAGTACTGACTAACAAAGAAGGGATCACAGATCTCCAGGTAGAAGGTCACCTGGGAGCCAGTGACCATCACATGGTATGGTTCAATTTGGCTACTACATCTAAATCATCCCATTCCAAAGCAAAAATATGGGACTTCAGAGGAGCTGACTTTGATAAGATGGCCAACAGAATTAAGCTAGCCCTGGCAAAAAGAAACACAGGTGAGGAGGTACAGGCAAAGTGGGCAAGCATTAAGGATACAATACTTGAAGCAACATCCCATTGTGTTAGACAGAAAAGGAAGTGCAAAAGAAGAAGAAACCACTTTGGTTCTCAAATACAGTAGCAGAAAAGGTCAGAGCCAAAGGCTGGCCTTCAGAAAATATAAGGGACACACAGGATGAAGATAGGAAGGCATACCAAACTGCCCTAAGGGAAGCAGGTAAGGCAGTAAGGCAGGCAAAGTCCCAAACTGAGGAAACACTAGCACGAACAGTAAAAGAAGGTGACAAGACTTTCTATAGATACATTAGTGAAAGGAGAAAGTCCAGAGGGGTATTGCTAAGCTTAATGGAGAAAAGGGAGCATGTGAGGAGGAGGACCCTGTAAAGGCATCTATCCTAAATAGATACTTTGCTCAGTATTTACTGAAGAGAAGGTAGGGCAGGGCCCACAGCTCAACATCATGGACACAGGGGGGAGGTGAGCACTACTCCCTCACAAAGAAAGGGTCCTACAAGAGCTTGCTAAGCTCAGGGTGGATAAGGCAATGGGACCTGATGGCATACATCCCAGGGTACTTAAGGAGCTAAAGGAGGAACTAGCAGAGCCATTAGCAGAATTGTTTAGTGAGTCTCTGAGCACAGGAGAGGTCCCAGAAGACTGGAGAAGGGCTCATGTGATCCCACCCACAAGAGTGGTAGCAGGGAGGAGGCGGGAACTACAGACCGGTCAGTCTTTACCTCAGTAGTGGCAAGATTATGGAGGCACTCCTTAAGGAAAGGATAGTGCAACACCTGGAACCATAGGGGCACAGGATCCAAGACAGCATGGGTTTACTAAAGGAAGGTCCTGTCAAACTAATCTCATAGATTCTTTGACTGGGTAACCAGAGTGTGGACCAGGGGAGCAGTTGATGTCACCTACCTTGACTTCAGCAAAGCTTTGACACTGTTCCACACAGAAGATTGATAAATAAGTTAGGTAGGCTCTGGGTGGGTCAGAAGTTGGTCAACTGGGTGGCAAACTGGTTGACTGGCAGAAAACAGAGAGTGGTGGTAAATGGTATACAGTCAGAAGAGATGCAAGTCACAAGTGGGGTACCTCAGGATCAGTCCTGGGGCCAGTCCTATTCAACATCTTCATTAGTGACCCCGGATGGACTAGAGGGTAAGGCTTGTCTGTTTGCAGATGACACCAAGATCTGCAACAGAGTAGATGATCCAGATGGGGTGGGCAGAATGAGAAGAGATCTGGATAAACTAGCAGAATGGTCAGAAGAGTGGCAACTGGGATTTAATGCAAAGAAGTGCAAAATCATGCACATAGGAAGAGAAACCCTGAAGCCACTTATAGGCTGGGAGGAGTTGCTAGCAGTCACAAAGGAAGAAAGAGACTTGGGCATCATCATCACTGATGACCTAAAATCATCCAAGCAGACCTCTAAAGCAGTAGGTAAGGCTAGGGGGGTGTTAGGGTGTATTAGTAGGGGTATCACAAGTCGTAAGAGGGAGGTAATAATCCCTCTGTACAAGACATTGGTTAGGCCCCATCTGGAGTACTGCGTGCAGTATTGGAGGCCACACCTTCACAAGGACATTAACCAAATTGAGGCAGTCCAGAGAAGGGTAACCAAAATGGTGCAGGGACTGCATCAGAAGACATATGAGGACAGATTAACGGAGCTCAATATGTATACCCTTGAGCAAAGGAGGAGAGAGGTGATATGATCGAGACATTTAAACACCTTAAGGCATAAACAAGGTGAAAGAGTCTAACATGTTTAAATATAAGAAAAATAGCAGGACAAGAGGACACAGCATGAGATTAGAGGGAGGCCGATTAAGGGGAATATGAGGAAATTCTTTTCACAGAAAGGGTGGTGGATGCATGGAATGGCTTACCACAAGAAGTGGTGGCTATGAATACAGTGCAGGGCTTCAAACAGGCATGGGATAGGCATAAGGGAGCAATACAAATGACTATGAATAGATAGGTCACTGACAGAGCAAAGGCCGATGGCACATTTATGAGGTAGAAAAAGAAATGGGCAGACTGGATGGGCCTTGCGGTCCTTATCTGCCGTCAACTTCTATGTTTCTATGTTTCTAAGGATTGAGGGATCCTATCTTGTGAGTCTGTGACTGTGTGTTTGAAATGGAATTTGAGATATTTTCTTAACTGCCTTTTCCATGTAATTTTCCATTTAGTTTCTGCTGGACTGAGAGATTCCAGATGACAAGTATGTGACTGTGTGTTTGTTACTGGCTCTGTGTGAACTTTAAGTGCAGGCATCATAGTTCAGGGATTAGTATAGTTTAAATGTCAGCTCTTAACTACCATTTCAGTTTGATTCTTCATTTAATTGTATCCGTATTGAAGGACCCATGCTGGTGACTTTGTGACTTTGCATTTGTAAGTGAATCTGAAGAATTTTCTTAACTGTCATTTCTGTGTGCTCTTCTATTTTGTTTTTTGCATTATGGAGGAATTTTAGATCATAAGTTTAAACTGTGTGTTTCTAATTGGGTGTGTCTAAACTCTAAGTACAGACATTATATTACAAGGATTAATGTATTTTGAATGTGAGCTCTTAACTGCCATTTCAGAATGATTCTTCATTTAGTTGTATCTGGAATGAGTGATCCAAGCTGGTGACTTTCTGACTCTGTGCTTGTAATTTAATTTGAGGTGTTTTCTTAATGCCCTTTTCTGTGTGCTTTTCTCTTTAAAATGTCAGGACAGAGGGAATCTAGCTGATAAGTTTAAACTGTGCATTTCTAATTAGCTGTATTTTAACTTTAAGTGTAGTCATCATATTACATGGATTTGTGTAGTTTGAATGTGAACTCTTCACTGCTATTTCAGTTTGATTTTTCTTTTAGTTTGATCTGGATTTATGGATCCAAGCTGTTGAGTTTGTGACTCTGTGTTTGTAACTGAATTTAAGGTGTTTTCATAACTGCCATGTATGCACGCTTTTCAATTCAGATTGTTCATGATTGATTTATTCTAGCTGATAAGTTTGTGACTGTGTGTTTGTAATTGGCTGTTTCTGACTTTTAGTGAAGCCATCATATTACAAGGATTAGTGCAGTTTGAATTTTACCTCTTAACTGCCATTTCTGTTCACTTTTCCATTTAGTTAGGGCAGGATTGAGGGATTCTAGCTGACAAATGTGTGTCTCAGTGTTTGTATTTGGCTGTGTCTGACATTTAGTGAAGGCATCATTTTACATGGATTAGTGCAGTTTGAATTTTAGCTCTTAACTGCCATTTCTGTTCACTTGCCCATTCAGTTTGGGCATGATTGAGGGATTCTAGCTGACAAATTTGTGTCTCAGTGTTTGTAATTGGCTAGATATGAACTTTAGGAGCAGGCATCATATTACATTGATGAGTGTAATTTTAATGTGAGCTCTTACCTGCCATTTCACTTTGATTCTTCATTTCGTTGAATTTGGATTGAGGGATCCAAGCTGGTGACTTTGTGACTGTGTGTTTGTAATTTAATTTGAGGTCTTTTTTAAAGGCTATGTCTGTGTGATTTTCTATTTAGAATGTCTAGGACTAAAGGATTCTAGCTGATAAATATTAACTGTGTGTTTCTAATTGGTTGTGCCTAATCTTTAAGTGCTGTCATCATATTACAGGGATTAGTGTAGCCTGAATGTGAGCTCAACTACCATTTCAGTTTGATTCTTCATTTAATTCAATCTGTATTGAGGGATCCTAGCTGGTGAGTTTGTAGCTGTGTGTTTACCATTCAATTTTTAGGTCTTTTCTTAACTACCATTTCTATGAGCTTTCCCATATTTCTTGAGCAGGATTGAGGGTTTCCAGTTGATAAATTTGTGATGGAGTGTTTGCAATTGGCTGCATCTGAACTTTAAGTGCAGGCATTATATTACAGGGATGACTGTAATTCAAATGTGAACACTTAACTGCTATTTCATTTTGATTCTTCATTTATTTGTGGCAGGATTGAGGGATACTAGTGGGTGTGTTTATGACTGTGTGTTTGTAATTTTCTGTGTGCGGACTTTAAGTGCTGGCATCATATCACATTGATTAGTTTTCTTTTATATGTGAGCTCTTAACTACCATTTCAGTTTGATTCTTCATTTAGATGGATCTGCATTGGTGGATCTGAACTGTTTCTTTTATCACTGTTAGTTTGTAATTGAATTTGAAGTCTTTTCTTAACAGCCATTTCTGTGTGCTTTTCCTTTAGAATGTCAATACCGTTGGGAATCTAGCTGATCGGTTTAATCTGTGTGTTTCTATTTGGCTGTGTTTAAACTTTAAGTGCAGTCCTCATATTTCATTTATAAGTGTAGTTTGACAGTGAGCTCTTAGCTGCAATTTCAGTTTGATTCTTCATTTAGTTGATTCTGGATTTAGGGATCCAAGCTGGTGAGTTTGTAACTGTGTGTTTGTAACTGAATTTGAAGTATTTTCATAACTGCCATTTATGCAAGTTTTTCAATTAAGTTTGTGCAAGATTGATAGATTCTAGCTGATATGTTTGTGACTTTGTGTTTGTAATTAGCTGTGTCTGAAATTTAGTGAAGGCATCATATTACATGGATTAGTGTAGTTTGAATTTGAGCTCTTAAGTGCCATTTCTGTTTGATTATTTATTTAGTTTGGGCAGGATTGAGGGATCCTAGGAGGTGAGTGTGTGACTATGTGCTTTAATTGAATTTGAGGTCTTTTCTTAACTGCCATTTCTGTTTACTTTTCCATTTAGTTTGGGCAGGACTGAGCAATTCTAGCTGATATTTTTGTGATTATGTATTTGTTCTTGGCTTTGTCTGAACTTTAAGTCATGAGACATATGACAGGGAGTTGTAGAGTTTGAATATAAGTTCTTAACTGCCATTTAATTTTGAGTCTTCATTTAGTTGAAGCAGGATTGAAGGATGCTAGCTGCTGAGTTTGTGCCTGTGTGTTTGTAATTGAATTTGGGGTCATTTCATAACTGCCATTTATGTGTTCTTTTTATTTAATTTGGGCAGGACATAGGGATTCTAGCTGATAAGTTTCTGACTGTGTGTTTCTACTTGGCCGTGTCTGAGCTTTAAGTGCAGGTATCATATTACAGGGATTAGTGTAGTTTGAATCTGAGTTCTTAACTGCCATTTCAATTTGATTCTTCATTTAGATATAGCAGGATTGAGGGAACCCAGCTGGTGAGTTTAAGACTGAGTGTTTGTAATTGAATTTGAGGATTTTTCTTAACTGACATTTCTGGTGCATTTCCTTTAAGTTTGTGTGGGATTGAGGAATTCCAGCTGAAAAGTTTCTGACTCTCTGTTTGTAAATTGCTGTGTCTGAACCTTATATGAAAGCATCATATTACAGGGATTAGTGTAGTTTGAATGTGAGCTCTTAACTACCATTTTGGGTTGATTTTTCATTTAGTTAGGCATTATTTAAATATTTTATCGGGTGAGTTTGTGACTGTGTGAATGTAATTTAAATTGGGGTGTTTTCTTACATGCCACTTAGGTGTGCTTTTTCATTTAGGTTGGGCAGGACTGAGGAATTCTTGCTAATAAATGTGTGTTTCAATGATTGTAATTGGCTGTGTCTAAACTTTAATTGCAGGCATCATAATAAAGGGATGAGTGTAGTTTGTATGTGAAATCTTAACTGATATTTCAGATTGATTTTTCATTTAGTTAGGGGGACAATTGATGGATTCCAGCTTGTGAATTCATGACTGTGTATTTGCAAGTGAATGTGAGGCATTTTCTCATCTGCCATTTCTGTGTGCTTTTCCATTTTGTTTGGGCAGGATTGAGGGATTCTAGCTGATAAATTTGTGTCTCAGTGTTTGTTATTGGATGTGTTTAAATTTTAAGTGCAGGCGTCATATGAAAGGGATGAATGAAGTTTGTATGTAAAATCTTATCTTATCTTTCAGTTTGATTCTTCATTTAGATGGGGAAGGATTGAGGGATCCTAGCTTGTGAGTTTGTGACTGTGTTTGAAATGGAATTTGAGGTATTTTCTTAACTGCCATTTCTATGTAATTTTCCATTTAGTTTCTGCAGGACTGAGTGATTCTAGCTGACAAGTTTGTGACTGTGTGTTTGTAATTGGCTGTGTGTGAACTTTAAGTGCAGTCATCATATTACATTGATTAGTATAGTTAAATGTCAGCTCTTAATTACCATTTCAGTTTGATTCTTCATTTAGTTATGTCCGTATTGAAGGATCCGAGCTGGTGACTTTGTGACTGTGTGTTTGTAAATTAATTTGCTGACTTTTCTTAACTGTCTTTTCTGTGTTGTTCTGTTTTGTTTGTGCATTATGGAGGTATTCTTGGTGCTAAGTTTAAACTGTGTGTTTCTAATTGGGTGTGTCTAAACTCTAAGTGTAGTCATTATATTACAGGTATAAATGTAGTTTGAATGTGAGCTCTTAACTGCCATTTCAGTTTGATTCTTCATTTAGTTGTATCTGGATTGAGTGATCCAAGCTGGTGACTTTCTCACTGTGTGCTTGAAATTTAATTTTAGTTATTTTTAACAGCCATTTCTGTGTGCTTTTCTTTAGAATGTCAGGACTGAGGAATCTAGCTGATAAGTTTAAACTGTGCATTTCTAATTGGCTTTCTTTTAACTTTAAGTGCAGTCATCACATTACATGGATTAGTGTAGTCTGAATGTGAACTCTTAACTGCCATTTCAGTTTGATTTTTCATTTAGTTGGATCTGGATTTAGGGGTCCAAGCTGTTGAGTTTGTGACTCTGTGTTTGTAACTGAAATTGAAGTATTTTCATAACTGCCATTTATACAAGCTTTTCAATTTAGATTGCGTAGGATTGATTTTTCTAGCTGATAAGTTTGTGACTGTGTGTTTGTAATTGGCTGTATCTGACATTTAGTGAAGGCATCATATTACATGGATTAGTGCAGTTTGAATTTTAGCTCTTAACTTCCATTTCTATGCAATTTTCCATTTAGTTTGGTCAGGATTGTGGGATTCTAGCTGACAAATTTGTCTCTCAGTATTTGTAATTGGCTGTATATGAACTTTAGGAGCAGGCATCATATTACATTGATGAGTGTAGCATTAATGTGAGCTCTTAACTGCCATTTTTCATTGATTATTCCTTTATTTAAGTTTGAATTGAGGGATCCCAGCTGGTGAATTTGTGACTGTGTGTTTGTAATTTAATTTGTGGTATTTTCTTAAAGTCTATTTCTGTGTGCTTTTCTATTTAGAATGTCTAGGACTGAAGGATTATAGCTGATAAATTTTAACTGTGTGTTTCTAATAGGCTGTGTCTAATCTTTAAGTACAGTCATCATATTACAGGGATTAGTGTATCTTGAAAGTGAGTTCTTAACTGCCATTTCAGTTTGATTCTTCTTTTAATTCAAATTGGATTCAGGGATCCTAGCTGGTGAGTTTGTGGCTATGTGTTTCTCACTGAATTTTTAGGTCTTTTCTTAACTGCCATTTCCATGAGCTTTCCATTTTCCTGAGCAGGATTGAGGGTTTCCAGTTGATAAGTCTGTGATTGAGTGTTTGTGATTGGCTGTGTCTGAACTTTAAACGCTGGCATCATATTACAGGGGATGACTGTAATTTAAATGTGAGCACTTAACTGCTATTTCAGTTTGATACTTCATTTAGTTGTGGCAGGATTGAGTTATACTAGAGGGTGTGTTTGTGGCTGTGTGTTTGTAATTTTCTGTGTGTGAACTTTAAGTGCAGGCATCATATCAAATTGATTAGTGTAGTTTACTTGTGACCTCTTAACTACCATTTCAGTTTGATTCTTCATTTAGATGAATCTCGATTGGTGGATTCGAGCTGGTTACTTTGTCACTGGTTGTTTGTAATTGAATTTGAGGTCTTTTCTTAATGGCCATTTCTGTGTGCTTTTCTCTTTAGAATGTCAGTACTGAGGGAATCTAGCTGATAAGCTTAATCTGTGTGTTTCTAATTGGCTGTGTTTAAACTTTAAGTGCGCAGTCATCATATTACATGGATTAGTGTAGTTTGAATGTCAACTCTTAACTGCAATTTCAGTTTGATTCTTCATTTAGTTGAATCTGGATTTAGGGATCCAAGCTGGTAAGTTTGTGACTGTGTGTTTGTAATGAATTTGAGGTATTTTTATAACTGCCATTTATGCAAGCTTTTCAATTTAGTTTGTGCAGGATTGATGGATTCTAGCTGATATGTTTGTGACTGTGTGTTTGTAATCGGCTGTGTCTGAAATTTAGTGAAGGCATCATATTACATGGATTAGTGTAGTTTGAATTTGAGCTCGTAAGTGCCATTTCAGTTTCGTTATTTATTTAGTTGGGTAGGATTGAGGGATCCTAGTAGTTGAGTGTGTAACTGTGTTTGAAATGGAATTTGAGGTATTTTCTTAACTGCCATTTCTGTGTAATTTTCCATTTAGTTTGGGCAGGACTGAGAGATTCTAGCTGATAAGTTTGTGACTGTGTGTTTGTAATTGGCTGTGTGTGAACTTTAAGTGCAGGTTCATATTAAAGGGATTAGTATAGTTTTAATGTCAGCTCTTAACTACCATTTCAGTTTGATTCTTCACTTACTTGTATCCGTATAGAAGGATCCGAGCAGGTAACTTTGTGTCTGTGTGTTTGTAATTGAATTTGATGACTTTTATTAACTGTCATTTCTGTGTACTTTTATATTTACTTTGTGCATTACGGAGGGATTCTAACTGATAAGTTTAAACTGTGTGTTTCTAATTGGGTATGTCTAAACTCTAATTGCAGTCATTATATTACAGGGATTAATGTAGTCTGAATGTGAGCTCTTAACTGCCATTTCAGTTTGATTCTTCATTTAGTTGCATCTGGATTGAGTGATCCAAGCTGGTGACTTTCTGACTGTGTGTTTGTAATTGAATTTGTGGTATTTTCTTAATGGCCATTTCTGTGTGTTCTTCCCTTTAGAATGTCAGGAATGTGGGAATCTAGCTGATAAGCTTAAACTGTGTATTTTTAATTGGCTAAGTTTTAACTTTATGTTCAGTCATCATATTACATGGATTAGTGTTGTTTGATTGTGATCTCATAACTGCCATTTCAGCTTGATGTTTCATTTAGTTGGATCTGGATTTAAGGATGCATGCTGTTGAGTTTATGACTTTGTTTGTAACTGAATTTGAGGTATTTTCACAACTGCCATTTATGCAAGCTTTTCAATTTAGATTGTGCAGAATTGATTGATTCTAGCTGATGAGTTTGTGACTATGTCTTTGTAATTGGCTGTGTCTGAAATTTAGTGATGGCGTCATATAGCATGGATTAGTGCAGTTTGATGTTTAGCTCTTAACTGCCATTTCTGTGTGTTTTTCCAGTTAGTTTGGGCAGGATTGATGGATTCTTGCTGACAAAATTGTGTCTCAGTGTTTGTAATTGGCTGTATATGAACTTTAGGAGCAGGCATCATATTTCATTGATGAGTGTGGTTTTAATGTGAGCTCTTAACTGCCATCTCACTTTGATTCTTCCTTTAATTGAATTTGGATTGAGGGATCCGAGCTGGTGACTTTGTGACTTTGTGTTTGTAATTGAAATTGAAATCTTTTCTTAAAGGCTATTTCTGTGTGCTTTTCTATTTAGAATGTCTAAGACTGAGAGATTATAGTGGATAACTTTTAACTGTGTGTTTCTCCTTGGCTGTATCTAATCTTTCAGTGCAGTCATATTACAGGGATTAGTGTATCTTGAAAGTGAGCTCTTAACTGCCATTTCAGTTTGATTCTTTATTTAATTCAGTCTGGATTGAGGGATCCTAGCTGGTGAGTTTGTGGCTGTGTGTTTGTCATTGAATTTTTAGGTCTTTTCTTAACTGCCATTTCCATCTGCTTTCCCCTTTCTCTTGAGCAGGATTGAGGGTTTCCAGCTGATAAGTTTGTGACAGAGTGTTTGTAATTGGCTGCGTCTGAACTTTAAGTGCAGGCATCACATTACAGAGATGAGTGTAATTTAAATGTGAGCACTTAACTGCAATTTCAGTTTGATTGTTCATTTAGTTGTGGCAGAATTGAGGGATACTAGTGGGTGTGTTTGGGAGTATGTGTTTGTAATTTTCTGTGTGCAAACTTTAAGTGCAGTCATCATATTAAATTGATTAGTGTTGTTTACATGTGCGCTGTTAACTACCATTTCAGTTTGATTCTTCATTTAGATTGATCTCGATTGGTGGATCTGAGCTGTTTACTTTCTGACTGTTTGTAAATGAATTTGAGGTATTTTCTAAATTGCCATTTCTGTGTTCTTTTCTCTTTAGAATGTCAGTACTGAGGGAATCTAGCTGATAAGTTTAATCTGTTTGTTTCTAATTGGCTGTGTTTAAACTTTAAGTGCAGTCATCATATTACATGGATTGGTATAGTTTGAATGTAAACACTTAACTGCAATTTCTGTTTGTTTCTTCATTTAGTTGAATCTGGATTTAGGGATCCAAGCTGGTGAGTTTGTGACTGTGTGTTTGTAACTGAATTTGAGGTATTTTTATAACTGCCATTTATGCAAGCTTTTCAATTTAGCTTGTGCAGGATTGATGGATTCTAGCTGATATGTTTGTGACTGTGTGTTTGTAATTCGCTGTGTCTGAAATTTAGTGAAGGCATCATATTACATTGATTAGTGTAGTTTGAATTTGAGCTCTTATGTGCCATTTCAGTTCGATTATTTATTTAGTTTGGGCAGGATTGAGGGATCCTAGCGGGTGAGTGTGTGACTGTGTGCTTTAATTAAATATGAGGTGTTTTCTTACATGCCATTTTTGTGTGCTTTTCCATTTAGGTTTGGCAGGACTGAGCAATTCTAGTTGATATTTTTGTGATTATGTATTTGTTCTTGTCTTTGTCTAAACTTTAAGTCATGAGATGTATGGCAGGGAGTTGTAGAGTTTGAATATAAGTTCTTAACTGCCAATTACTTTTGAGTCTTCATTTAGTTGGAGCAGGATTGATGGATGCTAGCTGCTGAGTTTGTGTCTGCATGTTTGTAATTGAATTTGAGGTCTTTTCTTAACTGCCATTTATGTGTTCTTTTTCATTTAGTTTGGGCAGGACTGAGGGATTCTAGGTGACAAGTTTCTGTCTGTGTGTTTCTAATTGGCCGTGCCTGAGCTTTAAGTGCAGGCATCATATTACAGGGATTAGTGTAGTTTGAATATGAGTTCTTAACTTCCATTTCAATTTGATTCTTCATTTAGTTATAGCAGGATTGAGGGATCCAAGCTGGTGAGTTTATGACTGAGTGTTTTTAATTGAATTTGAGGATTTTTCTTAACTGACATTTCTGGTGCATTTCCTTTAAGTTTGTGCAATATTGAGGAATTCCAGCTGAAAAGTTTCTGACTATCTGTTTGCAATTGGCTGTGTCTGAACTTTATGTGAAAGCACCATGTTACAGGGATTAGTGTAGTTTGAATGTGAGCTCTTAACTGCCATTTCAGGTTGATTTTTCATTTAGTTGGGGCATGATTTAAATATTTTATCGGGTGTGTTTGTGACTGTGTGATTGCAATTTAATTTGAGGTGTTTTCTTACATGCCATTTTTGTGTGCTTTTCCATTTAGGTTTGACGGGACTGAGGAATTCTAGTTGATACATTTGTGTTTCAATGATTGTAATTGGCTGTGTCTGAACATTAATTGAAGGCATCATAATAGAGGGATGCGTTTAGTTTGTGTGTGAAAACTTAACCTATATTTCAGTTTGATTTTTCATTTATTTGGGGGGAATTTTGAGGGATTCCAGCTTGTGAATTCATGACAGTGTATTTTCAATTGAATGTGAGGTATTTTCGTATCTGCCATTTCTGCATGCTTTGCCATTTTGTTTGGGCAGGATTGAGGGATTCTAGCTGATAAATTTATGTCTCAGTGTTTGTAATTGGCTGTGTTTAAACTTTAACTGCAGGCATCATATGAAAGGGGTGAATGAAGCTTGTATTTAAAATCTTAACTTATCTTTCAGTTTGATTCTTCATTTAGATGGGGAAGGATTGAGGGATCCTAGCTTGTGAGTTTGTGTCTGTGTGTTTGTAACGGAATTCAAGGTATTTTCTTAACTGCCATTTCTATGTAATGTTTCATTTAGTTTCTGCAGGAGTGAGCGATTCTAGCTGACAAGTTTGTGACTGTGTGTTTGTAAATGGCAGTGTGTGAACTTTAAGTGCAGGCATCATATTACATGGATTAGTATAGTTTAAATGTCAGCTGTTAACTACTCTTCCAGTTTGATTCTTCATTTAGTTGTATCAATATTGAAGGATCCGAGCTGGTGACTTTGTGACTGTGTGTTTGTAAATCAATCAATCAATCAATCAAAATCTTTATTCAGGCGAACATCATTGAGCATAGCTCATTTACAAGATGGACCTGATTGGTCAGAAACAACATAGTGGGTATAAATTCACATGTATACAAATACAGATTGAGTACAATAACAAAGACTTTAAAATGAACAGATACAATAATATACACATATATATAAAGGTGGTTAACCAGTGATATTGGACACCAAAGCAAAAGGAGAAAAAAAAGGTAAGGTACTGGGGTTTAGGAGAAAAAATGTAAATAATGTTAATGGATGAATGCCTAAACAGATAAGGGAGGGGAATCTAATGGGGGAGGGGTGAAAAGGGTCTGAAGGGACTAGGACTTGTGGAAGCAGTTGCATATCTCTGGAAAAGACTTAGTACAGCTTTTGAAGGAGGTTATAGGAATGAAAGTGTTCAGCTTCAGGGTCTTTTGCAGAGAATTCAGATGAGTGCTAGAAAGTGATTGATTACAGCCCTTCCATGCCGGTACTGGCTTTTGGTAAATTCAATGTGATGAGGATATTGCTTCTTAGGGCATATGGCCTTGGAGTAACAGAGAGAAGCAATCTGAGATGTAGATGGTAGTTTATTTGTCAGAGCTTTGTAGATCCATAGAGCAGCATTTTGCTCCTTCTGTGATGTAGGGATGTCCAGCCAACTGCAGCATAGAGAACAGTGGTGGTGCTGAAAGGAAGGTCAGTGATGAATCTTAGAGCTCTATGGTACAAGGTATCAAGTTTATTTAAGTAGGACAGGGAGCAGGGCTATATCGAAGTCTGCATAGTCGAGGAGAGATAGAAATGAAGCCTGGATTAGTCTCTGCTTAGATTTCTGTTTAGAAATGTTTGATCTTGAAAAAGGCCAAGTCTTTGTCTGAGTTTTTCAGGAGCTCTTCAATATGTTGTGAAATCAAGCCTGCTATCAATCCAAACCCCAGATATTTGAATTTGTCTCACATACTAAGGCTCTTCCAAGGATGGTAGAAAGTTGGTGAAGAATGTTCAGTGAGAGAGTGGTAGAAAAGTATTGTTGGAGAGGAACATATTTAGTCTTCTTGGCATTTTCAGAAGCTTCTTTTCAAGTAATTTGTAATGCAGCAGGGAGAATTCAGATTGTAGTAGATCATATGCCTTTATTGGTGATGGATTGCTTACATAAAGGACAGTATCATCTGCAAAAGGTGAACATTAGATTTTGTGAGGCTGAATCAATGTTGTTGATGTAGATGGTAAAGAGGATAGGGCCCAGGATGGAACCTTGAGGAACCTCTTAAGAGTGGTTTTGAGGACGAAAGGTTGCCTCACTTTTTACTCTGCTGTATTCTACCAGAGAGGTAGCATCTAAACCATTAAAGAGAGATTGGGTCACAAGCCTAGGGAATGCAGTGAGGAGATTAGTAGATCATGATCCACAGTATCAAGGCTTTACTTAAGTCCAGAAATACAGCACAGATATTATTTTTTTATCTAATTCAGACTGCCAGTCATTTGTAACTTTTGCTAAGGCAGAAATGGTGCTGGCATGGCTCTAAACCCAGATTGAGCAGGATTAAGGAGGTTGTTAGCATTGAGGTAGTCATTTAGTTGGATGCTTACCAGTTTTTCTAACATTTTGGACAGCACTGGTAAGATGGAAATAGGCCTATAGTTGTTGAGATCCATGGGGTCCCTGCTTTAAGGAGGAGAAACACTGTGCTGTCTTCCACAAAGAAGGAATAGAACCAGTAGATAAGGACAAGTTGAAGAGGTGAGCTTAGGGGCTGCAATGGCATGCAATGCAATTTTTAGAAAGAAGGGTCAAGAGAGCCTGCACCAGCGCTTTTAGTGGTATCCAGATGGAGCAGTAGGTTTTCTACTTGTTTTAATAATATTGGCTTGAAAGAAAAATGTAGAGGCAGCCTGAACTTCAGTAGAATGGAGAGTAAGTTGTGAACGCAGATTTGCTGGAGAGGAGTCAAAAGCTAGGCCTGCTGTAGTAAAGTGATTGTTGAAAGCATCTAAAATCTCATACTTATCAGTGATAACCACATTATTGAGGTTCACTTGGATGGTAAAGAGGTGCTAGAGTCTTGCCTCTAGGATTCCTTGATAGTGCCCCAGAATCTGGCTGGGTTATGGGAGGCATCCAGCTCTGCTGTATAGAAGGCAGCCTTGGCATCTCACTTTTTGTGCAGCTGTTTCTGGCTTTTCTGAATTGTAACCAGTCGATTGACTTTGGTCTTCCTTGCCCTTTCCAGAGCTTGTCTCTAGCAAGCAGTGCAGATTTAAGGTCAGCAGAGAACCAGGGACAAGATTTGTGTTTTATTCTGACACTGGTGACTGGTGCATGTATTGAGGGCCCCAAGATTATATCATTTAGCACCTGCAGTGCTAATTCCACAGAAGCTGTGAGGTGAATTTTGCCATGCTTAGAGTGACACAGATCTGGAGATATTCTGTAATATTAAAGTTCTTTTGACCTTCTTGGGAGGAATTTTGAGGTTAGATGGCTTGACTGAAGATCTTATACCAGCTATGAGGCAGTGATCACTTATATCACTGAATAGCACTCCAGCTGTAGAATACAGATGGGGCTTATTAACCAACATAACATCAAGTAAGGTGCTATTACTTTTGTTTTGGGTCATCCTTGTGGTTCATTTATTAGTTGAGTGAAACCATGTGAGTCACAGAAAGATACTAGGGGCAGAAACATTGATAGCCAGTTAAAGTTCAGATCACCTAGAATAATGGTATCCTCAGGACCCAGTTTAATTATATTCCCAGATGGGTAAGGAGTTTAAGGCTGGCAGAGGGGGGCCTGTAGCAGCCAACCAGTTGAAAAGCTGTCATGTTGGGAAGGGATATTTTAAGGGATAGGCATTCAAATTCTTTAGGCTGAGATGAAATACTAAGGCAAGAAGCAGAGATATTTGACTTAACATAAATGGCCACCCCACCACCCTGGATGGACGGTCTGATCTGAATAGCTGGTAATGAGGTAGACTTATTTCCTGTCATTTGTTGCTGGTTTAAGCCATGTCTCAGAGATTACTAGAAAGTCTGGCAGGTGTGGGCAACCCAGGCCTGTATTAGTGAGAACTTTTAAAAGGCTGCTTACATTGATGTGAGAAAACTTAGGCCTTCATGGAGACTAGATCTGCTGGTGAGGTGAAGCTTCTGGGGTCCAGGATTGATTTCAATAAGTGCCAGCACAGATAAGCAGAAATAATATTGGTTTAGTGAGTGCTTCAAGTGATAGGAGGAAGGAACAGACAGAGGGCTTTCTTTTACCAGGGTCCATTATTCAGAGAATGTTAGGCCTGTTCTATGGCTTGATATTCAATTGCTTACAAGACAGTTCAATGAATTTGAAGCACTTTTCTTAACTGTCATTTCTGTGTGCTTTTCATTTTGTTTGTGCAATATGGAGGGATTTAGGTGATAATTTTAAACTGTGTGTTTCTAATTGGGTGTGTCTAAACTCTAAGTGCAGTCATTATATTACAGGGATAAATGTAGTTTGAATGTGAGCTCTTAACTGCCATTTCAGTGTGATTCTTCATTTAGTTGTATCTGGATTGTGTAATCCAAGCTGGTGACTTTCTGACTGTGTGCTTGTGATTGAATTTGAGGTATTTTCAATGGCCATTTCTGTGTGCTTTTCTTAGAATGTCAGGACTGAGGGAATCTAGCTGATAAGTTTAAATAGTGCATTTCTAAGTGGCTGTCTTTTAACTTTAATTGCTGTCATCATATTACATGGATTAGTGTAGTTTGAATGTGAACTCTTAACAGCCATTTCAGTTTGATTTTTCATTTAGTTGGATCTGGATTTAGGGATCCAAGCTGTTGAGTTTGTGACTGTGTGTTTGTAACTGAATTTGATGTATTTTCATAACTGCTATTTATACAAGTGTGTCAATTTAGAATGTGCAGGATTGACTTATTCTAGCTGATAAGTTTGTGACTGTGTGTTTCTAATTGGCTGTGTCTGACATTTAGTGAAGGTATCATATTACATGGATTAGTGCAGTCTGAATTTTAGCTCTCAACTGCCATTTCTGTGCACATTTCCATTTAGTTTGGGCAGGATTGAGGGATTCTAGCTGACAAATTTGTCTCTCACTGATTGTAATTGGCTGCATATGAACTTTAGGGATAGGCATCTTATTACTTTGATGAGTGTAGTTTTAATGTGAGCTCTTAACTGCCATTTTACTTTGATTCTTCCTTTAGTTGAATTTGGATTGATTGATCCCAGCTGGTGACTTTGTAACTGTGTGTTTGTAATTTAATTTGAGGCATTTTCTAAAGTCTATTTTGTGTGCTTTTTCACTTAGAATGTCTAGGACTGATGGATTATAGCTGATAAATTTTAATTGTGTGTTTCTAATTTGCTGTGTCTAATCTTTAAGTGCAGTCATCATAAAAAAGGATTAGTGTAACCTGAATGTGAGCTCTAACTGTTTGATTCTTCTTTAATTCAATCTATTGAGGGATCCTAGCTGGTGAGTTTGTGGCTGTGTGTCTGTCATTGAAATATTAGGTATTTCTTAACTGCCATTTCCATGAGCGCTCCTATTTTCTTGAGCAGGATTGAGGGTTTCAGTTGATAAGTTTGTAATAGCGTGTTTGTAATTGGCTGTGTCTGAACTTTAAGTGCAGGCATCATATTACAGGGATGACTGTAATTTAAATGTGAGCACTTAATTGCTATTTCAGTTTGATTCTCTGTTTTGTTGTGGCAGGACTGAGGGACACTAGAGGGTGTGTTTGTATTCAGTGTGTAAATTACCAAGTGCAGGCATCATATCGAATTGATTAGTGTAGTTTATATGTGAGCTCTTAACAACCATTTTGTTTGATTCTTCATTTTGATGGATCTGGATTGGTGGATCCGAGCTGGTTACTTTGTCACTGTTTGTGTGTAATTGAATTTGAGGTATTTTCTTAATGGCCATTTCTGTGTGCTTTTCTCTTTACAATGTCAGTACTGAGGGAATCTATCTAATAAATTTAATCTGTGTGTTTCTAACTGGCTGTGTTTAAACTTTAAGCGCAGTCATCATATGACATGGGTTAACGTAGTTTGAATGTGAACTCTTAACTGCAAATTCAGTTTGATTCTTCATTTAATTGAATCTGGATTTAGGGATCCATGCTGGTGAGTTTGTGACTGTGTGTTTGTAACTGAATTTGAGGTATTTTTATAACTGCCATTTATGCAAGCTTTTCAATTTAGTTTGTGCAGGATTGATGGATTCTAGCTGATATGTTTGTGACTGTTTGTAATTGGCTGTGTCTGAAATTTAGTGAAGGCATCATATTACATGGATTAGTGTAGTCTGAATTTGAGCTCTTACGTGCCATTCCAGTTCCGTTATTTATTTAGTTGGGTAGGATTGAGGGATCCTAGTAGTTGAGTGTGTGACTGTGTTTGAAATATAATTTGTGGTATTTTCTTAACTGCCATTTCTGTGCAATTTTCCATTTAGTTTATGCAGGACAGAGAGATTCTAGCTGACAAGTTTGTGACTGTGTGTTTGTAATTGGCTGTGTGTGAGCTTTAAGTGCAGGCATCATATTACAGGGAATAGTACAGTTTAAATGTCAGCTCTTAACTGCCATTTCAGTTTGATTCTTCATTTAGTTGTATCTGTATTGAAGGATCCAAGCTGTTGACTTTGTGACTGTGTGTTTGTTATTGAACTTGATGACTTTTATTAACTGTCATTTCAGTGTGCTTTTCTATTTACTTTGTGCATTACGGAAGGATTCTAGCTGATAAGTTTAAACTGTGTGTTTCTAATTGGATGTGTCCAAACTCTAAGTGCAGTCATTATATTACTTGGATTAGTGTAGTCTGAATTTGAGCTCTTAAGTGCCTTTTCAGTTTCATTATTTATTTAGTTGGGTAGGATTTAGGGATCCTAGCAGTTGAGTGTGTGACTGTGTGCTTTAATTGAATTTGAGGTATTTTCTTAACTGCCATTTCTGTGTGCTTTTCCATTTAGTTTGAGAAGGACTGAGCTGTTCTAGCTGATAAGTTTGTGTTTACGTATTTGATATTGGCTTTGTCTGAACTTTAAGGAACGTGACATATGACAGGGTGTAGTAGAGTGTGAATATCGGTTCTTAACTGCTATTTCATTTTGAGTCTTCAATTAGTTGGAGCAGGATTGAAGAATCCTAGCTGCTGAGTTTGTGTCTGTGTGTTTGTCACTGAATTTGTTTTTTTTTTTGTAACTGCCATTTATGTGTTCTTTTTCATTTAGTTTGGGCAGAACTGAGGGATTCTTGCTGAAAAGATTCTGAAGATGTGTTTCTAATTGGTCGTTTCTGAGGTTTAAGTGCAGGCATCATGTACAGGAATTAGTGTAATTTGAATATGAGTTCTTAACTGCCATTTCAATTTGATTCTTCATTTAGTTATAGAAGGTTTGAGGGATCCCAGCTGGTAAGTTTATGACTGAGTGTTTGTAACTGAATTTGAGGATTTTTCTTAACTGACATTTCTGGGTGCATTTCCTTACAGTTTGTGCAGGATTGAGGAATTCCAGCTGAAGAGTTTCTGACTGTCTGTTTGTAATTGGCTGTGTCTGAACTTTATGTGCAAGCATCATATTACAGGCATTAGTGTAGTTTGAATGTGACCTCTTAACTGCCATTTCAAGTTGATTTTTCATTTGGTTGGGGCATGATTTAAGGATTTTACCGGGTGAGTTTGTGACTGTGTGATTGTAATTTAATTTGAGATGTTTTCTTAACTGCCATTTCTGTGTGCTTTTCCATTTAGTTTGGGCGGACTGAGAAATTCAAGCTGATAAATTTGTTTTCAGTGTTTGTAATTGGCTGTGTCTAAACTTTATGTGCAGGCATCATAATAAAGGGATGAGTGTAGTTTTATGTGAAATCTTAACTGATATTTCAGTTTGATTCTTCATTTCATTGTGGAGGATTGAGGATTCCAGCTTCAGAATGTGTGACTTGTATTTGCAATTGAATTTGAGGCATTTTCTTATCTGCCATTTCTGTGTGCTTTTCATTTTGTTTGGGAAGGATTTAGGATTCTAGCTAATAAATTTGTGTCTCAGTGTTTGTAATTAGCTGTGTTTAAACTTTATGCAGGCATCATTTAAAAGGGATGAATGAAGTTTGTATGTAAAATCTTAACTGATATTTCAATGTGATTCTTCATTTAGTTGGGGAATTAGTGAGGATTCTAGCTAGAGTTTGTGACTGTGTGTTTGAAATGGATGTTGAGGTATTTTCAACTGCCATTTCCATGTAACTTGCAATTTAGTTTCTGGAGAACTGAGAGGTTCTAGCTGACAAGTTTGCAACTGTATGTTTGTTATTGGCTGTGTGTGAACTTTATCTGCAGACAACAAATTACAATGATTAGTATCGTTTAAATTTCAGCTCTTAACTACCTTTCCAGTTTGATTCTTCATTTAGTTGTATCCATATTGAAGGATCCGAGCTGGTGACTTTGTGGCTGTGTGTTTGCAAATGAATTTGAAGACTTTTCTTAACTGTCATTTCTGTGTGCTTTTCTATTTTGTTTCTGCAATATGGAGGGATTCTAGTTGATAATTTTAAACTGTGTGTTTCTAATTGGGTGTGTCTAAACTCTAAGTGCAGTGATTATATTACAGGGATAAATGCAGTTCGAATGTGGGCTCTTAACTGCCATTTCAGTTTGATTCTTCATTTAGTTGTATCTGGATCGTGTGATCCAAGCTGGTGACTTTCTGACTGTGTGATTGTGATTGAATTTGAGGTATTTTCTTAATGGCCATTTCTGTGTGCTTTTCTCTTTAGAATGTCAGGACTGAGGGAATCTAGCTGATAAGTTTAAATAGTGCATTTCTAATTGGCTGCCTTTTAAATTTAATTGCTGTCATCATATTACATGGATTAGGGTAGTTTGAATGTGAACTCTTAACAGCCATTTCAGTTTGATTTTTCATTTAGTTGGGTCTGGATTTAGAGATCCAAGCTGTTGAGTTTGTAACAGTGTGTTTGTAACTGAATTTGATGTATTTTCATAACTGCCATTTATACAAGCATTTCAATTTAGATTGTGCAGGATTGATTTATTCTAGCTGATAAGTTTGTGACTGTGTGTTTGTAATTGGCTGTGTCTGACATTTAGTGAATGCATCATATTACATGGATTAGTGCAGTTTGAATTTTAGCTCTTAACTGCCATTTCTTGCACTTTTCCATTTAGTTTGGGCAGGATTGAGGGATTCTAGTTGACAAATTTGTCTCTCACTGTTTGTAATTGGCTGCATATGAACTTTAGGAGCAGGCATCTTATTACTTTGATGAGTGTAGTTTTAATGTGAGCTCTTAACTGCCATTTTACTTTGATTCTTCCTTTAGTTGAATTTGGATTGATTGATCCCAGCTGGTGACTTTGTAACTGTGTGTTTGTAATTTAATTTGAGGCATTTTCTTAAAGTCTATTTTTGTGTGCTTTTCTACTTAGAATGTCTAGGACTGATGGACTATAGCTGATAAATTTTAATTTTGTGTTTCTAATTGCTGTGTCTAATCTTTAAGTGCTGTCATCATATTAAAAGGATTAGTGTAACCTGAATGTGAGCTCTTAACTGTTTGATTCTTCTTTTAATTCAATCTGGATTGAGGGATCCTAGCTGGTGAGTTTGTGGCTGTGTGTCTGTCATTGAAATATTAGGTATTTTCTTAACTGCCATTTCCATGAGCTTTCCCATTTTTCTTGAGCAGGATTGAGGGTTTCCAGTTGAGACGTTTGTAATGGCGTGTTTGTAATTGGCTTTGTCTGAACTTTAAGTGCAGGCATCATATTACAGGGATGACTGTAATTTAAATGTGAGCACTTAATTGCTATTTCAGTTTGATTCTTCATTTTGTTGTGGCAGGACTGAGGGATACTAGAGGGTGTGTTTGTGACTGTGTGTTCGTAATTTTCAGTGTGCGAAAATTAAGTGCAGGCATCATATTAAATTGATTAGTGTAGTTTACATGTGAGCTCTTAACAACCATTTCAGCTTGATTCTTCATTTAGATGGATCTCAATTGGTGGATCCAAGCTGGTTACTTTGTCACTGTTTGTGTGTAATTGAATTTGAGGTATTTTCTTAATGGCCATTTCTGTGCTTTTCTTTACAATGTCAGTACTGAGGGAATCTAGCTGATAAAATTAATCTGTGTGTTTCTAACTGGCTGTGTTTAAACTTTAGTGCAGTCATCATATTACATGGATTAACGTAGTTTGAATGTGAACTCTTAACTGTACTTCAGTTTGATTCTTCTTTTAGTTGAATCTGGATTTAGGGATCCATGCTGGTGAGTTTGTGACTGTGTGTTTGTAACTGAATTTGAGGTATTTTTATAATTGCCATTTATGCAAGCGTTTCAATTTAGTTTGTGCAGGATTGATGGATTCTAGCTGATATGTTTGTGACTGTGTGTTTGTAGTTGGCTGTGTCTGAAATTTAGTGAAGGCTTCATATTACATGGATTAGTGTAGTTTTAATTTGAGCTCTTAAGTGCCATTCCATTTTCGTTATTTATTTAGTTGGGTAGGATTGAGGGATCCTAGTAGTTGAGTGTGTGACTGTGTTTGAAATATAATTTGAGGTATTTTCTTAACTGCCATTTCTGTGCAATTTTCCATTTAGTTTATGCAGGATGGAGAGATTCTAGCTGACAAGTTTGTGACTGTGTGTTTATAATTGGCTGTGTGTGAGCTTTAAGTGCAGGCATCATATTACAGGGAAGAGTATAGTTTAAATGTCAGCTCTTAACTGCCATTTCAGTTTGATTCTTCATTTAGTTGTATCTGTATTGAAGGATCCGAGCAGTTGACTTTGTGACTGTGTGTTTGTTATTGAATTTGATGACTTTTATTAACTGTCATTTCTGTGTGCTTTTCTATTTACTTTGTGCATTACGGAAGGATTCTAGCTGATAAGTTTAAACTGTGTGTTTCTAATTGGATGTGTCCAAACTCTAAGTGCAGTCATTATATTACTTGGATTAGTGTAGTCTGAATTTGAGCTCTTAAGTGCCTCTTCAGTTTCATTATTTATTTAGTTGGGTAGGATTTAGGGATCCTAGCAGTTGAGTGTGTGACTGTATGCTTTAATTGAATTTGAGGTATTTTCTTAACTGCCATTTGTGTGTGCTGTTCCATTTAGTTTGAGAAGGACTGAGCTGTTCTAGCTGATATGTTTGTGTTTATGTATTTGTTATTGGCTTTGTCTGAACTTTAAGGAATGTGACATATGACAGGGTGTAGTAGAGTGTGAATATTGGTTCTTAACTGCTATTTCATTTTGAGTCTTCAATTAGTTGGAGCAGGATTGAAGAATCCTAGCTGCTGAGTTTGTGTCTGTGTATTTGTCACTGAATTTGTTTTTTTTTTTGTAACTGCCATTTATGTGTTCTTTTTCATATAGTTTGGGCAGGACTGAGGGATTCTTGCTGAAAAGATTCTGAAGATGTGTTTCTAATTGGTTATTTCTGAGGTTTAAGTGCAGGCATCATGTTACAGGAATTAGTGTAATTTGAATATGAGTTCTTAACTGCCATTTCAATTTGATTCTTCCTTTAGTTATAGAAGGTTTGAGGGATCCCAGCTGGCAAGTTTATGACTGAGTGTTTGTCACTGATTTTGAGGATTTTTCTTAACTGACATTTCTGGGTGCATTTCCTTAAAGTTTGTGCAGGATTGAGGAATTCCAGCTGAAAAGTTTCTGACTGTCTGTTTGTAATTGGCTGTGTCTGAACTTTATGTGCAGGCATCATATTACAGGGATCAGTGTAGTTTGAATGTGACCTCTTAACTGCCATTTCAGGTTGATTTTTCTTTTGGTTGGGGCATGATTTAAGGATTTTACCGGTGAGTTTGCAACTGTGTGATTGTAATTTAATTTGAGGTGTTTTCTTAACTGCCATTTCTGTGTGCTTTTCCATTTAGTTTGGGCGGGACTGAGAAATTCAATCTGATAAATTTGTTTTTCAGTGTTTGTAATTGGCTGTATCTAAACTTTATGTGCAGGCATCATAATAAAGGGATGAGTGTAGTTTGTATGTGAAATCTTAACTGATATTTCAGTTTGATTCTTCATTTCATTGTGGAAAGATTGAGGGATTCCAGCTTGTGAATTTGTGACTGTGTATTTGCAATTGAATTTGAGGCATTTTCTTATCTGCCATTTCTGTGTGCTTTTTCATTTTGTTTGGGAAGGATTTAGGGATTCTAGCTGATAAATGTGTGTCTCAGTGTTTGTAATTAGCTGTGTTTAAACTTTAAGTGCAGGCATCATATAAAAGGGATGAATGAAGTTTGTATGTAAAATCTTAACTGATATTTCAATGTGATTCTTCATTTAGTTGGGGAATTATTGAGGGATTCTAGCTTGTGAGTTTGTGACTGTGTGTTTCAAATGGATGTTGAGGTATTTCCTTAACTGCCATTTCCATGTAACTTTCAATTTAGTTTCTGGAGAACTGTGAGATACTAGCTGACAAGTTTGCAACTGTATGTTTGTTATTGGCTGTGTGTGAACTTTATCTGCAGACAACAAATTGCAATGATTAGTATAGTTTAAATGTTAGCTCTTAACTATCATTTCAGTTTGATTCTTCATTTAGTTGTATCTGCATTGAAGGATCCAAGCTGGTGACTTTGTGACTGTTTGTTTGTAATTGAATTTGATGACTTTTCTTGTGTGCCTTTCTATTTAGCTTGTGCATTATGGAGGGATTCTAGGTGATAAGTTTAAACTGTGTGTTTCTATTTTGGTATGTCAATTCTCTAAGTGCAGTCACTATATTGCAGGGATTAATGTAGTTTGAATGTGTGCTGTTAACTGACATTTCAGTTTGATTCTTCATTTAGTTGCATCTGGATTGAGTGATTCAAGGTGGTGAGTTTATGACTGAGTGTTTGTAATTGAATTTGAGGATTTTTCTTAACTGTCATTTCTGGTGCATTTCTTTTAAGTTTGTGCAGGATTGAGGAATTCCTGCTGAAAAGTTGAAGACTGTCTGTTTGTAATTGGCTGTGTCTGAACTTTATGTGCAAGCATCATATTACAGGGATTAGTGTAGTTTGAATGTGAGCTCTTAACTTCCATTTCGGGTTGATTTTTCATTTAGTTGGGGCATGATTTAAATATTTTATCGGGTGTGTTTGTGACTGTGTGATTGCAATTTAATTTGAGGTGTTTTCTTACATGCCATTTTTATGTGCTTTTCCATTTAGGTTTGGCGGGACTGAGGAATTCTATCTGATAAATTTGTGTTTCAATGTTTGTAATTGGCTGTGTCTAAACCTTAAGTGCAGGCATCATATTAAAGGGATGAGTTTAGTTTGTATGTGAAATCTTAACTGATATTTTTGTTTGATTCTTCATTTAGTTGGGGGAGAATTGAGAGATTCCAGCTTGTGAATTCATGACTATGTATTTGCAATTGAATTTGAGGCATTTTCATCTGCCATTTCTGTGTGCTTTTCAATTTTGTTTTGGCCAGATTGAGGATTCTAGCTGATAAATTTGTGTCTCTGTGTTTGTAATTGGCAGTGTTTAAACTTTATGTGCAGGCATCATATGAAAGGGATGCATGAAGTTTGTATTTGAAATATTAACTGATATTTCAGATTGATTCTTCATTTAGTTGGGGAAGGATTGCAGGATCCTAGCTTGTGAGTTTGTGACTGTGTGTTTGAAATGGGATTTGAGGTATTTTCTTAACTGCCATTTCTATTTAATTTTCCATTTTATTTGTGCCAGACTGAGAGATTCCAGCTGACGAGTTTGTGTCTGTGAGTTTATATTTGGCTGTGTATGAACTTCATGTGCAGTCATCACATTACAGGAATTAGTGTAGTTTGAATGTGAGCTCTTAACTGCCATTTCAGTTTGATTCTTCATTTATTTGGTTCTGGACTAAGTGATCCAGTCTGTTGACTTTCTGAATGTGTGTTTGTAATTGAATTTGAGGTATTTTCTTTATGGCCATTTCTGTGTGCTTTTCTTTTTAGAATGTCTGGACTGAGGGAATCTAGCTGATAAGTTTAAACTATGTGTTTGCAATTAGATGTGTTTAAACTTTAAGTGCAGTCATCATATTACATGGATTAGTGTAGTCTGAATGTGAACACTTAACTGTCATTTCAGTATGATTCTTCATTTAGTTGGATCTGGACTTAGGGATCCAAGCTGGTGAGTTAGTGACTGTGTGTTTATAACTGAATCTGAGGTATTTTCACAACTGCCATTTATGCAAGCATTTCAATTTAATTTGTGCAAGGTTGATTTATTCTAGCTGATAAGTTTGCGACTGTCTGTAATTGGTTGTGTCTGAAATTTAGTGAAGGCATCATATTACATGGATTAGTGCAGTTTGGATATAAGCTCTTAACTGCCATTTCGGTGTTCTTTTCCATTTAGCTTTGGCAGGATTGAGGGATTGTAGCTGATAAATTTGTGTCTCAGTGTTTGTAATTGGCTGCATATGAACTTTATGTGCAGGCATCATATTTCAGGGATCAGTGTAGTTTTAATGTGAGCTCTTAACTGCCATTTCTCTTTGATTCTTCCTTTAGTTGGGTTTGTATTAAGAGATCCAAGCTGGTGACTTTGTGATTGTGTGTTTGTAATTTAATTTGAGGTCTTTTCTTAATGCTATTTCTGTGTTCTTTTCTATTTAGAATGTCTAGGACTGAGGGATTCCAGCTGATACATTTTAACTGTGTGTTTCTAATTGGCTGTGTCTAATCTTTAAGGGCAGTCATCATATTACAGGGAATAGTGTTGCCTGAATGTGAGCTCTTAACTGCCATTTCAGTTTGATTCTTCATTTAGTTCAGTCTTGATTGAGGGATCCTAGCTGTTGAGTTTGTGGCTGTGTGTTTGTCATTGAATTTTTAGATCTCTTCTTAACTGCCATTTCCATATGCTCTACTATTTTTCTTGAGCAGGATTGAGGGTTTCCAGCTGATAAGTTTGTGATGGAGTATTTTTAATTTGTGCTTCTGAACTTTAAGTGCAGGCATCATATTACAGGGATGAGTGTAGTTTAAATGTGAGCACTTAACTACCACTTCAGTTTGATTCTTCATTTATTTGTGGCAGAATTGAGGGATACTGGTCTGTGTGTTTGTGACTGTGTGTTTGTAATTTTCTGTGTGTGAACTTTAAGTGCAGGCATCATAACATGTTGATTAGTGTGGTTTACATATGAGCTCTTAACTACCAATTCAGTTTGATTCTTCCTTTAGGTGGATCTGGATTATTGGATCCAATTTGGTTACTTTGTCACTGTGTGTGTGTAATTAAATTTGTGGTATTTTCTTAACTGCCATTTCTGTGTGATTTTCCATTTAGTTTGTGCATGAATGAGGGATCCAAGCTGATAAGTTTAAACTGTGTGTTTCTAATTGGCTGTGTTTAAACTTTAAGTGCAGTCATCATATTACATGGATAAGTGTAGTTTGAATGTGAGCTCTTAACTGCCATTTCAGTTTCATTCTTCATTTAGTTGTATCTGGATTTAGGGATCAAAGCTGTTGAGTTTGTGACTGTGTGTTTGTAACTGAATTTGAGGTATTCTTGTAGCTGCCATTTATGCAAGCTTTTCAATGTCGTTTGTGCAGGATTGATTAATTCTAGCTGATATGTTTGTGACTGTGTTTGTATTTGGCTGTGTCTGAAATTTAGTGAAGGCATCCTATTACATGGATTAGTGTAGTTTGAATTTGAGCTCTTAACTGGTATTTCAGTTTGATTATTTATTTAGTTTGGCCAGGATTGAGGGATCCTAGCAGGTGAGTGTGTGACTGTGTGTTTTAATTGAATTTGAGGTATTTTCTTAACTGCCATTTCTGTGTGCTTTTATATTTAGTTTGGGCAGTACTGGGAGATTCTAGCTGATAAGTTTGTCATTATGTATTTGTTATTGGCTTTGTCTGAACTTTAAGGCATGTGACATTTGACTGAGATTAGTTGAGCTTGAATATGAGTTCTTAACTGCCATTTCAGTTTATGTCTTCATTTAGTTGGAGCAGGATTGAATGATCCTAGCTGCTAAGTTTGTGTCTGTGTGTTTGTCATTGAATTTTGGGTCTTTTCGTAGCTGTCATTTATGTGGTCTTTTCCATTTAGTTTCGGCAGCATTGAGGAATTCTAGCTGTTAAGTTTGTGACTGTGTGTTTGTAATTGTCTGTGTCTGAACTTTAAATGCAGGCATCATGTTAGAGAGATTAGTGTACTTGAATGTGATCTCTTTACTACCATTTCAGTTTGATTCATCATTTGGTTGGAACAGGACTGTGGGATCCCTGTGGTGAGTATATGACTGTTTGTTAGTTAATGATTTTTAGGTTTTTTCATAACTGCCATTTCTGGGTGCTTTTCACTTTAGTTTGGGAAGGATTTATTTACTCTTGTGGAAATGTTTGTGACTGTGTGCTTGTTATTGGATGTGTATGAACGCCAATTGCAGGCACCATATTACAGGGGTTAGTGTAGTTTGAATGTGATCTCCTCACTGCCCTTTCAGGTTGATTCTTCATTTAGTTGGGTCAGTATTTATTGATCATATCTGGTCAGTTTGTGACTGTATGTTTATAATTGAATTTCAGGTCTTTTCTTAACTGCTATTTTGTGCCTTTTCCATTTTGATTGGACAGGATTGAGGGATTCTAGCTGATATATTTGTGACTGCGTGACTGTTATTCAATGTGTCTGAACTTCAAGTGCAGGTATCATATTACAGGAATTAGTGTAGTTGGAATGTGAGCTCTTAACTGTCATTTCAGTTAGGTTCTTCATTTAGTTGGGGCATAACTGAGGGGTCCTAGCTGGTGAGTTTCTGACTATGTGTTCATAATTGAATTTTTAGGTATTTTCTTGACTGCTATTTCTGTGTGCTTTCCCATTTAGCATGGGCAAGATTGAGGGTTTCCAGCTGATAAGATTGTGACTCAGTGTTTGTAATTGTCTGTCTGAGCTTTAAGTGAAGGCATCATATTACAGGGATGAATGTTGTTTGAATGTGAGCTCTTAACTGCCATTTCAGTGTGATTCTCCATTTAGTTGGGGCAGGATTGAAGGATCCTAGTGGGTGATTTTGTGACTGTGTGTATGTAATTGAATTTTTCATCTTTTCTTAACTGCCATTTATGTGTGCTTTTCCTGTTAGTTTGTGCAGGATTGATGGATTCTTGCTGATATGTTTGTGACTGTGTGTTTGTAATTATCTGTGTCTGAAATTTTTTGAAGGCATCATATTACATGGATAAGTGTAGTTTGAATTTGAGCTCTTAACTGTCATTTCTGTGTGCTTTTCCATTTGGTTTGGGCCGGACTGAGGGATTCTAGCTGATAAGTTTGTGATTATGTATTTGTAATTGGCAGTGTCTGAAAATTAAGGCATGTGACATATTACAGAGATTACTGTAGTTTGAATATGAGTTCTTAGCTGACATTTCAATTTGAGTCTTCATTTAGTTGGAGCAGGATTGAAGGATCCTAGCTGCTGAGTTTGTGTCTGTGTGTTTGTAATTGAATTTGGGATCTTTTCTTAACTGCCATTTATGTGTCCTTTTCCTTTTAGTTTAAGCAGCACTGAGGGATTTTGGCTGATAAGTTTGTGACTGTGTGTTTCTAATTGTCTGTGTCTGAGCTTTAAGTGCAGGCATCATATTACAGGGATTAGTGCAGTTTGAATATGAGTTCTTAACTGCCATTTCAATTTGATTCTTCATTTAGTTACAGCACGATAGAGGGATCCAATCAGTTCAGTTCATGACCTTGTGATTGTAATTTAATTTGAGGTATTTTCTTAACTGCCATTTCTGTGTGCCTTGCCATTTAGTTTGGGCAGGACAGTGGAATTCTAGCTGATAAATTTGTGTTTCAGTGTTTGTAATTGGCTGTGTGTAAACTTTAAGTGCAGGCATCATATTAAAGGGATGAGTGTAGTTTGTATGTGAAATGTTAACTGATATTTCAGTTTGATTCTTCATTTAGTTGGGGAGGATTGAGGGATTCCAGCTTGTGAATTTGTGACTGTATGTTTGTAATTGAATTTGAGGTATTTCCTTAACTGCCCTTTCTGTCTGCCTTTCCATCTAGGTTGGGCTGGATTGAGGTATTCTAGATGATAAATTTTGTGTCTTAGTGTTTGTAATTGGCAGGCATCCTATGAAAGGGAAGAATGTATTTTGTATGTGAAATCTTAACTGATATTTACTGTTTGATTCTTTAGTTGTTGAAGGATTGAGATATCCTAGCTTTTGAGTTCGTGACTATATGTTTGTAATTGAAGTTGAGATATTTTCTTAACTGATATTTCTATGTGATTTTCCACTTTGTTTTTGCAGGACTGAGGGATTCTAGCTGACACGTTTTTGACTGTCTGTAGTTGGCTGTGTGTGAACTTCAAGTGCAAGCATCATATTAAAGGGCTTAATGTAGTTTTAATGTCAGCTCTTAACTACCATTTCAGTTTAATTCATCATTTAGTTGGATCTGTATTGAGGGATCTGAGCTGGTGACTTTGTGTCTGTGTGTTTGTAATTGAATCTGAGGACTTTTCTTAACTGTCATTTCTGTGTGCTTTTCTATTTAGTTTGTGCAGGACGGAGGGATTCTAGCTGATAAGTTTAAACTGTGTGTTTCTAATTGGATGTGTCTAAACTCTAAGTGCAGTCATCATATTACAGGGATTAGTGTAGTTTGAATGTGATCTCTTAACTGCCATTTCTGTTTGATTGTTCATTTAGTTGTTTTGATTGGGGGATCCAAACTGGTGAGATTGTGACTGTGTGTTTGTAATTGAATTTGTGGTATTTTCTTTACTGCCATTTATGCAAGTTTTCAATTTAGTTAGTGCAGCATTGATTTATTCTAGATGATACGTTTGTGACTGTGTTTTTGTAATTGGCTGTGCCTGAAATTTAGTGAAGGCATCATATTACATGGATTAGAGTACTTTGAATTTGAGCTCTCAACTGCCATTTCAGTTTGAGTCTTCATTTAGTTTGGGCAGAATTGAGGGATCCTAGCAAGTGAGTTTGTTACTGTGTGTTTTAATTTAATTTGGGTTCTTTTGTTAACTGCCATTTCTGTGTGCTTTTCCATTTAGTTTGGGCAGGATTGAGGGATTCTAGCTGATTAATGTGTGTCTCAGTGTTTGTAATTGGCTGTGTCTGAACTTTAAGTGCAGACATCATATTCCAGGGATTAGTGTAGTTTGAATCTGAACTCTTAACTGCTATTTCACTTTGATTCTTCATTTAGTTAAATCTGGATTGAGGGATCCGAGCTGGTGACTTTGTGACAGTGTGTTTGTAACTGAATTTGATGTGTTTTCTTAATGGCCATTTCTGTGTGCTTTTCGGTTTAGAATGTCTAGGACTGAGGGATTCTAGCTGATAAGTTTTAACTGTGTGTTTCTAATTGGCTGTGTCTAAACGTTAAGTGCCATCATCATATTACAGGGATTAGTGTAGTCTGAATGTGAGCTCTTAAATCCCATTTCAGTGTGGTTCTTCATTTAGTTGGATCTGGATTGAGGAATCCTAGCTGGTGAGTTTGATACTGTGTGTTTGTCATTAAATTTTTAGGTCTTTTCTTAACTGTCATTTCTGTGTGCTTTCCCATTTAGTTTGAGCAGGACTGAGGGTTTCCATCTGATACATTTCTGACGGAGTGTTTGTAATTGGCTGCATCTAAACTTTAAGTGCAGGCATCATATTACAGGGATGAGTGTAGTTTAAATGTGAGCATTTAACTGCCCTTTCAGTTTCATTCTTCATATAGTTGGAGCAGGACTGAGGAATCTTAGAGGGTGTGTTTGTGAATGTGTGTTTGCAATTGGCTGTGTGTGAACTTTAAGTGCAGGCATCATATTATAGGGATTAATGTAGTTAACATGTGAGCCCTTAAATACCATTTCACTTTGATTCTTTATTTAATTGGATCTGGATTGATGGATCCAAGCTGGTTACTTTGTAACTGTGAGTTCGTAATTGAATTTGAGATATTTTCTTAACTGTCATTTCTGTGTGCTTTTCTATTCAGTTTGTGCAGGACTGTGGGATTCTAGCTGACAATTTTAAACTGTGTGTTTCTAATTGGCTATGTCTAAACATTAAGTGCAGTCATCATATTACGGGGATTAGTGTAGTTTGAATGTGAGCTTTAAACTGATATTTCAGCTTTATTCGTCATTCAGTTGGATCTGTATCGGGGGATCCAAGCTGGTGAATTTGTGACTGCGTGTTGGTAGCTGAAGTTGAGGTATTTTCTTAACTACCATTTATGTGAACTTTTCAATTTAGTTTGTGCAAGATTGATTTATTCTAGATGATAAGTTTCTCTCTGTGTGTTTGTAATTAGTTGTATCTGAAATTTAGTGAAGCCATTGTTTTACATGGATTAGTATAGTTTGAATTTGAGCTCTTAACTGCCATTTCAGTATGAGTATTCATTTAGTTTGGGTAGGATTGAGGGACCCAGCAGGTGAATTTGTGACTGTATGTTTTTAAGTGAATTTGAGGTATTTTCTTAACTGCCATTTCTGTGTGCTTTTTCATTAATTTGGGCACTATTGACAAATTATTGCTGATAAGTTTGTGACTGTGTGTTTGTAGTTGGCTGTGTCTGAACTTTAACTGCAGTCATCATTTAGCAGAGATTAGAGTAATTCGAATGTGTGCTCTTGTGAGCGGGTGCAGGTCTCTTTGTGGACTAATTGGTAGCTTGACACAGTTTCAGTTGTAAATGAATGACATTTATTCACTTCAAGCTCAAAATTTCTTCATAGCAGGACAAATATAACATCAGTGGACTGGTACGAAACAAAATAAAATAATCAGAATGGCAAATAAACTTCATCCCATGACTTTTACATGGCTTGAAAGGTGTTCTTCTCCTAACACCTGCTGGAGCACCACAGAGCTCCATGGAGTTTACCTCCAGACCCAGGAGCACAATCTAAAAACAATCTCAAATGATAGTCCTTTTATACAGGGACATGATCATGTGTTCCCAACTCCACCCACATCATTAATCCTAAAGTAAAACTTTTATTTAAACATAATTATTTTGTTTTAACTATCTAACTAAACAGTTTATAATTCACATACATATATACACATATGCAGTCTATTTTATTTCAAATCCTGGCTCTTTTACAAACAGCTCTGGCCATCAGGCACCGCCCCCAACAAGAGACAGCATAAAACAAAGGAACAAAGGGCTGGTCAGCACTATAGCTGTCCTGGAAGGGAGTGGTGCAAGGAGAGTCAGAAGCTGATGCTGAAAATCCAAAGACACACGAACAGGTGCCCTTTCCGTAAGTGAGAACTGTACCACACAACTTATATAGTTATTCTCTGAGGTGTACAATCCCCCATGTAGTTTCATAACCTGCTTACTTAAACACAACTGCCAGGCTGTTACCAACATGTGCCTTAACTGGTTGTTCCAAACAGGGAGCTTTAAGCAGGAAGTAATTCTAACTAACCAGCCTTTTACAAATGGTTTTTACAGCCCACTACAAGTGCCTTGTCCGTAGTCTTTATTTTATCAAAAGATAGAGAGCACATGTATGAATTAACATTGGCTGACCTTCTGCCAGGGCAGTTAAATGTACAATAAGCACATGTTGCATTTCAATACTTTTGCTATTGTTAATATTTACAACCACTGGAGAAGGAATGACTTCAAATAATACAGTCTCTTAAAGACTGAAACTTAAACAGAACAGTGACTTAAATGACTTTATTTTATTTCCCTTCACTTGCAGCCCATTCTTCTTCTTAGTCAAGTAGCCTGTATTCTGGTGTACTACCAAACACCTCTAAAAAGAAGGACTAAAAGTGTTCTTTCAACCTAAGTAGATACAGATTGTTGGTGCTGCTCATTTGCTCCAAATTAACTCAATTACCATGTAAAGAATCCTAACCATTTTGATAATAAGGATTCAGTTCTCCTCTTAACTGAATTACCTGGTTACTAAATGACCACTCTTACTTCTGTCCTCCCTTTGCTTTATTTTTTCTACCTTGCTAGTCTCCACTACACTATCTTTTAGTTAGTCTCAACTTTTAAAGCTTACATTTATTTATTTAATTTCTGATTTTACATAGTTATAGTATCAAAAGGCTTTAAGTAAAGCATCAAGCCCAAAAGTTCCAGGGCCCCTAATCCATCACAGAGTCACTCTGTGACATTCCTCCCCACCTAAGAGGGCAACCAATTCCTGGTTGTCCAAGCCCTATACAGATAAAAGGGGGGTTGTCGGAACTCCGGACCACCCACAGAATTCCACCCCAGGGTTCCTTCTGAAACAGAAATGCAACATAAGCATTCCTTTAAAGACGTCCTATCTCATTAATCACCCTGGGCATATACACTATTCTGATTAGCATCTTTCACGATAACAGTTACAATTTAAGTTCATTAGCAATATCTGACATCGCCATCATCATAGACTGCTAACATTGTCAATAATAGTAATAATATATAAACAAAACCAAGCTAGAATAAATTAGAGGAATCGGCTGAAGGCGGCCAACTCTTCAGTCAAAGGAGAATTTTAAATTCAGGATAGCACAAAATAATCTAACTCAGAAAGAGAAGACAGAAAAAGAAAAATATAACAATGTTTCAGCGTATTTCAATGGAACATTAATAGATCTCTGAAATCACTAAATAAGGCATATACAGACCTTTCAAAATGCAATATATGCTCACTTTATATATCATTGTACTGTTAGTATTAGTTACACTGAACAATGCTAACACCCACAAATAGTCTATATCTTGTCATCTCACTCCCTTTTCTTTTCCTCTTGGAAGGGGGGGGGTTGAGCTGAGAACTTCTTATATCTGAAGCCCAATACAGGGATCTCTTAGGTAGCATAACCCATGCAACCCTAATTCATTCTGATATGGAAACACATTGGGGTTCTTCTATTTACCAAAAAAATTACATGTTATCAAGGTATACCTCTGTCCTGTAACCATGTTTCAAATAACATTTTGGAAAAAAAGGTTTAATAGCTAACCGTTCTTTAACCTTTCAGGGCACCTACCATTTGCAACCTGTTTCTCTATGTGGAAACCTCCCCTGCTTTCTAAAGTGCCACTTATGTCGACCTTCTATCCATCGAGCACTACCTACCCTACACCTTTTTGGTTCTTCCCCCTTACTGTATCTAGTACTATCCCTCAGGTAGTCCGCCACCTGTCTATACAACCCAGGCCAATAATAATAGGGGATTAGTTGAGATAAAACCTCTTCCTGGCTTAAAGACTTTTTTGGACTGCCACTTACCATGTCCAGTATCTTTTCCCAAAGGATTACAGGCACCACAACCCGGCATCCACTTTTTGTCCGGGGTTAGGCCTCATGGTAGAGCACTCTTGTCTCTTTTCATACCACCATAACTATTTCCAACCCCACCATTAACTGGTCTCCCATCCTGAACCTTAATAGATTTCTTTAAACGGGTAACTTCAGGGTGCCTCCCCTGTAACTGTTCCCAATCAGGTTCACAAAAACATTCAGAATTTATGATAGGTGTTTTACAACATAACAAAGTCCCTTCAGCCTTAATGGCCTCTTCCTTGTTGCTTGGAGTCTTCACCCCAGAATATTCATGGACAGTCTCAGTCTTACCTGGGGACTTTGTGTCTTGTGGATCCTCCTCCTCCAGGTAACAACCAGGAAAATTGGTAATAAGGGCAACAGGGTTTCCATCCAGGATTCCTCCTTTACTAGGTCCGTTGCTCGGGCCTCTGCTGCCTCCACCAGTTCCTTTGAATGGGACATTTCAGCAGCACCTGGCATCGGTGCTCAGCCTCCCTCCGGCGCTGGTCTGCTTCCAACCATTTTCCACTGAGCCAATTTACCAGCTTTATCAGCTCAGCCACCTGGTCCTCGGACCCCTCCTGCTTCCGTGGTACCTCGCCCAGGTCACCACCTCCAGTCATCCACATCCTTGGCTCTGCTGGTGTCATCTCCACTAGTCGTTATACACGTACTTCAGCATCCAAGGGAATATGTAGCAACCCCAAGGATTCCGCTGTACTGTCCTGCAATACTGACCATCCACCAGGCCTTATACAGACCAATTGAGATCCCACCTGGGATATCAGGATCCCACTTCTGACACCATATGTGAGCGGGTGCAGGTCTCTTTGTGGACTAATTGGTAGCGTGACACAGTTTCAGTTGTAAATGAATGACATTTATTCACTTCAAGCTCAAAATTTCTTCATAGCAGGACAAATATAACATCAGCGGACTGGTACGAAACAAAATAAAATAATCAGAATGGCAAATAAACTTCATCCCATGACTTTTACATGGCTTGAAAGGTGTTCTTCTCCTAACACCTGCTGGAGCAATTCACAGAGCTCCATGGAGTTTACCTCCAGACCCAGGAGCACAATCTAAAAAAACAATCTCAAATGATAGTCCTTTTATACAGGGACATGATCATGTGTTCTCCCCAACTCCACCCACATCATTAATCCTAAAGTAAAACTTCTTATTTAAACATAATTATTTTGTTTTAACTATCTAACTAAACAGTTTATAATTCACATACATATATACACATATGCAGTCTATTTTATTTCAAATCCTGGCTCTTTTACAAACAGCTCTGACCATCAGGCACCGCCCCCAACAAGAGACAGCATAAAATAAAGGAACAAAGGGCTGGTCAGCACTATAGCTGTCCTGGAAGGGAGTGGTGCAAGGAGAGTCAGAAGCTGATGCTGAAAATCCAAAGACACACGAACAGGTACCCTTTCTGTAAGTGAGAACTGTACCACACAACTTATATAGTTATTCTCTGAGGTGTACAATCCCCCATGTAGTTTCATAACCTGCTTACTTAAACACAACTGCCAGGCTGTTACCAACATGTGCCTTAACTGGTTGTTCCAAACAGGGAGCTTTAAGCAGGAAGTAATTCTAACTAACCAGCCTTTTACAAATGGTTTTACAGCCCACTACAAGTGCCTTGTCCGTAGTCTTTATTTTATCAAAAGATAGGAGAGCACATGTGTATGAATTAACATTGCACTGACCTTCTGCCAGGGGCAGTTAAATGTACAATAAGCACATGTTGCATTTCAATACTTTTGCTATTGTTAATATTTACAACCACTGGAGAAGGAATGACTTCCAAATAATACAGTCTCTTAAAGACTGAAACTTAAACAGAACAGTGACTTAAATGACTTTATTTTATTTCCCTTCACTTGCAGCCCATTCTTCTTCTTAGTCAAGCAGCGCCTGTATTCTGGTGTACTACCAAACACCTCTAAAAAGAAGGACTAAAAGTGTTCTTTCAACCCAAGTAGAAACAGATTGCTGGTGCTGCTCATTTAAGCTCCAAATTAACTCAATTACCATGTAAAGAATCCCAACTACCTTTACACAAGGAATTCAGTTCTCCCTCTCTCTTTAACTGAATTACCTGGGGGGGTTACTAAATGACTCACTCTTACTTCTGTCCTCCCCTTTGCTTTATTTTTTTCTACCTTGCTAGTCTCCACTACACTATCTTTTAAGTTAGTCTCAACTTTTAAAGCTTACATTTATTTATTTAATTTCTGATTTTACATAGTTATAGTATCAAAAGGCTTTAAGTAAAGCATCAAGCCCAAAAGTTCCAGGGCCCCTAATCCATCACAGAGTCACTCTGTGACAGCTCTTTACTACCATTTCAGTTTAATTCATCATTTGGTTGGGGCAGGACTTAGGGATCCTTGTAGTGAGTTTGTGACTGTGTGTTATTAAATGAATTTTAGGTCTTTTCATAACTGCTATTTCTGGGTGCTTTTCCATTTAGTTTGGGCAGGATTAAGGGATTCTAGTTTACAAGTTTGTGACAGTGTGTTTGCAATTGGCAGTGTCTGAACTTTAAGAGCAGGTATCATATTACAAGGATTTTTGTAGGTTGAATCTGAGCTCTTAACTGCCAATTCAGATTCATTCTTCCTTTAGCTGGGCAGCATTGAGGGATTTTAGCGGGTGAGTTCATGACTGTGTGTTTGTAAATTAACTTGAAATTTTTTTAACTGCCATTTCTTTGTGCTTTTCCATTTAGTTTGGGCAGGACTGAGGGATTCTAGCTGATAAGTTTATGATTATGTATTTTTAATTGGCTGTGTCTGAACTTTAAGGCATGCATCATATTATAGGGATTAGTGTAGTTTGAATATGAGTTCTTAACTGCCATTTCAATTTGATTCTTCCTTTAATTGGAACAAGATTGAGGGATCCTTGCTGGTGAGTCTGTGACTGAGTGTTTGTAATTGAATTTGAGGACTTTTCTTAACAACCATTTCTGGGTGCTTTCTTTTAAGTTTGTGCAGGATTGAAGAATTTCAGCTGAAAAGTTTCTGATTGTCTGTTTGTACTTGGCTGTGTCTGAACTTTATGTGCAGGCATCACATTACAGGGATTAGTGTAGTTTGAATGTGAGCTCTTAACTGCCATTTCAGGTTTAAGTTTTATTAAGATTTGGCAGGATTTAAGGATCCAATTGGGTGAGTTCTTGATTATGTGATTGTAATTTGATTCAAGGTCTTTTCTTAACTGCCATTTCTGTGTGCTTTTCCATTTAATTTTGGCAAGATTGAGGGATTGTAGCTGATAAATTTGTGCCTCAGTGTTTGTGATTGGCTATGTTCATACTTTAAGTGCAGTCATCATATTAAAGGGATGAGTGTAGTTTGTATGTGAAATCATAACTGATGTTTCAGTTTGGTTCTTCATTTAGTTGGAATAAGGAATGAGGGATCCTAGCTCATGACTGTGTGTTTGTAATTGAATGTGAGGTATTTTATTAACTGCCATTTCTATGTGATTTTCCATTTCATTTGTGCAGGACTGAAGGATTCTAGCTGATAAGTTTGTGACTGTGTGTAATCGGCTGTGTGTGAACTTTAAGTGCAGGCATCATATTACAGGGATTAGTGTAGTTTAAATGTGAGCTCTTAACTACCATTTCAGTTGGATTCTTCATTTAGTTGGATCTGGCTTGAGGGATCCGAGCTGGTGACTTTGTGACTTTTTTGTTTGTAATTAAATTTGAGGTATTTTCTTAACTGTCATTTCTGTGTGCTTTTGTATTTAATATGTACAGGACTGAGGGATGCTAGCTGATAACTTTAAACTTTCTATTTCTAATTGGCTACATCTAAACTTTAAGTGCAGTCATCATATTACAGGGATTAGTGTAGTTTAAATGTGAGCTTTTAACTGCCATTCCAGTTCGATTCTTCATTTAGTTGATAGGGATTGAGGAATCCTAGCAGGTGAGTTTGTAACTGTGTGTTTGTAACTGAATATGAGATTTTTTCTTAACTGCCATTTCTGTGTGCTTTTCCATTTAGTTTGGGCAGGATTGAGATATTCTAGCTGATAAATTTGTGTCTTAGGGTTTGTAATTGGCTGTCTCTGAACTTTAAGTGGAGGTATCATTTTACAGGGATGAGCCTAGTTTGAATGTGAGCTCTTAACTGCCATTTCAATTTGATTCTTCATATAGTAGGATCTGGATTAAAGGATCTGAGCTGGTGACTTTGTGTCTGTGTGTTTGTAATTGAATTTGAGTTATTTTCTTAATGGCCATTTCTGAGTGCTTTTCTGTTTAGAATATCTAGGAATGAGGGATTCTAGCTGCAAGTTTAAACTGTGTGTTTCTAATTGGGTGTGTCTAAATTTTAAGTGCAGTCATCATATTACAGGGATTAGTGTAGTTTGAATGTAAGCTCTTAACAGCCTTTTCAGATTGATTCTTCCTTTAGTTGAATCTGGATTGAGGAACCTTAGCTGGTGAGTTTGTGACTTTGTGTTTGTCATTGAATTTTTAGGTCTTTTATTAATTGCCATTTCTGCGTGCTTTCTCTTTAGAATGTCTAGGACAGAGGGAATCTAGCTGATTCGTTTAAACTGTGTGTTCCTAATTTTCTGTGTCTGAACTTTAAGTGCAGTTTTAATATTACAGGGATGAGTGTAATTTGAATGTTATCTCTTAACTGCCATTTCAGTTTGATTCTTCATTTAGTTCAATATGGATAGAGGAATCTGAGCTGGTGACTTTGTGATTGTGTGTTTGCAATTGAATTTGAGGTCTTTTCTTAACTGCAATTTCTGTGTGTTTTCTCTTTAGAATGTCTAGGACTGAGGGATTCTAGCTGATTTATTTAAACTGTGTATTCCTAATTTTCTGTGTCTGAACTTTAAGTGCAGTCATAATATTACAGGGATGAGTGAAGTCTGAATGTGAACTGTTAACTGCCATTTCAGTTTGATTCTTCATTTAGTTAGGGCAGGATTGAGGGATCCTAGATGGTGAGTTTGTGTCTGTGTCTTTGTAATTGAATTTTATGTCTTTTCTTAACTGCCATTTCTTTTTGCTTTTCTATTTAGTTTGTGCAGGACTGAGGGATCCTAGCTGCTAAGTTTAAACTGTGCGTTTCTAATTTTCTGTGTCTGAACCTTAAGTTCAGTCATCATATTACAGGTCTTAGTCTTGTTCGAATGTAAGCCCTTAACTGCCTTTTCAGTTTGATTCTTCATTTAGTTTGATCTGGATTGAGGGATCCAAACTGGTGAGTTTGTGACTTTGTGTTTGTAATTGGATTTGAAGTCTTTTCTTAACTGCCATTTATGAGAGATTTTCAATTTAGTTTAAGCAGGATTGATTTATTCCAGCTGATAAGTTTTTGACTATATGTTTGTCTTTGGTTGTGTCTGAAATTTAGTGCAGGCATAATATTACATGTAGAAATGTATGTGGAATTTGAGCTCTTAAGTGCCTTTTCAGATTGAATCTTCATTTAGTTGAGGCTAGATTGAGGTATCCTAGCAGATTAGTTTGTGACTATAGGTTTGAAATTGAATTTGAGGTCTTTTCTTCACTGCCATTTCTTTATGCTTTTCCAATTAGTTTTGGCAGCATTGAGGAATTCTAGCTGTTAAGTTTGTGACTGTGTGTTTGTAATTGTCGGTGACTGAAATTTTAATTCAAGCATCATGTTAGAGAGATTAGTGTAGTTTGAATGTGAGCTCTTTACTACCATTTCAGTTTGATTCATCAGTTGTTTGGAGCAGGACTGAGGGATCCCTGCGGTGAGTATATAACTGTTTGTTAGTTAATGAATGTTATGTCTTTTCATAACTGCCATTTCTGGGTGTTTTTCCCTTTAGTTTGGGAAGGATTGATTTACTCTAGCTGAAAAGTTTGTGACTGTGTGTTTGTTATTGGATGTGTATGAATGTCAACTGCAGACACCGTATTACAGGGGTTAGTGTAGTTTGAATGTGATCTTCTCTCTGAGATTTCAGGTTGATTCTTCATTTAGTTGGGTCAGTATTTAGGGATTCTATTGGGTGAGTTTGTTACTGAGTGTTTGGAATTGAATTTCAGATCTTTTCTTAACTGATATTTATGTGACTTTATCATTTAGATTGGATAGGATTGATTGATTCTTGCTGATAAGTTTGGGACTGTGTGTTTGTTATTTAATGTGTCTGAACTTCAAGTGGAGCCATCATATTACAAGAATTAGTGTAGTTGGAATGTGAGCTCTTAACTGTCATTTCAGTTTGATTCTTCATTTAGTTGGGGCAGAACTGAGGGATCCTTTCTGGAGAGTTTGTGACTGTGTGTTTGTAATTGAATTTTTAGGTCTTTTCTTAACTGCCATTTCTGTGTGCTTTCCCATTTAGCTTGGGCAGGTTTGAGGGTTTCCAGTTAATAAGATGGTGACTGAGTGTTTGTAATTGTCTGTGTCTGAACTTTAAGTGCATGCATCATATTACAGGGATGAGTGTTGTTTGAATGTGGGCTCTTAACTGCCATTTCAGTATGATTCTTCATTTAGTTAGGGTATGATTGAGGCATCCCAGTGGGTGAGTTTGTGACTGTGTAATTGTAATTGAATTTTAGGCCTTTTCTTAACTACCATTTATGTGTGCTTTTCCAATTTGATTGTGCAAGATTAAAGGATTCTAGCTGATTAGTTTGTGACTGTGTGTTTTTAATTGACTGTTTCTGAGCAGTAAGTGAAGGGATCATATTACAGGGATTAGTGTCATTTGAATTTGAGCTAACTGCCATTTCAGTTTGATTCTTCATTTAGTTGGGCAGGATTGAGGGATTCTAGCTGGTGAGATCATGTCAGTAAATGTGTAATTTGCTGTTTCTGAAATGTAGCGCAGGCATCATATTACATGGATTAGTGTAGTTTGAATTTGAGTTCTTTACTGCATTTTGGTGTGATTCTTCATTTAGTTGGGGCAGGGTGGAAGGATCCTGGTTGGTGAATTTGTGACTGTGTGTTTGTAATTGAATTTGAGGTATTTTCTTAACTGCCATTTATGTATGTTTTTCCTTTAAGTTTGGACAGGATTGAGGAATTCTAGCTCATAAGTTTGTGACTGTATTTATTATTTTATGTCTGTGAACTGCAAGTGCATGCATCACATTACAGAGATTAGTATTGTCTGAATGTCAGCTTTTAACTGTCATTTCAGTATAATTCTTCATTTATTTGAGGCATGTCTGAGGGATCCTAGCTGATGAGTTGGTGACTTTGTGTTTGTAATTGAATTTTTAGGTATTTTCTTAACTACTTTTCTTGTGTTTTTCCATTTAGTTTGGGTTGTATTGAGGGACTCTAACTCATAAGTTTGTGACTGAAAGTTTGTAATTGGCTGTGTCTGAACTTTATGTGCAATCTTCATAATACCGGGATGAATGTAGTTTGAATGTAAGCTCTTAACTGCCATTTCAGTTTGATTCTTCATTTAGTTGGGTCAGTATTTTGGGATCCTATCGGGTGAGTTTGTGACTGTGTTTTTATAATTGAATTTCAGGTCTTTTCTTATTTGCTATTTATGTGCCTTTTCCATTTAGATTGGACAGGATTGAGGGATTCTAGCAGATACATTTGTGAATGTGTGTTTGTTATTTAATGTGTCTGAATTTCAAGTGCAAGCATCATATTACAGGAATTAGTGTAGTTGGAATGTGATCACTTAACTGTCATTTCAGTTTGATTCTTCTTTAATTGGGGCAGAACTGAGGGATCCTAGCTGGTGAGTTTGTGACTGTGTGTTTGTAATTGAATTTTTAAGTCTTTTCTTAACTGCCATTTCTGTGTGCTTTACCATTTAGCTTGGGCAGGATTGATGGTTTCCAGCTAATAATATTGTGACTGAGTCTTTGAAATTGTCTGTGTCTGAACTTTAAGTGCTGCCATCATATTACAAGGGATGAGTGTTTTTTGAATGTGAGCTATTAACTGCCATTTTAGTATGATGTTTAATTTAGTTGGGGTAGGATTTAGAGATCTCATCGGATGAGTTTGTGACTGTGTGTTTGTAATTGAATTTTAGGTATTTTTTAACTGCCATTTATGTGTGCTTTTCTAGTTAGATTGTGCAGGACTAAAGGATTCTAGCTAATACGTTTGTGACTATGTGTTTCTAATTGGTGCTGTGTCTGAGCAGCAAGTGAAGGGATCATATTACAGAGATTAGTTTAGTTTGAATTTTAGCTCTTAACTGCTATTTCAGCTTGATTCTTCATTTAGTTGGGGGCATTGAGGGATCCTAGCTGGTGAGTTTGTGTCAGTAAATTTGTAATTGGCTGTTTCTGAAATTTAGTGCAGGCATCATATTACATGTATTAGTGTAGTTTGAATGTGAGCTCTAAAATGGCATTTAAGTTTGATTCTTAATTTGGTTTGGGCAGGATTGAAGGATCCTAGCTGATGAGTTTGTGACTGTGTGTTTGTAATTGAATTTGAGGTGTTTTCTTAGCTGCCATTTATGTATGTTTTTCTTTTTAGTTTGGACATGTTTGTGGGATTCTAACTCATAAGTTTGTGACTGTATTTATTATTGGATGTGTCTGAACTTCAAGTGCAGGAGTCATATTACAGGGATTAGTTTAGTCTGAATGTCAGCTCTTAACTGTCATTTCAGTATGATTCTTCATTTAGTTAGGCAGGTCTGAGGGATTCTAGCTAATGAGTTTGTGACTTTGTGTTTGTAATTGAATTTTTGGGTCTTTTCTTTACTACTTTTCTCTGTGTGCTTTTCCATTTAGCTTGAGTTGGACTGAGGGATTTTAACTCATAAGTTTGTGACTGAAGGTTTGTAATTGGCTGTGTGTGAACTTTAAGTGCAATCATCATAACACAGGGATAAGTGTAGTTTGAATGCAAGCTCTTAACTGCCATTTCAGTTTGATTCTTCTTTTAGTTGGTTCTGGATTGAACAATCCTAGATGGTGAGTTTATGACTGTGTGTTTATAATTCAATTTGACATCCTTTCTTAAGTGTCATTTATAGGAGCCTTTCAATTTAGTTTTGGCAGAATTGACGGATTCTAGCTGATATGTTTGTGACTCTCTGTTTGTAATTGACTGTATCTGAATTTTATCTGCAGGCACCATTTTACAAGGATCAGTGTAGTTTGAATGTAAGCACTTAACTGCCATTTCAGGTTGATTCTTTATTTAGTTGTTGCAGGATTTGGGGATCTAATTGGGCGAGTTTGTGACCGTGTGATTGTAATTGAATTTGAGGTGTTTTCTTAACTGCAATTTATGTTTCTTTTTCCATTTAGTTGGACAGGACTGAGGGATTCATGCTGATAAGTTTGTAACTCTGTGTTCGTTATTGGGTGTATCTGAACTTCAAGTGCATGCATCATATTACAGGTATTAGTGTAGCTTGAATGTGAGCTCTTTACTATCATTTCAGTTTGATTCATCATTTGATTGGAGCAGAACTGAATCATCCCTACAATGAGTTTGTGACTGTATGGTAGTAAATGAATTTTAGGTCTTTTCATAACTGCCTTTCTGGTTCTTTTCCCTTTAGTTTGGGAAGGATTGATGGACTCTAGCTGAAAAGTGAGTGACTGTGAGTTTGTTATTGGATGTTTCTGAACTTGAACTGCAGGCACCATATTACAGCAGTTAGTGTAGTTTTTTATGTGATCTCATAACTGCAATTTCAGGTTGATTATTCATAGATAGATACATAGACAGTGTCGGCAGATTAGGGCCTATGGCCCACCCAGTCTGCCCATTTGAGCTTGTAATATATGTATTCATTTAGTTGGAGCAGTATTTAGGGATCCTTTTGGGGGAGTTTGTTACTGTGTGTTTATAATTGAATTTCAGGTCATATCTTAACTGCCATTTATATACCTTTTTTCCATTTAGAGTTTACAGGACTGAGGGATTCTAGCTGATAAGTTTGTGACTGTGCGTTTGTTATTTAATGTGTCTGAACTTTAAGTGAATGCATCATATTATAGGGATTTGTGCACTCTGAATTTGAGCTCCTAACTGCCATTTCAGTCTGATTCTTCATTTAGTTTGGGCAGGACTGAGGAATTCTAGCTGGTGAGTTTGTGACTGTGTGTTTGTAATTGAATTTGAGGTATTTCCTTAACTGTCATTTGTTGCAGCCTTTCAATGTAGTTTGGGCAGGATTGATGGATTCCAGCTGATATGTTTGTGACTGTGTGTTTGTATTTCACTGGGTCTGAGCTTTAGGTGCAGGCATCATAGTACATGGATTAGTTCAGTTCATTTGTATTGTTCGGTAATTACCATTACAATATACTAAACACATTAAAATGTACATTATGACACATACAGATACATAGACATCAGTTACATCACAGTATACATATTAAAAGTCCTTATTACAACATATTAATATACATAATCAGACAGAATAATTATTATCTCTCTCTTATCTTTTCCTTTCTCTTTCCACACAATCCCAACCCTCCTGTTCTTAATATTTGTATCATTTTACTAAGGATTAACAGGTTACTTAATTTTAATTCATTTGAGCCAATAGGCTTCAAATTCATTTCTCAGAGGCAGGGAGATGTTTTTCTTTATATTTCATCACTTGGTAAATGAACCCCAAAGTCATCTTAGCCTCTTCTATTGTATGAGGGTGTAAGAGCACAAATAATGGGTCATATTCTACATTTGCATATTTGTTAAGAAAATTGTTAAGTAGTTTAAAGTGCAGGATTTTATATAAAGGGCATTGTATCGTGATATGATAAAGATTTTCTATGAAACCCCTATTACACCTACATGTTTCAGGGCAGGTGTTGGTGGCAGCTGTTCTATTAAGGAATATATATTCAGAGCAGATAATGCACATGGCTTAGAGTAGTTTGAACTTGAGCTTTTAACTGCCATTTCAGGTTGATTCTTTATTTAGTTGGGGAAGGATTTAGGGATGCAATCTGCTGAGTTTGTGATTGTATGATTGTAATTGACTTTGAAGTCTTTTCTTAAATGCCATTTATGTGTCTTTTTCCATTTACTTTGGACAGGATTGAGGAATTCTAGCTGATTCATTTGTCTCTTTGTTTTTGTTATTGGATCTATATGAACTTCTAGTGCAGCCATCATATTACAGGGATTTATGTAGTATGAATGTGAGCACTTAACTGTCATTTCAGTTTAATTCTTCATTTAGGTTGGGCAGGACTGAAGGATCCTAGCTTGTGAGTTTGTGACTGTGGGTTTGCAATTGAATTAGAGGTTTTTTCTTAACTGCCATTTCTGAGTGCTTTTCCATTTAGTTTGTGTAGGACTGAGGGATTCTAGCTGATATGTTTATTACTGTGTCTTTCTAGATAGCTGTGTGTGAACTTAAAGTGCAGGCATCAAATTACAGGGATTAGTATAGTTCAGATGTGAGCTCTTAACTGCCATTTCAGTTTGATTCTTCATTTTGTTTGATCTGGATTAAGGGATCTGAGCTGTTGACTTTGTGACTGTCTGTTTGTAATTGAATCTGAGGTATTTTTTATTAACTGCCATTTCTATCTACTTTCCTATTTAGTTTGTGCAGGACTGAGGGATTCTAGCTGGTAAGGTTGTGATTGTGTATTTCTGTTTGGCTGTGTCCGAACTTTAAGTGAAGTCATCATAATACAGGGATCCATTTAGAATGAATGTGAGCTGTTAACTGCCATTTCTTTTTGATTCTTCATTTAGTTGGATCTGGACTGAGGGATCCAAGCTGGTGAGATTGTGATTTGTGTATTTGTTATTGAGTAGTTTGGTCTTTTCTTAACTGAATTTTTGAGTGCTTTTCCATTTGGCTTGTGCAGGATTGAGGGATTCTAACTGATAAATTTGTGACTCAGAGTTTGTATTTGACTGTGTCTAAACTTTAAGTGCACTCATAATATTACAGGGATGAGTGTAGTTTGAATGCATACTCTTAACTGTCATTTCAGTTTGGTTCTTTATTTAGTAGCAGCAGGATTGAAGGATCCTGGCTGGCGAGTTTGTGACTGTGTGTTTGTAACTGAACTTGAGGTCTTTCTTAACTGCAATTTATGCAAGTTTTTCAATTTAGTTTGTGCATGACTGAGGGACTCTAGCTGATAAGTTTAAACTGTGTGTTTCTAATTGGCTGTGTCTGAACTTTAAGTACAGTCATCATATTACAGGGCTTAGTGCAGTTTGAATGATAGCTCTTAACTGCCTTTTCAGTTTGATTCTTCATTTAGTTATATCTGGATTGAGGAATTCAAGCTGGTGTGCTTGTGACTTTGTGTTTGTAATTGAATTTGAGGTATTTTCTTAACTGCCATTTATGCATGTTTTCAATTTAATTTGGGAAGGATTGATGGATTCAAGCTGATAAGGCTTTGACTGTAAGTTTGTATTTGGATGTGTCTGACATTTAGTGCAGGCATCATATTACATGGATTAATATAGGTTGAATTTGAGCTCTTAACTGAAATTTCATTTTGATTCTTCATTTAGTTGGTGCTGGATTGAGGGATCCTGGCAGGTGAGTTTGTGACTGTGTGTTTGTAATTGAATTTGAGGTATTTTCTTAACTGCCATTTCAGTGTGCTTTTCCAATTAGTTTTGGCAGCATTGAGGAATTCTAGCTGATAAGTTTGTGACTGTGTTTGTAATTGTCTGTGTCTGAATTTTAAATGCAGGCATCATGTTAGAGAGATTTGTGCAGTTTGAATGTGAGCTCTTTACTACCATTTCAGTTTGATTCATCATTTGGTTTGGGCAGCAGTGAGGGATCCCTTCAGTTAGTATATGACTGTTTGTTAGTAAATTAATTTTAGGTCTTTTCATAACTGCCATTTCTGGGTGCTTTTCCCTTTAGTTACAGAAGGATTGATGGACTCTATCTGAAAAGTTTGTGACTGTGTGTTTGTTACTGCATGTGTCTGAACATCATCTGCAGGCACCATATTACAGGGGTTAGTGTAATTTGAATGTAATCTCCTAACTGCCATTTCAGGTTGATTCTTCATTTAGTTTGGGCAGTATTTAGGGATCCTATCGGGTGAGTTTGTGGCTGTGTGTTTATAATTGAATTTCAGGTATTTTCTTAACTGCTATGTATGTGCCTCATCCATTTAGTTTTGGCAGGATTGAGGGTTTCCAGCTGATATGTTTGCGACTAAGCGTTTCTAATTGTCTGTGTCTGAACTTTAAGTGCAGACATCACATTACAGGGATGAGTGTAGTTTGAATGTGAGCTCTTAAGTACCATTTCAGTATGATTCTTCATTTAGTTGGAGCAGGATTGGTGGGATCCTAGCGGGTGAGTTTGTGACTGTGTTTGTAACTGAATTTTAGGTATTTTCTTAACTGCCATTTCTGTGTGCTTTTCCATTTAGTTTGTGCAGGACTGAGGGATTCTAGCTGATAAGTTTGTGACTGTGTGTTTCTAAGTGTCTGTGTCTGAACTTTAAGTGAAAGCATCAATGTTACAGGGATTAGTGTAGTTTGAATTTAAGCTCTTAACTGCCATTTCAGTTTGATTCTTTATTTAGTTGGGGCAGGATTGAGGTATCCTAGCTGATGAGTTTGTGACTGTGTGTTTGTAATTGAATTTGTGGTCTTTTCTTAACCACCATTTATGCAAGCCTTTCAATTTAGTTTGGGCATGATTGATGGATTCCAGATGATAATGGAATTTGCCCTTTAAGGGGCAAACCAAGTTGTCCTAGTGCACCTCTTTCCCTTGTGATTTTTGAAAGAGGTTTTGCTCAAGAGTGAGGGGGGAGGGACTGGGAGGCAAAGACAATGGACAGGCTACAGGAAGGGGCAGGGCTAAAGGTGGTACAAAAGGAGCAACACAGAGGTGGTTCAGCCACTTTTTGCTGAAGTTTTTCTTACCAACCACTCACCCGACAAGAAAAGGAGAAGTGGTTAATGAGAAGGGATTGACTCAGACTGTCAGAGGTGGATGACATAGGAGGTCCAGCTGGACAATGGTGGATTGCCAGAGGTGGATGGCAGGGGAGAAAAGGGGCACTGGAAAGGAGGTGAGGGGGAAGAAAAAAGAAATATGATGAGAAGAAGAAGAAACTGAAGGAAAATGCAGTCTCAGTTCTCACTGTTACCTACCAGAAAAGAGGAGAAGAAGGCACCCAGGTTTTCACCTGGGGAAGCGGGAAGAAAAGAGAGAGAGAGAGGATCAGAGTTGAAGATTTGTCTGCAATACAAATAGAATTGTAAAAAGACAATAATAAATGACAATGATAATTGGAAATGAATATATATATATATATATATATATATATATATATATATATATATATATATATATATATGTATATACTAGCCCGGATATTCAAAGGGTTGCACCATGCTAACAGGGTTGCACATGCTCAAGTCCAAACTTGCTCCATTCTACGATATTCAGCAGGAGGCAGTTGCACCACAGAAAACAGGCTGAGCAACAGCGCAATGCAAATGAATGCATGCTCAACAGGAGGGGGAGGAACCATGCATAAACTGCACAGCCCGATATTCAGTCGGGCTGTGCAGAGTTGTGCAGGCACAACCCCCAACCTGCGCCTGCACAACTTTGAGCCAAAAAAAAAAGGCTTAAGTTGAGGGCCACCCACAGGTGAGCTGCTGCTTTGCAGGGTGCAACACAGCAGCTGCCACCTGTGGCTGGCCCCCAACCCAGTCCCTGTGCCCCCGCAGCCCGATCGCAGGCATCAATGTGGCTCCCCCCCTCCTCCCATTCACATCTCTGGTGGTCCAGTGAACCGAAATGCCCGATCACGGGCAGAAAGAATACAGACCCCACATCCCATGTGCCCGATCGTGGGCAGAAAGTACAGAATCCCTCCCACATCCCATGTGCCCGATCGTGGGCAGAAAGAATACAGAACCCCCACATCCCATGTGCCTGATCATGAGCAGAAAAATACAGAACCCCCCACATATTAATGACACCCGATCGCGGGCAGTAAGTAAATTTCCCCCAAAACATCTCCCTGGTGTCTGTGTGGCCCTCCACTCCCCACCCAGGAGGCCCCACCACCTGCTCCCCCGGCCGGTGGTGGCAGCATCCCACCCACCTGCTGCCCGCTGCCTGTGACTGTCTGGTAGGGCTGCATGCCCATTGGTGCAGAGCTAGAGCCAATGGGTGTGCAGCCCATACTGTACATGACAGTCCAGATTTAGAACGACTGGCTGCACGCCCATTGGCTCTAGCTCTGCACAATGGGCATGCAGCTCACCGCCAGTCAGTCGGCGGGCAGCAGGGCGGCAGGTGGGGATGTTGCTGCCCACCGCTGCTGGGGAGCGCGTGGTGGGGCTTCATGGTGGGTGGGGTGGGGCCACACTAGACACCAGGGAGATGTTGGGGTAATTTACTTACTGCCTCAGCGATCGGGCACATGGGATGTGGGGGTTATGTATTCTTTCTGCCCACGATCGGGCACATGGGATGTGGGGGTCTGTATACTTTCTGCCCGCATCGACACATGGGATGTGGGGGTTCTAGATACTTTCTGCCCGCGATCGCATTTCAGTCCACTGGACCACCAGGGAGATGTCGGGAGGAGGTGGGGAAGCTATTGCTGCCCGAGATCGGGCTGCAGGGCGCTGGTCCCTTAACGGCTGCTGCCTGGCAGGGCGCCAGGCACAAGTCCTCGGGGATCGCACACCTGTACATGCTAATGGCATGCAAATGGGGCTATAATGACATGCAAATGGCCCCCTGTGCCTTGCATGTGTTATGGCCCCATTTGCATGTCACCTTTGAATATCGTGATTTTGCACATGGCGAATGGTACTTCGCGCAACCTCAAGTTGGTTGCTCCACTCTGTCAACTTGCGCTATGCAGTTCCACTGTGCCATGCACAGTGGCTATGGTTGAGTGATATTCAAAGGAGTTGCTCAATAGTGCAACTCCTTTGAATATCGCATGGGACACACTTCTGCGCATCTATTTTTGTGCAGCGCAAGGACTTGGCGCCTTTGAATGGTGCAGTTTGAATATCCAGGCCACTGTGTGTATATATATATATATATATATATTATGGTAGCACGGTAGTGCTACCATTGTTAGGGTTGAGGAGCCATTTCTATGTTAAACCCCAAAACTTTGAACCTTAATAACTTTGCAACTGTTTCACGGATTTGGCTGAAATTTGGAATTCACAATCAAGAACCATAGGCCTTGGGATCTGCCAAGTTTTGTACTGGTCAGATATACAGCTGTGGAGTTATTAAGCGTGATCTGTGCGCACGTCTACGCTTTTTCTGGAATTCTACAGTCGTGCCTACAGGTCGTACGGTTTGCGCGACTGGCCCAAAATCTTCAGAGAACATGCGGCCGGGGTCCCTGATGTGCCTTTTGAAGATTTCATGAAAAACTATTAAATGGTTCAAATGTTATTCAAAAAGCAGTTTCCCATTATAAGTCAATGAGAAAAGTTAAGAAAAAGTTCGACAGTGTCGCAAATGCATTTTTACTTTCGCAAATGGGCCTGTTACTTTCACAAATTGGCCATTTTCTTTTCAGTTGGTGATCAGAAAAATGGTTGGCATTTAAATTTGGGACCCTCTAGCAACCTAATTTTTTTTGTATTCACCTAGTCGGACCCTGAGGATGCTTGCCATGTCTTTATTTTGTGGTAAACACCCCAGAAATATGTTTTTCAAATTTCTGGAAAAGTACTTTCACAAATTACTTTCGTGCTCATGAAAGTGTAGAACTTTTTTGTGAAAGCTTTCGCAAATTGCGACAGTAGTTTTCCATCTGTGGGAAAGTGACAGCGATTCTTTGGCACTGCTCTGCAAAAGAACCGTTGGGAGTTTTGGGCTGAAATTTGGAAGGAACGGATCTGACATCTCACAGATGGGCCTTTCAGTGTTGTATTGAAAAAATATTACACGGCGGGAAAGTTACGGCACTCCAAAGTTGACAGTTTTTCCCATAGGATAACATTACGGCGCGTAACGCATTACAGAAATCCTTTGATCCCTGCTGCAAAATAACGGTTTGGTCTTTTTTCCTGAAATTTTGAGGAAGACAGCCAACAGCCCACAGATGTGTCTTTCAGTGGTTTGGTGAAAAAATATTACACGGCGGCAAAGTTATGGCACTCCAAATTTGACATTTTTTCCCATAGGATAACATTACTGTGCCCGACGCATTACAGAAATCCTTTGGATCCCTGCTGTAAAATAACGGTTTGGACTTTTTTCCTGAAATTTGGAGGGCAGACAGCCAACAGCCCACAGATGTGCCTTTCAGTGGTTTGGTGAAAAACTATTACAAGGGAGGCAAAGTTATGGTGCTCCGAACTTCTCTTTTTTTCCCATAGGATAACATTACGGCATTCGACGCACCTTTCAGGGCCCGTATCTCTGAAACAGTGCAAGATACGGACTTTTCGTCAGAAAATTTCTTAGCCCCCAAGCAGGGGCTAAGTTTAAAACTAGCCAGGACAGTCATAAATCATACGACTTTTAAATTTTTTTTCTATGTCGTACGGTTCCTGAGATATAACTTATTTAGTATTCCAAGTACTCATTTTCTGCTCCGATACCCATTATTATGCATACATTCTTTGTACTCACTGTCTTTCTCTATTCAGCTTTTGGGGAAAACCAGCCTGTGCGCTTACATTACTGTTACTGTTGCCCTTTCCATTATGGTTCAGCACCTGCTTCACTCTACTGCTGACGCCTGCGCCACCATGTGCGTTATCCTTTGTGTTTTCATTTGCGCTTGTGTTTCAGTTATTTTTTGCCATTTCTGTCTACAGTGCTGTTTATCTTTCTGTTTCACTTTACATCACCATGCCCATTGACATTTCTGTTTGCAGGCACCATGTTACTCTGTGACAACACATCACGTGGCAGACCGTTCCGGTCTACGCCACCATGTGCATTACCCTTTCTGTTCTCATTCGTGCTTGTGTTACCATGTGCACCACTGTTAGCATTTCTGTTTGTGTTGCTGTCCCTGTTAGTATGCCACAAGACATCATGTGGCTGGGCCCTGCGCTCCCGCTGCTGCATTACATGCACTATTTCTCGTTATCATTCTCAAAAAGAAGGGAAATTAGAGGCAAAAAATTCCATTTAATGCATTAGTTAGGGCTGTTCCACAGCGACAAAAGTGAGGAAATTCGCTGTTAGGGTTGAAAACCCCTTGACCCCCGCCCACCCCCAACCAGCATTGGGTGTGCATTGGGATCGTGGGTCCTAACTCTTACCATTTTCCTATACTTCTGCTGCTTTACACATGTGATGGGGTGAGAGTTACGTCTAACAACAACCAATGTGCATCCCAGTGTTAAACCTTGTTCAGGAAATGGTTTACCTCTTCATGTATGTCAATAAAAGATTAACATAAGGCTGTTAGGATGTTTGCAGGGAATTACAAACCTCCATTTAACACATCACGTGGCAGACTGTTGTGATCTGTGTCACTGTGTGCCTTGCTGTTTATGCTTTCATTTTCACGTCTGTTACCATATGTGCCACTGTTAGTGCTTCTGTTTGCATTGCTGTTGGTGTTACTATGACACAAGACATCACCAGCAGGGTCAGGTAGGCAGTGGAGCACCCAATGTCAGACAAAGTTAGGTAGTATATTGTAATTGTAGGTGTAGATGACAACACAGATGTATTTGTAAACTGAAGCATACTGTATACCCTCAGCTTGTATATGTACCATTGTGTTCTATTTGATCTACTGTTTGCTTTCCGGGTCACCCCTGAAAAAGGGATGTCCGGGGACCTGTGGGCTATATGGTTATTAAAATTCAATTAAGCAATAACGCATGCTGCAGAGTTATGTTAATGGTCTGTTAATCACCTTCAATGGGTGTACTGTGGCATGAGGTGTAGCCGAGTGGCATATGTCCGATAGGGTAATTAAATGACTATTATCATTACCGTTAGTAATGCCTTATTGCTATTATTATAAAAATGTTTTTAAACTGTTTAAAAGCTTGTTCAGGAAATGGTTAACCTCTGTATGTATGTCAATAAAAGATTTACAGAAGGCTGTTAGAATGTTTGCAGCCAGTCAGAAAGCTCAGTTTCTGAGTCCCTTTTTATAATTAATTAATAAGGCATGACAAGGGGTTATGTTATTGGTCTGTTAATCACATTCTCGGGGTGTGCTGTGGCACGAGGTGTGGCCGAGTGGCACATGTCTCTACAGGGTGATTGACTGACCATTAACACAATTCTTGGGAGTGACTTATTGCTATAATAATGAAACATGTTTTTAAACAGTTTTAAACCTTGTTCAGTATATCGTTAAACTCTTCATGTATGGTAATAAAAGATTAACATAAGGTTGTTAGGATGTTTGCAGCCAATTAGAAAGCTCCATTTTGTCAGACTCTGAAGTACACATAGTAGTGACTGCATGGTACATGTATAGTCACAGCTGTGTACTGTTGGGTGCTGATGTGTGGCACCTTGGTATAGTAATAATGACTGAATAGGCACAGGAAACATAAGTACATTGCTGAGTTTTTTACACTGTTAGGAATTATGTCAAATGTGACATGCAATGTCCCACATCGTTGCATATGCTTTGATACTGACTGTATGTCATAGGTACCAAACAAATTGATGGAGGTATAGTTGTAGCAGTATTAGTTAACATTGATTTGTATGCTTAAGTCATACACACTTAGTTTTATGTCATAATGGTATTTAAAGTAAAGAGTCGACACAGGTGGTTATGGTTTGAAAAAATTTATTGCCAATTTGTTAAATGGAGAAAAGGTCCAATCAAGACTGAAATTTAGTTAACAGAAGCAGTCTCACAATACAATCTCTGTATGTGTGCAATCATTGCTCGTCATATATGTAAATGTGTAAGAATAATAAGAACTGTATAATATGGATTGGAGTAAGTATGTGATATTATAGGAAACTAATCAGGTGTGTGTTTCTAGTCATGTTTCAGTACTCACTACTCTTTATGTGAGGAAGTAGTTTCTGACATTCAACCTGGAATTCTAATAGTCAGGCTGAAGCTGTGGCGCTTTATTATATATTTACTATTGAATGTGAATACAGTTTGTAAAAAATTTAACTTTTTTTAAAATGGTTGTATGTTGTAATTATGTGTAGTGCATTACTTGTGTGGTATGTTAATAAGGCAATGTCAGTAGGTTGTGAAGTGTGATTACACACATGATAGACAAGTGTTTTGTTATAATTGTGTGACTGCTAATGTGGATGTTCCTGGGGTGGGTGAAAACCATATGCTCACTGTCTAAGTAATACAATATACAAAATGTTAGTTTTGTGACATTTGATTGGTGTTATTTAATAATATGTCACTGACTAGGTGAAATGGAAAATTCCACCGACCCTCAATTGAGGTGATCATAAATATTGTCAGGAACAGGTATGCAGTGTGTTGTGATCAGTAGCAGTGTCTGATTTACAATTGTCAATATTTTTTACATATGTTAGAATTACTTATGTGACAAGTTGAAAAAATAGAATATTTTTACATGAACAAATGACATATTATCAATTCTTACATTAGCTTCTATGTAAATTCTTAACTTGTAAATACTAAAATTGTGCATGGAATGCATTTTTTAACAAACTTATGGTTAATTAAATGTAGTTAGTATAGTGCTGAATAATATGTAAAACATTCAGTTGTACTTTAGTGTTACACTAGTATTTTTAGTACAAGTATCAAAGTAGTTATTAACAATGTACACCTGAATACAAATCTTTATATTATGTGCAAGTATTTGCAAACACATATAAAAGTCAGTAAATGAGATTCTGAAATTGGTTCTTATTTACAGTTGTGTAATTCAGCTTCTTGCATTATCAATAAAGGTAGTTATTTTTACATATGTACAATACTAGTATTACGCATGAAGGCGTGATAGTTCTACACTGTTGCATGGTGAGTGAATGATGTTCTCTATATGTCAAGAGTCAATAGACAAATTGAAGTGTTGATAGACAACCTGTGATAGAGTGGAATGTTTGCTGAATGTTAGAAGTGTTGCTCAGTTATTTACGATAATAACTGAGAAGTTCTCTTTGTTTTCAAAGAGTAACAGCTTATAACTCATATCAATTTGTTGTTATGTATGAGTTGATACATGGATGATTAAAGATATGTACAGAGGAGGAGAGCAGTAAGTCCACAGTTTTTAGATGTACAATCTTTGATAGATATGTAATCATGGTTTCTCTAGTGACTGTGAATATTGTTGGCGTCGATTGAAGCCACTACAACAATTTTCATGTAGTCACTGATCCACACAAGATCTTACATGTTACAGTGTATGGAATGTCTCTGTCAGAATTGCATTTTGTTGAAATTGTATGGTTTGTTCAGATTCATACATTATACAACATTGTAATGAGGTATGAATGTTTTTGGGACAAAGTAGTCATGTTTTAAATGCAACATGTTTTGTCCTATTCTTCTGAAATATGAAGGTTATCATAATTCTTCAATATTAGAAGATCAAATTGAAGTGTCGATAGACAACTTGTGACAGAGTGGAATGTTTGTTGAATGTTAGAAGTGTTGCTCAGTTATTTACGATGATAACTGAGAACTTCTCTTTGTTTGCAAAGAGTAACACTTTATAACTCATATAAATTTGTTGTTATGCATGAGTTGATACATGGATAATTAAAGATATGTACAGAGGAGGAGAGCAGTAAGGCCTCATTTTTTAGATGTACAATCTTTGATAGATATGTAATCATGGTTTCCCTAGTGACTGTGAATATTGTTGGCACCGATTGAAGCCACTACAACAATTTCCATGTAGTCACTGATCCACACAAGATCTTACATGTCACAGTGTATGGAATGTCTCTGTCAGAATACCATTTTTGTTGAAATTGTATGGTTTATTTAGAGTCGTACATTATACATCATTGTAATGAGGCATGAATGTTTTTTGGACAAAGTAGTCATTTTTAAATGCAACATGTTTTGTCCTATTCTTCTGAAATATGAAGGTTGTCATAATTCTTCAATATTAGAAGATATGCATTTTTCAAGTGTCGTGGCAGTCTCTGTTTAAAACTGCTTGTAGAGTCGTCACACTCTAACCATCCAGTTCTGCACCTTAGTAAGGAGGTGTAATGCCCAGAATGCATGGATTGACCATGGTGATAGATTATACTGTGAGTGTCAAACACTGATTGGTTGAAGACTATTCTACTAGCTGTGTAATCTGTGATAGGAGTATCAACTCTGAGCCTGTTGAGGTCAAATCTGTGCAACATAAGCAACAGATATTGAGATGAACTCCTGAGACGTATGGACTGAGTGCATCTGCCTCCACACCTTCCACAGGCATGACTACATTCAGCATTGGTGAATAGCTGTCGAAATTTGACACTTTTGGTTTGAGGGACAAAGAGAGTAATCCACAGCATGTCTTGTGTGGTTTCACTCTGTGAATTGCCACATGAAACACATACATATTTTGTAACATATGTTACTGTGAAGTACTGCTGCATTGGGGTGCCGTCTTCATCTAGGTTGTTTATGACAGCCATCATAAACTCAGTAGTGTCTTGCTGTATGTCTGCAGCAAATGTACTACATCCAGCATATGTAGCTAACACCTGTCATAGTGGTGTTAGTGACTGTACATTGTTAGAGTGGTCACAAGTCATGTTGATAATCTGCTTCAAAGTGTTTGATAGGGGATTGTCTTGTGAAGCAGATATTGCCTGCACAAACTGTGGCATGTGTAGAAAAACTCTGTATACTGAGTTAGCATAGAGTGTACTCTACTGCTGTTGTCAAAGACTGGTACAGCAGCTACACCAACTGATTTCTGATGAATTGCTGGTTGTGAATGTTTACTTGAAGTTGTGGCCTTTGTTGAACCTCTTTTTGTTGAATCACTTTTGGAAGCTTGCTGCTGTTTGTTGCTACCTCTAGCTGTGACTGAATTGTGTGAGACAGACAGATATGTAGGCAGTGGTATTAAAGACATTTGTGGCTGATGTAGATTATGTAACCTGTTGTACTCAAGAATACATAGCTTGTCAGCTCATATTTTCTGAGGTGCTTTAGTAATGATGTGCAATCCAGAAAGGCTGCGTACACATGAAAGTGCGACATAGCTCATGCCATCCTTGAAAATGTCTGTACCTATGTCTACCTTTGCTGAATCCAAACTAAATCCCTGAGATTTGTGAATGGAGACAGCATATGCAACACATAATGGGAACTGTTTCCTGTTTACATAGACATCCTTAAAAATCTGGAATTTAATGCAGGTTCGATCTATGTGTACAGAGTGTTCCATGTTGTCAAAGTGCACTACAAGTGTCTCAATATATGTCTTCTGGACATTGTAGACAAAGTCAGTGATGTTTCCCATGGCACTGTTTACCATACCTTGTTCTACATCTAGATTACGTTGCAGCATGATACGTGCATTCTTACAAACTGTGAGAACAGCTTCTAGGCCAGCTGTTCGTGAAATATCTGACTTCAGTTCACTTAGTCATTCAGTCATCTTTGCTACTAGCTTTCGACTAAGAATAACGCCATCAACTGTAGCAACTGCATGCAGAGTTAGAATCTCTTGGTTTTCTCTCTGCAGCATTAGATTGTTGAATTCAGTGCATTTCTTTAGTCATGGCATAAGACACACTATGTGTCTGCCAGTAGAGTATATATCACTGAAGACATTACATGCTGTTTCTATGCATGCACTACGTACTGTGATTTTTCGATCATTTAGCATACAGACATGTTCTGGTGATAGAGAACCTGTAATGAGGCTTCATCTAAAAGTGATTTGTGTTAGATCACCATTTTGGCGCATGTTCTCAGACATCTCAACATAGGTAACAATTCTCATATGTTATAGCCTGCAATGCAACCGAGGATATTCTTAGCTTGTTTGGCAGTTAGAGTTAAATACATGGTCTGCATTGACTGGTGCAAGTTGTAAAAGGTCTCCCAACCATAAGTATACTTTTGCCACCAAATGGCACTTCATCGCTGGTACCTAAGATCTGCTGTAGACGAGATGAATACAGGTAAGCATGACATTGGAGACCATGCTGATTTCGTCAGCTGCTGAGTAACTGCATCTTTGTGAACATGGAATGGAGCTGAGATGCAACCTTGAATGACAGTTTATGATACTCTCCAGTTCTCCCATGTTCGACTGGCAACATAAAGAGACGGTGTAATGTTACTCCACCAATGTTGTATGCTGCTAGTCCTGTGGGAGAAGTTACAGCAACAGACATTGAAGAGCCTGTCACACTCCATACTTCTGCAGTGATGGCTTCAATCAGGAAACTCTTTCCTGTGCCAGCTGAACCACTAATAAACATTAGTAGTGGCTTGTAGTCAGTGCAGTCACATTGTTTTGTTTCATGTAGTATCCCATGTTGGACAGCTTCAACTACTTGAGAGTGAACTGTATGCTGCAGCTGATTTAGTCTTTCTCTTAAGTCAGCTGGGTTGACCATAGAGTGTGCCATGTTCCATGGCTGTCTCAATTTCTGGACATTAACACTTCTGGGGCATTTAAGGCAGAGGGTCACCGAGAACACCTTGTCCTTCTGGATCAAGGTTGTCTTGTGAACTAACTGGAGTGTCTTCCTGAAGCTGCTTCTCTGCCTTCTCAAGCTGTTCTTCTCAGCTTCTAGTCTTTGTATATATGTTCGTGAGTAATTCAGTTTGGAAATTTCATAAGTGAGATTGAACTGCTCTCTCGAATGTGTCACAGTCACCTTTTAATTCAGACTCAGTCTCCAGGGACTAAATAGGAATAGGAGAGCAAGTAATAATGTTCTGTGCTCTCTGTGCCTAGATGCAGTTTTCAGTGATCTATAAGCCGGGCTTGTGTCTTCATGAGACAGCCATCTAGTCCATTGACCTTGTAATCTGGCATGTAGTAGTCAGGTGCTGCACCTGTCTTGTAGTCATACCACTTAGCCACCTCAGAGATTGCACACATATCATTCATGTCATTGTGTCTACGTGGGTATATGTGTCTATCAGGTTATTCTTCAAGATATGTTTGGAAGAAGGTGTACTGACAGTGAGCTCCTCAATTTCGGCATGAGGAATCAGTACACGTTTCCATTTCTCTTTGTAGTTTACACTGAGAAAACGTACAGCATCAGACTTTCCAGTCCAGATGTGTAATACCATTAACCGTCACTGGCTTCATAAGCTCCACATTCTCTGTGTGAAAGAGTCTTCAAACCCAATGACCACAGCTGAAATGTCAGGCTTTTTGGTTTGAAGTGGCAATATCTTCCCAAAGATCTTGCAAGCTAGTCTGTTCATGTTTGGTTATGTACAGTGACTGATGCCTAACCAGGGCCAGTGAGTTATCAGCCCCCAAACTGAACATCTATGTTTTCTTGCCACATTAGGAGAAGAGTTGGTTGTAGTCATTGATGTACACTTCTTTTTCATCTCTGAGTAACTCGTATACCCTCTTGGTTGATTTTGCCTTCAAGTGGTGTCACATTGCTTAGAAAAGGTCATTCATGGCACCATTCTGACAAACTCATCCAGGAAATCCAAAGCGACATCGTGTGTACCAATTAGATTTGTTCTTCACTACTTGCCAGCAATACTTTGTGCAAATATGTCGCTGGAACTTTTGTACCAACTTCCATAGTGTAGGACTGTCATACTTGTCTGGAATGTGACAAGTGATATATTTTTTGATGAATGATAGCACTTCTGCTGCTTCCATGTTCACCAATGATCGTGGAGCATCCTTGATCCACAATAACATATGGATATGAGGGCACCTCATGCTTGATATTCTGTCCTCCAAAGTAATGTTCACAATACCTAGAGGAGGATTGTCCTTGACAAGATGAAAGTCAGAATATCATGGAACCGCTTGAAAATATGTCTTGTGACAGACACAGGATCAAGTGAACACATTTCTCTGACAGTCATTGATGAGATACCTCGACATCAGAGTGTGCCCACTTCCACAGTTCAATGAGTTCATCCCAGGCATATTCAGCACAACTAAGTGTGACAAACCATGTGGCTGCACCATACTCGCTGAGTATTGTCATCACTTCAGAGTGTTCATGGATACCAATATTCTTTGGTGTCCACGGAGACTTGAAAGTATGGAAGATAGATTCACTTGCACATTTTCATCTTTCTGCTTTAATTTCTCTAGAAATTGAGCAGCTGTTATTCCATCTAGTGGACTTGTTAGATGAATGGTATGTGCTATAGATGCAGACAGAATGCTAAGTTCACTCTCCCAGAGGAGATGGAACAGGTACTGTATGTTACATCTGAATTTGCCATCTTTGCTGAGGACACGGCTAGTGCGGTACTCAGCATCCTGTACATGTACTTTCCTTTCATCTAGGTGACCGCCTGACCCTTTTGGAAATAGGTCTGGGAAACAGCGTGCTTCTAGTGTTGCCTCCCAAATGCTGACAGGCTCACCTTCCACCTGCTTCATTTGATAGAGATCAATGTTGTCTCCTAATGGATCTCTGCCACGTAGTGAGTGAATTGTGTACTGTTCATACACATTGTCACTTGTCTGTGTACTGACCTTCTCAATGATTGGCTTACTTTTTTCTAATAGATTATGTTGCACAGAGAGACTGGCCATCTGATCTATGTCAAGGTCTGTATAAAGGGATTGTCACTCTTTAAATAAGCAAGAGCAAGCTTTACCTTTTGCACATTGACAACATCTTGCCAGATGACCTTGGCCTTTGTAGGCACACCATTTACAAGAATTACCAATCTATTTTCAGTTGAGATTGCTTGAACATTTTCCTGTAGAGGAAGTGGTAGATACATCACAGAACCCTTTCAGAGATCTAACAAGCTCTTTCTGTGGAATGTTCCGTGTCTTTGTGTTCAGATGTAGAATCGTTTGGAATGGTTTCATTGTCTGAATTAGAATGCGTTCAAACAAATTCAATGTTGAAATCTCAGTTGGTGTAACATCTGTTTCCATGTTATTCAGCATTGACCTTGATGGCAAAGTGTTACACTTCACTTTTGAAAAACAGTGTTTGCATAGCACAATGGTGTCTTGTAAGTTAAAGTCAGATTTCAGCAGCAAGAATGCCGGCATGTGGAACACATGTCAGTTGTATGGTGACAAGGTTTCTAGGTTGACTGTGACTGTTTTGTTTTGTGTAGTACAAACGGTTGCATTGATACACATACAGAATCAAACTCTGAGACTTTGCAACCTCAAACTGCAATTTCCTTCCATTACTGTTTCAGAATGTCATTTTCTAACACTGAAACAGATTTTTCTGCCAGAAGTGTTACAATTGAAAATTAGTTGTTTCTGGTATAGAAGTAATGTGTTACAGTTTTTTTAGGAAAGTGATGGCACCCTGCATGTCACCTGATTGCAATAAGTCATTTAAACAAGTGTACTGATGTACAGCTCGCTGTACTTCATATACTCTGTAGACAAAGTTTCGCATGCCTGTTTGATGCACTGCAAGCATCCGCATGTTGTGAAAAATACTATCACAAACATCACTATCAAGACATGCAAGTGAGTGACCCATGAGTCCAGTATCTGGCTGGTTTCACAATGGTCAATTTTTGTAAACAGTTTATGTCTGTCTTTGCGATCTGTTATTACAAATAGGTTTACAAAGTGTTCTACTTTTTGAAATGACAATTGCCTACGGTTGCAGGTATCATCACATGACCATGCCAGACAGTGCCGTTTATTGAAGACTGTGGTTGGATCACAGTCATCATCAGTATCCAATTGATTGTCATCAGAGATACTGAGGACATTTGTTAGTTTGCCGGACTCATCAATACTGAACATGTGTTCTTTTGTTAAGTAATGATAAGACTCTTCCCAGAAATATGCCTCTGAGTGCTGTGTGTGCAGCCACTGTCCTGTGAAAACATGACAGAAGTTGTCAACAGTCAAACAAGGATACTGTTGAAGCCTTTTTTTATGGCATATACAAGTTTCCTGAATTGTTCAAGCACATGAGACATCTTACGCCACAATTGCTGTAGTAAAAACAGTGCTCTGTTGACAAAAGTTCGTACTTTCAGACATAAATTCATCAGAGAAAGGTGACTCTTGCTCTTTTTGCGGGTGTGCTGCAGCACAGCAGTGATAAGTCTTTCGATCTTAGCTTTACTTGCTAGTGATTGGAAATACTTTCTCTTTCTGAGTTGTATATCAGAAGTTGTGAGTTTACGGTGTTGTTTTTGAGCGCTTTCTTGTTTTGCACTCCAAAATAGTTGTGCTCGCTTAGAGATCTACACAACATTTGGGTATGCTATACATTTTTTTCTTTTCTGTTAAGGAATTTCGTTTGGTTGTGCAGTGACTTGATGTAGGTCACTGCTGCAGTAAGGTCTGTCGATGTTCATTTTTTTGGTGTGCCTTTACTGTTTTGTTTGTTGCCCTTTATACAACAGAGAGTAGTACTATTATACCGCCTTGTTTTGAGACACATCTACGCCTGTATTTAGTTGGCATATTTTGCTATTATGGTTGACAGTGACGTAAGCAATCTTAAAGAAGTATCAGGCACCTGTATGAGAGACAGAGAAAAAAAGTTTTAGAATAGGGCTTCAGTAAATTTTATAACAGTGTGTATGGATAGAATTGTGTTAAGTATGTTTACAATTTGCAAAAACATAACTAAACAATAGTTTTATGAATGTGCATTCGCGCAGTTGCTATGTAATATCAGAAGTTTGTGCATTCTCAATATTTCTAGTCCACATTTAAAAGCTTTTTTCCATGTGTACTTATGATTAGGATAGGTGTAATTTGTTACATGTGGACAAATGTGCTTTTCCACCATGTAGCGTGTCATGGCATAGTCAGTGTGCTAATTCACTATATGGTAGACCAAAAACTTGAGAGTGATAGTGTTCATTACCAAATCTGTTACAATTAGTATGTTTACAATTAGAGGGAGAACATGGCACTATTACTGTTGTGTGACTGCATCTAGCACAGATGCTAAGTATGCTTGTATGTTAATGAAATTTCAATATACTTGATGCATATTATCAACATTGTGTTTTTAGTACTCCTGTGTATGACTATTGGAGCTGTTATTTTTAACAACATGCAAAAAATGTTTTTCTGCACATGTACTGTGCAATGCTGCAGTTGATTAACTAAATCACTGTATGGGCACAGTCAAATTACAGTGCAGTAGTTTATGAGCAGATGACTTAAAATGCATATGGCTAAAATTGGTGTGAGAATTTGAACATTTCTGATTTACAAGTTTGCGAGTGCAGTTCTCAGTGTACACTTGTATGTTGTGTATTGTCATATTTTCAGTTGAGAATTAAAATGTGCTTAACACATAACTATGAATAGTATAGATTGCTTTTCTGTCTTGACAAAATAGTATTTGTGCTTATGTGCTGCTTTTGGCCTGTTATGTGAGAATGACTATATGGTACAAATGTTTAAAATCAGAGGACACTGTTGTGAGTAGAGGTCTTAAATGGCTATGTTTCATTTTGGTGTGTACTACAACAATAACTGTTTCACAAGTTGATTGCACAGTTGTCATGCACGCTTGAACGTTGTAATGTTAAATATCTGAAGTGTACTGAGTTCAAGCAGCTATATATGCATATAATGTGTTTATATTGAAATTTATCTATTTTCCCATTAAATCTGAAATTGTGGCAATAAACAAACAGCCTTGAAACTGCTGCGGAGTACGGTATTTCGCGAAAAGTACTTTGCATTCGAAGTGTTTCAATATTTCGGGTATTCGATAGTATGGTCAAAATATGGTCAACTTTGATGACTTTGCAAATTTTACTGTCGTATATTTAAAGTGTCGCAATGTACTTCATTCGAGTAAAATTAATTCACTTGCCAAAACATTCATATCGAATCAGAAAACATGTGTTTGAGTGACAGTTGTCTAAATGTAATTTAAGATTTTTCGCCATTTGAGAACCAATCAGAGACGACACTGTAGAAGAAGTAAATAGCAGCCATTTTCAATATTGTTGAGAGAGTAGCGAAATCAGTATAGTCTATCTTTCAATGATTTTTTCAGTATTAAAAAACTTATAAATAGTAAATACTATTAATAAAACTTTTATGTTGAACTTATAATGTAACTTGTTATTGTTTACAGGCTATATTCTTAAGAGAAAATAGTTTAAAGTGAGAAATCATTTTGTATTAACTTGTACAGTTACAGCTGTAAATGGAGGTAGATAGTAGGCACGCTGTTCTATGAGAAAATGGAACAATCAGACTTGTTTCTGATGTTGTAATTGTTTAAAACTGTCGTGAAAAGGATGTTTTCCAGTCAGTGGTTGCAGATTTTGCAGGAATATAGGTTAGTAATACTGAGGCATCAGTTAGATTGGTTAATGGCTTTATAGGTGGGAATGGTTTTATTTGATTTGTGTGTTTGTCTGAACTCACTGAAGCTATTTGAAATAAGGAGGGAATATCAGTTTGATTTCAGTGCTGTCTGGCACCGCAGGTGAACACTGACTTTCTTTGTTGTTCTATACAGTTCGAGTTTTGAAACTAGAACAGAAAATAGCAAAGGATTTTGTGAATAGTTGGAAGAAGTTACATAAGGCGCAGTAGCTGAGTTTGCAGTTCATAATTTGGGAGGACCTGCAGCTCCTAATGCAGATGGTTTATTGTGGTGGCATGAGATAAACACTTATGCCAACCATGCACAGACTTTGATAACTCACTTCCTCCTGGACGTACTGCTAACACATCTTGGAGGTAAGATTTGGGTCAAACGCTGTAGATTTAGTTACAGACAAATTGACCTGCTTCTATTATGTCTATGTTGTCGTTTGTATTATCATTTTTAGATATTACAGAGCATAGAGTCTGGCAAGAACATCATATGTATCTGATTGACAGGCTGTAAATGTAATAGATAACTCTTTTTGTGCATGCATGGATGCATATATACTCACCGAAATAAAATACTGTAATGATTGGCTATCTACTAGACGTGTACATTTCGATGCTGGCAATTATTAGACCTTCAAGATGGAATCCTCAAAGTCCTTTAAGATTGCTGACTGTTCGAGGAAATTACAGTATACACAGTTCTTTCAGACTAATATGTGGTAAAAATAGATCAACTGCATGCATCACTCACATACATGCCACATAAGGGTTTGCTATTAGGATAGTGGGACAGCAATAACTTTACCCTGCCGTGTGTTCACATTGTATGATGTTGTTATGTCTCAACATTTGCCACAGACTGTTTTATTAACAGTTTGTTAATCACCCCTAGTAATGTGGCCGGGCAGCTGAGTGCCATATTGCCCTAGTGATTAACTGACTGTCAATGTACCTATGGAGTGCCTTATTGTTATAAAATGTTTTCCAAACAAAAGTGTTAAAAGTATCCTTATGAATGTTTTCCCATTTAGAGGAGATTTAATAAATAGTTCTACAGCAGCAGTTTAAGCTGGTCAGAATCAGAATGCATCATTCCGCACATTCAGTTGCTAGAGGATGAATGCTGACAGGAAGAATCAATGTGCCATGGTGGTCTGGCTAGGCATCGACAGTGTATCATGGATTGATGTGGGGTTGTGAACCTAAGAGACAATCAGATTGCAGCATTTGAGAGCCTTTTATAATTGTATAGTTTGAGTATGTTAAATGAGTGTAGATTACTGTGGTCTTACAGGTTGTAGTTGTCACAGATGGTATGTGTGAAATAACAATAAACGAGTAGTGCTGTTCAATGTACGCTTTTACTGGTATGTCATAAAGGAGTTGTTTTGAATGTAGATATGTGTAGTGATTAGTATATAGGCTACCATGAATGCACAGAATTATCATAGTATTTAACTTTCAACTGTTTGTTAGCCGCCTTCATTTATTAAGTGTTTCTAGGTGTGCATGTTCTGCAATGTGTGGTTCATCTGTGTAAATATCACTTTAATATGCTGTGTGAAATTTCAGTGTAGTAGAGAGATATGTGGTGTGTCCAACTTGTGTTCAATGCAGTAGCTCCTCCCCTGAGACTACTGGATGACATGGTGGTGCACATAGGTGGCAGTTGTTGTTACTGTTGAGGTGGTTGAATCCTTTCGCCTGTATGATGCTATTGAGGTGTTTCATGTTGAAGGACATGGTCTTTTTGGTGAAGTATTATATGATTGTTAAGAAGTGATTATTGTTAGATGATACTACGTGGATATTTCTTTCTGTTTGTATTTTAGAACGACAATCCTAAAATCAGTAATGAGGCAGTGGACCTTATAGTGGTGTGCACTGCTTGAGGCAGTCCAGGCTAGAGGTAATGCTAAGGTATTGATGAGGAGTATGAACCGAAAATCATATTGGGCGTGGATGCATAGCTATTTGCACATAGTTTAAGTTATAACACTATTGTGCAGCTAAAGCAGAAGTGGAAGTTGTTGCGCCAACGTTTTTACATTTTGTCATGAGGATACTAGATAATGGAGTGTGGTACTACTTATATGGCTTGGGAAGCTGTTGTTTGTGCTGCGGGGAGCACCTATTACTGTAAGTAACCTGGTGTACTTTCATAATGGATGCATGTATTCAGAATTTGTACAATAATTGTATACTGCATGATTAAGCATAAGACATATAAGAATTATGTTGTGCAATCACTATTACTGGTGATGGGTATGAGGCACAGCTGAGTGCTACATGCCCTGCCACGGTGATTAGTGACTATTAATATAAAACTGACTGTCTATTATATTTCTACCAATATTTTGTTAATAGTGTAAACATTGTTGCCTGTGATTAGTCTCATATATGGCTAATCAAAGATTGACATACAGCTAATAGCATGTTTGCACTAATCGAAAGCTGTATTTCTCACCCTTTAAAATACTTAGTTTTATATGTGCGATGTACATGGAAAACATGTACCAGAATTTTATTTATTTACTGTGTTGTTGTTCACACACTTCACAGCTTGCTAAGATAGCCATGACAGAATATTGTATTTATGTATGCTACTTTATTACTATGGTATGTTGGTAGAGAACACTATGTAACTGTTTAGTTATTGTGATGAGGTTTTAAACTTATAAACTCTGTAATACTGTGTTAGAAATGGACGTGGAATTATTTGGCTCTGATTGGTTGATACTTTGGCAAGGTGTGCATCATCAGACAATGAGCCTGGTAAAAAAAGTGCCACCATCTGACCTGATTATGTTTTATCAGTATTTGACTTAGGGCTTTTTTTTTGCCTCCAAGTTGTGCAGGCGCAGGTTGGGGGTTGCGCCTACACAACTCTGCACAGCTTTGCTGAATATCGGGCTGTGGAGTTCATGCATGGTTCCTACCCTTCCAGTTGAGCATGCATTCATTTGCATTGCACTATTGCTTAGCTTGTTTTCAGTGGCGCAACTGTCTCCTACTGAATATCACAGAATGGCGCAATTTCGGAGTTGCAGATGTGCAACCCTATTGCGCATGGTGCAACCCTTTTGAATATCCCACCCAAAATACTTTAAAAAGGTGTTAACCAACTCTAGTGAAATGTGCAGTGCAGCATGGCACAAGATCCTGTCTAACATAACAAACTGGTATTACTACACATGTGACTGGGATACTATTCTTCATGAATGTGACAATGGATGTATGTCCATAAGCGGTACATGTGGTGTTGTGGGGCGTGTCTTCTCCTCTGCTACTTTTGGTGGTGGACTTTATGTACAATGAGTAATAGATAATAATTGTAATGTTGTAGGTGTCTCACTGGTATTCAATGGTGTGCTGCTTAATTATCTGTTGCTAATTTCGACATGTCCCTAGATCTTATTCACTTAGTATTTCTATATCTGCTGCCAATGTTTCATTTTTACAAATGTTATACTTATTGATTGACAGCATAGAGTATCTACATGTTTGTTAATGTGTTTTAATAGCCCTGTAGGAGTAATATGCTTAATAACACATAAACGACTGCCATATTCAGCTAGAGGGTCATTGAGTGAAGAGTAACATTATAGTAATGTTTGTGTTCTTCTTGTTATAATAACACACATTTTAAAACTGTTTAAGAAACGGATCATCATATAGTTAGGTGTACATGTGTGTTAATTGAAGGTACATGTAATGTTTTTAGGATGTTTCTGTGTAACAAATATGCATTATGACAATGTAATAACTATTGCCATTGATGGGTAGGCACTGCTTGTTTTGCACAGCATACTACCAATAATAGATTTCTGAGTTTTCTTTCAGAGAAAAAAATATTGAAGATACAGTGTTAGGGGAAGCACCAGAAAAAAAAATGGATTTCTTATATTAAGTGTTCTGGATTGGATGGACATTAGTCTTGGAAAAAGATATACACATGGTGTCATTATTTCAACTTTGTGTGGCTTTTTGCAGATGAGAAGACTTGTTATATGCATGTAATACTGAGTTAAGAACATACATCTAGCTGGAGAGACAGCTGTTCTTGTAAAGAGATATGTGTTCATATGATAGTTGTATGAATGATGTAGTATTAGAAATTGATGCTTTAAAGAAAAAGTAGTTTATCTTGATATTTCATCTATTAATGTGATCATTTTTTTACTTCTTTGCTTTAATAGAGCCCAGGGAAGCTGCTGCTGTTGAACAAGTGGAGGTGAAGCAGGAAGCCGGTGCCAGCCCACCACGTAAGTGAAATCTGTTGTTGCTATTATCTGCATGCTTGAGAAGTATCATATGGTTGTCAACATTCGTGGTGATTAATGCTCCTGTTGATAACTACACCTTGCTGTTTTACTGTGTGACAGAGGGAGCGCACTGTCTGTTGGCATACTTAGTCCAAATGTTGAATTGTGGAGTGTGTGCAATACACCTTCGGTGCCGAGCCATTACCACTTTCTTTTGTTTGTTGTGGGGGGCCCAATCACTGTTGACATTATTGACTTTATATGTGCTGTAACCTTGCAAGGGTGGCAATGCATTGATGACTACAAGTACCCAATCCCCCAAAAAACACAACATGGTGGGAGGATATTCTAGAGACCTAAATGGTGTGCAATGCAGAAAGTGTCCAATTATGATTTTTTTGTTTTTTTATCAATGTAGAAGTTCAAAATGTGCCTTGTAGTCTTCATGACCCACTTTTCCCAGTTAAATTCAATTGCTGTGCAGTGTGTCTGTCTTCAGCCTTGCCAACCTCATACTTACCTGTACAGTCCAGTGTGATGCTGTTCAGTGCACTGTCACATATGTGTATTTTTAAAAGGTGATCATGAAGTGAGGGAATGTTGATAAAAGTAATAAAACAGTGAATAATGGGACTGTTTGTGTGTCACACTATGAATATCGCACATTTATATATAGCACTATGGAAGTTGTCTCACCACATGTAAAATGCAGTACTATGACTACTTGCAGTGGTGAAAATTCCACTAAATCATACACTGCCTATTACTGGGTTGGGTGCTATTACAAGAAGTTCTTGAGTAGTGAAACTGTGTTCAATATTGGCCTACAGACATTAGATTGCTACATTATTCAACGCTGCATGGCCTTGAGACACACAATGTTACACTTTTTATGCTCACCTATACTGTCAAACTGTGTTTTCATACTTTACAATATGATGCTGTGGTTGCTGTGTGAAATCACTTTTTGGTACAGTGTGAGGACATAACAGTGAGACTGTATGTGAGGAAAGGTGGTAATATGTCTATTTAAAACATTTGTTGTGAGATGACTATTATGTTATATGATTGCAATCAGGTATTAGATATTTCCCATGCACTGTAGTAGGTTTGAAAATGTTGTGTATTTATATACAAAATGTTTAACACTGTAATATATTTTTTTTCACCTCTAATGTACTGTATAGCTGTTTTTTTCTCACAGCAGTATGAAAAACATCTTTTTCTGCCCTGCTATATCTAACAGCCAGAGGGACACACTAATGCCTGTCAGGCTCTGCAGGGTGCGAGTGCTTTCGCATCAGTAATAAACTTTATTACTATTACACTATCAATGTTAATGATAGCAAATCAATAATTCTAATTGATTATTGTTAATTTCATATTATAGAATGTTAGTGTGTGGACTGCTGTACTTTACTGGGAGGGGGGGTGGGTGCAGGAGGAGACAGCAGACACACAATAACATTACAATGGGACTGTTTCTCTATTCACTGTGCCTGACCATTGAGAAATCGAATTTAAAAATACTTTTTAAGACTTTTTGTAAAAATGTTTCTTTTATTAGTACCAACAAGACATTGTATAATAGCAATAATGTACTTTGGGGTGTGTGTTGTGCTGGGATAATGTGACTTTTGGGGTGGTTAGTTGCACTTGGCCTGTGGCCTCTTGTCTAATGACCCCAGGCGTGACATTATCTCAGCACAACACTTACCCTGGAGTACATTATTGCTTAAATGTCAGATACTACATTGAAGAACCTTATTACTGCTGTGCCACATTGTTTTGAAGATTTTTACCCTGTGGCAGTGCAAAAGCACAGTGATCTAGGTATTATGGGCATCCAACGGTACAGCAATGAATTAAATGTGTTTGTTTTGACTAGATTTTCCATACTGCAGTTTAAGTTTTAGGATAGTTGTCTGAATGTCTTATGGTTATGCTACCTAGAAATCTGTCATTTATGTTCTTTATGTACTTGAAGATCTCTGGCATGCTTGTGGAGCGCATGTCATTTCAGTGACTTAATTGTTTACAATAGTGACGTGTGTTGAGGGGCTGAAATACGGCTGAAAAGCTGTTTGCTTTCAAACTATCATTAAAGTGATCATTATTGTGTACACATGAAAAGTATATTATGATAGTGTTAATGTCAAGGTAGTTTGTTTTTTATTGCAGAGATGACTAGACATTATAGGCAGACATGGTGAAGTAAAAATTCTCACACTTGATGAGGATCTATTTCAATTCTATGGTATAATAGTGTTGATAATGCAAAAGTATGTACATACTGAATATTTATGACTACTAAAAAAATATAAGAGTAGCGTTGTAAGCCACATCTAACTATACGTTTTTTTAGGTTGTCAGCTCATTAGATTATATAGATAATAAAGTATGACAGAGACAGAAATAACATAGCTAAATAGTTTAGCATCATACTTAAAACTATTATCATAACTTTGAAATGAATGCATTTATGATATTGCAGTAGCTAAGAAATATTTGAAGTTACATATTTGAAAGTCATAACTGTTTAATTTGTGTTGTATATTCATCATTACTTTTTTTTAAATCTTTGTAGGGTGCAGGCGACTGCGAAAATGCACAGCCCACTGCTGCTGCTGCAGACGGCTCGTGCGCGAGGTTGGCAGTCTGCGTGAGCAAAACAGTGTGATCCTTGAGAGGCTGGACAGAATCCAGTCTCTCTTGGATGCACAACAGCGGACTGTCAACCTCATGCTCGAGCCAGTTGTAGCAGTGGCTGACGGTGCTGTGGCCAGTAGCAGTGTTTCACCTCCGCCAGCACCATCTGTTCCTGCAGCTTCCCTGGGCCAAACTGACCACCCTTCACAGTAGTCTGCTATCTCCTCCGGAGGGTGCAACAGCTTCCACTTCCTTTGCGCCTCCACATCGAATCCAGTTTCCAGCCTGGATTGCCTCAAGCAGTGCATACACCTCTCGAAGTGTTGCACAAAACTTAAAAAAAATTATATACAATTTTTCTATATTTTTTTTATTTATGTAAGGAAAAAATTATTTGTATTAAATATTTATTTTTGTGTATGAGGCAATACACACTTTAATAAGTGTTTTTTTTTGGTGTATACATATTATGTTTGTAAATATATATTTTTGTATTGTTCATAAAAAGAAAAATATTTTTATTTGTCATTTTTTATATCTAAAATATTTTTATAGTAAAAAAAGTAAAATTATACTCTCTTGTGTTTGGTGTGTTATTGTGTACTGGAGATGTTGCTTGAAAATTGTTTTAACAAGATTTATACAACTGTGATTTTCTCATTTGCTGAAAGATCATACCACACTATTGTGGTATTGCAGTTGGGATTCTCCATAGAAGTAACTTAGATGTGTGACAATGCTACCTTTCACTATTTGTGGCACATTGTTGTTGTTTTATACACCTAGTGCTACAGAATGTGTGCATGTGTATCATGATGAAGATGAGTATGTACTTGCTAGTACGACAGTGAAATGTCTGTGTTGGCATTCTTATAACAAAGTTATGTATTCAGTACCAGCAAACCTCTTCCACCTCTCTTCACATGATTGGTGCTACCACCTCAGTAGGTAGTACAAGCAATGTCTATCAAATGTCAAGCTACTACAGTAACATATCCATTTGTTCAGTAGATGAACTAATGGTGCCCATGTCATGTCATATAGTCTTTTACTTATGTACATCTTTTTCTTTACATATGTGCTCACAAAGAAAAAGAGTAAGACAGTCTTACATTAAAAATATTACATGGAATAACAATGACAAATTACAATTAATAAAGTTATAAAAACAATATGATTCACAGTGAACTACTGTTACTGTTAATAACAGTAAATGTAACTACAAGAGTTGAAGTATTCCTGATATTGGAACATTTTTTTTATGTATGTGCAGTATTCTTACAACTATAAATCATGTACTATAGTGAGTAATAGTTCTTAAAAAGACAGGATATTCATGGCAGAAAACTCTGTTTAATGCATTAGTTAGGGTTGTTCCATAGCGACAAAAGTGAGGAAATTCGCTGTTAGGGTTGAAAATCCTAACTCCGAATTCACCCCCCAGCACCACACACACACACACACACACACACACACACACATGCAAGTATGGGGTAGGACCAAGTCAACACAACCAATGACAGACATCCAGCAGCAGGTGACAGAAATAACAAACAATTGTCTAAATGTACTATGAGACATCCCCACCCACCTGACCAGGTACTGCATGCTCAGTGGAGATCAACAGCAAAACTGAGGCCATGTACACCAAATGTACACATCCCTGATTGCAGCTGCACACACAACATACCACACTTAGTAGTCGCATGGCCTTACCTACCGATGCCCCACACCAGACCACACCACATGTGGTGGGCCACCTGAGCAATAGAGTTCAGCAAAACCAAGGACTTGTACAGGTATAATATCTCTGATTATAACAAGGGTTTGAGAAATGCAGCTTTCTAATTGACTGTAAACATTGTAACAGCCTTATGTTTAGTTTTTATTAACATACATGTAGAGCCTAACCATATGATGAACATGGTTTAATGTTGTTTAAAAAACAGTTTTATTATGATAGCAATAAGCCACTCCCAGGTATTATGTTAATGGTCAGTTCATCACTGTCTAGCGACATGTAGCACTCGGCTACGCCTCATTCAACATTAAACCCCTACAGGGTGATTAACAGACCATTTAACATAACTGTTGGTCATGCCTTATTGCTTAATTGTCTTTATGAGTAGATACTCTCCCTCTGCTAGGCACTGCAGCAGCTTTGCAACACAGTGTCCCACCCAGTTACACCATACACTGTCTAGTTACTGGAGAATGGCTGTGAATATGAACTCATGAAGATGAACAGTGTAACTTGGTCATTACAGTCATCAAAACCTTAGTGTGATTATAACTGAGAGAGTCAGTGATAGAGAATAACGCCTGCTGTCCTGGTACACTTACCCCATTGTGAGTTAAATCAACACTAAAAGACATTCTGTTTATATCTACACTATACCTACTTGATTCCTGTTGTACCACAATTAACATAGTTATCACTTTGATAGCATCAGTGACAGAAGTGTGGCAAAGTCAAACACTAGGCATACAGCCTGAGAATGAAACAACTGTTAAAAAAATTACGCTGTGTCCATAAGTGGCATAGATCACTCATTGCAACAATAGTAAATGTATCACTATTTGAATAAGTTAGTCATCACAGATGAAATGAGATTGTTTTTCTCAGGCACAACATACTCAGTAAGTGTCTGCAGGAAAATCTATCCTATATACATCTCCGATACAGGTACGTCATTGTTGGCTCAGTAGTGCTATGATATTTAGAAGTTGCTTGGCCTGATACATGCAATTACACTGTTTCTTACAAAGAATACTTACGGCATTTTTAGTATTGAAACACACTGAAGGTCTATGTATGTACATCAGCAGTACACCTTCAGCAGTAAATCATCTGATACTGGCAGTACAAATTTCACGCAGTTGAACAGGCAAAGCTTTTCCATACGTTTACATCAGCCTCTCTATCTTGAGTAAACCATTGCAGTAAATGTACTACTATGTAACTCACATACTAAATGTAACACTACTTTTATCTTGAGCATGCTAGTGTCTTGTAATTAATTTATGTACTTCTCTTAATTAATGTATACTCACTAATGTTAAAACCTTTCTACAACTGTCATCATGCACCTTCAGCATTTATATTGACTAACAGCACAGTACCAGTTGTGGTGTGGTGTGGGGCATAGGTAGGTAAGGCCATGCGACTACTAAGTGTGGTACGCTGTGTGCAGCTGCAATCAGGGATGTGTATGTTTGGTGTACATGGCCTCAGTTTTGCTGTTGATCTCCACTGAGCATGCAGTACCTGGTCAGGTGGGTGGGGATGTCTCGTAGTGCATTTAGACAATTGTTTGTTATTTCTGTCACCTGCTGCTGGATATCTGTCATTGGTTGTGTTAACTTGGTCCTCCCCCATACTTGCATATGTGTGTGTGTGTGTGTGTGTGTGTGCCTGTGTGTGTGTGGTGTTGGGGGGGTGAATTTGGAGTTAGGGTTTTCTACCCTAACAGCGAATTTCCTCACTTTTGTCACTGTGGAACAACCCTAACTAATGCATTAAACTGAGTTTTTTGCCATGAAAATATATATATATATATATATATATATACATACATACTAATTGACTGCTAATCTGAGCACAACAACACACAAGTGGTTAGTCTTTTGTAGGGAAAAGAGGGGGGAATCCGGGACAAGTTTGTGATAGTAAGTTTGTAATTTGCCCTTTCTGAAATTTAGTGCAGGTATCATATTACATAGATTAGTGTAGTTTGAATTTGAGCTCTTAAGTGCCATTTCAGTTTGATTCTTCATTTAGTTGGGGCAGGATTGAGGGATCCTTGCTGCTGAGTTTGTGACTATGTGTTTGTACAGTAATTGAATTTGAGGTATTTTCTTAACTGCCATTAATTTGTGTTTTTCCATTTAGTTTGGAGAGGATTGAGGGATTCTTGCTGCTATGTTTGAGACTGTATTTATTATTGAATGTGTCTGAACTTCAAGTGCAGGCATCATATTACTGGGATTAGTGCAGTCTGAATGTCAGCTCTTAACTGTCATTTCAGTTTAATTCTTCATTTAATTTCGGGCAAGTCTGAGGGATCCTAGCTGATGAGGTTGTGACTTTGTGTTTGTAATTGAATTTTTAAGTATTTCCTTAATCACTTTTCTGTGTGCTTTTCCATTTAGCTTGGACTGGATTTAGGGAGTCTAAATCATAGGTTTGTGACTGAAGGTTTATAATTGGCTGTGTCTGAATTTTAAGAGCAAGGCTCATAATACAGGGATCAGTCTAGTTTGAATGTGAGATGTTAACTGCCATTTCAGTTGTATTCTTCATTTAGTTGGATCTGGATTGAGGGATCCTAGCTGGTGAGTTTGTGACTGTATGTTTGTAATTGAATTTGATGTCCTTTCTTAACTGCCATTTATGTAAGCTTTGCAATTTAGTTTGGGCAGAATTTATGGATTCTATCTGATAAGTTTGTGACTGTCTGTTTATAATTGGCTGTGTTTAAACGTTAAGTGCAGTCATCATATTACAGGGATTAGTGTAGTTTGAATGTGAGCTCTTAACTGCCATTTCAGGTTGATTCTTTATTTAGTTGTTACAGGATTTAGGGATCCAATCTGGTCAGTTTGTGACTGTATGATTGTAATTGAATTTGATGTATTTTCTTAACTACCATTTATGAGTCTTTTTCCATTTTGTTTGTATAGGACTGAGGAATTCAAGCTGATATGTTTGTGACTCTGTGTTTGTTTTTGGGTGTATCTGAATTTCAAGTGCAGGCATCATATTACAGGAATTAGTGTAGTTTGAATGTAAGTTCTTTACTACCATTTTAGTTTGATTCATCATTTGGTTAGGGCAGGACTGTGTGTTAGTGAATGAATTTTAGGTATTTCATAACTGCCATATCTAGGTGCTTTGCCCTTTAATTTGGTAAGGATTGATGGATTGTAGCTGAAAAGTTGTGTCAGTGTGTTTGTTATTGGATGTTTCTGAACTTCACCTGCAAGCACCATATTACAAGGGTTAGGGTAGTTTGAATGTGATCTCCTAACTCCCATTTCAGGTTGATTATTCATTTAGTTGGAGCAGTATTTAGGGATCCTATCCAGTGAGTTTGTGACTGTGTGTTTATAATTGAATTTCAGGTCATATCTTAACTGCCATTTATGAGCCCTTATGCATTTAGATTGGACAGGATTGAGGGAGTCTAGCTAAAACTATGCTAAAAAGGTTTTTGTTTTCTCAGGCTCACCTAGATTAATTTATATATTTATGCTTGATGTTTTATATGATTGTACAGCACCTTGGATTTGAAAGGCACTTAACAAACAAAGTGATTAATTGATTGATTGATTGATAATGTGTCTGAACTTCAAGTGCAGCATCATATAACAGGGATTAATGTAGTTGGAATGTGAGCTCATAACTATCATTTCAATTTCATTATTCATTTAATTTGGGAGGATTGAGGTATCCTAGCTGGTGAGTTTTGGACTGTGTGTTTGTAAAGGAATGTTTACTGTAGGTCTTTTCTTAATTGCCACATCTGTGTGCTTTCCCATTTAGCTTGGAAAGAACTAAGGGTTTCCAGCTGATAGGTTTGTGACTGAGTGTTTGTAAATGTCTGTGTTTGAACTTTAAGGGCTGGCATCATAATACAGGGATGAGTGTAATTTGAATGTGAGCTCCTAACTGCCATTTCAGTTTGATTCTTCATTTAGTTGGGGCAGGATTGAAGGATACTAGTGGGTGAGTTTGTGACTGTGTGTTAGTTATTGAATTTGAGGTATATTACTAAATGCCATTTCTGTGTGCATTACCATTTAGTTTGTGCAGGACTAAAGGATTCTAGCTGATAAGTTTGTAACTGTGTGTTTCTAATTGGCTGTGTCTGAAGTTTAAATGAAAGCATCATATTAAATGTATAAATATATGCTGAATTTGAGCTCTTACAGTAGTAGTCACAGACATTGGCAGCTATTTCCAGATATTTTTTGAAATTTCTGAAGAGTTTCTCTGTGCTGCCCCTACTGTGGAAGTGCAGAAAGCATTAGATATTTCTGAAAATATCACAGAAATTTCAGGAAGTAGCTGGCAATGTCTGTGGCTGCTGCTGTAATTTGGATAGAATTGATGGATTCTAGGTTATAAGTTTGTGACAGTAAATTTGTATTTGGCTGTTTCTGAAATTTAGTGCAGGCATCATATTACATGGATTAGAATAGTGTGAATTTAAGCTTTTAACTGCCATTTGAGTTTGACTCTTCATTTAGTTGGGGCAGGATTGAGGGATTCTAGCTGATAAGTTTGTGACTGTGTATTTATTATTGGATGTATCTGAATATTTAGTGCAGGCATCATATTACATGGATTAGTATAGTGTGAATGTGAGTGCTTTACTACCATTTCAGTTTGATTCATCATTTAGGTGGGGCAGAACTGAGGGATCCCTGTGGTGAGTTTGTGTCTGTGTGTCAGTAAATTAATTTTAGGTCTTTTCCTAACTGTCATTTCTTGGTGCTTTTCTCTTTAGTTTGGGAATAATTTATGGACCCTAGCTGAAAAGTTTGTGTCTGTGTGTTTGTTATTGGATGTTTATGAACCTTAACTGCAGGCATCATATTACAGGTGTTAGTGTAGTTTGAATGTCATCACCTAACTGCCATTTCAGGTTAAATCTTCATTTAGTTTGGGCAGTATTTAGGGATCCTATCGGGTGAGTTTGTGACTTTGTGTTTATAATTCAATTTCAGGTCATGTCTCAACTGCCATTTATGTGCCTTTTTTCCATTTAGCTTGAACAGGATTGAGGGATTCTAGTTGGTTAGTTTATGACTGTGTGTTTGTTATTTAATGTGTTTGATCTTTAAATACAGCATCATATTACAGGGATTAGTGTAGTTGGAATGTGTGCTCTTAACTGTAATTTCCATTTGATTCTTCATTTAGTTGGAGCAGAATTGAGGGATCCTAGCTGGTGAGTTTGTGACTGTGTGTTTGTAATTTAATTTTTAGGTTTTTTCTTAACTGCCATTTCTGTGTGTGCTTTCCCACTCTGCTTGAGCAGGATTGAAGGATTCCAGCTGATAAGTTTGTGACTGAGTGTTTGTAATTATCTATGTCTGAACATTAAGTTCAGGCATCATATTACAGGGATGTGTCTGTAGATTGAATGTGAGCTCTTGACTGCCATTTCAGTTTGATTCTTCACTTAGTTGTGGCAGGATTGAGGGTTCCTAGCAGGTGAGTTTGTGACTGTACACTTGTAATTGAATTTGAGGTGTTTTCTTAACCGCCATTTCTGTGTGCTTTTCCCTTTAGTTTGTGCAGGACCAAATGATTCTAGCAGATAAGTTTGTCACTGTGTGTTTCTAATTGGCTGTGTCTGAGCTTTAAGTGAGGGCATCATATTACAGGGATTAGCGTAGTTTGACTTTGAGCTCTTACCTGCCATTTCAGTTTGATTTTTCATTTGATTTTGGCAGAATTGAGGGATCCTAGCTGGTGATTTTGTGACTGTGTGTTTGTAATTGAATTTTAGGTCTTTTCTTAACTGACATTTCTGTATGTTTTTCCATTTCATTTGGACAGGATTGAGAGATTCCAGCTGATATGTTTGTGACTGTGTATTTATTATTGGATGTGTCTCAACTTTAAGTGCAGGCATCATATTACAGGGATGAATGTAGAATGAATGTGAGCAATTAACATCCATTTCAGTTTGATTCTTCATTTAGTTTGGGCAGGATTGAGGTATCCTAACTGGTGAGTTTGTGATTTTGTGTTTATAAATTAATTTTTTGGTCTTTTCTTAAATACATTTCTGTGTGCTTTTCTATTTAGCTTGGGCAGGATTGATGGATTCTAACTTATATGTTTGCGACTGAGTGTTTGTAGTTGTGCTTGTCTGAACTTTAAGTGCAAGCATCATATTACAGGGGTGAGTGTAGTCTGAATCTGAGCTCTTAACTGCCACTTCAGTTTAATTCTTCATTTAGTTGAATCTGGATTGAGGGACCCTAGCTGGTGAGTTAGTGACTGTGTGTTTGTAACTGAATTTGATGTCCTTTCTTAACAGCCATTCTTGTGAGCCTTTCAACTTAGTTTAGGAAGAATTGATGGATTCCAGCTGATAAGTTTGTGACTGTCTGTTTGTAATTGCCTGTGTCTGAACTTTATGGGCAGGAGTCATATTACAGGGATTAGTGTAGTCTGAAAGTGAGCTCTTAATTGCCATTTCAGGTTGATTCCTTATTTAGTTGGGGCAGGATTTAGGGATCTAATCAGGTGAGTTTGTGACTGTATGTTTGTAATTCAATTTGAGGTATTTTCTTAACTGCCATTTATGTGTCTTTTTCGATTTAATTGGAAAGGACTGAGGGACTGTACCTGATAAGTTTGTGACTGAGAGTTTGTAAATGTCTGTGTTTGAAGTTTAAGTATTCTTAATGGCCGTTTCTTTGTGCCTTTCATTTAGTTTGTGCAGAATGAAAGAATTCTAGCTGATAAGTTTGTGACTGTATGTTTCTATTTGGCTGTGTCTGAGCTTTAAGTGAAAGCATCATGTTACAGGGATTAGTGTAGTTTAAATTTGAGCTTTTAACTGCCATTTCAGTTTGATACATCATTTAATTGGGGCAGGATTGAGGGATCCCTGCAGTGAGTTTGTGACTGTGTCAGTAAATTAATTTTACATCTTTTCATAACTACCATTTCTGGGTGCTTTTCTCTTTAGTTTGGGAATAATTGATGGACTAGAGCTGAAAAGCTTGTGTCTGTGTGTTTATTATTGGATGTTTCTGAATCTTAACTGCAGAGCACTGTGGAACCTAAATTCATTTTATATAATTGCTGTGGTGAAAAAGTCAAACCCAAAATGGGATGGTGTGTTAAAACTTGAAGTTTATACACACCCTCAAGGTTAGATGCTAAGATAAACCCCCTCATGTGTGTGTGTGTGTGTGTGTAAACTTCTCGTTACACACACCACTCCATACTTTATTCTATATATCTGAACTTTAAGGGGAGGTATCATATTACAGGGATTAAAGTAGTTTGAATTTCAGCTCTTAAATGTCATTTCAGTTTGATTTATCATTTAGTTGGATCAGGAATGAGGGATCCTAGCTGGTCAGTCTGTGATTGTGTGTTTGTAATTGAATTTGAGGACTTTTCTTAACTGCCATTTATGCAAGCCTTTAAATTTAGTTTGTGTTGGATTGATGGATTCTAGGTTATAAATTTGTGACAGTAAATTTGTATTTGGCTGTTTCTGAAATTTAGTGCAGGCAACAAATTACATGGATTAGTATAGTGTGAATTTAAGCTCTTAACTGCCATTTCAGTTTGATTCTTCATTTAGTTGGGGCACAATTGGGGAATTCTAGCTGATAAGTTTGTGACTGTGTATTAATTATTGGATGTATCTGAACTTCAAATGCAGGCATCATAATACAGGGATTAGAGTATTCTGAATGTGAGCTCTTTACTACCATTTCAGTTTGATTCATCATTTAGGTGGGGCAGAATTATGGGATCCTTGCGGTGAGTTTGTGACTGTGTGTCAGTAAATGAATTTTAGGTAATTTCATAACTGCCATTTTTGGGTGCTTTCCTCTTTAGTTTGGGAATAATTGATGTACTATAGCTAAAAAGTTTGTGTTTTTGTGTTTATTATTGAATGTTTCTGAACCTTAGGGACTTGGCAAGGTTGGAGGAATGGTCAAAAGTATGGCAGCTCAGATTCAATGCAAAGAAGTGCAAGGTAATGCACCTGGGAAACCAAAAACCCAGGGGAAGAGTACACAATGGGGGGGTGAGATACTGACAACAGTAAAATTGGAAAGGGACCTGGGGGTAATTATATCAGATGATGTAAAGGTGGGCAAGCAATGTAAGAAGGCAGTAAGGAAGGCTGGGGGATACTGGGATGCATAGGGAGAGGCATCAATTGTAGGAAGTTGTTATCCCTCTATACAGACAGTTGGTGAGACCCCATCTGGAGTACTGTGTGCAGTTCTGGAGACCCCATCTCTGCAAAGACATAGACAGAGTGGAGGCTGTCCAGAGGAGGGCAACCAAAATGGTGCAGGGTCTGCACCAGAAGACATACGAAGAAAGACTAAAGGAGCTTAACATGTATACCTTAAGGAAAGGAAGGAGAGGGACATGATAGAAACTTTAAGTACCTCAAGGAATCAACAAAGTCCAAGAGGTAGCATCTTTTAGAAAAGAGATGTGCAAGAACAAGAGGCACAATTTGAAGATAGAGGACGGCTCAGAGGTAATGTGAGGAAGTATTTTTACACAAAGAGGGTTGTGGATGCATGGAACTGCCACCCTGAGGAGGTCATGGAGTCAAGAACTGTGGGGGAATTCAAGAATGCATCAGACAGACATAAGGCAGTCCTAGTGGGGGGTAGGTGGAAGTAAGCTGTTGGTTAACTAGGATCTGCAGCATATCTGTTAGGTAGGAAAATGGGCAGACTAGGTGGGTCGAGCGGTCCTTCTTTGCTGTCAAATTCTATCTTTCTATGGTTCTTAACTGCAGGCATCATATTACAGGTTTTAGTGTAGTTTTAATGGGATCTCCTAACTGCCATTTCAGGTTAAATCTTCATTTAATTTGGACAGTATTTAGGGATCCTATCGGGTGAGTTTGTAACTTTGTGTTTATAATTCAATTTCAGGTCATGTGTCAACTGCCATTTATGTGCCTTTTTCCATTTAGATTTGACAGGATTGCGTGATTCTAGCTGGTTAGTTTGTAACTGTGTGTTTGTTATTTAATGTGTCTGAACTTTAAGTGCAGGCATCATGTTACAGGGATTAGTGTAGTTGGAATGTGAGCTCTTAACAGTAATTTCAGTTTGATTTTTCATTTAGTTGGGGCAGGATTGAGGGATCTTAGCTGGTGAGTTTGTGACTGTGTGTTTGTAGTTCAATTTTTAGGTATTTTCTTAACTGCCATTTCTGTGTGCTTTCCCCTTTAGCTCAGGCAGGATTGAGGGTGTCCAGCTGATAAGTTTGTGACTGAGTGTTTGTAATTGTCTGTGTCTGAACTTTAAGTGCAGGCATCGTATTACAGGGATGTGTTTGTAGTTTGAATGTGAGCTCATAACTGCCATTTCAGTTTTCTTCTTCATTTAGTTGTGGCAGGATTGAGAGTACCTATCAGGTGAGTTTGTGACTGTGTGTTTGTAATAGAATTTGAGGTGTTTTCTTAACTGCCATTTCTATCTGCTTTTCCCCTTAGTTTGTGCAAAACCAAATGAATCTAGCAGATAATTTTGTCACTGTGTGTTTCTAATTGGCTGTGTCTGAGCTTTAAGTGAAGGCATCATATTACAGGGATTAGCGTAGTTTGACTTTGAGCTCTTACCTGCCATTTCAGTTTGATTTTTCATTTAATTTTGGCAGGATTGAGGGATCCTAGCTTGTGATTTTGTGAATGTGTGTTTGTAATTGAATTTGAGGTATTTTCTTAACTGCCATTTATGAAAGCCTTTCAATTTAGTTTGAGCATGATTGATGGATTCTAGGTGATAAGTTTGTGACTGTAAGTTTTTAATTTGCTGTTTCTGAAATTTAGCACAGGCATCATATTACATGGATTAGTGTAGTTTAAATTTGAGCTCTTAACTGCCATTTCAGTTTGACTCTTCATTTAGTTGGGTCAGGAATGAGGGATCCTAGCTGGAGAGTTTTTGACTATGCGTTTGTAATTGAATTTTATGTTTTTTCTTAACTGTCATTTCTGTGAGTTTTTCCATTTAGTTTGGACAGAATTGAGGGGTTCTAGCTGATATGTTTGTGACTGTATTTATTATTGGATGTGTCTGAACTTTAAGTGTAGGCATCATAATACAGGGGTGAGTGTAGAATGAATGTGAGCAATTAACAGCCGTTTCAGTTTGATTCTTCATTTAGTTTGGGCAGGGTTGAGGCATCCTAGCTGGTGAGTTTGTGACTTTGTGTTTATAATTGAATTTTTTGATCTTTTCTTAAATGCTTTTCTGTGTGCTTTTCTATTTAGCTAGGGCTGAATTGAGGGATTCTAACTCATAAGTTTGTGACTGAGTGTTTGTAGTTGGCTGTGTCTGACATTTAAGTGCAAGCATCATATTACAGGGATGAGTGTAGTTTGAATGTAAGCTCTTAACTACCATTTCAGTTTGATTCTTCATTTAGTTCAATCTGGACGGAGGGATCCTAGCTGGTGAGCTTGTGACTGTGTGTTTGTAATTGAATTTGATGTCCTTTATTAATAGCCATTCTTGCAATCTTTTCAACTTAGTTTGGGCAGAATTGATGAATTCTAGATGATAAGTTTGTGACTGTCTGTTTGTAATTGGCTGTGTCTGAACTTTATGGGCAGGAGTCATATTATAGGGGTTAGTATAGTTTGAATATGAGCTCTTAACTGCCATTTCAGGTAGATTCTTTATTTAGTTGGGGCAGGATTTAGGGATCCAATAGGGTGAGTTTGTGACTGTATGTTTGTAATTCAATGTTAGGTCTTTTCTTAATTTCCATTTATGTGCCTTTTTCCATTTAATTTGGAAAGGATTGAGGGATTCTAGCTGATAAGTTTGTGACTCTGTTTTAGTTATTGGATATATCTGAACATCAAGTGCAGGCATCATATTACAAGGATTACAGTAGTCGGAATGTGAGCTATTAACTGTCATTTCTGTTTGATTGTTCATTTAGTTGGTTCAGGACTGAGGGATCCTAGCTGATGAGTTTGTTACTGTGTGTTTGTCACTGAATTTTTAGGACTTTTCTTAACTGCCTTTCCTGTGTGTGTTCCCATTTAGCTTGAGCATGATTGAGGGTTTCCTGCTGATACATTTGTGATGGAGTGTATGTAATTGGATCCATCTGAACTTTAAGTGCAGGCGTCATAATACAGGGATGAGTGTAATTTAAATGTGAGCACTTAACTGCCATTCCAGTTTGATTCTTCATGTAGTTGGATAGGGATTGAGGGATCCTAGCTGGTGAAATTGTGCCTTTGTGTTTGTCATTGAATTTGAGGTCTTTTCTTAATGGCCATTTCTGTGTGCTTTTCTATTTAGAATATCTAGGACTGAGGGATTTTAGCTGATATGTTTAAACTGATTGTTTCTAATTGGCTGTGTCTAAACTTTAAGTGCAGTTATCATATTACATTGATTAGTGTAGTTTGAATGTAAGCTCTTAACTGCCATTTCAGTTTGATTCTTCATTTAGTTGTGGCAGGATTGAGGGATTCTAGATGGTGAGTTTGTGAGTGTGTGTTTCTAATTGAATTTGAGGTATTTTCTTATCTGACATTTCTGTGTGCTTTCCCATTTAGCATGAGCAGGATTGAGGGTTTCCATCTGATAAGTTTGTGAAGGAGTGTTTGTAATTTGGCTATATCTGAACTTTAAGTGCAGGCATCATATTACAGAAATTGCTGTAGTTTGAATGTGAGCTTTTAACTGCCATTTCAGTTTGATTCTTCATGTAGTTGGACAGGGATTGAGGAATCCTAGCTGGTGACTTTGTGTCTGTGTGTTTGTAATTGAATTTGAGGTCTTTTATTAATGGCCATTTCTGTGTGCTTTTATATTTAGAATATCTAGGACTTAGGATTCAAGCTAAGTTTAAACTGTTTGTTTCTAATTGGCTGTGTCTAAACTTTAAGTGCAGTTATCATATTACAGGGATTAGTGTAGTTTGAAAGTGAGCTCTTAACTGCCATTTTAGTTTGATACTTCATTTAGTTTGGGCAGGATTGAGGCAGCCTAGCTTGTGAGTTTGTGACTTTGTGTTTATAATTGAATTTTTTGGTATTTTCTTAAATACATTCCTGTGTGCTTTTCTATTTAGCTAGGGCAGGATTGAGGGATTCTAACTCATAAGTTTGTGACTGAGTGTTTGTAGTTGGTTGAGTCTGAAATTTGAGTGCAAGCATCATATTACAGGGATGAGTGTAGTTTGAATGTGAGCTCTTAACTACCATTTCAGTTTGATTCTTCATCTAGTTCAATCTGGATTGAGGGATCCTAGCTGGTGAGTTTGTGACTGTGTGTTTGTAATTGAATTTGAAGTCCTTTCTTAACAGCCATTCTTGCAATCTTTTCAACTTAGTTTGGGCAGAATTGATGGATTCTAGATGACAAGTTCATGACTGTCTGTTTGTAATTGGCTGTGTCTGAACTTTAAGTGCAGGCATCATATTTCAGAAATTGCTGTAGTTTCAATGTGAGCTTTTAAATGCCATTTCAGTTTGATTCTTCATGTAGTTGGATAAGGATTGAGGAATCCTAGCTGGTGACTTTGTGTCAGTGTTTGTAATTGAATTTGAGATCTTTTCTTAATGGCCATTTCTGTGTGCTTTTCTATTTAGAATATCTAGGACTTAGGGATTCTAGCTGGTAAGTTTAAACTGTTTGATTCTAATTGGCTGTGTCTAAACTTTAAGTGCAGTTATCATATTACATTTTTTAGTGTAGTTTGAATGGGAGCTCTTAACTGCCATGTCAGTTTGATTCTTCATTTAGTTGTGGCAGGATTGAGAGATTCTAGATTGTGAGTTTGTGACTGTGTGTTTGTAATTGAATTTGATTTCTTTTCTTATCTGACATTTCTGTGCGATTTCCCATTTAGCTTTAGCAGGATTGAGGGTTTACAGCTAATAAGTTTGTGATGGAGTGTTTGTAATTTGGCTATATCTGAACTTTAAGTGCATGCATCACATTACAGGAATTAGCATAATTTGAATGTGAGTTTTTAACTGCCATTTCAGTTTGATTCTTCATTTAGTTTGGGCAAGATTGAGGCATCCTACCTGGTGAGTTTGTGACTTTGTGTTTATCATCGAATTTTTTGGTCTTTTCTTATATACATTTCTGTGTGCTTTTCTATTTTGCTAGGGCAGGATTGAGAGTTTCTAACTCATAAGTTTGTGACTGACTGTTTGTAGTTGGCTGTGTCTGAAATTTAAGTGCAAGCATCATATTACAGGGATGAGTGTAGTTTGAATGTGAGCTCTTAACTACCATTCAGTTTGATTCTTCTTCTAGTTCAATCTGGATTGAGGGATCCTAGCTGGTGAGTTTGTGATTGTGTGTTTTTAATTGAATTTGACTTCCTTTCTTAACAGCCATTCTTGCAATCTTTTCAACCTAGTTTTGGGCAGAATTAATGGATTCTAGATGATAAGTTCGTGACTGTCTGTTTGTAATTGGCTGTGTCTGAACTTTAAGTGCAGGCATCATATTACAGAAATTGCTGTAGTTTGAATGTGAGCTTTTAAATGCCATTTCAGTTTGATTCTTCATGTAGTTGGATAGGGATTGAGGAATCCTAGCTGGTGACTTTGTGTCTGTGTGTTTGTAATTGAATTTGAGGTCTTTTCTTAATGGTCATTTCTGTGTGCTTTTCTATTTAGAATATCTAGGACTTAAGGATTCTAGCTGATAAGTTTAAACTGTTTGTTTCTAATTGACTGTGTCTAAACTTTAAGTGCAGTTATCATATTTCAGTTTGATTCTTCATTTAGTTGTGGCAGGATTGAGGGATTCTAGATGGTGAGTTTGTGACTGTGTGTTTATATTTGAATTTGATTTATTTTCTTATCTGACATTTCTGTGTGATTTCCAATTTAGTTTGAGCAGGATTGAGGGTTTACAGCTGATAAGTTTGTGATGGAGTGTTTGTAATTTGGCTGTATCTGAACTTTAAGTGCAGGCATCATATTACAGGAATTAGCATAGTTTGAATGTGAGCTTTTAACTGCCATTTCAGTTTGATTCTTCATTTAGTTTGGGTTGGATTGAGGCATCCTGACTGGTGAGTTTGTGACTTTGTGTTTATAATTGAATTTTTTGGTCTTTTCTTAAATACTTTTCTGTGTGCTTTTCTATTTAGATAGGGCAGGATTGAGGGTTTCTAACTCATAGGTTTGTGACTGAGTGTTTGTAGTTGGCTGTGTCTGACATTTAAGTGCAAGCATCATATTACAGGGATGAGTGTAGTTTGAATGTGAGCTCTTAACTACCATTTCGGTTTGATTCTTCATTTAGTTTGGCAGGATTGAGGCATCCTAGCTGGTGCGTTTGTCACTTTGTGTTTATAATTGAATTTTTTGGTCTTTTCTTAAATACATTTCTGTGTGCTTTTCCATTTAGCTAGGGAAGAATTGAGGGATTCTAACTCATAAGTTTGTGACTGAGTGTTTTTGTTGGCTGTGTCTGAAATTTAAGTGCAAGCATCATATTACAGGGATGATTAAATTCTGAATGTGAGCTCTTAACTACCATTTCAGTTTGATTCTTCATCTAGTGCAATCTGGATTGAGGGATCCTAGCTGGTGAGTTTGTGACTGTGTGTTTGTAATTGAATTTGACGTCCTTTCTTAACAGCTATTCTTGCAATCTTTTCAACTTAGTTTGGGCAGAATTGATGGATTCTAGATGATAAGTTTGTGACTGTCTGTCTGTAATTGGCTGTGTCTGAACTTTATGGGCAGGAGTCATATTACAGGGATTAGTGTAGTTTGAATGTGAGCTCTTAACTGCCGTTTCAGGTTGATTCTTCATTTAGTTGGGGCAGGATTTAGGGATCAAATAGGGTGAGTTTGTGACTGTATGTTTGTAATTCAATTTGAGATATTTTTTTAACTGCCATTTATGTGTCTTTTTCCATTTAATTTGGAAAGGATTGAGGGATTCTAGCTGATAAGTTTGTGGCTCTGTTTTAGTTATTGGATGTATCTGAACATCAAGTGCAGGCATCATATTACAGGGATTACAGTAGTCTGAATGTGAGCTATTAATTGTCATTTCAGTTTGATTGTTCATTTAGTAGGTTCAGGACTGAGGGATCCTAGCTGGTGAGTTTGTTACTGTGTGTCTGTCATTGAATTTTTAGGACTTTTCTTAACTGCCTTTTCTGTGTACTTTCCCCTTTAGCTTGAGCATGATTGAGGGTTTCCTGCTGATACATTTGTGATGGAGTGTTTGTAATTGCTCCATCTGAACTTTAAGTGCAGGCATCATAATACAGGGATGAGTGTATTTTAAATGTGAGCACTTAACTGCCATTCAGTTTGATTCTTCCTTTAGCTGGATAGGGATTGAGGAATCCTAGCTGGTGAAATTGTGTCTGTGTGTTTGTCATTGAATTTGAGATCTTTTCTTAAAGGCCATTTCTGTGTGCTTTTCTATTTACAATATCTAGGTCTGAGGGATTCTTTTTTATTTATTTAATGAGTTTTTGTTGACCAGGTAAGTGCACTAGACAAATCCTGCCTATTTTCAGGCACGACCCGTGGGAGGGGGATACAGATGAATGCCAACTGACCTTGAACCAGATTCAGCTGTTGGTGGAATTTTTAGTGAATGAGGGACATTTGGCCAGGACACCAGGGAAACTCCCCTACTCGGATGATGAATTGCTGCCAGTAGGGGGACAGGCCATTTCCAAGATGGCCACTCCAAGTGGACCATGGAAGGAGGAGGAAGTCAGTGGAGTGGGAGAGCTAGCCTCGACTCCTGCTCCAGGCATTATGGAGGCTTCAGCCATGGTTATGGCTGAAATAGATTCAGATGCTGAATTTCAGGATGCGTTTGTGAATTGGGAGCAATCAGTTATTGATAAAACAAAAAAGAAAATGGTCATTTTGAAACTGCATCAACTGGAATGGAAATAGAGATGGCGAGATTTGAACCAGTGCTTGTTACAGAAAAGGTGCTCACTAACCTGCAGGATGATGGTCAGCACCGTGGGGGTGCTATGATAGCATTACATGGTAAAACAAAGGAGTTAGTTCCCTCAGGAAGCTCCGAGGGGTGCGACTTTGAAACAAATCTCCAGGCTGAAAGGAAAGGACATGAAAAAAAATTCAGCAAATGGTCAGCAGGACGTCGGCTCAAAATGAGGAGCCTAAAGAACTTGAAGGTACTGTTTCTATTTTAAATATTAATTCTGGTGGGACGGAGTTGACAGCGAGAGAAACAGCCTCTGTGTTTAAAAAAAATGCTTTTGCTCTGTTTAAAGAAGCTCCGCAGCAGTGGGCTGAGCTTTCTAATTGCAGCAGGTGTTTTAATGACAGTAGTGCAGAGTGCATCGGTAGCTCTAAGGCTGATCTTAGGAATGTCAGCAGCCCTGTGGGAGAGAGCATGGAACAGCAGAGCTTGAGCTGCACTTCTCAAAAGCAAATGTGCGCTTTAAATTCTGTACAGGCTGGCATTATTTCCACGGAGAAGAGCAAGTGCCTACAGCCGGTTTTGGCTTCTGAAAAAATAAAACGAGGAGATGAAATGAATAAAAACTTAAAAGCTGACCTGATAGCTCTGCCTTCTACCTTTTGTAAAAACAAAGAAACACAGTTAAATAAAGTGGCAGGTTTTGTGTTTAAGCACCAGAGTCAGGATGAATCTTTATCTATTCCAACAGTGACTTATCAATCGTCTGAAGGTTCACAAATTGGGGTTACAGATTTTTTTTTCTCTGGTAAAACAAACAAAAAAACACTAAATACAAATTTTCAGATGACAGAATCCCCTCATTTACCGAAAGAAGGAATGCAAGACTCTTGGTCACCCCATAAGGCTTTATGTGAGGCTGGTTGGAAACAGGCAGACTCAGGTGTATGGAAGTCTGATCCAGCATGGGATTCGGATTTAACTCTTTCTCAGCATTCTCCAGAGTGGTTTCCAGTTGGTCAGCAGCAGAAAGGGATGGACAATAGGAAAAGTAAACAAATTGAGAAAGAAGTCTTACATCTCCCTTTAGGAACTTCTAGGATGACCAATCATTCCTCCGCATTGTCATATCAGGAAACACAACTGCAGGAGTCTTTTCAGAAGGGTTCAAATGAGGTTACTGTGCAACCCCCCTCCTACCCCTACACAGAAGCCTTTGATGTCAGAACTTTTCTCGAATTCCCATAGGGAAGCAGCCCCAAGGCATAATGCTGTGAGGTTGAGGTATAAAGGAGGGTTGGAAGTTAGGCCGGACAGGCACTATGTGGGGAAAACCTTGCTAAAAGACTCATTGCATTTTACTCCACAGGATGTTTATGCCTTCATAAATATTTCAGGGGAGGATAATTATGATATAAGTTTTCATTCACAACATGCTTTGAATCTTTTTTGGGTTAGGTATGGTCAAGTTAAGTTTTCACCTATGTGGACACCCTTTATTGTTATTCCCTTGTCCAAACCCCTGATTAAATTCATTACAGTCATGTTCCAGAATGAAGGGGTTTGAGTAGAGGACATAACGTTTTGGTTGAAAAAAAAATGTGAAGTGTTGAGTGAGCCAGAACCCATTTTGGATGCAGAAGGGTTCTGGACTGGAGGATGGAAGTATAAAATTAAACTAAGGCAATCAGAGGCAGGGATTGAGCACATACCTAATTCCTTTTTATTGGGGAAGGATAGAGGTGTATGTTTTTACAGTGGGCAGCCCCATGCATGTTACAAATGTGGGGCCAGAACACATCTTTCTAGCGTATGTGATCAACGTCGCTGTGATAATTGTGGGGAGGTAGGGCATTTTACTATGTTTTGTAATAACCAATTGAGCTGTGATTTGTGTGAAACTAAAGGTCATGTGTTTAAAGTATGTCCTTGGGCTGCTCAAAATAAATCCTCCTGTTCTAATTCTGAGGTATTCATCCAAAAAGCACAGGAAACTATGGCCAAGGCTTCCCCTTTTTGTGCATTCCCCCCACCTTCCGTAACTACTCAGATAAAATTTCTCTTAGCTAAGAAGTCAACTGAATTAGAAGGGGGGTTAAAAGACAAGGTTCTGGATAAGAAAAAGCCAATACCGGCAAGTAGTGAGGATCAGCAAGGGCCATCTTCAGATATGGTTAGTTTAACAAAGGTCAATATGGGTCCTCCTAATCTCTCAGATTTTCCCCCAGTTTGTTATATGGAAGAGGTCACAGAGGAGGTGGGTGTCATTGCTTCAGTAAGTGAATCATTGACTGTGTTGCCCCAAAGAAGATCCTTAAGAAACTTACATCTGAAACTCCCCCCCCCAGTTACACAAATTGAAACTAGCAACTCATATGCGGCACTGTTTTCTCCTTGGGGCAATACTGAGATAGATGCTGAAGATTCTGATTCACAAAAATCCTCTCTTTCAACTAGGTCACAAATTATGGATAATTATAAGGATAAAAAAAGAAAAAGAGAAAAAAATAATGGTTTGAACATTAAATCTGATAATGAGGCTGGTTTGGGGTTCTTTGAATACTCATAGTTTATTGAATGTGGTTAAGAGACAAGCCCTTTTTTATTATATACATGATCATCCTTTTTCTGTATGTTTCTTACAGGAGACATGGATGTATTCCATAGAGCAGCTGGTGGCATTTAAAAGAGATTGATTTTGGGGCCCTTCCTTTTGGTCATTTGGAGAGGATTCCGCAGATGGTATAGGAATTGTATTTACTTCATATGCTTTCCAGCTACATAATTTGATTGACCTAATACCAGGAAGGGTATTGATTGTAGATGGGAAGTGGCAAGGATTATGTTTCAGGTTCATCAATATTTATAACCCCCAAACAAAAGCTGGTAGAGTTAATTGTCTAAAAGCAGTACAGCCTTTTTTATTAACAGCAGTTAGAGTATTATGGGGAGGTGACTTTAATTGCCCTATTTCAGCCCACTCTAATAAAATAAATAAAAAAACATATTGCGATTCTAATGCATTAGGTAAAATTATCAAAGATGCCGGTCTGTTGAATTGTAATAACACTTTGCAGGCAGGAGTTGGATTTTCTTTTAAAAAGGGGAAAAGCTTCACTCCAATTGATCATATGTTAGTGTCACCTAATATGCAAATAGAGTCTTTTAAAATATTTCCCAGTGAATTCTCTGATCATTCATTTATACTAAGTAATTTTTGTTTTTCAGATAAGCAAGAGAAAAGACAAATTAGATGGAAGCTTAATAATTCTTCATTAGAACTTCCTTATATACAATCAGTGGTCAAATACCTTTTGAGAGCTAGGTTATCAGTAGCCTTTTTATATTCAGACCTAGGGGATTGGTGGTTAGAGACAAAAGCAGATTTAAGGAAGTGGTTTAAATCACAAGGAGTAAGAACAAAAAATTACAAATTTCTACACTATTTAGGTATCAGACAACAATTACAGAGGCTTATGACTATAGTTTATACATCTAGGTTTGATTATTCTGAATAAATTGCTAATCTAAAAGAGAAAATGAGAGAGTTTCAATACGATAGAGGTAAAATCATGCAGGCTATTTTAACTAATGGAATTAAAAAATCACCCATCGGGGATCCGTTTGAAATGTTTAAGCAATTAAGAGATTCTATGAGAATGGAGGTACTTAAAAATTCGGATGGAAATTTGGCAACCTCTGTGGCACAACTACGTGAGGTGATAGTAGATCATTTTCATTCTTTAGACCCCCTAGAGACGATTTCTAACACAGCTATGACTGTTTATTTAAAAGAAATTGTAATCGCAGCTAACCTGGTAGGGAGACCTGAGGTGTGGGGCCCTATTACGCAAACAGAGATTTTAAGCACTATTGGGTTATTGAACTGAATATTTCTCCCGGAATAGATGGTATTTCAAATAATTTTTATAAAATTTTTCAGAAGAACTAAGTCAGTGTCTGTGCATATTATTTCAGTTTTTTTTAGACAAAGCTGTTATCTTCCCTTCCTTTTCAGAAGGGTTATTAACTTACATATTTAAATCAGGGGATAAACAAAACATTGCTAACTGGAGACCAATTACTCTTTTAAATTCAGATTATAAAATCTTTACTTGCATTTTAAATAACCGGCTGAAAAATTATGCAAGAGGAGTCATTTCACCTTATCAATATTGCGGTTTACCAGACAGGCGGTTCAGTCTGCTCTTATGTTAATATGAGATGTCATTGAGCATCTCACTGATATAGGGTTGACTAGATGTTTAATAGCAGCAGACTTGGATAAAGCCTTTGATAGAGTGTACCTGCCGTTCCTTTTCTTACCCTCACATTATAGGGGTACCAAACCAATTGGTGAAAATAATAGAGAAATTGTATGATAGTCATATGGTATTTCCATATTTAAAGGTTATAAGGCAGAAGGTTTTAAGTTAACTACAGGAGTTCATCAGGGTGCCCTCTAGCCCCCTTCTTTATACTTTTGCTATAGATCCTTTTACAAACTATAGCTTTGAAACAGATATGGAAGGGTATCCCAGTTAATGTCAAAGGATCCACAATTAAGGATACAAGCTTATGCAAATGATTTAGTGGTGTACTTTGAAGACTTTGCCTCAGTAACCCATTTGTGACAGTCTTTGAGGCCTTTGCCAAGGTTTCAAATGCAAAATTAAATTTAAATAAAACAAAGGATTATTCATTGGTGCAACAGGCACTGAGGAGATGTGGCAGGAGGGTATTCAAATCTCCAGGAATCCACTTAAAATATTAGGGATTAAGTTTGGTTCCCAGAATATGCCTAGAGAAAATTGGGAAGGTGTCATTTCAAAAATAGAGATTAAGGTGAATAGGTGGAAACAGTGGAAGTTGTCTAAATTAAAAAGGGTGCAGGTGATTAAACAATTTCTTCTCCCCACGGTGCAGTATGTGGCTATGATTTTTCCACTTCCAGTGGTTTTTGAGACTAAAATATATAGTGTGTTTTTCCAAATGCTTTGGGGCAATCGTTTAAATCCTGTAAAAAGGGGTTATCGTATTTAATGAAAATAAGGTGGTTTGGAAATGATAGACCCAGTGATTTTGTGCACGCATTATTTATTTCAAACTCAATTAAAGAAGGATTGAAAGCAGAATCAGGGGCAGAGGAGTCTTGGAATCTAAAATCAGTGGGTAAATATTTTAAAGATTGGCACAATTTTGCCCCTAAACTAAATCGCCATTTGTATATACATTTGTATTTTAGGTCAACGATGAAAATTGTTTAAATGGAAAATGCAAAACAGACAATTCTGAATAACAGCATGAAGGGGCTTTATCGTTATTTAATGCTATTGGTACTTCCTCAGAACCTGGATTTAAAATTGTCCTTCAGTATTAAATCCTATTGTATTGGCACAACTAAATAGTCATAGGATGCCACAGAAACAATGGGAAACGAGTGGCTAATTTTTATGGAAGATTGAATGTTAGAGGTAATACTAAGTACAAGGCTTTACAGGAAAGATTGTGTCCATACTTGGAATGTATTAATGTAGAAGAGTCAATAGAGCATTTTTTTCTTAGATGTACGTGTGCTACTGGTTTATGAGCATATTTAGCAAATCTATGGGGATTTAAATGGTTATACAGCATGTCGTATGAACTATTGATTCTAGGATGTTATCCTGCAAACTTGTCGGAGTTTCATGAAGAGACAGTATCCTTATTTTTGGGGTGTTTAAGATATTATCTATGGCAAGCTAGGGTACAATGGGTTCTTTATCAAAAGAGAATGCCTTACTCCGGTGTTAGTGGGTTGGTTATCAAGGAGCTTGTACAAATTCATACTCAAGATGCATTAAGAGTAGCACCGGGAACCCTACGCAAATGGTGGAAAGGTTTTCTTCATTTTATTAAGTTTAAATAAAATGAGTGTAATTAAATAAGAGTTACAGAAGGGTATCCTTAGCTACTGTTATAAGGGTTAAATTAGATAAAATTTTTGTTAAAAGTTCATTTCTTATTGATTTGGTTTATTTGTTGTGCTCAAATGTAATGTTTAATTATCTTTTTTTCTTAGGTATTATCTGTTTTGGGAAATGTTTGTTCTTTTTTTTCCTAAAAAGTGTTGATGTCTATATTAATTATGTCAATAAAAAAACCCTACTCTTTTCGATAAGTGCCATCGGATCTTTAACATCCACCTTAACTGCCACCAATCCAGGCAGATGGGACCTCGGTTTAACGTCTCATCCAAAAGACGGCACCTCAGAAGTGCAGCACCCCCTCTCATGCTGCACTACAGTGTCAGTATTGGGATAGTAACCCAAGTGCCAGATGTAGGAACTTTACCCACAACCCTCTGATCTCCCAGCCTCAGAGGCGAGTGTGCTACCTACTGAGCCACTGACACTTCTAAGCTGATACATTTAAACTGTTTGTTTCTAATTGCCTGTGTCTAAGCTTTAAGTGCAGTTATATTACAGGGATTAGTGTACTTTGAATGTGAACTCTTAACTGCCATTTCAGTTTGATTCTTCATTTTGTTGCGGCAGGATTGAGGGATTCTAGATGGTGAGTTTGTGACTGTGTGTTTGTAATTGAATTTGATTTATTTTCTTATCTGACATTTCTGTGTGATTTCCCATTTAGCTTGATCAGGATTGATGGTTTACAGCTGATAAGTTTGTGATGGATTGTTTGTAATTTGGCTGTGTCTGAACTTTAAGTGCAGGCATCATATTACAGGAATTAGTGTAGTTTGAATGTCAGCTTTTAACTGCCATTTCAGTTTGATTCTTCATTTTGTTTGGGCAGGATTGAGGGATTCTAGATGGTGAGTTTGTAACTGTATTTGTAATTGAATTTGAGGTATTTTCTTAACTGCCATTTTTGTGTACTTTTCTATTTAGTTTGTGCAGGACTGAGGGATCCTAGCTGATAGGTTTAAACTGTGCATTTCTAATTTTCTGTGTCTGAATTTTATGTTCAGTCATCATATTGCAGGGCTTAGTTTAGTTTGAATGTAAGCCCTTAACTGACTTTTCAGTTTGATTCCTCATTTAGTTGCATCTGGATTGAGGGATCTCAGCTGGTGCCTTTGTGACAGTGTGTTTGTAATTGAATTTAAGGTATTTTCTTAACGACCATTTCTGTGTGCTTTTCTGTTTGGAATGTCTAATACTGAGGGATTCTAGCTGATAAGTTGTGACTGTGTGTTTCTAATTGGCTGTGTCTAAACTTTAAGTGCAGTCATCATATTACAGGGATTAGTGTAGTCTGAATGTGAGCTCTTAACTGCAATTTCAGTTTGATTCTTCATTTAGTTGGATCTGGAGTGTGGGACCCTAGCTGGTGAGTTTGCTACTGTGTGTTTGTCTTTGAATTTTTAGTACTTTTCTTAAGTGCCATTTCTGTGTGCTTTCCCATTTAGCTTGAGCAGGATTGATGGTTTCCAGCTGATACATTTGTGACAGATTGTTTGTAATTGGCTGCATCAGAGTTTAAAGTGCAGGCATCATATTACAGGGATGAGTCTAGTTTAAATGAGAGCATTTAACTGCCTTTTCAGTTTGATTCTTTATTTAGTTGGGGCAGGACTAAGGGATCCTAGAGGGTGTGTTTGTGACTGTGTGTTTGTAATTGGCTGTGTGTGAACTTTAAGTGCAGGCATCTTATTACAGGGATTAATATAGTTTACATGTGATCTCTTAAATACCATTTCACTTTGAATCTTCATTTAGTTGGATCTGGATTGATGGATCCAAGCTGCTTACTTTGTGACTGTGTGTTTGTAATTGAATTTGAGATATTTTCTTTACTGTCATTTCTGTGTGCTTCTCTTTTCAGTTTGTGCAGGACTGAGGGATTCTAGCTGATAATTTTAAACTGTGTGTTTCTAATTGGTTGTGTCTAAACTTTAGTTGCAGTAATCATATTACAGGGATTAGTGTAGTTTGAATACAAGCATTAAACTGACATTTCAGTTTGATTCCTCATTTAGTTAGATCTGGATCGAAGGATCCATTTTGGTAAATTTGTGACTGTGTGTTTGTAACTGTTTTTTTAGGTATTTTCTTAACTGCCATTTATGTGAGAGTTTCAATTTAGTTTCAGCAGGATTGATTTATTCTAGCTGATAAGTTTTTGTCTGTGTATTTGTAATTGGTTGCATCTGAAATTTAATGAAGTCATCATATTAGATGGATTAGTATAGTTTGAATTTGAGCTCTTAACTGCCATTTCAGTGTGGTTATTCATTTAGTTTGGGCAGGATTGAGGGATCCAGCAGATGGGTTTGTGACTGTGTGTTTTTAATAGTATGTGAGGTATTTTCTTAACTGCCATTTCTGTGTGCTTTTCCATTTAGTGTGGGCACTTTTGGCAAATTATTGCTGATAAGTTTGTAACTGTGTGTTTGTAATTGGTGTCTGAACTTTAACTGCAGTCATCATATTACACAGATTAGAATAATTAGAATGTGAGCTCTTTGTTATCATTTCATTTTAGTTCATCATTTGGTTGGGGCAGGGCTAAGGGATCTCTGCAGTGAGTTTGTGACTGTGTGTTATTAAATGAATTTTAGGTCTTTTCATAACTGCCATTTCTGGGTGCTTTTCTGTTTAGTTTGGGCAGGATTGAGGGATTTTAGTTAACAAATTTGGGACAGTGTGTTTGCAATTGTCAGTGTCTGAACTTTAAGAGCAGGTGTCATATTACAGGGATTTTTTTAGCTTGAATCTGAGCTCTTAACTGCCAGTTCAGATTCATTCTTTCTTTAGCTGGGGCAGCATTGAAATATTCTAGCTTGTGAGTTAATGACTGTGCGTTTGTAATTCAATTTGAGTTTTTTCCTTAACTGCCATTAATTTGTGCTTTTCCATTTAGTTTGGGCAGGACTGAGGGATTCTAGCTGATAAGTTTGTGATTATGTATTTGTAATTGGCTGTGTCTGAACTTTAAGGCATGCATCATATTACAGGGATTAGTGTAGTTTGAATTTGAGTTCTTTACTGCCACTTCAATTTGATTCTTCCTTTCGTTGGAGCAGGATTGAGGAATCCTTACTGGTAAGTTTATGAAAGAGTGTTTGTAATTGAATTTGAGGACTTTTCTTAATTACCATTTCTGGGTGCTTTCTTTAAAGTTTGTGCAGGATTGAGGAATTCCAGCTGATAGGATTCTGATTGTCTGTTTGTAATTGTCTTTGTCTGAACTTTAATGCATGCATCATATTATAGGGATTAGTGTAGTTTGCTTGTAAGCCCTTAACTGCCTTTTCAGTTTAATTCTTCATTTAGTTAGATCTGGATTGAGGGATCCAAACTGGTGAGTTTGTGACTGTGTGTTTGTAATTGAATTTGAAGTCTTTTCTTAACTGCCATTTATGAGAGATTTTCAATTTAGTTTTGTCAGAGTTGATTTATTCAAGCTGATAAATCTTTGACTCTAAGTTTGTATTTGGTTGTGTCTGAAATTTACTGCAGGCATCATATTACATGGATAAATGTATGTTGAATTTGAGCTCTTACCTGCCATTTCAGTTTGAATCTTCATTTAGTTGGAGCTGGATTAAGGTATCCTAGCAGATGAGTTTGTGGCTATGGGTTTGTAATAGAATTTGAGGTATTTTCTTGACTGCTATTTCTGTGTGCTTTTCCAATTAGTTTTGGCAGCATTGAGGAATTCTAGCTGTTAAGCTTGTGATTCTGTGTGTGTCGGAAATTTAACTGCAGTCATCATATTACAAAGATTAGAGTAATTAGAATGTTGGCTCTTTACTACATTTATGAATTTACAGTTTAATTCATCATTTGGTTGTGGCAGGACTGAGGGATCCCTGCAGTGAGTTTGTGACTGTGTGTTATTAAATGAATTTTAGGTCTTTTCATAACTGCCATTTCTGGGTGTTTTTCTGTTTAGTTTGGGCAGGATTGAGGGATTCTAGTTGACAAGTTTATGATGGCATGTTTGCAATTGTCAGTGTCTGAACTTTAAGAACAGGTGTCATATTACAGGGATTTTTGTAGATTGAATCTGAGCTCTTAACTGCCAATTCAGATTCATTCTTCCTTTAGCTGGGCAGCATTGAGGGATTCTAGCTGGTGAGTTCATGACTGTGTGTTTGTAATTTAATTTGAGTTTTTTTTAGCTGCCATTTCTTTGTGATTTTCCATTTAGTTTGGCCAGGACTGAGGGATTCTAGCTGATAAGTTTGTGATTATGTATTTGTAATTGACTGTGTCTGAACTTTAAGGCATGCATCATATTACAGGGATTAGTGGAGTTTGACTATGAGTTCTTAACTGCCAATTCAATTTGATTCTTCCTTTAGTTGGAACAGGATTGAGGGATCCTAGCTGGTGAGTTTGTGACTGAGTGTAATTGAATTTGAGGACTTTTCTTAACAACCATTTATGGGTGCTTTCTTTTAATTTTTTTCTGGATTGAGGAATTCCAGCTAATAAGTTTCTGATTGACTGTTTGTAATTGGCTGTGCCTGAACTTTATGTGCAGGCATCATATTACAGGGATTCATGTAGATGGAATGTGAGCTCGTAACTGCCATTTCAGGTTTAATTTTTATTAAGTTTTGGCATGATTTAGGGATCCAATCGGGTGAGTTTGTGATTGTGTGATTGTACAGTAGCAGCCACAGACACTGCCAGATATTTCCTGAAATTTCTGTAATATTTCCATAAATATCTCCTGCTTTCTGCATTTCCACAGTAGGGGCAGCAGAGAGAAACTCTTCAGAAATTTTGTGACATAGCTGGAAATAGCTGGCAATGTCTCTGGCTACTACTGTAATTTGATTTGAGGTGTTTTCTTAACTACCATTTCTGTGTGCTTTTCTATTTAGTTTGGGCAGGACTGAGGGATTGTAGCTGATAAGTTTGTGACTGTGTGTTTGTAATTGGCTGTGTGTGAACTGTAAGTGCAGGTACCATATTACAGGGATTAGTGTAATTTAAATGTGAGCTCTTAACTACCATTTCAGTTTGATTCTTTATTAAGTTGGATCTGGATTGAGGGATCCAAGCTGGTGACTTTGTGACTGTTTGTTCGTAACTGAATTTGAGGTATTTCCTTAACAATCATTTCTGTGTGCTTTTGTATTTAGTTTGTGTAGGACTGAGGGATGCTAGCTGACTAGTTTAAACTTTCTATTTCTAATTGACTGTGTCTAAACTATATGTGCAGTCATCATATTACAGGTATTAGTGTAGTTTAAATGTGAGCTCTTTACTGCCATTCCAGTTTGATTCTTCATTTAGTTAGACAGGGATTGAGGAATCCTAGCAGTTGACTTTGTGACTGTGTGTTTGTAACTGAATTTGAGATATTTTCTTAACTGCCATTTTTGTGTGCTTTTCCATTTAGTTTGGACAGGATTGAGGTATTCTAGCTGGCAAATTTGTGTCTCAGTGTTTATAATTGGCTGTGTCTGAACTTGAAGTGCAGGCATCATTTTACAGGGATGAGTGTAGTTTGAATATGAGCTCTTAACTGCCATTTCAGTTTGATTCTTCATTTAGTTGGATCTTGATTGAGGGATCTGAGCTGGTGATTTTGTGACTGTGTGTTTGTAATTGAATTTGAAGTCTTTTCTTAACAGCAATTTCTGTGTGCTTTCTCTTTAGATTGTCTAGTACTGAGGGATTCTAGCTGATACATTTAAACTGTGTGTTCCTAATTTTCTGTGTTTGAACTTTAAGTGCAGTCATAATGTTACAGGGATGAGTGTAATCTGAATGTGAACTCTTAACTGCCACTTCAGTTTGATTCTTCATTTAGTTGGGGGCAGGATTGAGGGTTCCTAGCAGATGAGTTTGTGGCTGTGGGTTTGTAATTGAATTTGAGGTCTTTTCTTGACTGCCATTTCTGTGCGCTTTTCCAATTAGTTTTGGCAGCATTGAGGAATTCTAGCTGGTAAGTTTGTGACTGTGTGTTTGTAATTGTCCTTGTCTGAACTTTAAATGCAGGCACCATGTTAGAAAGATTTGTGTATGAGCTCTTTACTACCATTTCAGTTTGATTCATCATTTGGTTGGAGCAGGACTGAGGGATCCCTGCGGTAAGTATATGACTGTTAGTTAATTAATTTTAGGTCTTTTCATAACTGCCATTTCTGGGTGCTTTTCCCTTTACTTTGGGAAGGATTTTTTTACTCTAGCTGAAAAGTTTGTGACTGTGTGTTTGTCATTGGATGTGTATGAATGTCAACTGCAGGCACCATATTACAGGGGTTAGTGTTGTTTGAATGTGATTGCCTAACTGCCATTTCAGGTTGATTCTTCATTTAGTTGGGTCAGTATTTAGGGATTCTATAGGGTGAGTTTTTGACTGTGTCTTTATAATTAAATTTCGGGTCTTTTCTTAACTATTTATGTGCCTTTTCCATTTAGATTGGACTGGTTTGAGGGATTCTAGCTGATAAGTTTGTGACTGTGTGTTTGTTATTTAATGTGTCTGAACTTCAAGAGCAGGCATCATATTACAGGGATTAGTGTAGTTGGAATGTGAGCTCTTAACTGTAATTTCCATTTGATTCTTCATTTAGTTGGGGCAGAACTGAGGGATTCTAGCTGGTGAGTTTGTGACTGTGTGTTTGTAATTCAATTTTTACTTCTTTTCTTAACTGCCATTTCTGTGTGCTTTCCCATTTAGCTTAGCAGGGTTGTAGGTTTCCAGCTGATAAGATTGTGACTGTGTGTTTGTAATTGTCTGTGACTAAAGTTTAAGTGCAGGCATCATATTATTGGTATGAGTGTTATTTGAGTGTGAGCTCTCAACTGCCATTTCAGTATGATTCTTCATTTAGTTGGGTCAAAATTCAGGGATCCCAGTGGGTGAGTTTGTGACTGTGTGTTTGTAATTGAATGTTAGGTCTTTTCTTAACTGTAATTTATGTGTGCTTTTCCAATTAGATTGTGCAAGACAAAAGGATTCTAGCTGATAAATTTGTGACTGTGTGTTTCTAATTGGCTGTGTCTGAGCAGTAATTGAAGGGATCATATTACAGGGATTAGTGTAGTTTGAATTTGAACTCTTAACTGCCGTTTCAGTTTGATTCTTCATTTAGTTGTGCAGGATTGAGGGATTCTAGCTGTTGAGTTTGCATCAGTAAATTTGTAATTGGTTGTTTCTGAAATTTAGAGGAGGCAACATATTACATGGATTAGTGTAGTATGAATTTGAGCTCTTAACTGCCATTTCAGTTTGATTCTTCATTTAGTTGGGGCAGTATTGAAGGATTCCAGCTGGTGAGTTTTTAACTGTGAGTTTGTAATGGAATTTGAGGTATTTTCTTAACTGCCATTTATGTGTGTTTTTCCTTTTAGTTTGCACAAGATTGAGGGATTCTAGCTCATATGTTTGTGACTGTATTTATTATTGGATGTGTCTGAACTTCAAGTGCGGGCATCATATTACAGGGATTAGTGTAGTATGAATGTCAGCTCTTAATTGTCATTTCAGTATGATTCGTCATTTAGTTGGGGCAGATCTGAAGGATCCTAGCTGATAAGTTTGTGACTTTGTGTTTGTAATTTAATGTTTAGGTCTTTTCTTAACTACTTTTCTGTGTGCTTTTCCATTTGGCTTGGGTTGGATTGAGGGTTTCTAACTCATAAGTGTGTGACCAAAGGTTTGTAATTGACTGTGTCTGAACTTTAAGTGCAATCATCATAATACAGGGATGAGTGTAATTTGAATGTGAGCTCTTAACTGCCATTTCAGTTTGATTCATCTTTTAGTTGGGTCAGTATTTAGGGATCCAATTGGGTGAGTTTGTGACAGTGTGTTTATAATTGAATTTCAGGTATTTTCTTAATTGCTATTTATGTGCATTTTCCACTTTGGACAGGATTGAGTGATTCTAGCTGATAAGTTTTTGACTGTGTACATGTTATTTAATGTGTCTGAACTTCAGGTGCAGGCATCATATTACAGGAATTAGTGTAGCTAGAATGTGAGCTCTTAACTGCCATTTCATTTAGTTGGGGAAGAACTAAGCTTTTAACTGTAATTTACATTTGATTCTTCATTTAGTTGGAGCAGAATTGAGGTATCCTTGCTGGTGAGCTTCTGACTGTGTGTTTGTAATTGAATTTTTAGGTCTTTTATTAACTGCCATTTCTGTGTGCTTTACAATTTAGCTTGGGCAGGATTGAGGGTTTCCAGCTAATAAGATTGTGATTGAGTGTTTGTAATTGTCTGTGTCTGAACTTTAAGTGCAGACATCATATTACAGGGATGAGTGTTGTTTGAATGTGAGCTCTTAACTACCATTTCAGTATGATTCTTCATTTATTTGGGGTAGGACTGAGGGATCCCAGCAGGTGAGTTTGTGACTGTGTGTCTGTAATTGAATTTTAGGCCTTCTCCTAACTGTCATTTATGTGTGCTTTTCCATTTAGATTGTGCAAGACTAAAGGATTCTAGCTGACAAGTTTGTGACTGTGTGTTTTTAATTGGCTGTGTCTGAGCAATAAGTGAAGGGATCATATTACAGGGATGAGTGTAGTTTGAATTTGAGCTCTTAACTGCCATTTCACTTTGATTCTTCATTTAGTTGGAGAAGGACTGAGGAATCTTAGCAGGAGAGTTTGTGACTATGTGTTTGTAATTGAATTTTAGGTCTTTTCTTAACTGTCATTTCTGTGTGTTTTTCCATTTCCTTTGGACAGGATTGAGGGATTCTAGCTGATATGTTTGTGACAGTGTATTTATTATTGGATGTGTGTTAACTTTAAGTGCAGGCATCATATTACAGGGATGAGTATAGAATGAATGAGAGCAATTAACAGCCTTTTCAGTTTGATTCTTCATTTAGTTTGGTCAGGATTCAGGCATCCTAGCTCATGAGTTTGTGACTTTGTGTTTATAAACGAATTTTCTTAACTACATTTCTGTGTGCTTTTCTACTTAGCTTGGGCAGGATTGAGGGATCCTAACTGATACATTTGTGACTAAGTGTTTTTAGTTGTCTATGTCTGAACTTTAAGTGCAAGCATCATATTACAAGGATGAGTGTAGTTTGAATGTGAGCTCTTAACTGCCATTTCAATTTGATTCTTCATTTAGTTGGATCTGGATGGAGGGATCCTAGCTGGTGAGTTTGTGACTGTGTGTTTGTTATTGAATTTGATGTCCTTTATTAACAGCAATTCTTGTGAGCTTTTCAACTTAGTTTGGGAAGAATTGATGGATTCTTGCTAATAAGTTGTTGACTGTCTGTTTGTAATTGGCTGTGTCTGAACTTTATTTGGCAGGAGTCATATTACATTGATTAGCAGGTGGACTACCAGAGGGTGTAGACAGAATGAGAAGGGGCCTGCAGAAACCTAAAGAATGGTCAGGGGGTTGGCAGTTGAAATTCATTGCAAAGAAGTGCAAGATAATGCATATAGGGCACAAAAACCCTGGCACAATATATCAGTTGGGGGGTGAGGATATAGCATGCACCAAGCAGGAAAGAGATCTTGGGGTTATCATCTCTGATGACCTCAAGGTAGGGAAACAGTGTGACAAGGCAGCAGGTAAAGCAAATAGGATGCTGATATGCATAGGCAGGGGCATCACCAGCAGGAAAAGGGAGGTCATAATTTCACTATAAAAGACACTAGTGAGGTCCCACCTGGAGTACAGTGTACAGTTCTAGAGACCTTACTTATGTAAGAACATAGACAGGGTAGAGAAGGTTAAGAGGAGGGCAACAAAGATGGTACATGGATTGCATCACAAGTCCTATGAGGGCAGGTTGAAGGAATTGAATATGTACTCCCTGGAGGAGAGGAGGGAGAGAGGGGACATGATAGAGACATACAAGTATCTTACAGGGAGGAACAGGATGCAAGAATACATTATTTTTAAGCAAAAAAGATGTTCCAGGACTAGAGGGCATGGGATGAAGTTGGAGGGAGGATGATTCAGAGGAAATGTGAGGAATAATTTTTTCACAGAATGGGTGGTGGACAAGTGGAACACCCTACCTGAGGAAGTGGTGGGGCTGAAACAATCACGGGATTTAAGAATGCATGGGATAGACATAAAGGAATTCTGGAGGTCAGGGTTAAGGGGCAACAGAGTTCTATGAAAACATAAACTGAAGTTACAAACTCAAATGGGCAGACTAGGTGGGCCATAGGCCCTTATCTGCCGACACTGTCTATGTATCTATGTATCTAATATATGTAGTGTAGTTTGAATGTGAGCTCTTAACTGCCATTTCAGGTTGATTCTTTATTTAGTTGGGGCAGGATTTAGGGATGTCGTCTAATGAGTTTGTGACTGTATTTTTGTAATTTAATTTGAGGTATTTTCTTAACTGTCACTTATGTGTCTTTTTCCATTTAATTTGGGAATGACTGAGGGATTCTAGCTGATAAGTTTGTGACTGAGTGTTTGTAAATGTCTGTGTTTGAATTTTAAGTGCAGGCATCATAATACAAGGATGTGTGTAGTTTGACTGTGAGCTCCTAACTGCCATTTCAGTTTGATTCTTCATTTAGTTGGGGCAGGATTGAGAGATAATAATGGGTGAGTTTGTGGCTGTGTGTTTTTATTTGAATTTGAGGTTGATTCTTAATGGCCATTTCTGTATGCCTTTTCATTTAGTTTGTGCAGGACTAAAGAATTCCAACTGATATATTTGTGACTATGTGTTTCTAATTGTCTGTGTCTGAGTTTTAAGTGAAAGCACCATACTACAGGGGTTAGTGCAGTTTGAATTTGAGCTCTTACCTTCCATTTCAGTTTGATACATCACTTAGTTGAGGCCGGATTGAGGGACACAAGCTGGTGAGTTTGTGACTGCGTGTTTGTAATTGGCTATTTCTGAGCTTTAAGTAAAGTCATCATATTACAGGCTTTGTGTAGTCTGAATTTGAGCTCTTAACTGCCATTTCCCTCTGATGTTTCATTCAGTTTAAGCAGGATTAAGGAATCCTAGCTGGTGGGTTTTTGACTGTGTGTTTGTAATTGAATTTGAGGTATTTTCTTTATAGTCATTTATGCAAGCCTTTCAATTTAGTTTGGTCAGGATTGATTGGTTCTAACTGATATGTTTGTGACTGTGTGTTTGTAATTGGCTGTGTCTGAGCTTTAAGTGCAGGTATCATATTACATGGATTAATTTTGTTTGAATGTGAGCTCTTAACTGCCAGTTCAGCTTGATTCTTCATTTAGTTGGGGCAGGATTAAGGGATTTTAGTGGGTGAGTTTGTGACTGTGTGTTTGTAATTGGATTTGAGGTATTTTCTTAACTGTCATTTCTGTGTGTGTATCCATTAATTTGGGGAAGGAGTGAGGGATGCTGGCTGATATGTTTGTGACTGTGTGTTTGTAATTGGCTATATAATAACTGAATTCACCTTTTTCCCATAAGGAAACCATGACATAATTTGTCATTATAATGAAGCATTTATAATGGCAAACACATGCACGGTCTCCCTTACTCTGTGCATGCCCCGCTGCAGCTCTTCTCTTCAGACCACTGGCCACAGGTTTTTTTTCTTCCTGGGAGACTCAACCGCCACTTGAACTCAGCGGTAAGTAAATTTGAAATAGAAAAACTCTGGCAAGGGAGGAGGGGGGAGTTACCTTTTTACTGCTGATGAAAAAAAATTTAAATAAAGAGAAAACATCACCAAAGAACATGTCCTCAAATGAAACCGAGCTGCAGAGCACTGCGAAACCTTCATTCATTTTTTATAATTTCTGTGGCACAAAAGTCAATCCCAGGAATTATATAAAATAAAACAAAAGGGGTGGTGTGCTAAAACTTGAAGTTTATACACACACTCAGGGTTATATGCTAATATAAACCCACTCGGGTGTGTATGAGTAAACACTCCACCCCATACTTTATTCTATATGTCTGAACTTTATGGGAAGGTATCATATTACAAGGATTAGTGTAGTTTGAATTTCAGCTCTTAAATGTCATTTCAGTTTGATTCTTCATTTGGTTGGATCTGGAATGAGAGATCCTAGCTGGTGAGTTTGTGACTGAGTGTTTGTAATTGAATTTGCCTACTTTTATTAACTGCCATTTTTGAAAGCCTTTCAATTTACAGTAGTAGCCACCGACATTGCCAGCTATTTCCAGATATTGTGTGAAATTTTCTGAAGAGTTTCCCTCTGCTGCCCCTACTGTGGAAATGCAGAAAGCATTAGATATTTCTGGAAATATCACAGAAATTTCGGGAAATAGCTGGCATTGTCTGTGGCTGCTACTGTAGTTTGAGTAGGATTAATGGATTCTAGGTTATAAGTTTGTGACAGTAAATTTGTATTTGGCTGTTTCTGAAATTTAGTGCAGGCATCATATACATAAACTAATATAGTGTGAATTTAAGCTTTTAACTGCCATTTCAGTTTGATTCTTCATTTAGCTGGGGCAGGATTGAGGGATTCTAGCTGATAAGTTTGTGACTATTTATTATTTGATGTATCTGAATTTCAAATGCAGGCATCATAATATGGGGATTAGTGTATTTTGAATGTGAGCTCTTTACTACCATTTCAGTTTGATTCGTCATTTAGGTGGGGCAGAACTGAGGGATTCCTGTGGTGAATTTGTGTCTGTGTGTCAGTAAATAAATGTTAGATCTTATCATAATTGCCATTTCTGGGTGCTTTTCTCTTTAGTTTGGGAATAATTGATGGACCCTAGCTGAAAAATTTGTGTCTGTGTGTTTGTTACTGGATGTTTCTGAACCTTAAATGCAGGTATCATATTACAGGTGTTAGTGTAGTTTGAATGTCATCTCCTAACTGCCATTTCAGGTTAAGTCTTCATTTAGTTTGGCAGTCTTTAGGGATCCTATCGGGTGAGTTTGTGACTTTGTGACTTTGTGTTTATAATTCCATTTCAGGTCATGTCTTAACTGCCATTCATGTGCCTTTTCCCATTTAGATTGGACAGGATTGAGGAATTCTAGCTGGTTAGTTTATGACAGTGTGTTTGTTATTTAATGTGTCTGAGCTTTAAGTGCATGCATTATATTACAAGGATTAGTGTAGTTGGAATGTGAGCCCTTAACTGTAATTTCCATTTGATTCTTCATTTAGTTGGGGCAGGATTGAGGGATCCTAGCTGATCTGTGTGTGACTGTGTGTTTGTAATTTTTCTGTGTTTGAGCTTTAAGTGCAGATATCATATTACATGGATTAATTTAGTTTGAATGTGAGCTCTTAACTGCCAGTTCAGTTTGATTCTTCATTTAGTTGGGACAGGATTGAGGGATCCTAGTTTTTGACTTTGTGACTGTGTGTTTGTAATTGGATTTGAGGTATTTTCTGAACTCTCATTTCTGTGTGCTTTTCCATTAATTTTTGGAAGGATTAAGGGATTCTAGCTGATATGTTTGTGACTGGGTGTTTGTAGTTGGCTATATAATAACTGGGTTCACCTTTTTCCCATAAGGAAACCGTGGCATAATTTGTTCTTATAATAGAGCGTTTATAAAAGCAAACACACACATGGTCTTTCTTACTCTGTGCATGCCCTGCTGCAGCTCTTCTCTTCAGACCACTGGCCACATGTTTTTTTTTATTCCTGGGACACTCAACTGTCACTTGGACTCAGCGGCAAGTAAATTTGAAATAGAAAACCTCCAGCAAGGGGGAGTGTGGGAATTATCTTTTTACTGCCGATGAAAAAAAATTTAAAATAAAGAGAAAACATCACCACAGAATGTGTCCTGAAATGAAACTGAGCTGCAGAGCACTGCACAACCTACATTCATTCTATATAATTGCTGTGTCAAAAAAGTCAAACCCAGCAATTATATAAAATAAAAAAAATGGTGTGGTGTGTTAAAACTTGAAGTTTACACACACCCTCAGGATGAGATGCTAACATAATCCCCCTCTGATGTGTGTGTGTAAACATTTCGTTACACATACCACCCCATACTTTATTCTATATGTCTGAACTTTAAGGGTAGGTATCATATTACAGGGATTAGTGTAGTTTGAATTTCAGCTTTTAAATTTCATATCTGTTTGATTCTTCATTTGGTTGGATCAGGAATGAGGGATCCTAGCTGGTGAGTTTGTGACTGTGTGTTTGTAATTGAATTTGAGGACTTTTTTTAACTGCCATTTATGAAAGCCTTTCAATTTACAGTAGTAGCCACAGACATTGCCAGTTATTTCCAGATATTTTGCAAAATTTCTGAAGAGTTTCTCTCTGCTGTCCCTACTGTGGAAATGCAGAAAGCATTAGATATTTCTGGAAATATCAAAGAAATTTTGGGAAATAGCTGGCAGTGTCTGTGGCTCCTACTTTAGTTTGGAAAGGATTGATGGATTCTAGGTTATAAGTTTGTGACAGTAAATTTGTATTTGGCTGTTTCTGAAATTTAGTGCAGGCATCATATTACATGGATTAGTATAGTGTGAATTTAAGCTTTTAACTGCCATTTGAGTCTGACTCTTCATTTAGTTGGAGCAGGATTGAGGGATTCTAGCTGATAAGTTTGTGACTGTGTATTTATTGTTGGATATATCTGAATTTCAAATGCAGGCATCATAATACAGGGATTAGTTTATTTTGAATCTGAGCTCTTTACTACCATTTCAGTTTGAGTCATCATTTAGGTGGGGCAGAACTGAGGGATTCCTGTGGTGAGTTTGTGTCTGTGTGTCAGTAAATGAATTTTAGGTCCTTTCATAATTGCCATTTTTGGGTGCTTTTTTATTTAGTTTAGGAATAATTGATGGATCCTAGCCGAAAAGACTGTGTCTGTGTGTGTGTGTCATTGGATGTTTCTGAACCTTAACAGCAGGCGTCATAATACAGGTGTTAGTGTAGTTTGAATGTCATCTCCTAACTGCCATTTCAGGTTAAATCTTCATTTAGTTTGGCACTATTTAAGGATCCTATTGGGTGAGTTTGTGACTTTGTGTTTATAATTAAATTTCAGGTGATGTCTTAACTGTCATTCATGTGCCTTTTTCCATTTAGATTTTACAGGATTGAGGGATTCTAGCTGGTTAGTTTATGGCTGTGTGTTTGTTATTTAATGTGTCTGAGCTTTAAGTGCAGGCATCATATTACAGGGATATGTGTGTGTAGATTGAATGTGAGCTCTTGACTGCCATTTCAGTTTGATTCTTAATTTAGTTGAGGCAGGATTGAGGGTTCCTAGCAGGTGAGTTTGTGACTGTGTGTAATTGAATTTGAGGTCTTTTCTTAACTGCCATTTATGCACACCTTTCAATTTTGTTTGGGCAGGATTGATGAACTCTAGGTGATACGTTTGTGACTGTAAGTGTGTAATTTGCTGTTTCTGAAATTTAGTGCATGCGTCATATTACATGGATTAATGGAGTTTGAATTTGAGCTCTTAACTGCCATTTCAGTTTGATTCTTTATTTAGTTGGGGCAGGATTGAGTGATCCTAGCTGGAGAGTTTGTGACTATGTGTTTGTAATTGAATTTTAGGTATTTTCTTAACTGTCATTTCTGTGTGTTTTCCCATTTAGTTTTGACAGGATTGAGGGATTCTAGCTGATAAATTTGTGACTGTCTTAGTTATTGGATGTATCTGAACATCAAGTGCAGGCATCATATTACAGGGATTACAGCAGTCTGAATATGAGCTCTTAACTGTCATTTCAGTTTGATTGTTCATTTAGTTGGTTCAGGATTGTGGGATCCTAGCTGGTGAGTTAGTGACTGTGGATTTGTAATTGAATATTTAAGTATTTTCTAAACTGCATTTCTCTGTGCTTTTCCATTTAGCTTTGGCAGGATTAAGGGATTCTAGCTGATAAATCTGTGACACAGTGGCCCAGATATTCAAACTGTGCCAGGATGTGGCGCATGCCTGGGTGCAGCTCAACTTTGTTGTGCACAGGTGTGGCCAGGGCGATATTCAATGCAGCTGTGCTATGGCACAACTGCTTTGAATATTGCACCCTGGCCACCCCTACTGTGCATGGCACAGTGGCACTGCACCAGCGCAAGTGGTCAGAGTGGAGCATTGAGATGTGGTGGTGCAAGTGCCATTGCACCATGCACAGCACCTTGCGATATTCAAGGGGACATGCAAATGGAGCCATAATTTATACAAGGTGCACAGGGGCCATTTGCATCTGATTATGGCCCCATTTGCATGCCGATGTATGCTGTCTGAGTGCGCTGATCGACAACTTGAGCTTGGCACCCGCCAGGCAGCAGCCGTCAGGGACCAATGCCCCCTGCAGCCCAATTGCGGGACATCCCGTAAGGGAAAAAGAACGTCCGTTATCCCTGGTGGTCCAGTGGACTGCATGGAGCCCGATCGCGGGCAGCATTCATCCGGCCCCCAAAGTCCAATATCCCTGGTGGTCCAGTGGACTGTGATGAGCCCGATCACGGGCATCACTGTATCCCCCTCCCAAGTCCAATATCCCTTGTGGTCCAGGGAATCATGGAGCCCGATCTGGTGGCATTCATCACCCCAAGTATGATATCCCTGGTGATCTATGGACCCCTACCCACCCACCCACCCACTGAGCCCCGCCCACTCCCCATCAGCTGTGGCGGCAGCATGCCACCCACCTGCGCCCCACTGCCCGCCAACTGACAGCTCGGTGGGGCTGCGCCCGATAGTTCAGAGCATGAGCCAATGGTTGTATATATACTATGCTAGTCAGTCCAGATATGTGAATTCATTCCATATCTGGACCGTGTCTAGTATAGGCTACACGCCCATTGGCTCTCATGCCTGAACCAATGGGCATGCAGCCCTACTGAGCTGTCAGTTGGCGGGTGGCGGGGTGGCAGGTGGGTGGGGTGCTACCACCTGCTGGCTTATGGGGGAGTGGGGTGGTGGGGCTCAGTGGGGGGTCCACTAGATCACCAGGGATATCGGACTTGGGGGGTGAAGAATGCTGCCCGCGATCGGGCTCCATGTGGTCCACTGGACCACCAGGGATATTGGACTTGGGAAGGGGGAATGACTGATGCCTGCAATCAGGGCATGGGTGGGCACCGCCAGGTGTGGCAGGAACAGGTGATGGCCACTCACAGGTGGCAGCTGCTGTGTTGCACCCTGCAATGCAGCAGCTCAACTGTGGGTGGCCATCAACTTGTTCCTGTTTTTTTTAGGCGTAACTTTGTACAGGCGCAGGTAGGGGTTGCACATGCATAACTCTGCATGGCCCAGGCTGAATATCAGGCTGTGTAGGTTATGCATGGGCACGCACCCCACCTGTGCCTGCATACTTTACTGATGTACCCCAGAGCATCGGGATTTGTGCGGCGCACTTTTCCCTTTTTAATATCGCACCAGGGTGCATCAGTGGGTTGTGCATGGTGCAACACCATTGTGCCATGCCCGTGTTTGTAATTGGCTGTGTCTGAACTTTAAGTGCAGGCATCATATTACATGAATGAGTGTAATTTGAATGTGAACTCTTAACTGCCATTTCAGTTTGAATCTTCATTTAGTTGGGGCAGGACTGAGGGATCCTAACTTGTGAGTTTGTGACTGTGTGTTCGTAACTGAATTTGAGGTAATTTCTTAACTGCCATTTCTGGGTGCTTTTCCTTTTAGTTTGTGCATTACTGAGGGATTTTAGCTATTAAGATTGGAACAGTGTGTTTCTAATTGACTGATTGAGAACATTAAGTGCAGGCATCATATTACAGTGATTATTGTAGTTTAAATGTGAGCTCTTAACTGTCATTTCAGTTTGATTCTTCATTTAGTTGGATCTGGATTGAGCGATCCAAGCTGGTGAGTTTGTGACTGTGTGTTTGTAAATGAATTTCAGGTCTTTTCTTAACTGCCATTTATGGAAGCTTTTCATTTTAGTTTGGGCAGGAATGATGATTCTAGCTGATTAGTTTGTGACTGTAAATTAGGAACTGGCTGTGTCTGAAATTTAGTGCAGGCATCATATTATTTATATATTTAGTTGTTTAACCAGGAGTAGCACACTAAGCTGAAACCTTTTCTACAGGAGCGACCTGGGAGCACAGGGAAATTAAGTGACTTGCTCAGGGTCACACAGTATGCAAGTGGAAGCTGTGGGATTCAAACCCAGGAGTGGTCTGCTGGATGTCACCAGATTTGCAGCTCCGAGCCTTAAACCACTGCGCTATTCTGCCTCCCTGAATTACATGGATTAGTGCAGTTTTAATTTGAGCTCTTAACTAACATTTCAGTTTGAGTCTTCATTTACTTAGGGTAGGATTGAGAGATCCTAGCAGGTGAGTTTGTGATTGAATTTGAGGTGTTTTCTTAACTGCCATTTCTGTGCTTTTCCAATTAGTTTGGTCAGGATTGAGGAATTCTAGCTGACAAGTTTCTAACCGTGTGATTGTAATTGGTTGTGTCTGAACTTTAAGGGCAGGAATCATATTATATAGATTAGTGTAGTTTGAATGTCTGCTCTTTACTACCATTTCAGTTTGATTCATCATTTTGTTGGGGCAGGAATGACGGATCCCTGCAGTGAGTATAGAGAAACATAGAAACATAGATTTTGAGGGCAGATAAGGACCGCTTGGCCCACCCAGTCTGCCCATTTCCCTAACGAATGGATAAGCTGAGATCCTAGTTAACCAGCAGCCTACATCTTCTTACCCCCACCCCCTAGAATTGCCTTATGACTGTCCCATGCATGCTTGAATTCCACCACTGTTTTTGACTCCACAACCTCCTCCGGAAGGCCATTCCATAGAAACATAGAAACATAGAATTTGACGGCAGATAAGGACCGCTTGGCCCACCCAGTCTGCCCATTTCCCTACCTGATGGATAAGCTGCAGATCCTAGTTAACCAGCAGCCTACTTCTTCCTACCCCAACCCCCTAGAATTGCCTTATGACTGTCCCATGCATGCTTGAATTCCACCACTGTTTTTGACTCCACAACCTCCTCCGAAAGGCTGTTCCATAGAAACATAGAAATATAGAAACATAGAATTTGACGGCAGATAAGGACCACTTGGCCCACCAAGTCTGCCCATTTGCCTACCTGATGGATAAGCTGCAGATCCTAGTTAACCAGCAGCCTACTTCTTCCTACCCCCACCCCCTAGAATTGCCTTATGACTGTCCCATGCATGCTTGAATTCCACCACTGTTTTTGACTCCACAACCTCCTCTGGAAGGCTGTTCCATACATCCACAACCCTCTCTGTGAAAAAATACTTGTTAAATTACCTCTGAGCAGCCCCCTTCTATCTTCAAATTGTGCCCCCTTGTTCTTGCACACCTCTTTTTGAAAGATGCTACCTTCTTGGACTTTGTTGATTGCCTTGAGGTACTTGAAAGTTTCTATCATGTCCCCCTCTCCTCCTTCCCTCGAGGCTATACATATTAAGCTCCTTAAGTCTCTTTTCATATGTCTTCTGGTGCAGACCCTGCACCATTTTAGTGCCCTCCTCTGGACAGCTTCCATCCTGTCTATGTCTTTGTGGAGATTGGGTCTCCAGAACTGCATGCAGTACTCCAGATGGGGTCTCACCAACTGTCTGTACAGAGGGATAATAACTTCCTGTTTTCTAATGGTGATGCCTCTCCCTATGCATCTCAGTATCCCCCATCCCTCCTTGCTGCCCTCTCACATTGCTTGCCCAAATTTAGGTCATCTGATATGACTACCCCCTGGTCTCTTTCCATTTTTGTTGTTGTTAGTATCTCACCCCCCCATTGTGTACTCTTCCCCTGGGGTTTTTGTTTCCCAGGTGCATTACCTTGCACTTCTTAGGATTGAATCTAAGCTGCCATAAATTTGACCATTCCTCTAACCTTGCCAAGTCCCTTCTCATCCTTTCCACCCCACCGTGTGCATCAACTCTGTTGCAGATCTTTGAGTCATCTGCAAAGAGACAAACTTTTCCTTCCAGTCACTCTGCAATGTTGCTTATAAAGACATTGAAGAGGACCGTTCCTAATACTGAACCCTGTGGTACCCCACTAGTAACCCCCCTTTCTTCAGAGTGGACTCCATTTACTATTACTCTCTGTGTCCTATTCTCCAGCCAATTCTTTACCCAGGCTGTCATCTTGGGACCCACTCCCAGGATGGCTTACTTGTATATTAATCTTTTGTGTGGGACTGTGTCAAATGCCTTGCTAAAGTCTAGGTAGGCCATGTCCACAGCCCCTCCCTGATCTACTACTTTGGTCACCCAGTCAAAGAAATCTATCAGATTTGTCTGGCATGATCTTCCCGCTGTGAATCCATGCTGCCTTGGGTCCTGAGCCCCTCTGGCCTCTAGATACTCAACAATTCGTTCCTTCAGAAGTGATTCCATCGTTTTCCCTACCACTGAGGTTAAACTAACAGGTCTGTAGTTTTCTGCTTCTGCCTTGCTCCCACTTTTGTGAAGGGGAATCACATCTGCCCTTCTCCAGTCCTCGGGTACCACCCCAGCCTCCCATGATTTGTTAGAGAGGGTAGTCAGTGGTGTCACTAGTTCTTCCCTTAGTTCTTTTAGAATTCTGGGATGAATTCCATCAGGCCCCATTGCTTTGTCCACATTCAGTTTTAAGAGTTCTTTCAGAACCCTTTCTTCTGTAAATGGACTGGTATCAACTTCTGTATCCAGAGTGTCTCTACTGTTTGTTTTAGGTACCTCCCCTACTTCCTTTGTAAATACTGAGCAAAAATATTTGTTTAGTATGTCTACCTTTTCACAGTCACCCTCTGCCCACCCTCCCTCCCTCCTCTTTATTAAGCCTCACTAGCCCTCCCTTGGTCTTCCTTCACTCCCTGATGTACCTATAAAAGGTTTTATCCCCCTTCTTAACTGAGTTGGCTATCTTTTCCTCGGTTTGGGCCTTTGCTGTTCTGACTGCCTTCCCAGCTTCCTTTTGCTTTAACTGATACAGTTCCCTGTCCTGCTTCTTCTGTGATTCCTTGTACTTCCTGAATGCTTTCTTTTTCTCTTGAACCTTCATTGCCACTTCCTTTGAGAACCATAGTGGTTTCTTACATCGTTTTGTTTTGTTAATTTGCTTCACACAAAGGCTTGTTACCTCTGTGATGGCAGTTTTTATTATTCCCCATTGTTCTTCCACCCCTCCTTCCTGCCCATTTGCTCGTGCATTCCTTAGGCACTCACCCATTTTGGCAAAGTCATCCCTCCTAAAGTCCAGTACTTTTGCCTTTGTATGGCTTGACTCTATTGCTGTGTTTATTGTGAACCATATCGTTCGATGGTCACTAGTTTCCAGATGGCTACCCACTTCTACATCTGTGATCCTCTCTTCATCTCCATTTGAGAGAACCAGGTCTAAGATTGCTCCCTCTTGAGTGGGCTCCAATACTAGTTGTCTAAGGTATGCCCCTTTTAGGGCATCTAGAATAACCCCACTCTTTGAAGTGGCTGCTGCAACTGCACTCTAGTCAACATCTGGCATATTCAGATCACCCATCAGCAATATCTCCCCTTTTTCTGCCATTCTAAGTATTCTTTCTATCATTTCCTCGTCCATTTCCTCCCCCTGAGGAGGGGGTCTGTATACAACCCCTGTGTAGATTGTGGTGCCATTGCCGGTCTCCAAATTTACCCACAGTGCTTCTTCTCCTCCCTGTTTTCCATTTTGTTCTGTTGCTTTGATTCCTTCCCTTATGTAAAGAGCTACTCCTCCTCCTCCTCTTTTACCCTCCCTGTCCCTCCTGTAGATAATGTATCCTGGTATGTTTATGTCACAGTCATGGTTTTGTGTGTACCATGTTTCTGTGACTGCCACGATATCCAGATGTTCCTCCTCCATCAAGGCCACTAATTCAGGAAGCTTGTTACTCAGACTACGGGCATTGGTACTCATTGCTCTCCATTTTTCGATGGCTTTACCTTTTTTTCAGCAACCCCCACTGACCTGTCTACCTCGGTCTTTTTCTCATTTAGTACCCTGTTTTGTAGGGAGAGGCTGGGATTTTCCTGTTGCTTATCAGTGCCTCCCCCCTTGACTAGTTTAAAAGTCTGCCAATGAAGCATTTAAACCGATTGCTCAAAAGACTTGTTCCCTTCCTGGACAGATGCAGACCATCCTGCCAGTATAGGCTGGTGTCCCTCAGGTGGAACCCCAGTCCCCAATGAAGCCAAACCCTGTGCTCCACACCATTTTTCAACCATTCATTAAACTGCATGGTGCAAAGTACCTTGCCTCACTCCATGCCATTGACAGGCAGCACCTCAGAGAAGGATATTGTGTGTGCTACTTGTCTTAGGCCCCTCCCCCATTCTACAAAGTCCTTCTGCACTGCTTTAATCTCATGATTAGCCAAGTCATTTGTCCCTGGGTGGACAATGACATCCAGCTCAGACTCCCATGCAGCTGTTCTTGTGATCCTGAGGATGCGCTTCCTGTCTCTCCAAGCCATGGCACCAGGCAGGCACCTTACTTCAGTTTTCTGACTGTTTGTTAGTAAATTAATTTTAGGTCTTTTCATAACTGCCACTTCTGGGTGCTTTTCCCTTTAATTTGAGAAGGATTAATTCACTGTAGCTGAAAAGGTTATGACTGTGTGTTTGTTATTGGATGTGTCTGAACTTCAACTGCAGCACCATATTACAGGTGTTAGCGTAGTTTGAATGTGATCTCCTAACTGCCATTTCAGGTTGATTCTTTAGTTGGTGCAGTATTTCGGGATCATATTGGGTGAGTTTGTGGCTGTGTGTTTATAACTGAATTTCAGGTCTTTTCTTAACTGCCATTTATATGCCTTTTGCATTTAGATTGAAGAGGATTGAGGGATTCTAGCTGATAAGTTTGTGACTGTGTGTTTGTTATTTAATGTGTCTGAACTTCAAGTGCAGTCATCATATTACAGGGATTAGTGTAGTTGGAATGTGAGCTCTTAACTGTCATATCAGTTTGATTCTTCATTTAGGTGGGGCAGGATTGAGGAATCCTAGCTGGTGAATTTGTGACTGTGTGTTTGTAACTGAATTTTAAGATCTTTTCTTAATTGTCATTTCCATGTGCTTTCCCATTGTGCTTGGGCAGGATTGAGGGTTTCCCGCTGAGAAATTTGTGACTGAGTGTTTGTAATTGTCTGTGTCTGAACTTTAATTGCAAACATCATATTACAGAGATGAGGGTAGTTTGAATGTGAGCTCTTAACTGCCATTTCAGTATTATTCTTCATTTAGTTGGGGTTGGATTGAGGGATCCTAGTGGGTAAGTTTGTGACTGTGTGTTTGTAATTGAATTTGAGGTCTTTTCTTAACTGTTATTTCTCTGTACTTTTTCATTAATTTTGGGTAGGATTGAGGGATTCTAGCTGATAAAGTTTGTGACTGTGTGTTTGTAATTGGCTATGTCGGAAATTTAAGTGCAAGTATCATATTACAAGGATTTGTGTAGTTGAATTTGAGCTCTTAACTGTCATTTCAGTTTGATTCTTCATTTAGTTTTATCAGGAATGGACTCTTGCTGACACATTTGTGGCTATGTGTTTGTTATTGGATGTGTCTGAACTTCAAAAGCATGCATCATATTACAGGGATTAGTGTAGTTTGAATGCATATTATATCTGGCATTTCAGGTTGATTTTTCATTTACTTGTAACAGTATTTTGGAATTCTATCAGGAGAGTTTGTGACTGTAGGTTTATTATTTTATTTTAGGTATTTTCTTAACTGCCATTTATGTGTCTTTTTCCATTTAGATTGGACAGGATTGGGGGATTCTAGCTGATATATTTGTGACAGTGTGTTTATAATTGGCTATGCCTGAACTTTAAGTGCTTGCATATCATTACAGGGACTAGTTTAGTTTGAATTTGAGCTTTTAGCTGTCATTTCAGTTTGATTCTTCATTTGGTTGGATCACAAATGAGGAATCCAAGCTTGTGAGTTTATGACTGTGTTTGTGATTTAATTTGAGGTATCTGCTTAACTACCATTTATGGGAGCCTTTCAATTTAGTTTGGGCAAGATTGATGGATTCTATGTAATACATTTCTGAGTGTAAGTTTGCAATTGGCTGTTTCTGAAATTTAGTGCAGACATCATATTACATGGATTATTGTAGTTTGAATTTGAGCTCTTAACTGCCATTTCAGTTTGATTCCTCATTTAGTAGAGCCAGGATTGAGGGATCCTAGCTGGTGAGTTTGTGACTGTGTTTATAATTGAATTTGAGGTATTTTCTTAACTGCCATTTAAGTGTGTGCTTCCATTAGTTTGGACAGGATTGAGGGATTCTAGTTGATAAGTTTGTGACTTTGTATTTATTATAGGATGTGTCTGAACTTTAAGTTCAGAAATCATATTACAGGGATTAGTACAGTCCAAATGTCAGCTCCTAACTGTCATTTCAGTTTGATTCTTCATTTAGTTGGATCAGGCCTGGGAGATTGTAGCTCTTGAACTTGTGACTGAGTGTTTGTAAGTGAATTTGATTACTTTTCTTAACTGCCATTTCTGGTGCATTTCCTTTAAGTTTGTGCAGGATTGGAGGATTCTAGCTTATAGGTTTGTGACTGTCTGTTTGTAATTGACGTGTGTGAGCTTTATGTGCCGGCATCATATTACATAGATTAGCATAGTTTGAATGTGAACTCCTAACTGCCATTTCACGTTGATGTTTTATTTAGTTGGGGCAGAATTTAGGGATCCAATCGGGTGAGTTTGTGACTGTGTGATTGTTATTGAATTCATGGTGTTTTCTTAACTGTCATTTATGTGCATTTTTCCAATTAATTTGTACAGGCTTGAGAGATTATAGGTGATAATTTTGTGACTGTATGTTTGTTATTTGATATATCTGAACTTCAAGTGCAGGCATCAAATTTCAGAGATTACTGTAGTCTGAAAGTGAGCTCGTAACTGTCATTGCAGTTAGATTCTTTATTTAGTTGGGACAGGCTTGAGAGATCCTTGCTGATTAGTTTGTCACTGTGTGTTTCAATTGAATTTTTAGGTCTTTTCTTAACTGCCATTTCTGTGTTCTTTTCCATTTAACTTGGGCAGAATTGAGGGATTCTAGCTGACAAAATTGAGAGTGAGTGTTTTTATTTGGCTGTGTCTGTACATTTAGTGCAGGCATCATATTACAGGGATTAGTGTAGTTTGAATATGAGCTCTTAATTGCCATTTCAGGTTGATTCCTTATTTAGTTGGGGCAGGATTTGGGGATCCAATTGGGTGAGTTTGTGATTGTATGTTTGTAATTCAATTTGAGGACTTTTCTTAACTGCCATTTATGTGTCTTTTTCCATTTAAGTTGGACAGGATTGAAGGATTCCAACTGATAAGTTTGTGACTTTCTTTTTGTTATTGGATGTATCTGAAAGTCAAGTGCAGGCATCATATTACTGGGATTACAGTAGTCTGAATGTGAGCTGTTAACTGTCATTTTAGTTTGATTGTTCATTTAGTTGGTTCAGGATTGAGAGATCCTTCCTGGTGAGTAAGTGACTGTGGGTTTGTATTTGAATATTTAGCTCTTTTCCTATCTGCATTTCTCTGTGCTTTTCCATTTTGCCTTGGTAAAATTGAGAGATTCTAGCTGATAAATTTGTGACTCAGTGTTTGTAATTGACTGTGTCTGAACTTTAAGTGCAGGCACCATATTACATGTATGAGTGTAGTTTGAATGTGAACTCTTAACTGCCATTTCAGTTTGATTCTTCATTTAGTTGGGGCAGGATTGAGGGATCCTAACTTGTGAGCTTGTGACTGTGTGTTTATGATTGAATTTGAGGTATTTCTTAACTGCCATCTCTGTGTGATTTTCCATTTAATTTGTGCAGAACTGAGGGATTCTAGCTGATAAGTTTGGGACAGTGTCTTTCTAATTGTCTGTTTGAGAACATGAAGTGCAGGCATCATTTTACAGGGATTAGTGTAGATTAAATGTGAGTTTTTAACTGCCATTTCAGTTTGATTCTTCATTTAGTTGCATCTGGATTGAGGGATCCAAGATGGTGAGTTTGTGACTGTGTGTTTGCAATTGAATTTGAGGTTGTCTCTTAACTGCCATTTTTGGATGCTTTTCCAAGTAGTTTAGGAAAGATTGATGGATTGCAGCTGAATAGTTTGTGACTGTGTGTTTACTATTGGATGTGTCTGAACTTCAAATGCAGGTATCATATTACAGGGATTAGTGTAATTTGAATGTGAGCTCTAAAATGTCATTTCAGTTTGATTCTTCATTTAGCTGGGCAGGATTGAGAGATCCTTACTGATGAGTTTGTCACTGTGTGTTTTAATTGAATTTTTAGGTCTTTTCTTAATTGTCATTTCTGTGTTCTTATCCATTTAACTTTGGCAGGATTAAGGGACTTTAGCTGACAAAATTGTGAGTGAGTATTTTTAATTGGCTGTGTCTGTACATTCAGTGCAGGCATCATATTACAGGGATTAGTGTAGTTTGAATGTGAGCTCTTACTTGCCATTTCAGGTTGAGTTTTATATAGTTGGGGCAGGATTTAGGGATCCTAGTAGGTGAGTTTGTGACTGTGTGTTTGTAATTGAATTTGAGGTATTTTCGTAACTGCCATTTCTGTGTGGTTTTTCCAATTAGTTTAGGCATTATTGAGGAATTTTAGCTTATAAGTGTCTGACTGTGTGATTGTAATTGGTTGTGTCTGAACTTTAAGGACAGGTATCGTATTACAGAGATTAGTTTAGTTTAATTTGAATATCTGCTCTTTACTGATATTTTAGTTTGCTTCATCTTTTGGTTGGGGCAAGACTGAAGGATCCCTGTGGTGAGTATATGACTGTTTGTTAGGTAACAAATTTTAGGTCTTGTCATAACTGCCATTTCTGGGTGCTTTTCCCTTTAGTTTGGGAAGGATTGACGCACTGTAGCTGAAAAGGTTGTGACTTTGTGTTTGTTATGTGTCTGAACTTCAACTCCAGCAACATATTACAGAGGTTAGTGTAGTTTGAATGTGATCTCCTAACTGCCATTTCAGGTTGATTCTTTATTTAGTTGGGGCAGTATTTAGGTATTCTATTGGGTGAGTTTGTGACTGTGTGTTTATAATTGAATTACAGGTCTTTTCTTAACTGCCATTCATGTGCCTTTTCCATTTAGATTGGAGAGGGATTCCAGCTGATAAGTTTGTGACTGTGTGTTTGTTATTTAATGTGTCTGAACTTCAAGTGTAGTCATTATATTACAGGAATTAGTGTAGTTGGAATGTAAGCTATTAACAGTCATATCAGTTTGATTCTTCATTTAGTTGGGGCAGGATTGAGGAATCCTAGCTGGTGAGTTTATTACTGTGTGTTTGTAACTGAATTTTAAGGTATTTTCTTAACTGCCATTTCCCTGTGCTTTCCCAATGAGCTTGGGCAGGATTGAGGGTTTACAGCTGATAAGTTTGTGACTCAGTGTTAGTAATTGTCTGTGTCTGAATTGCAGACATCATATTGATGACAGGGATGAGTGTATTTTGAATGTGACCTCTTAACTGCCATTTCAGTATGATTCTTCCTTTATTTGGGGTCAGATTGAGGGATTCCAGTGGGTAAGTTTGTGACTGTGTATTTGTATTTGAATTTGAGGTATTTTCTTAACTGTCATTTCTCTGTGCTTTTCCATTAATTTTGGGCAGGATTGAGGGATTCTAGCTGTTAATGTTTGTGAGTGTGTGTTTGTAATTGGCTGTCGTAACTTTAAGTGCAGGTATCATATTACAGGGATTTGTGTAGTTGAATTTGAGCTGTCAATTGTCATTTCAGTTTGAGTCTTCATTTAGTTGGATCAGGAATGAGGGATCCTAGCTGGTGAGTTTGTGACTGTCTTTATAATTGAATTTGAGGTATTTTCTTAACTGCCATTTTATGTGTGTGTTTCCATTTATTTTGGACAGGAATGAGAGATTCTCGCTGCTAAGTTTATGACTGTGTACTTATTATTGGATGTGTCTGAACTTTAAGTGCAGACATCATATTACAGGGATTAGTGCAGTCTAAATGTTAGCTCTTAAGTGTCAATTCAATTTGATTCTTCATTTAGTTGGATCAGGCCTGAGGGATTTTAGCTGTTGAGCTTGTAACCTTGTGTTTATAATTTATTTTTTTGGTGTTTTGTTAACTACATTTCTATTTGCTTTTCCATGTAGCTTGGGCTGGATTGAAAGATTCTAGCTCATAAATTTGTGACTGAGTGTTATTTTCTGTGTCTGAACTTTAAAGGCAGGCATCATATTACAGGGATTAATGTAGTTTGAATGTGAACTCTTAACTGTCATTTCAGTTTTGATTCTTCAATAAGTAGGATAAGGAATAATGGATCCTTGCTGGTGAGTTTGTAACTGAGTGTTTGTAAGTGAATTTGAGGACTTTTCTTAACTGCCATTTCTGGGTGCTTTTCCTTTAAGTTTGTGCAGGATTGGGGGATTCTAGCTTATAAGTTTGTGACTGTCTGTTTATAATTGACTGTGTCAACTTTATGTGCAGGCATCACATTACAGAGATTAAGTAGTTTGAATGTGAGCTCTTGACTGCCATTTCATATTGATTCTTTATTTAGTTGGGGCAGTATTTAGGGATCCAATTGGGTGAGTTTGTGACTGTGTGACTGTAATTGAATTTGAGGTTTTTTCTTAACTGCCATTTATGTGTCTTTTTCCAGTTAGCTTGTACAAGATTTAGGGATTCTAGCTGATAAGTTTGTGACTGTGTGTTTGTTTTTGGATGTATCTGAATATAAAGTGCAGGCATCATATTACATAGATTACTGTAGTCTGAAAATGAGCTCTTAACTTTCATTTCAGTTAGATTCTTCATTTAGTTGGGGCAGGATTGAGGGATCCTAACTGGTGAGTTTGTGACTGTGTGTTTGTAATTGAATATAGAAACATAGAATTTTATGGCAGATAAAGACCACTTGGCCCACCTAGTCTGCCCATTTCCCTATCTAATGTATAGGCTGCAGATCATAGTTAACCAACAGCCTACTTCCTCCTACTCCCCAGTAGACTTGCCTTATGTTTTTCTCATGTATTCTTGAATTCCACCTCTGTTGTTTACTCCACTACCTCCTCAGGAAGGCTGTTCCATCTATCCACAACCCTCTCCATGAAAAAATACTTCCTCACATTATTTCTGAGCTGTCACCCCTATCTATCTTCAAATTGTGCCCCCTGTGTTCTTGCACATCTCTTTTTCTGAAAGATGCTACCTCTTGTACTCTGTTGATTCCCTTGATGTACTTGAAAGTTTCTATCATGTCCCCCAACTCCTTCCTCTCCTCGAGTGTATACATATTAAGCTTCTTTAATCTCTATTCATATGTCTTCTGGTGCAGAACCTGCACATTTTAGTTGCCTTTCTCTGGACAGCCTCCATCCTCTCTATGTCCTTGCAGAGGTGGGCTCTGCAGAACTGGATACAGTACTCCAGATGAAGTCTCACCAACTGTCTGTACAGAGGGATAACAGCACCCGGTTTCTACTGGTAATGCCTCTCCCTATGCATCCCAGTATCCCACCAGCCCTCCTTACTGACTTCTCACATTTCTTGCCCACCTTAAGGTCATCTGATATGACTACCCCAAGGTCCCATTCCATTTTTGTTGTTGTTATTATCTCACCCGCATTATGTACTTCCCTCCTGGGTTTTTGTTTCCCATATGCATTACTTTGCACTTCTTTGCACTAAATCTAAACTGCCATACATTTCACAATTCCTCCAACCTTGCCAAGTCCCTTTGCATCCTTCCCACACCACCTTCTGTATCAACTCTGTTGCAGATCATTGTGTCATCTGCAAAGAGACATACTTTTCTTTGAATCCCTCTGAATGTCAATTATAAAGACATTAAAGAGGAATGGTCCCAGTACTGAACCCTGCAGTACCCCACTAGTAATCCCCATTTCTTCAGAGTAAACTCTGTTTTCTATTACCGTCTGTATCCTGTTGTCCAGCCAATTATTTACCCAGGCTACCACTTTGGGACCCTCTTCAAGCCTGGCTAACTTGTATATTAATCTTTTGTGTGGAACTATGTCAAATGCCTTGCTTTAGTATAGGTAGGCCATGTCAACAGCACCTCCCTAGTCTACTACATTGGTCACCCAGTCAAAGAAATCTATTAGATTCATCTGACATGACCTTCCTGCTGTGCATCCATGCTGCCTTGGTTCCTGTGCCCCTCTGGCCTTTAGGAACTCAACAATTCTTTCCTTTAGAAGTGATTCCATCATTATCCCTAACACTGAGGTCAAACTAACATGTCTCTAGTTTCCTGCCTCTGTCTTGCTCCCACTTTTGTAAAGGGGAATCACGTCTGTCCTCCTCCAGTCCTCTGGTACCACCCCATCGTCCCATGATTTTTTTTAAAAGTGTAGTCAGTGGTGTCACTAGATCTACCCTTAGTTCCTTTAGAATTCTTGAGTGAATCCCTTCAGGCCCCATTGCTTTGTCCACCTTCACTTTTAAGAGTTCTTTCAGAACTCTTTTTTCTGTGAATAGACTGGTATCAACCTCCCAATCCAGAGTGCTTGTATTCTTAAATTTAGGTACCCCCTCCTCTTCTTTTGTGACTACAGAGCAGAAGTATTCATTCAGTATCCCTGCTTTTTCACTGTCATCCTCTACCCATCCTCCCTTCCCTTCACGAAGCCTCGCTATCCCTCTCTTCATCTTTCCTCACACCCTAATGTACCTACAAAAGGTTTTATTCCTCTACTTAACTGAGTTGGCTATCTTTTCATCAGTTTGGGCTTTTGCTATTCTGACTGCCTTACCCGCTTCCTTCTTCTTTAACTGGTACAGTTCTCTGTCCTGCTCCTTCTGTGTTTCATTATATTTCCTGAATGCATCCTTTTCTCCTCAACTTCCCCCCACCTCTTTTGAGAACTATTGTGTTTTTTTCCTTCGTTTTGCTTTGTTGATTTGCTTCACACAAAGGCTTGTTGCCTCTGTGATGGCTGTTTTGATTTTCCCCATTGTTCCTCCACCCCTCCTTCTTTTCTGTTTGCTAGTGCTTTTCTGATGCACTCTCTCATTTCCAAAGTCAGCCCTCCTGATGTCCGACACTCTTGCTTTTGTATGACTCGGCTGTATGGCTGTGTTTATCATGAACCACACTGTTTGGTTGTCACTTATTACCAGATGGCTACCCACTTCTAAATCCAAGAACTTTTCTCCATCCCCATTTGACAGTACCAGATCTAAGATTGCTCCCTCTCAAGTGAGTTCCAGCACTAGTTGTCTGAGGCTTGCCCCCTGTAGGGCATTGAGAATAATCCTGCTTTTTGATGTGGCTGCAGCAAGGATTCTCCAGCTAACATCTGGCATATTCAGGTCCCCCATCAACAATATCTCCCCTTTTCCTGCCATTCTAAGGATGTCTTTTATAATTTCTACCAAAACATTTCTATCATTTCTACCATAATATTTAGGCCTTTACCTAACTGCATTTCTGTGTGCTTTTCCATTTAGCTTTGGCAGGATTAAGGGATTATAGCTGCTAAATTTGTGAATCAGTGTTTGAAATTGGCTGTATCTGAACTTTAAGTGCAGGCATCATATTATATGGATGAGTGTAGTTTGAATGTGAACTCTTAACTGCCATTTCAGTTTGATCCTTTATTAAATTTGGGCAGAATTGAGGCATCCTAGCTTGTGAGTTTGTGACTGTGTGTTTGTAATTGAATTTGAGGTCTTCTCTTAACTGTCATCTCTGTGTGCTTTCTCCATCTATTTTGTGCAGGACTGAGGAATTCTATCTGATAAGTTTGTGACTGTGTGTTTCCAATTGGCTGTGTGTGAACTTTAAGTGCAAGCATCATATTACAGGGATGAGTGTAGTTTGAATGTGAACACTTAACTGGCATTTCAGTTTGTTCCTTCATTAAGTTGGGGCATAATTGAGGGATCCTAGCTTGACAGTTTGTGACTGTGTGTTTCTAATTCTATTTGAGGTATTTTCTTAACTGCCATTTATGTGTGCTTTTCCATTTAGCTTGGGCTGGATTGAGGGATTCTAGCTCATAAGTTTGTGACTGAGTGTTTGTAATTGTCTGTGTCTGACCTTTAAGTGCAGACATCATAATACAGGGATTAGTGTACTTTTAATGTGAGCTCTTAACTGCCATTGAAGTTTGATTCTGCATTTAGTTTGGGCATGACTGAGTGATCATAGCATGTGACTTTGTGACTGTGTGTTTGTAACTCAATTGCAGTTCTTTTCTTAACTGCAATTAATGAGCTTTTCTGTTTAGCTTTTGCCAGATTTATGGATTCTAGCTTGATAAGTTTTTAACTGTGTGTTTGTAATTGGCTGTGTCTGAACATTACAAGCAGGCATCATATTAGAGGGCTTAGTGTAGTTTGAATGAGAGCTCTTAACTGCCATTTTAGTTTGAGCCTTCATTTAGTTATTGCCAGAATGAGGGATCCTAACGGGTGAGTTTGTGATGCTGTGTTTGTAATTGAATTTGAGGTCTTTTCTTATCTGCCATTTCTGGGTGCTTTTCTGTTTAGTTTGGGCTAGAATGGTGTAATCTAGCTGATAAGTTTGTGACTGGGTGTTTCTAATTGGCCATGTCTGAACGATTAGTGCAGGGATCATAGAACTGGAATTACTGTAGTTTTAATGTGAGCTCTGAACTGCAGTTTCAGTTTGATTCTTCATATTGTTGGATCTGGATTGATGGATGGGAGCTGGTAAGTTTGTGACAGTGTGTTTGTAATTACATTTTAGCTATTTTCTTAATTGCCATTGCTGGATGCTTTCCAAAGGAGTTTGGGAAAGATTGATAGATTGCAGCTCATAAATTTGTGGCTTTGTGTTTGCTATTGGATGTGTCTGAACTTCAAGGGCAGGCATTATATTACAGGGATTATTGTAGTTTGAATGTGAGCTCCAAACTGTCATTTCAGTTTGATTCTTGATTTAGTTGGGGCAGGATTGAGAGATCCTAGCTGATGAGTTTGTCACTGTGTGTTTTAATTTAATTTTTAGGTATTTTCTTCACTGCCATTTCTGCATTCTTTTCCATTTAACTTGGGCATGATTGAGGGATTCTAGCAGACAAGAGTGTGCCTGAGTGTTTGTAATTTTCTGTGTCTGTACATTCAGTGCAGGCATTGTATTACATTGATTAGTGTTGTTTGAATGTAAGCTCTTAATTGCCATTTCAGGTTGATTTTTTTAGTTGGGGCAGGATTTAGGGATCCAATTGGGTGAATTTCTGACTGTAAGTTTTTAATTCAATTTGAGGTCTTTTTTTTAACTGCCACTTATGTGTCTTTTTCCATTTAATGTGGACAGGATTGAGGGATACTAACTGATATGTTTGTGACTCTCTTTCTGTTATTGGATGTATTAGAACATCAAGTAAAGGCATCATATTACAGGGCATTGTGGGGGCATGTGTGATTTTATATTACAGGGAATGCAGTAGTCTGTGTGTGAGTTAACTGTCATTTTAGCTTGATTGTTTACTTAGTTGGTTCAGGATTGAGGGATCCCAGCAGGTGAATTAGTGACTGTGGGTTTGCTTTGAATATTTAGGTGTTGTCCAATATGCATTTCTCTGTGCTTTTCCATCTAGCTTTGGCAGCATTGAGTGATTCTAGCTGATAAATTTGTGACTCAGTATTTGTAATTGACTGTGTCTGAAGTTTAAGTGTAGGCATCATATTACATGGATGAGTGTAGTTTGAATGTGAACTCTTTGCTGCCATTTCCGTTTGATTTTTCATTTAGTTGGGGCAGGATTGAGGGATACTAGCTTGCGAGTTTGTAACTGTGTGTTTGTAATTGAATTTGAGGTATTTTCTTAACTGCCATTTCTGTGTGATTTTCCTTTTAGTTTGTGCAGGATTGAGGATTCTAGCTGATAAGTTTGGAACAGTGAGTTTCTAAGTGGCAGTTTGAGAACATTAAGTGCAGGCATCATAGTACAGAAATTAGTGTAGTTTAAATGTAAGCTCTTAACTGCCATTTCAGTTTGATTCTTCATTTAGTTGGATCTGGATTGAGGGATCCAAGCTGGTGAGTTTGTGACTGTGACTTTGTAATTGAATTTGAGGTTTTCTCTTAACTGCCATTTCTGAAAGATTTTCATTTCTGTTTTGGGAAGGATTGATGGATTCTATCTGATAAGTTTGTGACTGTAGGTTTGTAATTGGCAGTGTCTGAAATTTAGTGCAGGCATCATAGTACACGGATTAGTTTAGTTTAAATTTGAGCTCTTAGCTGCCATTTCAGTTTGAGTGTTCATTTGGTTTGGGTAGGATTGAGGGATCCTTGCAGGTGAGTTTGTGACTGTGCATTTTTAATTGAATTTGAAGTCTTTTCTTAACTGTCATTTCTGTGTGCTTTTCCAATTAGTTTTGGTAGGATTAAGGAATTCTACCTGATAAGTTCCTGACTGTGTATTGTAATTGGCTGTGTCTGAACTTAAAGGGCAGAAATCATATTACAGAGATTAGTGAAGTTTGAATGTTTGCTTTTTACTACTATTTTAGTTCATTCATCATTTGGTTGGGGCAGGACTGAGGGATCCCTGCAGTGAGTATATGACTGTTAGTTAATGAATTTTAGGTCTTTTCATAACTGTCATTTCTGGATGCTTTTCCATTTAGTCTGGGAAGGATTGATGGACTGTAGCTGAATAGGTTGTGACTGTGTGTTTTTTATTGGATGTGTGTGAACTTCAACTGCAGCACCATATTACAGTGGTTAGTGTAGTTTGAATGTGATCTCCCAACTGCCATTTTAGGTTGATTCTTTATTTAGTTGGGGAAGTATTTAGGGATCCTATCGGGTGAGTTTGTGACTGTGTGTTTAAAACTGAATTTTCTTAACTGCCATTTATGTGCCTTTTCCTTTTAGATTGGACATGATTGAGGGATTCTAACTGATAAGTTTGTGACTGTCTGTTAGTTGTTTAATGTGTCTGAACTTCAAGTGCAGGCATTATATAACATGGATGAGTGTTGTTTGAATGTGAACTCTTTACTACCATTTCAGTTTGATTCTTCATTTAGTTGGGGCAGGATTGAGGGATCCTAACTTGTGTTTGTGACTGTTTGCTCGTAATTGAATTTGAGGTATTTTCTTAACTGCCATTACTGTATGCTTTTCCATTTAGTTTGGGCAGGACTGATGGAATCTAGGTGATAAGTTTGGGACAGTGTGTTTCTAATTGGCTGTTTGAAAACATTAAGTGCAGGCATCATATTACAGGGATTAGTGTAGTTTAAAGGTGAGCTCTTACATATAATTTCAGTTTGAGTCTTCATTTGGTTGAATCTGGATTGAGGAATCCAAGCTGGTGAGTTTGTGACTGTGTGTTTGTAATTGAATTTGAGGTTCTTTCTTAACTGCCATTTATGTAAGCTTTTCATTGTAGTTTGGGCAGGTTTGATGGATTCTAGCTGATATGTTTGTGACTGTAAGTCTGTAATTGGATCTGTCTGAAATTTAGTGCAGGTACCATATTACATGGATTAGTGTAGTCTGAATTTGAGCTCTTAACTGCCATTTCAGTTTGAGTCTTCATTTAGTTGGGGCAGGTTTGAGGGATCCTAGCAGGAGAGTTTTTCACTGTGTGTTTGTAATTGAATTTGAGGTCTTTTCTTAACTGCCTTTTCTGTATGCTTTTCCATTTAGTGTTGGCAGGATTGAAGAATTCTAGCTGATAAGTTTCTGACTGTGTGATTACAATTGGTTGTGTCTGAACTTTAAGGGCAGGAATTATATTACAGAGATTAGTGTAGTTTGAATGTCTGCTCTTTACTATCATTTCAGTTTGAGTCATGATTTGGTTGGGGCAGGACTGAAGGATACCTTCAGTGAATATATGACTGTTTGTTAATAAATTAATTTTATGTCTTTTCATAACTGCCATTTCTGGTTGCATTTCCCTTTAGTTTGGGATTGATTGATGGATTGTAGCTGAAAAGGTTACAACCGTGTGTTTTTTATTGAATGAGTCTGAACTTTAACTGCAGCACCATATTACAGGGGTTAGTGTAGTCTGAATGTTTGCTGTTTACTACTATTTCAGTTTGATTCATCATTTGGTTGGGGCAGAACAGAGGGATCCCTGAGGTGAGTATATGACTGTTTGTTAGTTAATTAATTTTAGGTCTTTCATAACTGTCATTTCTGGGTGCTTTTCCCTTTGTTTGGGAAGGATTAATGGACTGTAGCTGAATTGGTTGTGACTGTGCATTTGTTATTGGATGTGTTTGAACTTCCACTGCAGCACCATATTACAGTGGTTAGTGTAGTCTGAATGTGATCTCCTAACTGCCATTTCAGGTTGATTCTTTATTTAGTTGGGGCAGTATTTAGGGATCCTAATGGGTGAGTTTGTGACTGTGTGTTTAAAACTGAATTTTCTTAACTGCCATTTATGTACCTTTTCCTTTTAGATTGGACATGATTGAGGGATTCTAGCTGATAAGTTTGTGACTGTCTGTTAGTTATTTAATGCGTCTGAACTTCAAGTGCAGGCATTATAATACACGGATGACCGTTGTTTGAATGTGAATTCATAACTTCCATTTCAGTTTGATTCTTCATTTAGTTGGGGCAGGATTGAGGGATCTTAACTTGTGAGTTTGTGACTGTTCGTAATTGCATTTGAGGTCTTGTCTTAACTGCCATTTCTGTATGCTTTTCCATTTAGTTTGTGCAGAACTGAGGGATTCTAGCTGATAAGTTTGGGACAGTGTGTTTCTAATTGGCTGTTTGAAAACATTAAGTGCAGGCATCATATTACAGGGATTTGTGTAGTTTTAATGCAAGCTCTTAAATATAATTTTAGTTTGATTCTTCATTTGGTTGAATCTGGATTGAGGGATCCAAGCTGGTGAGTTTGTGACTGTGTGTTTGAAATTGAAATTGTGTTTTTTTCTTAACTGCCATTTATGGAAGCTTTTCATTTTAGTTTGGGCAGGATTGATGGATTCCAGCTGATAAGTTTGTAACTGTAAGTTTGCAATTGGCTGTGTCTGAAATTTAGTGCTGGCATCATATTACATGGATTAGTTTAATTTGAATTTGAGCTCTTAGCTGCCATTTCAGTTTGCGTCTTCATTTAGTTTTGGCAGGATTGAGGGATCCTTGCAGGTGAGTTTGTGACTGTGTGTTTGTATTTGAATTTGAGGTATTTTCTTAACTGTCATTTCTGTGTGCTTTTCCAATTAGTTTTGGTAGGATTAAGGATTTCTACCTGATAAGTTCCTGACTGTGTGATTGCAATTGGTTGTGTCTGAACTTTAAGGGCAGGAATCATATTACAGTGATTAGAGTAGTTTGAACGTTTGCTTTTTACTTCTATTTAGGTTTGATTCATCATTTGGTTGGGGCAGGACTAAGAAATACCTGCAGTGAGTATATGACTGTTAGTTAATGAATTTTAGATCTTTTCATAACTGTAATTTCTGGGTGCTTTTCCCTCAAGTTTGGGAAGGATTAATGGACTGTAGCTGAATAGGCTGTGACTGTGTTTTTGTTATTGGATGTGTGTGAACTTCAACTGCAGCACCATGTTACCATGGTTAGTGTAATTTGAATGTGCTCTCCTAATTGCTATTTCAGGTTGACTCTTTATTTAGTTGGGGCAGTATTTAGGGATCCTACTGGGTGAGTTTGTGACTGTGTGTTTAAAACTGAATTTTCTTAACTGCCATTTATGTACCATTTCCTTTTAGATTGGACATGATCGAGGGATTCTAGCTGATAAGTTTGTGACTGTCTGTTAGTTATTTAACGTGTCTGAACTTCAAGTGCAGGCATTATATTACACAGATGAGTGTTGTTTGAATGTGAACTCTTAACTACCATTTCAGTTTGATTCTTCATTTAGTTGTTGCAGGATTTAGGGATCCTAACTTGTGAGTTTATGACTGTTTGTAATTGAATTTGAGATATTTTCTTAACTGCCATTTCTGTATGCTTTTCCATTTAGTTTGGGCAGGACTGAGGGATTCTAGCTGATAGGTTTGGGACAGTGTGTTTCTAATTGGCTGTTTGAAAACATTAAGTGGAGGCATCATATAACAGGGATTAGTGTAGTTTAAATGCAAGCTCTTACATATAATTTCCGTTTGATTCTTCATTTAGTTGAATCTGAATTGAGGGATCCAAGCTGGTGAGTTTGTGAATGTGTGTTTGTAATTGAATTTATGTTTTTTTCTTAACTGCCATCTATGGAAGCTTTTCATATTAGTTTGGGCAGGATTGATGGATTCCACCTGATAAGTTTGTGACTGTAAGTTTGTAATTTTCTGTGTCTGAAATTTAGTGCAATTATCATATTACATTGATTATTGTAGTCTGAATTTGAGGTCTTAACTGCCATTTCAGTTTGAATCTTCATTTAGTTGGGGCAGGATAGAGGGATCCTAGCAGGTGAGTTTGTCACTGTGTGTTTGTAATTGAATTTGAGGTATTTTCTTAAATGCCTTTTCTGTGTGCTTTTCCAATTAGTTTTGGCAGGATTGAGGAATTCTAGCTGATAAGTGTCTGACTGTTTGATTGTAAATGGTTGTGTCTGAACTTTAAGGGCAGGAATTATATTACAGAGATTAGTGTAGTTTGAATGACTGTTCTTTACTACCATTTCAGTTTGAGTCATGACTTGGTTGGGGTAGGAGTGAGGGATCCCTTCGGTGAATATATGACTGTTTGTTAGTAAATTAATTTTATGTCTTTTCATGAATGCCATTTCTGGATGCATTTCCATTTAGTTTGGGATTGATTGATGGACTGTTGCTGAAAAGGTTGTGACTGTGTGTTTTTTATTGAATGTGTCTGAACTTTAACTGCAGCACCATATTTCAGGGGCTAGTGTAGTTTGAATGTGATCTCCTAACTGCAATTTAAGGTTGATTTTTTATTTAGTTGGTGCAGTATATAGGGATCCTATTGGGTGAGATTGTGACTGTGTGTTTACAATTGAATTTCAGGTATTTTCTTAACTGCCATTTATGTTCCTTTTCCATTTAGATTGGACAGGGTTGAGGGATTCTAGATGATAAGTTTGTGACTGTGTGTTTGTTATTTAATGTATATGAACTTCAAGTGCAGTCATCATCTTACAGGGATTAGTGTAGTTGGAATGTGAGATTTTAACTGTCTTATCAGTCTGAATCTTCATTTAGTTGGGGCAGGATTGAGGGATCCTAGCTGGTGAGTATGTGACTGTATGTTTGTAGCTGAATTTTAAGGTCTTTTCTTCACTGTCATCTCCATGTGCTTTCCCATTGTGCTTGGGCAGGATTGAGAGTTTCAAGCTGATAAGTTTGTTACTAAGTGTTGGTAATTGTCTGTCTGAACTTTAAGTGGAGGCATCATATTACAGGGATGAGTGTACAGTACTTTGAATGTGAGCACTTAACAGCCATTTCAGTTTGATTCTTCATTTAGCTGGGGCAGGATTAAGGGATCCTAATTTGTGAGTTTATGACTGTTTGTTCGTAATTGAATTTGAGGTCTTTTCTTAACTGCCATTATGTATGCTTTTCCATTTAGTTTGTGCAGGACTGAGGGATTCTAGCCGATAAGTTTGGGATCACTGAATTTGTAATTGGCTGTGTGTGAAATTTAGTGCAGGCAATACTTTACATGGATTAGTGAAGTCTGAATTTGAGCTCTTAATTGCCATTTCAGTTTGAGTCTTCATTTAGTTGTGGCATGATTGAGGGATCCTAGCAGGTGAGTTTGTGACTGTTTGCTTGTAATTGAATTTGAGGTCTTTCCTTAACTGCCATTTCTGTGTGCTTTTCCATTTAGTTTGGGGAGGATTGGAGAATTATAGCTGATAAGTTTCTGACTGTGTGTTTGTAATTGGCTGTGTCTGAACTTTAAGTGAAGGCGTCATATTACAGAGATGAGTGTAGTTTGAATGTAAGCTCTTTACTACCATTTCAATTTGATTCATTATTTTGTTGGGGGAGGACTGAGGGATCCCTGCAGTGAGTTTGCGACTGTGTGTTTGTAAATGAATTTTTTGGTCTTTTCACAACTGCCATTTCTGGGTAGTTTTCCCTTTAGTTTGGGCAGGATTGAAGGACTCTAACTGAAACGTTTGTGACTGTGTGTTTGAACTTCAAAAGCAGGCACCATATTACAGAAATTAGTGTAGTTTGAATGTAATCTCCTAACTGGCATTTCAGGTTGATTCTTTATTTAGTTGGGGCAGTATTTAGGAATCCTAGTGGGCGAGTTTGTGACTATTCATTTATTATTGAATTTTAGGTCTTTTCTTAACTGCCATTTATTTGCCTTTTTCCATTTAGATTGAATAGGATTGAAGGATTCTAGCTGATAAGTTTATGACTGTGTGTTTGTTATTGGATGTGTCTGTACTTCAAGTGCAGGCATCCAATTTCAGGGATTAGTGTACTTGGAATGTGAGCTCATTACTGTCATTTCAGTTGGATTCTTTATTTAATAGGTGCAGGATTGAGGGATCCTAGCTAGTGAGTTTGTTACTGTGTGTTTGTTATTGAATGTTTAGGTCTTTTCTTAACTGCCATTTCTGCGTGCTTTTCTATTTAGTTTGTGCAGGACTGAAGGATTCTAGCTGATATATTTGTCACTGTGTGTTTGCAATTGGCTATGTCTGAACTTTAAGTGCAGGCATATCATTACAGGGATTAGTGTAGTTTGAATTTGAGCTTTTAACTGACATTTCAGTGTGATTCTTCATTTGGTTGGATCAGGGATGAGGAATCCTAGCTGGTGAGTTTATGACTGTGTTTGTAATTTAATTTGATGTCTCTTCTTAACTGTCATTTATGGGAGCCTTTCAATTTAGTTTGGGAAAGCTTGATGGTTTCTAGGTGATCATTTTGTAACTGTAAGTTTGTAATTGTCTGTTTCTGAAATTTAGTGCAGAAATCATATTACTCGGATTAGTGTAGTTTGAATTTGATCTCTTAACCGTCATTTCAGTTTGATTCTTCATTTAGTTGAGGCAGGATTGAGGGAGCCTAGCTTTTGAGTTTGTGACTGTGTTTATAATTTGAGGTCTTTTCTTAACTGCCACTTATGTGTGTTTTTCCACTTAGTTTGGACAGGGCTGTGGGTTTCTAGGTGATATGTTTGTGACTTTGTATTTATTGTTGGATGTGTCTGAACTTTAAGTGCAGACATAATATTACAGTGATTAGTACAGTCTAACTATCAGCCCTTAACTGTCATTTCAGTTTGATTCTTCATTTAGTTGGATCAGGCCTGAGGGATTGTAGCTGGTGAGCTTGTGACTTTGTGTTTATAATTGAATTTTTAGGTCTTTTGTTAACTACATTTCTGTTCACTTTTCCATATAGCTTGGGTTGGATTCAGGGATTCTAGCTCATAAATTTGTGACTGAATGTTTGTAATTTTCTGTCTCTGAACTTTAAGTGCAGGTATCATATTACAGGGGTTAGTGTAGTTTGAATGTACTGCCATTTCAGTTAGAGTCTTCATTTAGTTGGATAAGGAATATAAACATAGAAACATAGAATTTGACAGCAGATAAGGACCACTTGGCCCACCCAGTCTGCCCATTTCCCCTACCTAATGGATAAGCTGAAGACCCTAGCTATCCAGCAGCATACTTCTTTCTACCCCCACACCTTAGAATTGCCTCATGACTGTCCTTTGCATGCTGGAATTCAACCACTGATTTTGACTCCACAACCTCCTCTGGAAGGCCGTTCCATGCATTCACAACCTTCTCTGTGAAAAAATACTTCCTTAAATTACCCCAGAGCCATCCCTCCATCTTCAAATTGTGCCCCCTTGTTCTTGCACACCTCTTTTTTTGAAAGATGCTACCCTCTTGGACTTTGTTGATTCCCTTTAGGTACTTGAAAGTTTCTATCATGTCCCCCCTCTCCCTCCTTTCCTCGAGGCTATGCATATTAAAGCTTCTTTAGTCTCTCTTCATATGTCTTCTGGTGCAGACCCTGCACCATTTTAGTTGCCCTCCTCTGGACAGCTTCCATCTTGTCTATGTCCTTGCAGAGATTGGGTCTCCAGAACTGCACACAGTACTCAGATGGGGTCTCACCAGCTGTCTGTACAGAGGGATAACAACTTCCTGTTTTCTACTGGTGATGCATCTCCCTATGCATCCCAGTATCCCCCCAGCCCTCCTTACTGCCCTCTCACATTGCTTGCCCACCTTTATGTCATCTGATATGACTACTCCCAGGTCCCTTTCCATTTTTGTTGTTGTTAGTATCTCACCCCCCATTGTGTACTCTTCCCCTGGGTTTTTGTTTCCCAGGTAAATTACCTTGCACTTCTTAGCATTGAATATAAGCTGCCATACATTTGACCATTCATCTAACCTTGCCATGTCCCTTCTCATCCTTTCTACCCCACCTTGAGCATCAACTCTGTTGCAGATCTTTGTGTCATCTGCAAAGAGACATACTTTTCCTTCCAGTCCCTCTGCAATGTCGCTTATAAAGACATTGAAGAGGACCGGTCCTAATACTAAACCCTGCGGTACCCCACTCGTAACCCCCCTTTCTTCAGAGTGGATTCCATTTACTATTACCCTCTGTGTCCTATTCGCCAGCCAGTTCTTTACCCAGTCTATCATCTTGGGACCCACTCCCAGGCTGGTTAACTTGTATATTAATCTTTTGTGTGGGACTGTGTCAAATGCCTTGCTAAAGTCTAGGTAGGCCATGTCCACAGCCCTTCCCTGATCTACTACTTTGGTCACCCAGTCAAAGAAATCTATCAGATTTGTCTGGCATGACCATTCTGCTGTGAATCCATGCTGCCTTGGATCCTGTGCCCCTCTGGCCTCTAGGTACTCGACAATTCTTTCCTTCAGAAGTGATTCCATCATTTTCCCTATCACTGAGGTTAAACTAACAGGTCTGTAGTTTCCTGCTTCTGCCCTGCTCCCACTTTTGTGAAGGGGAATCACATCTGCCCTCCTCCAGTCTTCAGGTACCACCCCATCCTCCCATGATTTGTTAAAGAGGGTAGTCAGTGGTGTCGCTAGTTCTACCCTTAGTTCTTTTAGAATTATGGGATGAATCCCATCAGGCCCCATTGCTTTGTTCACCTTCAGTTTAGAGTTCTCTCAGAACCCTTTCTTCTGTAAATGGGCTGGTATCAACTTCTGTATCCAGAGTGTTTCTATTGTTTGTTTTAGGTACCTCCCCTCTTCATTTGTAAATACTGAGAAAAATATTTGTTTAGTATCTCTGCCTTTTCACCGTCACCCTCTGCCCACCTCTCCTCCCCTTTATTAAGCCTCACTATCCCTCCCTTAGTCTTCCTTCACTCCCTGATGTACAGTACCTTAAAAAGGTTTTATCCCCCTTCTTAACTGAGTTGGCTATCTTTTCCTCGTTTTGGACCTTTGCTGTTCTGACTGCCTTCCCAGCTTCCTTTTGCTTTAACTGATACAATTCTCTGTCCAGCCCCTTCTGTGATTCCTTGTACTTTCTGAATGCTTTCTTTTTCTCTTGAACCTTCACTGCCACCTCCTTTGAGAACCATAGAGGTTTCTTACATCGTTTTGTTTTGTTTATTTGCTTCACACAAAGGCTTTTTACCTCTGTGATGGCAGTTTTAATTTTTCCCCATTGTTCTTCCACCCCTCCTTCAGGACCATTTGCTAGTGCATTCCTTAGGCACTCACCCATTTTGGCAAAGTTAGCCCTCCTGAAGTCCAATACTTTTGCCTTTGTATGACTTGACTCTATTGCTGTTTATTGTGAACCATACTGTTCGATGGTCGCTAGTTCCCAGATGGCTACCCACTTCTACATCTGTGATCCTCTCTCCATCTCCATTTGAGAGAACCAGGTCTAAGATTGCTCCCTCTCAAGTGGGTTCCAATACTAGTTGTCTAAGGCATGCCCCCTGCAGGGCATCTAGAATAACCCCACTCTTAGAAGTGGCTGCTGCAACTGTACTCCAGTTAATATCTGGCATATTCAGATCACCCATCAGCAATATCTCACCTTTATCTGCCATTCTAATTATACTTTCTATCATTTCCTTGTCCATTTCCTCCCCCTGAGAGGGGGGTCTGTATACAACCCCTGTGCGAGATTGTGGTGCCATTGCCTGCCTCCAAATTGACCCACAGTGCTTCTTCTCCTCCTCCCTGTTTTCCCTTTTGTTCTGTTGCTTTGATTCCTTCTCTTATGTAGAGAGCTACTCCTCCTCCTCTTTTACCCTCCCTGTCCCTCCTGTAGATAGTGTATCCTGGTATGTTTACGTCCCAGTCATGGTTCTGTGTGTACCATGTTTCTGTGACTGCCACAAAATCCAGATGTTCCTCCTTCATCAAGGCCACTAATTCAGGAAGCTTGTTACCCAGACTACGAGCATTGGTACTCATTGCTCTCCATTTTTTGATGGCTTTACCTTCTGTAGCAGCATCCCCCACTGACCTTTCTACCTTGGTCTTTTTCTCATTTAGTACCCTGTTTTGTAGGGGGAAGCTGGGATTTTCCTGCTGCTTATCAGTGCCTCTCCCCTTGACTAGTTTAAAAGCTTGCCAATGAAACATTTAAACTGATTGCCCAAAAGACTTGTTCCCTTCCTGGACAGATGCAGACCATCCTGCCAGTATAGGCTGGTGTCCCTCCAGGTGGAACCCCAGTCCCCAATAAAGCCAAACCCCTGTGCTCCACACCATGGATCTTTGCTGGTGAGTTTGTGACTGAGTGTTTGTAATTAGATTTGAGGACTTTTCTTAACTGCCATTTCTGTGTGCTTTTCCTTTAAGTTTGTGCAGGACTGAGGGATTCTAGCTTATAAGTTTGTGACTGTCTCTTTGTAATTGTCTGCATCTGAAATGTATTTGCAGGCATCATATTACAGAGATTAGTGTAGTCTGAATGTGAACTCTTAACTGCCATTTCAGATTCATTATTTTGTTGGGGCAGGATTTAGGGATCCAATTGGGTGAGTTTGTGACTTTGTGTTTGTAAATGAATATAGCAATATAGAAACATAAACTTTTATGGCAGATAAGGACTGTCTGGCCCACCTAGTCTGCTGATTTCCCTATCTAATTTATAGGCTGCCGATCCTAGTTAACCAACAGCCTAATTCCTCCTACCTGCCTCTAGAATTGCCCTACGTCTGTCCCATGCATTCTTGAATTCCCCCACTGTTTTTGATTCAACTACCTTCTCAGAATGGCTGTTCCATGTATCCAGAACCCTCTCCATGAAAAAATACTTCCTCACATTATCTCTGAGCTGTCCCCTCTCTATCTTCAAATTGTGCCCCCTTTGTTCTTGCACATCTCTTTTTCTGAAAGATGCTACTCTCTTGGACGCTGATGAATCCCTTGATGTACTTAAAAGTTTCTATCATACCCCCCCGCCTTCTCTCCTCGAGTCTACACATATTAAGCTTCTTTAATCTCTCTTTGTATGTCTTCTGGTGTAGACCCTGCACATTTTAGTTGCCCTCCTCTGGACAGCCTCCATCCTGTCTATGTCCTTGCAGAGATGGGCTCTCAAGAAATGGATGTGGTACTCCAGATGGGGTCTCACCAACTGTCTGTACAGAGAGATAACAACTTCCTGTTTTCTAATGGTAATGCCTCTCCCTATGCATCCCAGTATCCCACCAGCCCTCCTTACTGACTTCTCACATTTCATGCCCACCTTTAGGTCATCTGATATGACAACCCCAAGGTCCCTTTCCATTTTTGTTGTTGTTATTATCTCACCCTCATTGTGTACTTTTCCCCTGGGTTTTTGTTTCCCATGTGCATTACTTTGCACTTACTTGAATTGAATCTAAACTGCCATACATTTGACAATTCCTCCAACCTTGCCAAGTCCCTTTGCATCCTTTCCACACCACCTTCTGTATCAACCATATTGCAGATCTTTGTCTCTGCAAAGAGACATACTTTCCATTGAGTCCCTTTGCAATGTCACTTATAAAGAGATTAAAGAGGACTGGTCCCAGTACTGAACCCTGTGGTACCCCACTAGTAACCCTGATTTCTTCAGAGTAAACTCTCTTTACTATTACCCTCTGTATCTTGTTATCCAGCCAATTTTTTTTACCCAGGCTACTACTTTGGGTCCCTCTTCAAGGCTGGTTAACATGTTTATTAATCTTTTGTGTGGGGCTGTGTCAAATGCCTTTACTAAAGTCTAGGTAGGCCATGTCCACAGTCCCTACCTGGTCTACTACATTGGTCACCCAGTCAAATAAATCTATCAGATTCATCTGACATGACCTTCCCACTGTGATTCCATGCTGCTTTGGGTCCTGTGACCCTCTGGCCTCTAGGTACTCGACAATTCTTTCCTTCAGAAGTGATTCCATCATTTTCCCTATCACTGAGGTTAAACTAACAGGTCTGTAGTTTCCTGCCTCTGTCTTGCTCCCACTTTTGTGAAGGGGAATCAAGTATGCCCTCCTCCAGTCCTCTGGTACCAGCGCATCTTCCCATGATTTTTTAAAAAGGGTAGTCAGTGGTGTCACTAGTTATATCCTTAGTTCTTTTAGAATTATTGGGTGAATCCCTTCATGCCCCATTGCTTTGTCTACCTTCAGTTTTAAGAGTTCTTTCAGAAGCCTTTTTTCCTGTGAATGGACTGGTATCGACCTCCCTATCCAGAGTGCTTGTATTCTTAAATTTAGGTAACTCCCTCCCGACTTCTTTGCTGTATATAGAGCAGAAGTATTCATTCAGCATCCCTGCTTTATCACTGCCATTCTTTGCCCATCCTCCCTTCCCTTTATTAAGCCTCACTATTCCTCCCTTCATCATTCTTCACTCCCTAATGTACCTATAAAAGGTTTTATCCCTCTTCCTAACTGAGCTGGCTATTATTTCCTACGTTTGGACTTTTACTATTCTGACTACTTTTCCCGTTTCCTTCTGCTTTAACTGGTACAGTTCTCTGTCCAGCTTCTTCTGTGTTTCATAATATTTCCTGAATGCATCCTTTTTCTCCTTAACCTTCCCCTCCTCCTCTTTTGAGAACCATAGTGTTTTTTCCCTCATTTTGCTTTGTTGATTTGCTTCATACAAAGGCTTCTTGCCTCTGTGATGGCTGTTTTGATTTTTCCCATTGCTCTTCCACCCCTCCTTTTCCATTTGCTAGTGCTTTTCTGAGGTACTCTCTCATTTTCACAAAGTCAGCCCTCCTAAAGTCCAACAGTCTTGCTTTTGTATGGCTCAGCTGTATGGCTGTGTTTATCATGAACCATACTGTTTCGTGGTCACTTGTTCTCTGATGGCTACCCACTTCTAAATCGGAGAACTTTTCTCCATCCCCATTTGACAGTACCAGATCTAAGATTGCTCTCTCCCTAGTGGGATCCACCACTACTTGTCTGAGGCATGCCTCCTGTAGATCATTGAGAATAACACTCATTTTTGATGTGGCTGCAACCAGGATTCCCCAGCAAACATCTGGCATATTCAGGTCCCCCATCAACAATATCCCCCCTTTTTCTGCCATTCTAAGGATGTTTTCTATAATTTCTACCAAAACATTTCCATAATTTCTATCATAATATTTAAGTCTTTTCCTAACTGAATTTCTGTGAGCTTTTCCATTTGTCCCTGATTCCCCCCTTTTCCCTCACAAAAAGACAGAGACCATTGTTTGTTGTTGTGCTCAGATCAGCAATTAATTTATTTATATATCATAATTCTATGTTCCATTTTATCATCTTTTATTCTTATATCTCTCACAATTTCATTTATTTTCACCCTTATATCAATCTCTGATCATCCCTCTTTCTTCCTCTTTTTGTTCCTTCCAGGTGAAAATCTGGGTGCTTTCTTCTCTTTTCTGTTAGGTAATGGTGAAAACCGAGACCGCTTTTCTCCTTCAGCTTCTTCCTGTTTTCGTCTTATTCCTTTTTCTTCCCCTTCCCCCCCTTTTCCCCCTTTCCTCTGCCATCCACCTTTGGCAGTCCAAATAACCATATTGTTTCCTGCCATCCACCTTTGGCAGTCCAATAATCGTCCTACCGGACACATCTGTCATCCACCTTTGACAGACCTACCATACAGTCCATTTTTGGCTGTCTTCCCCTCTTGCTCTGTGTTGTAGGGTAGGTGGGAGGGATCAAAACTCCAGCAAAAGTGGCTGCACCACCTCTGTGCTGTCCCTTATGTACCTCCACTTGCCCATCCTCTTCCTGTTGCTTACCCATTGTTCTATCCCCTGGCCCTCCCTTTCCTTTCCCTTCCCCTTCTGAGCACACCATCTTGATGGAAAGGGAAGGGGTGCACCAGGACAACCTGGTCTGCCCCTTAAAGGGCAAACTCCATTGTCCCAGATTCTCCCCTTTTCCCTCACAAAAAGACAGAGACCATTGTTTGTTGTTGTGCTCAGATTGGCAATTAATTTATTTATATACCATAATTCCATGTTTCATTTTAACATATTTTATTCTTATATCTCTCACAATTTCATTTATTTTCATCCATATATCAATCTCTGATCATCCCTCTTTGTTCCTCTTTTTGCTCCCCCAGGTGAAAACCTGGGTGCCTTCTTCTTCTTCTCCTTTCTGTTAGGTAACGGTGAAAACTGAGACTGCTTTTCTCCTTCAGCTTCTTCCTCTTTTTGTCTTATTCCTTTTTATTCCCCTTCCCCCCTTTTCCCCACTAGCTTCCCCACTTTTCCCCACTAGCCCACTAGCACAAGTCTCCAGCTTGCGTTGAATGACTGGCTTTCCCCTAACTTAGGTTATTGTTCCTCCATACCTCAGGGAACCCAATTTCCAATCCTTCTCATCCCCCTTTTTCTATCCATTTTTTGCATGCCTTCTCCATGCTTCTATAAAACCCATAATTTCTGTATTGAACATATCAATTGCTAGATCTGACAGGTGCACACCATCTGACTTGTAGATTTCTTCTACCTACTCTTCCACACCTCGCAGTATTACTTGTGTTCCCATTTTCCTTACCAGTGTCCCTACCCTTCTGTTCATCTTTCTCCTGGCCCTATCCACAGCTCTATGGCTGTGCTCATGTCTCCAAACCCTCCTTGGTATCATATCTGACCAGGCAAGGCATACCTTAGGCCACCACTGCTGTATTGACTCTAAGTCCCTTTTTATCTGTATGTATGTGTCCACCCATGGCTTGCCCCAAGGTCATTACCCCTTAAATGTATAATAATTAAGTCTGGAATGGGTCACCGCTCCTTCAGCTCTTTCAAGGTGGGGAGCAGTTGTGCCCATCTCATCCCTCGAATGCCAAGCCATACCAATTTACATTGCTTCACATCCTGGTAAAGTTGCTTTCCCCTAGCCTTTTTCTCAGCTCTCCTTTCTGCCCAATAAATGTAAGAGTGGCCACAGATCCAGACTTCCGTGCTCCTCCCTCTTCCTATAGGGTTTAAACAGAATAAATATCTTATATATGGTCTTAGTTTCTTACCATCATATCACCTCTCCCTACCCCCGTGGCTCCACATCTGTAACAAAAACATAGGTGATCCATTAGTCTCCACACTGCAGTGTTCGAATGTATCTTTTATAACTAGCCGACCGCCAGCGCCCCTTCTCCAAAATATTATTCACAGTCTCACCTGCCACTGCCCACTGTGAGGCAGCCCCTATCCATAAAGAGTGGGAAGAATAATTAATCGGATCCTTCCCCAAGAATTGCATGCCTTTCTTGAGCAATGCTGTGACTTGATAACTTGTGACTCTACTTCCATCACCATGCAGAAATAATCTCCCTGTCCTATTCCCACACTCTGCGGCGAAAGCCAACAAAGCCTGCACTGGGCACACTGGGCCTTCTACATGTTTCTTTAATGTTACCGTGCAACCTTGTCCCCTTTGATCCGTGTTTGACCTCTTAATTATGAGCTGTATCTCCTTCATCCTCCAGCTTATATACATAGATACATAGACAGTGTCGGCAGATAAGGGCCTATGGCCCACCCAGTCTGCCCATTTAAGTTTGTAAGTTCAGTTTATGTTTTCCAGGAAGTCTGTTGCCCCTTACCCCTGATCTCCAGAATTCCTTTATGTCTATCCCATGCATTCTTAAATCCCATGATTGTTTCCGCCCCCACCACTTCCTCTGGCAGGGTGTTCACTTGTCCACCACCCGTTCTGTGAAGAAATTCTTCCTCACGTTTCCTCTGAATCGTCCTCCTTCCAACTTCATCCCATGCCCTCTAGTCCTGGAACATCTTTTTCGCTTAAAAATAGTGCATTCCTGCACCCTGTTCCTCCCTGTAAGTATATCAAGTTATATCTTCCCATTCTAATCCCCCTTCTCTGTCTTGCTTACCGTGGCCTACCACCTCACTCACTCTCAAGGCCCCTGCAAACATTACCACATAAATCATGTGAAATAACTGGGCCTCGGCCTTTGATCTGCATATTGCTGGTAACACATCCTTCAGTTTCACCAGCCTCTGTTCCCCTATTGGTCTTCTATTATCCACTGTCCCTTGTTTTAACCTACCCCATCCCTGCATCATTCTTCTAAGGAACATTGATTTTGTTGGGTCCTTCCATCCTTTTAGGCTGCAGATAACACTAATCCCTGCCAAGCAGACCCCCATTGTGGCATGGGCTGTTCCTTTTTGCCATTGCTCTACGGTGAACTTCTCCAATTGTTCTTCTGTGAGATGCCTACTTATCTCCATGTGGTGTGTTGTCCAGAATGTTTGAAACACTCGCCAGGCCCCATCGTAGGCCCTCAGAGTCCATGGCGCCCATGAACTGCAGAACAGCATCTCTGCTCCTTCCTGCCATTGTCCCATATGTTCGTTGTTATGGGCATTTTTTGCTCCTCTGCTGTTGGTGCCAGCCTCCAGAAATGTTCCAGCTGCAGATGGGAAAGGCTGTCAGCCAGGGTATTGTGTACCCCTTCTATGTGTTTCGCTCTGAATGACATGTTTAACTGCAATGCCTTTAGCACTAGAAGTCGCAAAACTTGCATGACCATCTCTGACCTGGCTCCCCTGTTGTTCAGGACCTCTACCGCTGCTCTATTGTAACATCAAAATGTCACTTTTTGATCCCATAATTCTTTCCCCCACACTAGGGTGCATGCCCAGATGGGCATGATCTCTATCAATGTTATATCTTTTACCTTACTGTCCCTTACCCAGTCTAATGGCCACAGTTCTGCAAACCATCTACCCTTCAGGTAGCCCCCCATGCCTAGGCCCCCAGCTGCATCTGTGTAAAGATCGAGGTCTGTGTTATACACCCATTCCTCTTGCCAGAAGGAGCAGCCATTATGTTCCCTCAGGAATTCCTCCCATACTTTAAAATCCTCCTTGACTCCTTTTGTCATGTCTACCCAATGGTGTGGTCTGGTCACTCCAGCTGTAACCCTAGCTAACCTTTTGGTGAAAGCCCTCCCTGGCCCAATAGCCCTGCATGCAAAGTTCAGATGTCCCAATACCTGTTGTATCTGTTTCAGCTGTACTGTTCTTCTACTGGTATGTATCTGAATCAGTTCCTTCAATTTTTCCACTTTTTTGTCTGGCAGCCGAAATATTTCCCCCGGGGAATCTATCTCAATACCCAGAAACTGTAACACCTTACTGGGCCCTTCCATTTTTTCAGGTGCCAATGGGACCCCTAGTTCTTTACACAGCTCTTGGAAGCTGGCTAACATTCTTTCTGTCTCTCTTCTCCCACTGCCTATAAAAAGGAAATCATCCAAATAGCGAATCACTGTTTTATAACCAGTTCTTTCTTGAAATAACATGTGCTGAATGCTTCGAATGTCCCACATGCCATAAAGCAACCCATGGGCATGGCTTTATCAAAATAGTACTGTCCCCCAATTTTAAAACCCAACAGGTCTCAATCCTCTCTTCTAGCCAGAAGTAATCTGAAAGCTGACTCTATGTCTGTCGTTGCCATCCATGCATCCACAGTTGCCTGGATAATCCGGACTGTGTCTTCCAGAGTGAAATATGTCACTTTATTATATTTCTCACTGATAAAATCGTTCACTGAATCACCTCACCTTGGGCCCTCACACTGCAACAAAAAACCTGTGGAAAAAGCTTTTTTAATCATTTCTGCTGTTTTCTTATCTGGGTATCAGTCTAACCACTCTCTCCATGCCTCTATCCTGATGGGGGTTCTAGCTTCTTTAAATTGCTTCTTTATCCTCATTTCTTTTTCTCTGCCAAGGTCTCCCCCGCTGGTTGATGTCTGGCCTTGTTGGTCAGTGGTTCTGACCCCCTCTATTTGCATGTCCCCTACCCTTCCCCCCCTCTATTCCATGTCTGCCCTTTATACCCCTGCCCTTCCTGAAAAAAACTGCTGACTTGAGCCTTGCCCCCCAGATCCTTGGGCTCCCTGGAACCATGTCATCCTGCATCTGCTTGCTGGATGTGATTCCCCACATTTTGAACAGGCATGCTGGAAACGCCACTGTGGCCAGGAGTAAAAGGCCCTATTGTAGGCCCAGCAACATCTCTGTGGCACAGCACCTTTTTTCCCAAACTCTCCGTCTGGTGTGGACTGATCAGTTACATAGTCTGTCCACAAGTCTAGTTGTTTCGTGTCTCATCTTGCATTCCCATACATTGCCATTCTCTGCCGAAAGAATTCATCATAGTATATCCACCCCACTCCCCCTTTTGCTTTCACTCTCCTGATTATCAATGAATATTTGATGAGTGGGATGCCTAACTCAGGCCTCTTCTCCAATACTATGGCTGAGAATGTGGCAAAACCTACAAACCACCCTTCCCAAGTCTTCCTTTTAGTGAATTTGTCCTCCTCCTCCTTCTTGCCTAACAAAACTACTGCTGCTGCCATTTCACTCTTACCTATATTCTCTGCTTCCTTGTATTTTGCTACCACTTCCCGGCTTACTAAAGCGAAAATATCCACATACTTGTCCTTCCATATTTTTGTTTTGTGGCCACCGGGACATGTTCCCCCACTCTCATCCCAGAAGCTCCTATCTCCCTTGTTCCTTTTCCGTCTTTTTCTACTCTCCCTTCCTTTCCTTTTGGCACCCCTTTCCCTACCCTGATCTCGGCCAGTGCTGACTCCATTTGCCACAAACCCTCTGTCCTGAGTGCCGAAACAATTTGGCTTATATACTCTTTAATGCTGTCACCATGGAGCCGGGTGAGTTACCTGTGGCCTTATCCATTCCTTCCTGCCTGCTGTTCTCTTGGTTTCCAAGCATGGTCCCCATTGGTTGAAGGGGTGGTTGCCCTAAATGTGGCTGTGGAGGAACTGCTGTGCACTGGGGATCCAGTCTGGGCTCCACTATGGGAACCACAACCTGGTTCTGGGGAGGTACTGATAGTACCGGGTCAATGGGCTGCACAGGTACTGGGCTAGCCACCCTGGTATGCCCAGCTATTGGTGTCTGTACCCTGGTTGGGCTGCATGGCTCAGCCACCCATTTTCCTCTGCTCCCTTTTCCCTTCCCAGCTTTCCTTTTCTCCCCGGATCTCCCAGGCTCCTCTCCCTCCAATAACTCACACATTCTATTAGCTTTCTTCACCAGCTCCACTATTGCCCTGTAGGCATCCTCGTTCGAAGGCCTGCTCTTCTTTGGTGCCATTGTTCCTTGCTTCTTGCTCCTGTAAATATAACTGAAGAAAAGAACAAGAAAATGACGTCATTAAAAGTTCTGCCTGTAACAGTCTCTCACAGGGCCAGGTCTGCTTCCCAAAGCCCACTGACTAATAGTCAAAATGTGCCTTTTCTGCACTAAAACTGTTCTCCTGGCCCTCAAATTGTTAATCCTCCACCATTAATACTGTCAGCCCAAAATTATGCCCTGGTTTATACCACCCCATTCCTGGTAAGTAAGGCCAAAACGTCTCTTTGTGTGTGCCCCCCAGCCTCTATTCATGGCTGCTATGCACCTCATGCACCTCCTCCTGTGGCCTTCCAGGCCTAGACATATCCTCCCCACATAAACCATTGCTGGGGGTGCGCCACGTGGCCACCCAGCCTAAGCGCTCACTCCCATTCCCCTGAGGGGACCCAAACATTGCTATCATGCCCCCTGAGGCCTCCTCTGCCATGTTCCTGGCCTGTCAGGCCTAGCCTCTCTTCCTGCCCCCCAGCCGGCCTCTGATCACTTATTGCCAAGCTGCCCCTTTGCACTTCATCTTGCGGCATCCTGGCCTGTAAATGCCCTCCCCCACGTGCTCTTGCATGCCTCTGGCTGCAGGCCTTCTAAGCCTGTTCTCTCCTTGCCCCCCACCTGCTCCCACATGCCTTGTTGATCCCACATGGTCATTAGGCCTCCCCCCACCCCCTCTCCTGAGAGGCCTCAAGTATCGCTGCATCTGTGTATTTCTGCTGTTCCTCCTCACCTAATGGACCTATAGCCTAGCAATGCTGTCCCTCGCCGGTCACACCTGTGGCATCTGACGTCATGCCACTTGGTCACCTCTCACAGGCACTCTCTTGTCATGCTCTTCTGCCTCCTTGCCTACTTCTGAATCAGCCTGCTATTTCCTTTAAACAACTGAAAATCCCCACCGAGGGGAAACCAACTGCTGGGCCATGTGCTAAGCTCCCCCCTAAATCCCCACTGAGAAGCATTATCTCTAGCTGAAAAGCACCCCAAGGCGTCTGACGTCAAGTGGTCGCTGCTCACGGAAAGCTCTTCTGCCTCTATGCCCTACATCATAGTTCTGACTGCAATTCTGTTTTTAAACAAATTAACAACAATTTAAATCACCCAGAGGGGCACCAACTACTGTGCCATGTGCTTAGAAAAGTGCTGCTTCTCACTGCAATGCACCCACTGGGTCTGACGTCACACCACGTGGTCGTCGCTCATGGGTGCTTCTACCAGCTTCCCCGCTGCTCTTCACTCTACATCTTCCCTTCCCTGCCCTACTTCTTCCTGTGATTTCACTCATAAACCCCCCAATCATCACAGCGGGGGATTACATTTCCAGGGCAAGCTGCCCTCGGGACAATACGACACTCACCATCGCTAGGGAAACCTTCCCTCTGCCATCACGCAAGGCCCCACTTTCCTTAACATAGCATCCAAGGCTTGTCCCATGCTGTACAAACATTGTTCCACTTCCCCACATGACTCAGTTGACTATCACAAGTGATGCCCTCGCCAGGCAACAAACGCTAGAACTTGCCTGAGCAAAGTTTATAAACTAGCCCTTCTGGACAAAAACTGTTAGCAACCAGTTGTTGATCCTCACAATTCTTTCTCTAAATGCATCCCGATACAGTTCCATTTTCCTAGAGTATCACCTGATTATATATGTTTACATATATATATATATATATATATATATATATATATATATATATATATATTCTATACTCTTTTCATTCTCTCTTTTTGTGTTTTTTTATAGACCACTTGTTTCTTGCCGTACCTTCTTTTCTGTAGTTCACGAACCTCAGCTCCAAAATAAGATCCTAGTTTGCCAATCTGAAGTGCTGCAGTTCTGATGTAGATCAAAACTCCATCAAAGTGGCTGAACCACCTCTGTGCTGTCCCTTATGTACCTCCACTTTCCCCTTCTCTTCCTGTTGCTTGCCCATTGTTCTATCCCCTGGCCCTCCCTTTTCTTTTCCCCTTCCCCTTCTGAGCACACCATCTTAATGGAAAGGGAAGGGGTGCACCAGGACAACCTGGTCTGCCCCTTAAAGGGCAAACTCCATTAGCTTGGGCAGGATTGAGGGATTCTAGCTGATAAATTTATGAATCAATGTTTGTAATTGACTGTGTCTGAACTTTAAGTGCAGGCATCATATTACAGGGATGAGTGTAGTTTGAATGTGAACTCTTAACTGCCATTTCAGTTTGATCCTTCATTAAGCTGGGGCAGGATTGAGGGATCCTAGTTTGTGAGTTTGTGACTGTGTGTTTGTAATTGAATTTGAGGTCTTTTCTTAACTGTCATTTCTGTGTGCTTTTTCCATTTAGTGTGTGCAGGACTGAGGAATTCTATCTGATAAGTTTGTGACTGTGTGTTTCTAATTGACTGTGTGTGAACTTTAAGTGCAGGCATTATATTACAGGGATTAGCATAGTTTAAATGTGAGCTCTTACCTGCCATTTCAGTTTGATTCTTCATTTAGTTGGACCAAAATTGAGGGATCCAAGCTGGAGACTTTGTGACTGCATGTTTGTAATTGAATATGAGGTATTTTCTTAACTGAAAATTCTGTGTGCTTTTCTATTTAGTTTGTTCATGAATGAGGGATTCTGGCTGATAAATTCGTGAATGTGTGTTTCTAATTGGCTGTGTCCTAACTTTAAGTGCAGGCATCATATTGTAGGGATTTCTGTAGTCTGAATGTGATCTCTTAACTGCAGTTTCAGTTTGACTCTTCATTTAGTTGTATCTGGATTGAGGGATCTGAGCTGGTGAGTTTGTGACTGTGTGTTTATAACTGAATTTGAGGTATTTTCTTAACTGCAATTTCTGGGTGCTTTTCCCTTTAGTTTGGGCTACATTGAGATATTCTAACTGCATCTGAATGTGAGCTCTAAACTGCAATTTCAGTTTGATTCTTCATTTAGTTGGATCTGGATTGAGGGATGAGAGCTTGTGAGTTTGTGACTGTGTTTGTAATTGAATTTGAGGTATTTTCTTAACTGCCATTTCTGTTTGCTTTTCCATTAATTTTGGGCTGGATTGAGGGATTATAGCTGATATGTTTGTGACTGTGTGTTTGTAATTGACTATGTCTGAACTTTAACTGCTGGTATCATATTACTGGGATTAGTGTAGTTTGAATGTGAACTCTTGAATGTAATTTTAGTTTGATTCATTATTTAGTTGGCTCAGGAATGAGGGATTCTAGCAGGTGAGTTCTTGACTTTGGGTTTGTAATTGAATTTTTTAGGCATTTTCTTAACTAGATTTCTTTGTGCTTTTCCATTTTGCTTGGGCTGGATTGAGGGATTCTAGCTCAAATGTTTTTGTCTGAGTGTATGTAATTGACTGAGTCTGAATTTTAAGGGAAAGCATCATATTACAGGGATGATTGTAGTTCGAATGTCAGCTCATAACTGCTATTTCAGTTTGATTCTTCATTTAGTTTGATCTGGATTGAGGGACCCTAGCTGGTGAGTTTGTAACGGTGTGTTTGTAAATGAAGTTGAGGTATTTTCCTAACTGCCATTTCTGTGTGCTTTTCTATTAATTTTGGGCAGGATTGACTGATTCTAGCTGATATGTTTTGACTGTGTGTTTGTAATTGGCTATGTCTGAACTTTAATTGCAGGGATCATATTGCTGGGATTAGTGTAGTTTGAATGTGAGCTCTTAAATGTATTTTCAGTTTGGTTCATCATTTAGTTTGATTAGGATTGAAGTGTCATAGCAGGTGAGTTTGTGTCTGTGTGTTTTTTATTGGATGTGTTGGAACTTAAACTGCAGGCATCATATTGCAGGGCTTAGTGTAGTTTGAATGTGAACTCTTAACTGCAATTTCATGATGAGTCATCATTTAGTTGTGGCAGGATTGAGGGATCTTAGCTGGTTAGTTTGTGACTGTGTGTTTGTAATTGAATTTAAGATCTTTTCTTTACTGGCATTTATGTGTGTGTTTTCATTAATTTTGGGCAAGATTGAAGGATTCTAGCTGATATGTATGTGACTCTGTAATTGTTTATGTCTAAATTTTAAGTGCAGGCATCATATTACAGGGATTAGTGCAGTTTGAATGTGAGCTCTTAAATGTAATTTCAGTTTGTTTCTTTATTTAGTTTGATCAGGAATGAGAGATCCTAGCTCTTTAGTTTGTGACTGTGTGTTTGTAATTGAATTTGAAGTCTTTTGTTAACTGCCATGTATGCAAGTCTTTCAATTTAGTTTGGGCAGGATTGATGGATTCTAGGTGATATGTTTGTGACTGTAAGTTTGTAATTGGCTCTTTCTGAAATTTAGTGCAGGCATCATATTACATGGATTAGTGTAGTTTAGAGTAGTGTAGTGCAGTGCATTTGACCTCGTAACTGCCATTTCAGTTTGAGTCTTCATTTATTTGGGCAGGATTGTGGGATCCTAGCTGGTAAGTTTGGGTCTGCGCATTTGTATTTGAATTTGAGGTATTTTCTTAACTGCCATTTAGGTGTGTTTTTTCATTTAGTTTGGACAGGATTGAGGGATTCTTGCTGATAAATGTGTGACTGTATATTTATTATTGGATGAGTCTGAACTTCAAGTGCAGGCACCATATTACAGGGATTAGTGTAGTCTGACTGTCAGCTCTTAACTGTCATTTTAGTTTTATTCTTCATTTAGTTGGAACAGGATTGAGGGATCCTAGCTGTTGAGTTCGTGATTTTGTGTTTGTAATTTCATTTTTAGGTCTTTTCTGAACTGTTATGTATGTGAGCCTTTCAGTTTAGTTTGGGCAGGATTGATTGATATTATGTGATTTAATTTTTAGGTCTTTTCTGAACTGCTATGTATGTGAGCCTTTCAGTTTAGTTTGGGCAGGATTGATTGATATTATGTGATACGTCTGTGGCTGTAAGTTTGCAATTGGCTATCTCTGGAATTTAGTGCAGGCATCATATTACAAGGATTTGGGTGGTTTGCATTTGACTTCTTAACTGCCATTTCAGTTTGATTCTTCATTAATTTATGTCAGGATTGAGGGATCCTAGCTTGTGAGTTTGTGTCTGTGTGTTTGTATTTGAGCTTGAGGTATTTTCTTAACTGCTGTTTTTGTATGTTTTTTTTTTCATTCAGTTTTTAAAAGGATTGAGGAATTCTTGCTGATAAGTTTGTAACTCTATATTTTTTCCTGGATGTGTCTGAACTTTAAGTGTAGGCATCATATTACAGGGATTAGTGTAGTCTGAATGTCAGCACTGAACTGTCATTTTAGTTTGATTCTTCATTGTCCCGGATTTTCCCCTTTTCCCCCACAAAAGATACAGACCACTGTATGTTGTTGTGCTGAGATTGGCAATCAGTTTATTATATATACCATGATTCCATTTTCATCTCATTTCTTTATACTTATATTTTCACCATTGCATTTTATTGCATCCATATATACATTTTGATCCTCGCTCCTGCAGGTGACAACCTGGGTGCCTTCTTCTCCTCTTTTCCTTTTAGGTAATGGTGAGAACTGAGACCGCTTTTTCTCCTCCAGCTTCTCGTTCTTTCCATCCTCTTCCTTTTTCTTCCCCCTCCTCTCCTTCCCCCCTTTTCCCCCTTTCTCTACCATCCGCCTTTGGTAGTCCAATACTGTCCTACAGGACATATTCTGTCATCCACCTTTGACAGACCATACTCACAGTCCCTTTTGACTGTCTTCCCTCATACACACAGTCCCTTATTGACTGTCTTCCCACATGTTCCATATTTAGCAGGGTGGGTGGGAGGGATCAAAACTTCAGCAAAGAGGCTGAACCACTCCTGTGCTTTCCTTTGTGTACCTCCTTTAGCCCCTCCCCTTCCTGTTTCCTGCCTATTGTTCTGTCCCCTTTCTCCTCCCCTTCCATTTTCATCCTCCCCTCTGAGCACACCATCTTCAGGTAAGGTGAAAGGGTGCACCAGGACAACTTGGTCTGCCCCTTAAGGGGAAAACTCCATTGTCCCAGATTTTCCCCTTTTCCCCCACAAAAGACACAGACCATAGTATGTTGTTGTTCTCAGATTGGCAATCAGTTTATTATATATACAATGATTCCATTTTAATCTCATTTCTTTATTCTTATATTTTCACCATTGCATTTTATTGCATCCATATATCCATTTTGATCCTTGCTCCCCCAGGTGAAAATCTGGGTGTCTTCTTCTCTTTTTTTCCTATTAGTTAATGGTCAGAACCAAGACCGCTTTTTCTCCATCAGCTTCTCCTTCTTTCCATCCTCTTCCTTTTTCTTTCCCCCTCCCCTCCTTCCCCCCATTTTTCCCATTAGCCAGTCTCCAGCTTGCGTTGGATGGCTGTCTTTCCCCTCAAAAATGGCTAGGGAAATTCCCCTTTCCTTTCCCTTTTTTTATTTTTTTATTTTTTTATTTAGTACCATCTGCATGTCTTCTCCATGCCTCTACAAAGCCCATCATTTCCATATTAAAGATATCTATGGCTAGATCTGACAGGTGCACTCCATCTGACCTGTAAAAATCTTCTACCCACTCCTCCACCCCCCGTCGTATTACCTCCCCCCATTTTCTTAATCAATGTTCCCACTCTCCTATTCATTTTTTTCCTAGCCGTGTCTAAAGCTCTATGGCTGTGCTCATGTCTCCAGACCCTCCTCTGGATTATGTCTGACAAGATGAGGCATACCCCGGCCACCATTGTTGGATTTTCTCTAAATCCCTTTTTACCTGCATATATGTGTCCACCCATGGCTTTCCCCCAATGTCATTGCCCACTAGTTGTACAATAATTAGGTCTGGAACTGGCCGCCGCTCTTTCATCTCTCTTAGTGTATGAAGTAGCTGCGCCCATCTCATCCCTCAGATGCCATGCCAAACCAACCTACATTGTTACACATCCTGGTATAACTGTTTTCCCCCGTGCTTTTTCTGTGCTCTTTTTTCTGCCCAATAAACGTATGAGTGGCCACAGATCCATACTTCCTTGAGCCTCCCTTTTCCTATGGAAATTAAGCAGAATATAATACTTAAAGCATGTTTTTTGTTCACATCTGCATTCCCCTTTTTCTTGCTCCCTCCCCTTTTGGTCTTGTACCTGAAACAAAAAACAGACGACATGTTAGTCTCCATACTGCAATGCCAGAATATATCTTATGTAACTGGCAGACTGCCAGTGCCCTTTTTCTAACATGTTTGTCACTGTCTCCCCTGCAGCTGCCCACTATGATGTAGCTCCTATCCGAAAAGAGTGGGAGGAGTAATTGCCTGGGTCCTCACCCAGAAATTGCATACCTTTCTTGAGCATGGCTGTAACCTGGTAACTGGTGACTCTTTTTCCATCCCCATGAATAAATAAGCTCTCTCTTCTATATCCCTGCTCTGCGGCGTAAACCCACAAAGTTTTTACTGGGCACACTGAGTCTTCCTCTTGAGACTTCAAAGTCACCATGCAACCTGTCCCCCTTTGATCTGTCTTTGACTTCTTTATTAGTATGTGTATCACCTTCATCCCCCAGCTCATATCTTCCCATTCCAGCCCCCCTTCTCCCTCTTTTTTGCCATGCCCCACCACTTCGCTCACTCTCAGGGCCCCTACAAACATTACCATGTAAATTGTGTGAAATAACCGTGCCTCGTCTTTTGATCTGCAGACTGCTGGCAATGCCCCTTTTAATTTTGCCAGCCAATATTCTCCTATGGGTTGTCTACTATCCATGGGTCTTTGCCTCAGTCTTCTCCATCCTTGCATCATTCTCCTGATCAACATAGACTTCATTGGTTCCCCCCATTTCTTAAGGCTGCAGATTAAGCTAATTCCCACTAGGTACACCCCATCGTGTTGTGAGCTGTGCCTCTCTCCCACTGATCTATTGTAAACTTCCCTAACTGTTCCTCTGTGATTGGCCCACTTACCTCCATGAGGTGCATGGCCCTGAATATTTGGAACACCCGCCTTGCCCCTTCATAGGCCCTCAAAGTCTGTGGTGCCCATGACCTGTGAAACAGCAGTTCTGCTCCCTTTCACCAACGTCCCAGATGTTCATTGGTAATGGTGTTCTCCAATCCTCTGTTGCTGTTGCCAGCATCTGGAAATGGTCCAGCTGCAGATGGGAAAGGCTGTCAGCTAGGATGTTTTGTACCCCTTCTATGTGTTTTTCCCTGAATGACATGTTCAATTGCAGAGCCCTTAAAACTAGCTGTCTCAACACCCCCATGACCGTGTTTGATCTGGCTCCCCTGTTATTTAAAACGTCTACTACTGCCTTGTTGCCACACCAAAATGTGACTTTCTGGTTACACAATTCCTTTCCCCACACCAGGGTACAAGTCCATATGGGCATGATTTCCAGCAGTGTGATATCCCTTATTTTCCCATCTTTCACCCAGTTTGCAGGCCATGGTTCCGCAAACCATTTTCCTTTTAACTAGCTTCCCATACCCAGCCCTGCTGCTGCATCCGTGTAAAGCTCCAGATCTGTGTTATATACCAACTCATCTTGCCAAAAGGAAAAGCCATTATAGGCATTGAGGAAGATCTCCCATACCGTGAAATCCTCTCTTACTCCTTTTGTTGTGTCTACCCAGTGGTGTGGTTTTGATACCCCCGCTGTTGCCCTTGCCAGTATTTTTGTGAAAGCCCTACCCTATCCAATTGCTCTACATGCAAAGTTCAAATGACCCATGACCTGTTGCACCTGTTTTACCTGCACCCTTCTCCTCCCCGTGACCCTTCTAATCAGCTCCTTAAGTTTCGCTACTTTGTTATCTGGCAACCTAAAGAGTTCATTCTGGGCGTCTATTTCTATGCCTAAGAATTCTAAAACCTTACTGGGCCCTTCTGTTTTATCTGGAGCCAGTGGGACCCCTAATTCTCCACATAACTCTTGAAAGCTGGCTAACATTTTTTCTGTCTCACTCTTCCCACTACCTAATAACAGGAAATCATCCAAGTAGTGTATTTTCGCTTTATACCTGCTCTGCTCCTGAAATATCCTCTGTAAACAGGTGCTAAATGCATCGAATGTTGCGCATGCTATGGAGCACCCCATGGGCATTGCCTTGTCAAAATAGTATTGTTCCCCAATCTTAAAGCCCAGTAGTTGTCAGTGTGGCTCAGTTGGTAGCACATCCGCCTCTGGACCAGAAGGTCGTGGGTTCTCATCCCACACTGGGATTGGACTTGCACCTAAAAATCACTGGCATCCGAGTGCAGTATTGGGGGGTGCTGTACTGCTGGGGTGTGCCGTTCTTCGGATGAGAGGTTAAATCGAGGTCCCTTCTGCCCATCCTGGTGTTGTCCTGGTGGGTGTCCAGGTGGAAGTAAAAGAACCCAGGGCACTCTTCGCAGAGTAGGGAACATTCCCAGTGTCCTGGCCAACATTCCCATTCCCATAAACTGGTTCATACAATTATTCAGGCTGTGTGTGGGTGATGATGTGTGATATGGCCACCACCACACATTCAGTCACTTCACTACCAGTCTAGCATTGCTTGTAAAGCGTTTTGGGATACTGTGTATGAAAAGTGCTATATAAAATGCTGATTCTTCTAGGTCCCAATCTTCCATCCTAACCAGAAGCAATCTGAATGTGGATTCTATGTCTGTTTTTGCCATCCAGGCATCCTTGGTTGTCCATATGATTTGCACTGCCTCTTCTAATGTGGCTTAGCTCACCTTACTATGTTCCACACTTATGAAATCGTTCACTGATTCCCCTTCTGGAAATGACAGGTGGTGAATCACTCTGTAGTCCCCCTGTTGTTTTTTGGGAACTAACCCCAATGGAGATATTCTCATGTTCTGCAGTGGTGTTTTTTTAGTACAGTCCTTCTACCCTACCTGCCACCTTTTCTATTTTTCATCTTAAGATGTCCTCTTTTCCACTTACTGAACCCAGATTATTCGCCTCTCTCACTTGCCGCATGCCTTCACATTTTAACGGGAAGCCCGTCTCAAACCCTGTCCTAAGTGACTCCACCACCTCCCTTTTGGGATGTTTTCTTAACCAATTTTTTCCACACTTCCATCTTAATGGGTGTTCTTGCTGCTTGGAACCGATCCCTTGTTCCCCCCTTTCCAGTATACCCCCTTTTCTGCTCCTTTCTGGTTCCCTGCATTCAGTAATTCTGGCTCCCTCTGCCTGCATGCCCTCTACCCCTCCCCCCCTTATTTCAATCTGCCCCATATCCCTGTCCCTCCCGTAAAAACTATTGGCCTGTGCCTTGGCCCCTTGCCCCTTGCGTCCCTTGCACCAATGTTGTTCTGCATCTGCTCGCTAGGTGTGACCCCCCACATTTTGAACAGGCATGCCAAAAATGGCATTGGTGCCAAGAACAGAAAGCCCTATTGTAAGCCCAACATCTCTGAGGTGCCCCTCCCCTTTTTCCCATTTCCCCTTCCGGTGTGGACTGATCAGTTACATAATCTGTCCACAGATCCAACTGTTTTGTATCCCATCTTACATCCCCATAGGTCACCATCCTTTGCCTGAAGAATTTGTTGTAATATATCCAGCCTACGCCACCTTTCGACTTTGCTCGGCTTATTATCAGGGAACACGTGATCAATGGTATGCCTAGTTCAGGTTTCTTTTCCAGCACTATAGCTGAGTAAGTAGCAAAACCTGCAAACCATCCATCCCACATCTTTCCTTTCATAAATTTATCCTCCTCTTTCTTGCCCAACAAAACCACTGCTGCTGCCATCTCACTCTTCCCTATATTCTCAGTTTCCTCATATTTTGCTGCTGCCTCCAGCTCACTTAAGCAAATATGTTCCGTATACTACCCTTCCAAATCTTCTCTTTTGTGGCCAATGGTACATGCTCCCCTATTCACATTCCCGGGCTTCCTATCTCCCTTGTTCCTTTTCCTGTCTTTCCCACCCCTTTTTCGTCCCCTACCGCTGTCACTGAATCTGACCTAATTTCTGCCAGAGCAGAGTCCATTTGACCCAACCCCCCTGACCCGAGTGCTGCAATAATTTGACCTATGTATTCTTTTATGCTTTCTCCTACCGCCCCAGCTACTTTACCTGTTGCCTTGTCGGTTTCTTGCTGCCTGTTGGACTCGGGATACCCTGAGTTGTCCAGTTGTACTGTTGGCTGTGGGAGGACTGGTGTGCTTGGGGGATCCAGTCTGGGTTCTGCCACCTGCTCTTGGAGAGGTACTGACTGGAGAGGGCCCTGGGGCTGCAACGGTACTGGACTGGCCGCTCTGGAAGGTACCCTCATTGGGGACTGCAACCTGGTAGGGCTGCTTGGTCTCCCTGCTGGCCTCTTCCCATCACCCCCTTTTCCTTTTTCCACTTTCCATTTCTCCCCAGATCTCCTTGGCTCCCCTTCTTCCACCATCTGACACACTCTGTTGGCCTTCTCTGCGAGCTCCATTATGGCCTTGTAGGTATCCTCCTTAGATGGCTTGCTCTTCCTCGGTGCCATGTCTTTGTATTGATCTGTGGAAACTGTAGAAACACTGGCCAAAACAAAGAAAATTGAAAATCTCATTAATCCCTTAAACTGAAATAACCCTGCATATATATTTATTGAAAATTTGTTCTTAATTTTTTTCTTTTTTGGGTCATTCCCTGTGACCTTCTGGGCTGCACATGCCCCCTGCAGCCTTCTAGGACCCCAGAAATCTCCACTCTCCATCGGCCATCCACTGGGGCCTTGCTGCCCCCTCTTCCAAATGCCTGTAGTTGCCTGGCCTACTATCCCCAGTCTCCTGGGTGCCACTGGTCTCTCCACATGACCCTCTAGGCCTTCATGCTATCCCCTCCATGCGTTAGTGACTGGGCCAAATCGCCAGGCCTTTCCTTGTTCTCGCTCCCTCTGTTGTCTTCTCCCCTTTCGCTCTCTCCTGAGGTGCTGCTCATCAGCAGCCTCCTCCCCACCATGTGGCCACCCACATTCAGTCCTTGCGCCTGTGCCTGCTGTCCACTTCTTCCTAGTCTCCACTGCAGACATGGCATCGCTCCCCCTGTGCTTCTGCCTGAAGGCTTCCACTGAGCCCCTCTACTCCCCCTTTTGTCCCCCTGTTTTCTTTTTTGGCCTTGCTCCATGGCATGTGATGCCATGCCATGTGGCCACCCCAATCTGGCTCAGTGCTTCTCCACCCTCTCTTCACTTGAACAGAGCCCCAAAATGATTTTTTGCATAAAAAGCAGCCCACTGGCATCTGAGGGGCACCACCTGGCCCCCACAGTCCTTCCTTGTACCCTATTCATCTTGAGGGCCTCACCCCACTGCATGTGATGTCAAGCTGCAGGCTGATTCTGATGGCTGCACTATCCTGCTACCCCAGGCTGTCGCTATGCGCTAGATGCCCTTTGCAGACTGCATTGTGAACTGCTAGCTTTTGAGGGCTACTACCTGACCTCCCACCATTCACCTGTGGCCTGCCCATCTTGCGTGCCTCCTCCCATGGTGTGTGACATCATGCCACGTGGCCTAGTGTGTTGGCTCCTGTTCTGAGCCCCCCTCCCACTCTCTCAGTGAGCCAGCACTTGTGCTGACTCTTCTGACTGTCCCTCATGATCTCTTTCTTTCCCCCAAACCCATTCTGGGTCCCATTCACCTCTCCTGGCTCATTGCCAGCCAGGACGCAATCCAAAGGATCTGCTCCAGCCCCAAATGCTCCACAGCTTGCTCGCCCAAAACCCTGTAATGAAAACTTTCCCTCATTCCCATACTAAGGCCCAGAATAGGCCTATTCACTGTCTTTTTCGATCAACTCCATTTACAATGCAGCAAAACCGGCCCTGCTGACTGCAGGGGAAACCTCCAAGCGCCACCATTGAGCTCGCTTCCTAACCACTGCCCTGCCTCTACCAGCCACAACTTTAGGTCCTGCCATTCCATCCACAGACAACACATTTGTATCAATGCTCTGCCCCCACTGCAGCAGAAATACACCCATTCGGACCAACAATTCGTACTTCTACTCTTTTTTTTTCTTTTCACCAGCCATTTTAACTTTTAAAACAAACCAGGGCCATGCTCTACTGATCGAACATGGTACCACCACATGGTGCTCTCTCTCCTTTCTTCCAATGGCCATTCCTTGACCTGTCTATCAGCCACACTGACTAACACATGACATACTGCTTCCTGGCATTGTACTGCAAACCAAAAACCACTATACATTGTTGTCTGTCCTCTCTAGCAAGGACTCTATCCTTTATTTTTTTTTAATAATGTGTTTCTACTACTTCTGGTTCCTACTTCACCTGGCCCTGACACAATTTCACTGAATAAAATTCCAGATTATTATTGTTACTACTTCACGATATACATCCTGCACTTTAGCTTGGCTCCCACAGTTTTTTGTTTCTTACCTGAATATTTCATCAACCTTTGTTCCAGTCGATGCCAATCTGATGTGCTGCAGTTTAGAATGACCAAACTTCAGCAAAACTGGCTGAACCACTCTGGTGCTGTCCATTATGTACCTTCTTTAGCCCCTCCCCTTCCTATTTCCTGCCTATTGTTCTGCCCCCTTCCTCCTCCCATTCCATTCCCCTCCTCCTCCTCCCCTCTGAGCACACCATCTTCAGGTAAGGTGAAGGGGTGCACCAGGACAACTTCCTCTGCCACTTAAGGGGCAAACTCCATTAAGTTGGAGCAGGATTGAGGGGTCCTAGCTGGTGAGTTTGTGACTTTGTGTTTGTAATTGATTTTTTAGGTATTTTCTTACCTACATTTCTTTGTGCTTTTCCATTTTGTTTGGGCTGGATTGAGGGATTCTAGATTATAAGTTTTTGACTGAGTGTATGTAATTGGCTGTGTCTGAATTTTAAGTGCAAGCATCATGTTACCGGGATAATTGTAGTCTGATTGTGGGCTCCTGACTGCCATTTCAGTTTGATTCTTCATTTAGTTGGACCTGGATTGAGGGACCCTAGCTGCAGAGTTTTTAGCTGTGTTTTTGTAAAAAAAGAAAGGTAGTAGCCTTGTTAGTCGAAATAACAATGAATGTTTAACTGCAATTTCATGTTGAGTCATCATTTAATTGCAGCAGGATTGATGGATCCTAGCTGGCGAGTTTCTGACTGTGTGTTTGTAATTGAATTTGAGGTATTTTCTTTACTGGCATTTCTGTGTGCTTTTCCATTAATTTTGGGCAGGATTGAAGGATTCTAGCTGATATATTTGTGACTGTGTGTTTGTAATTGGCTATGTCTGAATTTCGAGTGCAGGCATCATATTACAGAGATTAGTAGAGTTTGAATGTGAGCTCTTAAATGTAATTTCAGTTTGTTTCTTTAGTTGGATCAGGAATGAGGGGTACTAGCTGGTGAGTTTGTGACTGTGTGTTTGTAATTGAATTTGAGCTTTTTGGTTAACTGCCATGTATGCAAGCCTTTCAATTTAGTTTGGGCAGGATTGATAAATTCTAGGTGATAGGTTTATGACTGTAAGTTTGTAATCGGCTGTTTCTGAAATTTAGTGCAGGCATCATATTACATGGATTAGTGTAGTTTGCATTTGACCTCTTAACTGCCATTTCAGTTTGATTCTTCAATTATTTGGGGCAGGATTGTGGGATCCTAGCTGCTGAGTTTGTGTCTGTGTGTTTGTATCTGTATTTGTGGAATTTTCTTAACTGCCATTTATGTGTGTTTTTTCATTTATTTTGGACTGGATTGAGGGATTCTTGCTGACAAATGTGTGACTGTGTATTTATTATTGGATGAGTCTGAACTTCAAGTGCAGGCATCATATTACAGGGATTAGTGTATTACTTGGTATTACTTGGTATGAAAGAACAGAAGAAGGAAAGAGCCCATCGAGACTGTTCCCCACACCATGTGGGATATTATTTATCTATTATCCCTCAACCAAACATCTAATTTGTTTTTAAAGACAGTGGCACTAGTTGCCTTTACCAATTATTGTGGCAAGGTATTCCATACAATGGATGCTCTTATTGGAAAAAAGTTTCCCCTTTTACTGGTTTTATAAGTTTTTACTTCAAGCTGTTTATTATGCAGTCTCGGAACATGTCTCTTTTTGAAGAGTGTTAGACCACATTTTTCCATTAGATATGGTGAATTTATTAAATTAAAAACCATAAGCATATCACCTCTTAATCTTCTAGTTTGAAGAGAGAAGAGACCAGTAGCTTTTACTCTGTTATGATAATCCAAGTTTGTTAAACTTGGAATCATTCTAGTTACTCTCCTTTGAACCTGTTCAAGAATTGCTATGTCTTTTTCTTGGTTTGGATTCCAGAAAGGGGAGCCATAGTCTAGATACGGTATAATGTATGCCCTATACAATGGAATAAGGCATTGTTCAGTGTGATTAACAAAAGTGTGTTTTATTTGCTTCAAAATTCTGTTGGTCATGCAAGCAGTTCTAACAGTGGTCATTTGATGTAAGTTTATTATTAACATATATCCCTAAAGCTTTTTCACAATTTGATGAGTGAAGTGGTAGTCCATTTATATAATATATTGTTTTTGGATTATTTACACTGAAATGCACTACTAAACATTTGTCTTGATTAAACTGCATATGAATTTCATTTGCCCAAAGTGTTAATTTTTCCAAATCCTTCTTTAATGCAGAAATATTTTCTTGATTATTAAACTTGCCTCCCAATTTAGTATCATCTGCAAATTTAACCATGAATTTATTTGGCCCTGTTTGTAAACCAGTGATATAGAGATTAAACAATGTTGGTCTCAAGACCAGCCCCTGTGGTACACCACTTGTCACACTACCCAAATCAGACAAGATATCATTAATTCTGACTCTCTGAGAATGATTTGCCAACCAGTTTAAAGTCCAGTTGACAATATCAGGTGACAAACCTAGATTGTGCATTTTAGTAATGAATTTTTCATGTGAGACTTTATCGAAAGCTCTACTAAAGTCCAAAAGAATTACATCAGTAGGAATACCCACATCTAGTAGAGTACTTATATTATTCTAAAAAGATATCAGATTGGTGGTGCAGGAATACTTGGGAGTAAACCAATGCTGATTTGAATCATAAATTCCTAATTTTTTACAATCTTGATCTATTAGAGACTTCATTATTCGTTCTGTTAATTTACCAGCCACTGAGGTCAGGCTAATTGGATGATAATTTTGTACAGAACCTCTATTGCCTTTTTAAATATGGGAGTAACTATTGCTGAACACCAATCATTTGGTACAATGCTTTCTTGTAAGGATTTGTTGAAGATAATTGACAAAGGTATAGAAATATTTATAGAGGTTTCGATCAGAAACCATGGATGAATACCGTCTGGGCCTGAACTAGTATTTTGTTTTTTAGTTTTTTGACAGCCTGTATAATGTCAGTTGGATAGAACCTATGATAATCTATGTGGTGAACTTTAAATATACTAATAGGTGATTTTTGAGAGAAGACAGAACAAAAGTACTTATTAAAGAGATTTGAGGTTTCTATATCAGATAGAGAAGAGCAATTGGTTATAATGGGACCAATGGTCCTTGATACACCTTTTTTACTATTTATATAGGAGAAAAGAGATTTGTGACAGTCTTTTGTGTGAGCTAGTTTAAATTCTAGCTTATGTTTTGCCAATTTAATAGATTTTTTTAAGTTTTTCACAGATAGTCTGTATTTATGTAATAGAGTAGTTTTAAATGGAACAGAACTATTCTTAAGTTTCCTAAAAAGTTTATTTTTTATTTGAATCTGATTTCTAATTGTCTTGTTGAACCAAGGGGGAATTTTTCCTTTATTATTAAATTTCCTCTTAGATGGAATAAAGGTATTTTCCAAATAATGTACAATGTTCTAAAAAAAATCCCAAGCTTGTTGAGTTGTACAATTAAGAAAATTAGATTCCCAGTTTATGTTTTGTAAGTATTCATTGATTTTAGAAAAATTTGCTTTATTATAATTTTTTATACAGTATAACTTCCTTTGTGTAGTTTTAAACTGTTGAATTTCAAAAAGAATAGATGAATGATCACTGGTCCAAAGGGGATTCCAAATTTGCAAATTGCTAATTTGTTGCTCTATGTTAGTAAATAATAGATCCAAAATATTAGGACCATGAGTCGGTTCAGTAACAAGTTGTTGTAATCCAATACTAACCACCACATCTATTAGTCCTTTCTAGGCATAGGACTGTCCTGAGAATGAGTCCCAGTTAATATGAGGGAGGTTAAAGTCACTAAATATTACAGTATCTTGAGATTCTAAAAAATGTGTAATTTCTTTAAACATATCAGTTGTGTAATCTGAATTTGCAGATGGAAGTCGATAGATGTTACCAATAGTTATATAGAACTGCTCTTTCAATAAGACTTTAACCCATATACTTTCCAAAGGAAAGGGAGAACACACTTCAAAAGAAGGAATATCATTTCGTATGTACATACAAACTCCACCGCCTTGCTTATCTAATCTGTTTTTATGATATAACTTATAACCTGGAATTTCTCTGGACCAAATTGAGGATGTGTCTCACCAAGTTTCAGTTAGTCCCACCACACCTATGTTTAAAGTTTTACATTTGGCTTTGAGTTCTGCTAATTTGAGTTGGTTTAAAGATCTTGCATTCAAAGCTAGGAATTTACATTTAATTGTAATAATATTTTGGTAAGTATTCAGAGACTTGGGAATAGACCCATTATCCCCCATTGTTTTTAGTTTAAACAATAATTTATGATTTTAGTGATACTTTTCCCCATAAGTGTACTACCCCTGCGACTGAGATGTAAACCATCCCAGCAAAACAAGGACGAACGGTCTGAAAATGATTCCCAGTGGATAATACAGTGTATATCCTTCTTAAAACACCACCTTCTCAGCCATTCATTTAGGGATTTGATTTTCTACCTCATGGTAGATGTTGCTTTCAGGACAGGTAGAATATCAGATATACATACACAGCATCCCCTATCAAATAACAGGTTACATAACACCACATAGTCCTGTTGTAACTGATTAAATGGGGTGTTGTTATATATCATTAAGACTGGCATGTATGCTAACCAGTGGATTTTCCCCTGAATTTTGTAACATTTTAGGCATCATGGAGGTAATGTCAGATACCCTGGCCCCACGAAAGCTACAACAAGTGCGGTTGCTCTTGTCACTGTTGCATATCACCCTGTCAATGTGCTTAATGATTGTAATGTAGTCTGACTGTCAGCTCTTAACTGTCATTTTAGTTTGATTCTTCATTTAGTTGGAGCAGGATTGAGGGATCCTAGCTGGTGAGTTTGTGACTGTGTTTGTAATTGAATTTTTAGGTCTTTTCTGAACTGCTATGTACATGAGCCTTTCAGTTTAGTTTGGGCAGGACTGATGGAGTTTTTGTGATAATTTTGTTACTGTAAGTTTGTAATTGGCTGTTTCTGGAATTTAGTGCATGCATCATATTACAAGGATTAGTGTAGTTTGCATTTGTCTTCTTAACTGCCATTTCAGTTTGATTCTTCATTTATTCAGGGCAGGATTGAGGGATCCTAGCTAGTGAGTTTGTGTCTGTGTGTTTGTATTTGAGCTTGAGGTATTTTCTTAACTGCCATTTTGTATGTTTTTTTATTCTGTTTTTACAGGATTGAGGGATTCTTGCTGATAAGTTTGTGACTCTGTATTTATTCCTGGATGTGTCTGAACTTTAAGTGTAGGCATCATATTACAGGGATTAGTGTAGTCTGAATGTCAGCTCTTAACTGTCATTTTACTTTGATTCTTCATTTAGTTGGAGCAGGATTGAGGGATCCAAGCTGGTGAATTTTTGACTTTGTATTTGTAATTGATTTTTTAGGTATTTTCTTAACTAGATTTCTTTGCGCTTTTCCATTTTGCTTGGGATGGATTGAGGGATTCTAGCTCATACGTTTTTGACTGAGTGTCTGTAATTGACTGTGTCTGAATTTTAAGTGCAAGCATCATATTACAGGGATTATTGTAGTTTGATTGTGGGCTCCTAACTGCCATTTCAGTTTGATTCTTGATTTAGTTGGATCTGGTTTGAGGGACCCTAGCCAGAGAGTTTGTGACTGTGTGTTTGTAAAAAAAGAAATGTGGTAGCCTTGTTAGTCCAGATAACAATGTAGAAATAAATAAAAACAAATATGTTGCTGGTGATACCTTTTATTAAACTTACAACATTATTTTTAAGACTAGCTTTCAAGAGATAAAACTCTCTACCTCAAGTCAAAGTGAAAACAACTGAGCAGTATGACAGATATGAAGGTTTGATGTGGATTCAAAACATAGACTAGCAGTTTGCAGATAAAGCATTGCAGTCAATTTGCACCTCCTACAAACAGGAAGTCTAATTTTCACTGGAGTGTGTTTGTAATTGAATTTGACATCATTTCGTAACTGCCATTTATGCAAGTTTTTCAATGTAGTTTGGGCAGAATTGATGGCTTCTAGCTGATAAGTTTGTGATTGTTTGTAATTGGCTATTTCTGAAATTTAGTGCAGGCATCATATTACATCATTTGTGTAGTTTGAATTTAAGTTCTTAACTGCCATTTCAGTTTGATTCTTCATTTAATTGGGGCAGGATTGAGGGATCCTAACTGGTGAGATTGTGACAGTGTGTTTATAATTGAATTTGAGGTCTTTTCTTAACCTCCATATCTTGGTGCTTTTCTCTTTAGCTTGGGCAGGATTGAAGGATTCCAGCTTATAAGTCTGTGTCTGTGTGTTTGTTATTGCACATGTCTGAGCTTAATGTGCAGGCATCATATTACAGGGATTAATGTAGTTTAAATGTGATCTCTTAACTGCCATTTCAGGTTGATTCTTCATTTAGTTGTGGCAGTGTTTAGAGATCATATCTGGTGGGTTTGTTACTGTGTGTTTATAATTTAATTTGAGGTATTTTCTGAACTACGATGTATGTGTCTTTTTTCATTTAGTTTGCATAGGATTGAGGGATTGTAGCTCATAAGTTTTTTACTGAGTGAATGTAATTGACTGTGTCTGAATTTTAAGTGCAAGCATCACATTGCAGGGATGACTGTTGTCTGAATGTGGGCTCCTTGCTGCCATTTCAGTTTGATTCTTAATTTGGTTTGGTGCAGGATTGAGGAATCCTAGTGGGTGAGTTTGTGACTGTGTGCTTGTAATTTAATTTGGGGTATTTTCTTAACTGCAATGTATGTGTTTTTCTGCTTGGTTTTGGTAGGATTGAGGGATTATAGCTGATACATTTGTGACAGTGTGTTTGTGATTGGCTGTGTCTGAACTTTACACGCATGCATCATATTACAGGGCTTAGTGTAGTTTGAATGTGAGCTCTTAACTGTTATTTCAGCTTTTGTCTTCATTTAGTTGGGCAGGATTTAGGGATCCTAGCTGGTGAGTTTGTGACTGTGTGTTTGTAGTTAAATTTGAAGTATTATTTTAACTGCCAAGTATGCAAGCCTTTCAATTTAGTTTTGGGCAGGATTGATGGATTCTAGGTGATAAGTTTGTGACTGTAAGTTTGTAATTGGCTGTTTCTGATATTTAGTGTAGGCATCATATTACTTGGATTAGTGTAGTTTGCATATTACCTGTTAACTGCCATTTCACTTTGATTTTTCATTTATTTGGGGCAGAACTGATGGATCCTAGCTGGTGAGTTTGTGTCTGTGTGTTTATATTTGAATTTGAGGTTTTTTCTTAACTGCCATTTATCTGTGTTTTTTCATTTAGTTTGGACAGGATTGAGGGATTCTTGTTGATAAGTTTGTGACTGTGTATTTATTATTGGATGTGTCTGAACTTCAAGTGCAGGCATCATATTAAAGGGATTAGTGCAGTCTAGATGTCAAGCCTTAACTGTCATTTTAGTTTGATTCTTCATTTAGTTGGAGCAGGATTGAGGGATCCTAGCTGGTGAGTTTGTGATGTTATGTTTGTAATTGAATTTTTAGGTCTTTTTTTAACTACATTTCTATGTGTTTTTTTATTTTTCTTAGGCTGGATCGTGGGATTCTTTTATTTTATTTTAGTCTTTGGTAACCGGGTAAGACCCACTAGGCACAAGTGCCTGTTTACATGGGTGACCTGGGAGCTCTGGGTGGTTAAGTGACTTCCTCAGAGTCACACAGTATGCAAGTGGAGGTTGTGAGAATCAAACTCAGGACTGGTCTGCTGGATGTACCAAGCTCATTCACACCTCATTCCTCAAACCTCTAGGCTATTCTAGCTCATACGTTTTTGACTGAGTGATTGTAATTGACTGTGTCTGAATGTTATGTGCAAGCATCACATTACAGGGATGATTGTAGTTTGAATATGAGTTCCTAACTGCCATTTCAGTTTGATTCTTCTTTTAGTTGGGGCAGGATTGAGAGATCCTAGCTGGTGAATTTGTGACTGAGTGTTTATAATTGAATTTGAGATATTTTCTTAACCTACATTTCTGGATGCTTTTCCCATTAGTTTGGGCAGGATTGAAAGAGTCTAGCTTATAAGTCTGTGGCTGTGTGTTTATTAGATGTGTCTGAACTTAAACAGCTGTCATCATATTACAGGGCTTAGTTTAGTTTTAATGTGAACCCTTAACTGCAATTTCAGGTTGAATCATCATTTAGTTGCTGCAGGATTGAAGAATCCTAGCTGGTGAGTTTGTGACTATGAGTTTGTAATTGAATTTGAGGTATTTTATTAACTGGCATTTCTTTGTGCTTTTCCATTAATTTGAGGCAGGATTAAATGATACCAGCTGATATGTTTGTGACTGTGTGTTAGTAATTGGCAATGTCTGATCTTTAAGTGCAGGCATCATATTACAGGGATTAGTGTAGTTTAAATGTGAGCTCTTTAATGTAATTTCAGTTTGTTTCTTTATTTAGTTGGATCAGGAATAAGGGATCTCAGCTGGTGGGTTTGTGACTGTGTGTTTGCAATTGGATTTGAGGTCTTTTCTTAACTGCCACATATGCAAGCCTTTCAATTTAGCTTTGGCCAGATTGTTGGATTCTAGGTGATACGTTTGTGACTGTAAGTTTGTAATTGGCTGTTTCTGAAATGTAGTGCAGGCATCATATTACATGGATTAGTGCAGTTTGCGCTTGACCACCTAACTGCCATTTCAGTTTGATTCTTAATTTGGTTTGGTGCAGGATTGAGGGATCCTTGCAGATGAGTTTGTGACTTTGTGTTTGTAATTGAATGTTTAGGTCTTTGCTGAACTGCTACGTATGTGAGCCTTTCAATTTAGTTTGGGCAGGATTGATGGATTCTATGTGACAAGTTTGTGACTCTAAGTTTGTAAATGGCTGTTTCTGAAATTTAGTGCAGGCATCATATTACAAGGATGAGTGCAGTTTGCATTTGACCTCCTAACTGCCATTTCAGTTTGATTCTTTATTTATTTGGGACAAGATTGAAGGATCCTAACTGGTGAGTTTGTATCTGTGTGTTTGTTCTTGAGTTTGAGGTATTTTCTTAACTGCCATTTTTGTATGTTTTTTCATTCAGTTTGGATAGGATTGAGGGATTCTTGCTGATAAGTTTGTGACTCTGTATTTATTCCTGAATGTGCCTGAACTTCAAGTGTAGGCATCATATTACAGGGAGAAGTGTAGTCTGAATGTCAGCTCTTAACTGTCATTTTAGTTTGATTCTTCATTTAGTTGGATCAGGATTGATGGATCCTAGCAGGTGCCTTCATGACTTTGTGCTTGCAATTGATTTTTTAGGTATTTTCTTAACTACATTTCTTTGTGCTTTTCCATTTTGCTTGGGCTTGTTTGAGGGATTTTAGCTTATAAGTTTTTTACTTAGTGTATGTATTTGACTGTGTCTAAATTTTAAATGCAAGCATCATATTACAGGGATGATTGTTGTCTGAATGTGTGCTCCTAGCTGCCATTTCAGTTTGATTCTTAATTTGGTTTGGTGCAGGATTGAGGGATCCTAGTGGGTGAGTTTGTGACTGTGTGCTAGTAATTGAATTTGGGGTATTTTCTTAACTGCAATATATATGCTTTTCTGTTTGGTTTTGGCATGATTGAGGGATTATAGCTGATATGTTTGTGACAGTGTGTTTGTCATTGGCTATGTCTGAACTTTACATGCATGCATTATATTACAGGGCTTAGTGTAGCTTGAATGTGAGCTCTTAACTGCTATTTCAGTTTGTGTCTTCATTTAGTTGGGCAGGATTTAGGGATCCTAGCTGGTGAATTTGTAACTGTGTGTTTGTAATTGAGTTTGAGGCATTTTCTTTATTGCCATTTGTGTGTTCTTTTCCATTAATTTTGGCAGAATTGAGAGATTCTAGCTGATATGTTTGTGATTGTGTGTTTGTAACCAGTTATGTCTGAACTTTAAGTGCAGGCATCATATTACAGGGATTAGTGTTGTTTCATTGTGAGCTTTTAAATGTAATTTCAGTTTGATTCTTCATTTAGTTGAAGCAGGATTGAGGAATCATAGCTGGTGAGTGTGTGACATTGTTTTGGTAACGGAATTTTTAGGTCTTTTCTTAATGGTCATGTATGCAAGCCATTCAATTTAGTTTGGGCAGGATTCATGAATTGTAGGTGATAAGTTTGTCACTGTAAGTTTGAAACTGGCTGTTTCTGATATTTAGTGCAAGCATCATAATACATGGATTAGTGTACTTTGCATTTGACCTCTTAACTGCCATTTCAATTTGATACTTAATTTATTTGGGGCAGGATTGAGGGATCCTAGTTTGTGAGTTTGTAGCTGTGTGTATGTATTTGAATTTGAGATATTTTCTTAACTGCCATTCATGTGTATTTTTTCATTCAGTTTGGACAGGATTGAGGAATTCTTGCTGATAACTTTGTGACTGTGTATTTATTATTGGATGTGTCTGAACTTCAAATCAGGCATCATATTACAGGGATTAGTGTTTTCTGACTGTCAGCTCTTCACTGTTATTTTAGTTTGCTTCTTCATTTAGCTGGAGCAGGATTGAAGCATCCTAGCTGATGAGTTTGTGACCTTGTGTTTGTAATTTAATTTTTACGTCTTTTTTTAACTACATTTCTTTGTGATTTTCCATTTTGATTTTCCTGGATTGAGGGATTCTAGCTCATAAGTTTTTGACTTAGTGTTTGTAATTGACTGTGTCTGAAGTTTAAATGCAAGCATCATAAATAATACTGGAATGATTGTAGTTTGAATGTGATCTCCTAACTGCCATTTCAGTTTGATTCTTCATTTAGTTGGATCTGGATTGAAGGATCCTAGCTGATGAGTGTGTGACTGTGTGTTTGTAAAAAAATAAATGTGACAGCAGTGTTAGTCCAGTTAACAATTTAGAGAAAAAAAAAACAATTATGTTGAATGTGATTCCTTTTATTGGACTAACAAAATTATTTTTAATACTAACTTTTGAGAGATACAACTCTCTTCCTCAGGTCAAGATGAAAACAACTGAGCAGTATGACAGATATATAGGTTGGATGTGGATTTAAAACCTAGACTAACAGTTTAGAGGTCAAATCATTGCAGTCAGTTTGCACCTCTTACAAACAGGAAGACTAATTTTCACTGGAGTGTGTTTGTAATTGAATTTAACATCCTTTCTTAACTGCCATTTATGCAAGCTTTTCAATGTGGTTTGAGCAAAATTGATTTATTTTAGCTAATACGTTTGTGACTGTTTGTAATTGGCTTTCTGAAATTTAGTGTAGGCATCATATTACATGGATTAATGTAGTTTGAATTTGACTTCTTCACTGCCATTTCAGTTTGATTCTTCATTTATTTGTGGCAGAATTGATGGATCCTAGCTGGTGAGTTTGCTTCTGTTTGTCTGTATTTAAATTTGAGGTATTTTCTTAACTGCCATTTATGTGTGTTTTTTAATTTAGTTTGGATAGGATTGAGGAATTTTTGCTGATAAGTTTGTGACTGTGTATTTATTATTGGCTCTGTCTGAACTTCAAGTGTAGGCATCATATTATAGGGATTAGTGTAGTCTGAATGTCAGCTCTTAACTATTTTAGTTTGATTCTTCATTTAGTTGGAGCAGGATTGAGGGATCCTAGCTGGTGAGTTTGTGACTTTGTGTTTGTAATGGAATTTTAGGTTGTTTCTTAACTATATTTCTATGTCCTTTTCCATTTTGCTTGGGCTGGATTGAGGGACTTTAGCTCATAATTTTTTGGCTGAGTGTTGGTAATTGACTGTATCTGAATTTTAAGTGCAAGCATCATATTGCAGGGTTGATTGTAGTTTGAATGTGAGCTCCTAACTGCCATTTCAGTTTGATTCTTCATTTAGTTGGATCTGGATTGAGGGATCCTAGCTGGTGAGTTTGTGACTGTGTGTTTGTAAAAAAAGAAATGTGGCAGCTGTGTTAGTCCAGTTAACAATGCATTGAAATATAACAACAAATATGTTGCAGGTGATATCTTTTATTGGACTATCAAAACTATTTTTAAAACTAGGTTTTGAGAGATAAAGCTCAATTCCTCAGATCAAAGTGAAAACAGCTGAGCAGTATGACAGATATAAAGATTGGATGTGGATTCAAAACCTAGACTAGAAGGTTATAGATCAAGCATTGCAGTCAATTTACACCTCTTACAAACAGGAAGACAAATTTTCTCTGGAGTGTGTTTGTAATTGAATTTGACGACATTTCTTAACTGCCATTTAACATAGAAACATTGAAACATAGAATTTGATGGCAGATAAGGACCGCTTGGCCCACCCAGTCTGCCCATTTCCCTACCTAATGGTTAAGCTGCAGATCCTACTTAACCAGCAGCCTACTTCTTCCTGCCCCCACCCCCTAGAATTGCCTTATGACTGTCCCATGCATGCTTGAATTCCACCACTGTTTTTGACTCCACAACCTCCTCTGGAAGGCCGTTCCATGCATCCACAACTCTCTCTGTGAAAATATACTTCCTTAAATTACCTCTGAGCAGCCCCCCTCTATCTTCAAATTGTGCCCCCTTGTTCTTGCACACCTCTTTTTTTGAAAGATACTACCTCTTGGACTTTGTTGATTCTCTTGAGGTACTTGAAAGTTTCTATCATGTCCCCCCTCTCCCTCCTTTCCTCGAGGCTATACATATTAAGCTCCTTAAGTCTCTCTTCATATGTCTTCTGATGCACACCCTGCACCATTTTAGTTGCCCTCCTCTGGACAGCTTCCATCCTGTCTATGTCTTTGTGGAGATTGGGTCTCCAGAACTGACGCAGTACTCCAGATGGGGTCTGACCAGCTGTCTGTCAGCAGAGGATAATAACTTCCTGTTTTCTACTGGTGATGCCTCTCCTATGCATCCCAGTATCCCCCCAGCCCTCCTTGCTGCCCTCTCACATTGCTTTCTCACCTTTAGGTCATCTGATATGACTACCCCAGGTCCCTTTCCATTTTTGTTGTTGTTAGTATCTCACCCCCCATTGTGTACTCTTCCCCTGGGTTTTTGTTTCCCAGGTGCATTACCTTGCACTTCTTAGCATTGAATCTAAGCTGCCATACATTTGACCATTCCTCTAACCTTGCCAAGTCCCTTCTCATCCTTTGCACCCCACCTTGTGCATCAACTCTGTTGCAGATCTTTGTGTCATCTGCAAAGAGACATACTTTTCCTTCCAGTCCCTCTGCAATGTCGCTTATAAAGACATTGAAGAGGACCGGTCCTAATCAATGTCTTTATAAGCGACATTGAAGAGGGATACCTGTGATATGATGTATGCACTTGAAGTTCAAATATATCCAATAACAAACTCACAGTCACAAACTTATCAGCTATAAGCCCTCAATCCTGTGCAAACTGAATGGAAAAATTTATACGAGGTTTTCAATGTAATTTGGGCAGAATTGATGGATTGTAGCTGATTAGTTTGTGACTGTTTGTAATTGGCTGTTTCTGAAATTTAGTGCAGGCATCATATTACATGGATTAGTTTAATCTGAATTTAACTTCTTAACTGAGCTTTCAGTTTGATTCCTCATTTAGTTGGGGCAGGACTGAGGGGTCCTAGCTGGTGAGTTTGTAACTATGTGTTTATAATTGAATTTGAGATATTTTCTTAACTGCCATTTCTGGGTACTTTTCCCTTTAGTTTGGGCAGGATTGAATGATACTAGCTTATAAGTCTGTGTCTGTGTGTTTGTTATTGGATGTGTCTGAACTTAAAGTGCAGGCATCATATTACAGGTAGTGGTGCAGTTTGAATGTGATCTTTTAACTGCCATTTCAGGTTGGCTCTTCATTTAGTTATGGCAGTGCTTAGGTATCCTTTCAGGTGGGTTTGTTACTGAGTGTTTATCATTGAATTTGAGGTATTTTCTTAACTGCCATTTATTTGCCTTTTTCCATTCAGTTTGCACAGGATTGAGGGCTTATAGCTGATAAGTTTGTGACTGTGAGTTTGTTATTGGATATATCTGAACTTCAAGTGTATACATCATATTACAGGTATTAGTGTAGTTTGAATGTGACCTCTCAACTGCCATTTCTGTTTGATTATTCATTTAGTTTGGGGAAAGACTGAGGGATCCTAGTTGGTGAGTTTGTGACTGCCTGCTTGTAATTGAATTTGAGGTATTTTCTTAACTGCAATTTATGTGCTTTTCTTTTTAGTTTTGGCAGGATTGAGGGATTGTAGCTGATAGGTTTGTGACTGTGTGTTTGTAATTCGCTGTGTCGGAACTTAAAATGCAGGCATCATATTACAGGGGTTAGTGTAGTTTTAATGTGAGCTGTTAACTGCAATTTCAGTTTGAGTCTTCATTTTGTTTGGTCAGGATTGAGGGATCCTAGTTGGTGAGTTTGTGACTGTGTGTTTGTAATTGAATTTGAGGACATTTCTTAACTGCCATTTCTGTGAGTTTTTCCATTAATTTGTGGCAGAATTGAGAGATACTAGCTCATATGTTTGTGACTGTGTGTTTGTAATTGGTTATGTCTGTACTTTAAGTGCAGGCATCATATTACAGGGATTAGTGTAGTTTGAATGTGAGCAGTTAAATGTAATTTCAGTGTGATTCTTCATTTAGTTGAATCATGAATGAGGGATTCTAGCTGGTGAGTTTGTGACGGTGTGCTTGTAATTAAATTTGAAGTCTTTTCTTAACTGCCATGTATGCAAGCCTTTCAATTTAGTTTGGGCAGGAGTGATGGCTTCTAGGTGATAAGTTTGTTGACTGTAAGTTTGTAATTGGCAGCTTCTGAAATTTAGTGCAGGCAAAATATTACATGGATTAGTGTAGTTTGCATTTGACTTCTTAACTGCCATTTCAGTTGTATTCTTCATTTATTTGGGCCAGAACTGATGAATCCTAGTCATTGAGTTTGTGTCTGTGTGTTTGTATTTGAATTTGAGGTATTTTCTTAACTGCCATTTATGTGTGTTTTTTCATTTAGTTTGCAAAGGATTGAGGGGTTCTTGCTGATAAGTTTGTGACTGTGTTTTTATTATTCGATGTGTCTGAACTTCAAGTGCAGGCATCATATTACAGATATTAGTGAAGTCTGAATTTCAGCTTTTAATTGTCATTTTAGTTTGATTCTTCATTTAGTTGGAGCCAGATTGAGGGATCCTTGTTGGTGAGTTTGTGACTTTGTGTTTGTAATTGAATTGTTAGGTCTTTTCTGAACTACATTTCTATGTGCTTTTCCATTTTGCTTTGGCTGGATTGAAGAATGCTAGCACATAGGTTTTTGACTGAGTGTTTGTAATTGACCGCATCTGAAGTTTAAGTGCAAGCATCATATTTCAGGGATGATTGTAGTTTGAATGTGAGCTCCAAACTTCCATTTCAGTTTGATTCTTTATTAGTTGAATCTGGATTGAGGGATCCTAGCTGGTGAGTTTGTGACTGTGTGTTTGTAAAAAAAGAAATGTGGTAGTCATGTTAGTCCAGTTAACAATGTAGAGAAAAATAACAGCAAATATATTGCAGGTGATACCTTTTGTTGGACTAACAAAATTATTTTTAAGACTAGCTTTTGAGAGATAAAACTCTCTACCTCAAGTCAAAGTGAAAACAGCTGAACAGTATGACAGATATAAAGGTTGGATGTGGATTCAAAACCTAGACTAGCAGTTTACAGATCAAAGCATTGCAGTCAATTTGCACCTCTTACAAACAGGAAGACTAATTTTCATTGAAGTGTGTTTGTAATTGAATTTGATGTCCTTTCTTAACTGCCATTTATGCAAGCTTTTCAATGTAGTTTGGGCAGAATTGATTTATTCTAACTGATACGTTGGTGACTGTTTGTAAATTCCCTGTTTCTGAACTTTAGTGCAGGCATCATATTACAGGGATTAGTGTAGTTTGAATCTAGGGTCTTAAATGTAATTTCAGTTTGATTGTTCATTTAGTTGGATCATGAATGAAGGATCCTAACTGGAGAGTTTGTGACTGTGGGTTTGTTATTGAATTTGAGGTATTTTCTTAACTGCCATTTATGCAAGCCTTTCAATTTAGTTTCAGCAGGATTGATGGATTCTGGGTGATAAGTTTGTGACTGTAAGTATTTAATTGGCAGTTTCTGAAATTTAGTGCATTCAATATAACATGGATTAGTGTAGTTTGCATTTGACCTCTTAGCTGCCATTTCAGTTTTATTCTTCATTTATTTGGGGCAGCATTGAGGGATCCTAGCTGGTGAGTTTGTGACTGTGTGTTTGTTATTGGATGTGTCTGAACTTCAATTGCATGCATCATATTACAGGTATTAGTGTAGTTTGAATATGAGTTCTTAACTGCCATTTCAGTTTGATTCTTCATTTAGTTTGGGGAAGGATTTAGGGATACTAGTGGGTGAGTTTTTGACTGCGTGCTTGTAATTTAATTTGAGGATATTTTCTTAACTGCCATTTCTGTGTGCTTTTCCCTTTAGTTTGGTCAGGATTGAAGGATTCTAGCTGATAAGCCTTTGTCTGTTTGTTATTGGGTGTGTCTGAACTTCATGTGCAGGCATCATATTACTGGGATTAGTGTAGTTTGAATTTGATCACTTAACTTCCATTTCAGAGTGACTCTTCATTTAGTTGCGGCAGTGTTTAGGGATCCTTTCAGGTGGGTTTGTTACTGTGTGTTTATAACTGAATTTGAGGTATTTTCTCAACTGCCATTTAAGTGTCTTTTTCCATTTAGTTTGCACAGGATTGAGGGATTCTAGCTGATAAGTTTGTGACTGCGTGTTTGTTATTTGATGTGTATGAACTTTAATTGCATGCATCATATTACAGGTATTAGTGTAGTTTGAATATGAGCTCTTAACTGCCATTTCAGTTTGATTCTTCATTTAGTTTGGGGCAGGATTTACAGATCCTAGTGGGTGAGTTTTTGACTGTGTGCTTGTAATTTAATTTGAGGTATTTTCTTAACTGAAATTGATGTGCTTTTCTGTTTAGTTTTGGCAGGATTGAGGGATTGTAGATGATAAATTTGTGACTGTGCATTTGTAATTTGTTTTTTCTGAACTTTACATGCAGGCATCATATTACAGGGCTTAGTATAGTTTGAATATGAGCTCTTTCAGTTTGATTCTGAACTTTAAGTGCGGGCATCATATTACAGGAATTAGTGTAGTTTCAATGTGAGCTCTTAGCTGCCATTTAATATTCATCCTTCATTTACTTGGGGAAGGACTGAGAGATCCTAGCTGGTGACTTTGTGACTGTATGTTTGTAATTCAGTTTGAGTTTTTTCCTTTTAACTGCCATGTCTGTGTGATTTTCAATTTAGTTTGGAGAGGATTGAAGGATTCTAGCTGAGTTTGTGACTGCATGTTTGTAATTGGCTCTGTCTGAAATTTAGTGCAGGTGTCATATTACATGGATTAGTATAGTTTGAATGTGAGCTCATAACTGCCATTTCCATTTGATTCTTCATTTAGTTGGATCTGGATTGAGGGAAATGAGCAGGTGAGTTTGTGAATGTGTGTTTGTAATTGAATTTGATGTATTTTCTTAACTGCCATTTCTGTGTGCTTTTCCATTTCTTTTGTGTAGGATCGAGGGATTCTAGCTAAGTTTGCGACTGTTTGTTTCTAATTGGCTGTGTGTGATCTTGAAGTGCAGGTATCATATTACAGGGATTAGTGTAGTTTGAATGTGAGCGAGTAACTGCCGTTTCAGTTTGATTCTTTATTTAGTTGGATCTTGATTGAAGGATCTGAGCTGGTGAGATTTTGACAGTGTATTTGTAAGTGAATTTGAGGTATTTTCTTAATTGCAATTTCTGGGTGCTTTTCCCTTTAGTTTGGGCAGGATTGATGGATTCTATCTGAAAAGTTTGTGACTGTGTGTTTGTTGTTGATTGTGTCTGAACTTCAACTGCAGGCACCATATTACAGGGATTAGTGTAGGTTTACTAGGTTTTCTAGGTAAGTGAGGACAAAAGGAAACTATGAAACCTATCTTGATTGCCCCCCCCCACATGTGTGGGAAACTACACTTTGTTGTAGTTTTTGGAGAGCTAATGATCTATGCCCTTTTTAAAGGATTCAAAGGTATTACAGTCTACTAGCTCTTGTGGTAGCTGGTTCCAGAGCCTTGGTGTTCTTACCAAGAAGAAATGAAGCCTCCTTTTTGTTTCTGCTTTACACACCATTAGTTGTTGATTGTGAAGTCTAGGTACTATTTTTCTTTGTGTTTTAACAATACCACATTTGTCCATCAGAGAGGATGATTTGAGAATTTTATATAAGAACAGAAGATCATCTCTGGAGTTCCTAAACTCCAGAAAATGTAGGCCTATTTTTTGAAGCCTCTCTGGATATGGTAGTGATGCTAAATGGGGCACCATTTTTGTTGCCCTTCTCTGAACTCTATCAATCATTTGAATGTCCCAGACCATGTATGGACTCCACACATGTGACCCAAAATCTATATATGGTCTGATGTATGCTTTAAACAGTGGGATAATACATTCCTCTGTCTTAGATATAAATACATGGTTTATGCACCTAAGTAGTGAATTAGCAGTTTTAGCTACATGATTACAGTGATTGGAGGAGGATAATTTGTCATCTATCAGGATGCCCAAGTCTCTTTCACACATTGAAGATTTAATGAAAATATTGTATCGTGTAGTTTGAATGTGAGCTCTTAACTGCCATTTCAGTTTGGTTCTTCATTTAAATGGGACAGGACTGAGGGATCCTAGCAGGTGACTGTGTGATTGTAATCAAATTTGAGGTATTTTCTTAACTGCCATTTCTATGTGCTTTTCCTTTTAGTTTGGGCAGGAATGAGGTATTCTAGCTGATAAGTTTGTGACTGTTTATTTGTAACTGGATGTGTCTGAACTTTAAGTGCAGTCATTATATTACAGAAATTAGTGTAGTCAGAATGTCAGCTCTTAACTGTCATTTTAGTTTAAATTCTTAATTTTGTTGGGGCAAGTTTAAGGGATCCTAGCTGGTGAGCTTGTGACTTTGTATTTATAGTTGCATTTTTAGATATTTTCTTAACTACTGTTCTGTGTGTTTTTCCATTTACATTGGGCAGGATTGAAGGATTCTAGCTCATAAGTTTGCGACTGATTGTTTGTAAATGGCTCTGTCTGAACTTTAAGTGAAAGCATCACATTACAGGGGTGATTGTAGTTTTAATGTGAGCTCTTAACTGCCATTTCTGTTTGATTCTTCATTTAGTTGGATCTGGATTGAGGAATGATAGCTGGTGAATTTGTGACAGTGTGTTTGTAATTGAATTTGAGTTCCTTTCTTAATTGCCATTTATGCAGGCTTTTCAATGTAGTTTGGGCAGAATTGATGGAATCTAGCTGATAAGATTGTGACTGTAAATGTGTAATTGGCTGTTTCTGAAATTTAGTGCAGGCATCTTATTACATGGATTAGTGTACTTTGAATTTGAGATCTTAACTGCCCTTTCAGTTTGATTCTTCTTTTTGTTGGGGCAGGATTGAGGGATCCTAGATGGTGACTTTGTGACTGTGTGTTTATAGCTGAATTTGAGGTCTTTTCTTAACTGCCATTGCTGGGTGCTTTTCCCTTTAGTATGGGCAGGAATGATCCATTCTAAGTGATAAGTCTGTGTCTGTGTGTTTGTTATTGGATGTGTCTGAACTTCAAGTTCAGGCATCATATTACTGTGATAAGTATAGTTTTTATGTGAGCTCTTAATTGTCATTTCAGGTCAATTCTTCATTTAGTTGTGGAAGTGTTTAGTGATCCTATCGTGTAAGTTTGTGACTGTGTATTTATAATTGCATTTTAGGTATTTTCTCAACTGCAATTTATGTGTGTTTTTCCATTTAGTTTGGACATGATTGAGGAATTCTAGCTGATAAGTTTGTAACTGTGTGTTTGTTATAGGATATGTTTGAACTTCAAGTGCAGACATCATATTACAGGGATTAGTGTAGTTTGAATGTGAGCTCGTCACTGTCATTTTGGTATGATTCCCCATTTAGTTGGGACAGGATTGAGGGATCCAAGCTGGTGAGTTTGTGACTATGTGTTTGTAATTGAATTTTTAGGTCTTCTCTTAACTAACATTTCTGTGTGCTTTTCCATTTAGCTTTGGCAGGATTGAGAAATTCTAGCTGATAAATTTGTGACTGAGTGTGATTGGCCGTGTCAGAATTTTAAGGGCAGGCATCATATTACAGGAATGAGTGTTGTTTCAATGGGAGCTTTTAACATCCAATTCAGTTTAATTATTCATTTAGTTGGGGCAGGACTGAGGGATCCTAACTGGTGAATTTGTGACTGAGTGTTTGTAATTGAATTTAAAGTGTTTTCTTAACTGCCATTTCTGTGTGCTTTTCAATTTAGTTTGGGCAGGATTGATGGATTCTAGCTGATAAGTTTGAGACTGTAAGTTTGTAATAAGATTTGTCTGATTTTTAGTGTAGGCTTCATATTACATAGATTAGTGTAGTCTGCATGTGAACTCTTAACTGTAATTTCAGTTTGAGTCTTCATTTTTTTGCAGCAGTACTGAGGTATCCTAGCTGGTGGATTTATGACTGTGTGTTTGTAATTTAATTTGTGGTGTTTTCTTAACTGCCATTTATGTGTTTTTCCATTTAGTTTTGTCTGGACTGAGGGAGTCTAGCTGATAAGTTTTTCAGGGTGTGTTTGTAATTGGATGTGTCTCAACTTTACATGCAGGCATCGTATTACATTCCTTAGTGTAGTTTGGAAGTGAGCTTTTAAGTGCCATTCCAATTTGATTCTTTATTTAGTTTGGGTGGCATTGAGGGATCCTAGCTGTTGAGTTTGTGACTGTGTGTTTGTAATTGAATTTGAGGTATTTTCTTAACTGTCATTTCTGTGTGCTTTTCCATTTATTTTGGGCTCTATTGAGGGATTCTAGCTGAAAAGTTTGAAACTGTGTGTTTCTAATTGGCTGTATCTGACCTTTAAGTACAGCCATCATATTTCAGGGATTTGTGTAGTTTGAATGTGAGCTCTTAATTGCTATTTCAGTTTGATTCTTCATTTAGTTGGATCTGGATTGAGAGATCTGAGCTGGTGAGTTTGTGACTGTGTGTTTGTAATTGAATTGCAGGTCTTTTCTTGCCTACGATTTCTGTCTGCTTTTCCATTCAGTTGGCTCAGGATTTACGGATTCTAGCTAATAAGTTTGTGACTGTATGTTTGCAATTGGCTGTGTCTGAAATTTAGTGTAGGCATCATATTACATGGATTTGTGTAGTTTGAATGTGAGTTCTTAACTGCATTTTCAGTTTGATTCTTTGTTTAGTTGTGGCAGGACGCAGGTATATGAGCTGGTGAGTTTGTGTCTGAGAGTTTGTTATTGAAATTGAGGTATTTTCTTAACTGCCATTTTTTGGGTGCTTTTCCATTTAGGTTGGGCAGGATTGATGGATTCTACAGTCGTGGCCAAAAATATTAGCGCCCTTGCAGTTTTTTCTAATAATGCACCATTCCTTCCAGAAAATTGTTGAAATTAAAAAATATTTTGGTATCCACATATACATTTCTTTGGTTTGCAGTGGAATAAAACACAAAAAGCAAAAAAATTTACTAAGTCTAGCTTATTCCACACAGAAATCCTTAAATGGCCCGGACAAAATTATTGGCACCTTTTAGAAGTAGTTAGAAATAATTAGATTTCAAGCAGGTGATTCTCCTTCACTTTGGAATTGAACTCACATGTGGTGAGTTGCAGGTGACTGCAATATAAAAATCACTCATTCAACCAGTTTGAATAGAGAAAAGGACTCATTCTCCTGTTTTGTGTCACTGTGTGTACCGCAATCAGCATGGAGAAAAAAAAGACAGCCAGAGAATTGTCTGAGGAGGTCAGACAGAAGATTGTAGCCAAGCATAGACAATCTCAAGGCTACAAATCAATCTCCAGAGACCTTGATGTTCCTGTTTCCACCGTACATAATGTTATCAGGATGTTTAAGGCCCATGGCACTGTAGCCAACCTCCCTGGATGTGGCCGCAAGAGAAAACTTGATTAAAGATTGCAGCACAGGATTGTTTGAATGGTGGAGAAAGTACCTTGATCAACTGCCAAACAGATTCAAGCTAACCTTCAGACACAAGGTATGACAGTTTCAACTCGCACCATCCATTGCCAACTCAATGAAAGGGGGTTATATGGTAGGAGGCCCAGAAAGACCCCAATGCTGAGAGAGAGAGAGACATAAGAAAGCCCGACTGAGGTTTGCCAAAACACACCTGAACAAGCCAAAATCCTTCTGGGAGAATGTCCTGAGGACAGATTAGACCAAATTAGAGCTTTTTGGTAAAGCACATCATCTCTATGTTTACAGAAAACAAAATGAAGCCTTCAAAGAAAAGAACACCTTCCCTACAGTCAAACATGGAGGAGGTTCAGTGATGTTTTGGGGTTGCTGTGCTCCCTCTGGCACTGGGTACCTTGAACATGTGCATGGCATCATGAAATCTGGAGATTACCAGGCCATTTTGGCGTGCAATGTTGAACCCAGTGTCAGAAAACTGGGTCTCAGTCGAAGGTCATGGGTCTTCCAGCAGGACAATGACCCCAAACACACTTCAAAAAGCACCCAGGAATGGTTCAAGACAAGACACTGGACTGTTCTGAAGTGGCCAGCAATGAGTCCAGATCTAAATCCCATTGAAAACCTGTGAGAGATCTGAAAACAGCAGTTGGGAGAAGGCACCCTTCAAATCTGGGAGAACTGGAGCAGTTTGCACAAGAAGAGCGGGCCAAACTGCCAGTAGAGAGGTGCAGGAAGCTCATCCATGGCTATAGAAAGTGGTTGATTGCAGTTATTTTGACCAAAGGCTGTGCTGCCAAATATTAAGTCTAGGGTGTCAATAATTTTGTCAATGCCATTTCTTTTCATTTTCTGATTTAAAGGGATATATTAAATTCTGAATCAAAAACAAAGGTTCTGTAATGTTAACAGAGAAATAAAGAATTGTGGAGACCAACTACTGTACTGTTGTTAATTTCAACTTATGTTTAGAGGAAACTGTGAGTTATTTGAAAAAGTGCAAGGGCACTAATATTTTTGGCCACGACTGTAGCTGCTAAGTTTGTGACTGGGTGTTTGTTATTGAATGTGTCTGAACTTCAAGTGCAGGCATCATATTACAGGGATTAGTGTAGTTTGAATGTGAGCTCTTAACTGTCATTTCAGTTTGATTCTTCATATAGTTGGGGCAGGATTGAGGAATCTTAGTGGATAAGATTATGCTGGAGTGTTTGCACTTGGCTGTGTCTGATCTTTAAGTTCTGGCATCATTTTACAGGTATTAGTGTAGTTTGAATGTGAGCTCTCAACTGCCATTTCTGTGTGATTTTACATTTAGTTTGAGCAAGACTGAGGGATTCTAGCTGAGTTTGTGACTGTATGTTAAATTTAGTGCAGGCATCACATTACATTGATTAGTGTAGTTTGAATGTGAGCTCTTAACTGCCATTTCAGTTTGATTCTTCATTTAGTTAGAACTGCACTGAGGGATCTGACCTGGTGAGTTTGTGACTGTGTGTTTGTAATTGAATTTGAGTCTTTTCTTAACTGCCATATATGAGTGATTTTTCATTTAATTTTAACAGAATTGAGGTGTTCTAGCTGATAAGTTTGGGACTGTACGTTTGTAATTGGCTTTCTGAAATTTACTGCAGGATTCATATTACATGGATTAGTGTATTTTGAATGTGAGCCCTTAACTGCCATTTCAGTTTAATTCTTCATTTAATTGGAGCAGCACTGAGGTATCCTAGCAGGAGAGTTTTTGACTGTGTGTTTGTAATTGAATTTGAGGTATTTTCTTAACTGCCATTTCAGGTTGCTTTTCCCTTTAGTTTGAGCAAGATTGAGGGATTCTAGCTGATACGTTTTTGACTGTATATTTGTAATTGGCTGCATCTGAATTTTCAGTGCAGGCATCATATTACAGAGATTAGTGTAGTTTGAATGTGAGCTCTTTACTACCATTTCAGTTTGAGTCATCATTTGTTTGAGGCAGGGCTGAATGATCCTAGCAGGTGACTTTGTGACATTGTGTTTATAATTGAATTTGAGGTCTTTTCTTAACTGCCATTTCTGGGTGCTTTTCCATTTAGTTTGGGCAGTATTGATGAATATAAGCTGACAACTTTGTGACTCTGCATTTGCTATTGGATGTGTCTGAACTTCAAGTGCAGGCATCATATTACAAGGATTAGGGTAGTTTGAATGTGAGCTCTTAACTGTCATTTCAATTTGATTCTTCATTTAGCTGAGGCAGGATTGAGGATCCTAACTAGTGAATTGGTGACTGTGTTTGTAATTGGCTGTGCATGAACTTTAAGAGCAAGCATCATATTACAGGGATGAGTGTAGTTTGAATGTGAGCTCTTAACTGCCATTTCAATTTGATTGTTCATTTCATTGGGGCAGAATTGCGGGATTATAACTGGTGAGTTTGTGACTGTGTGTTTGAAATTGAATTTGAGGTATTTTCTTAACTGCCATTTATGCAAACTATTCCCTTTAGTTTGGGCAGGATTTTGGAATTCTAGCTGATAAGTTGTTGACTGTACGTTTGTAATTGGCTATGTTTAAAATTTTGGGCATGCATCATATTGCATGGATTAGTGTAGTTTGAATGTGAGCTCTTAACTGCCATTTCAGTTTGATTCTTCATTTCATTGGGGCAGAACTGTGGGATCCTAGCTGGTGAGTTTGTGACTGTATGTATGTAATTGAATTTGAGGTATTTTCTTAACCGTCATTTCTGGATGCTTTTCCATTTTGTTTGGGCAGGATTGATGCATTCAAGCTGATAACTTTGTGACTATATGTTTGTTATTGGATTTATCTGAACCTCAAGTGTAGGCATCATATTACAGGGATTAGAGTGGTTTGAATAAGAGCTCTTAACTGTTATTTCAGTAATGATTCTTTATTTAGTTGGGACTGTATTCAGAGATCCTAGCTGGTGAGTTTGTGACTATGTGTTTGTAATAGAATTTTTAGGCCTTTTCTTAACTGGCATTTCTGTGTGCTTTTCCATTTAGCTTTGGCAGGATTGCGAAATTCTAGCTGATAAGTTCGTGACTGTGTGTAAATGGCTGTGTCTGAATTTTAATGGCAAGCATCATATTACAGGGATGAGTGTTGTTTGAATGTGTGCTCTTACAGTAACTTCCATTTCAGTTTGATTCTTCCTTTAGTTGGGGCAGGAATGAAGGATCCTAGCTGGTGAGTTTATGTCTGTGTATTTATAATTGAATTCGATGTATTTTCTTAACTGCCATTTCTGTGTGTTTTTCCATTTAGTTTTGGCAGGATTAAGGGATTCTAGCTGATAAGTTTGTGATGACTGTAAGTCTGTAATTAGCTGTATCTGATTTTTAGTGCAGGCTTCATATGTATGGATTAGCGTAGTTTGAATGTGAGGTCTTAACTGTAATTTCAGTTTGATTCTTCATTTTGTTTGGGCAGGACTAAGTATCCTAGCTGGTGAGTTTGTGACTTTGTGTTTGTAATTGAATTTGAGGTCTTTTCTTAACTTCCATTTATGTGCTTTTCCATTTTGTTTTGGCTGGATTGAGGGATTCCAGCTGATACGTTTGTGACTGTGTGTTTGTAATTTGCTGTGCCTGAACTTTACATGCAGGCATCATATTACATGGCTTAGTGTATTTTGAATGTAAAATGTGTTTGTTTGTTTGTTTGTTTGAAATTTGCAACATGGGCTTTTTGGGACCCCACCTCATGAACAGCGGCACTGTCATTTCGTAACTCAGTTCTGAAAGGTGATTCCGTTCAGTGACCGCAAAATTACCTTTCAGGACTGAGTAATGAAATGCCAGTTACAGTTTTCATAAGCTGTGTCCCAAGAACCCCATGTTGAAAATGTGGGGAAAAATTCAAAAAAATGACTGAGATAATAGCATAAGTTGAAAACCCCATTGAAATGCAGTATAGCATGCTTACCTTTGATTCTTCAATTTGCAGTTTTGCTTTGAAGAGTGCAAATGTCACAGTCCAGAGAAGATAACAGTGCTGACCTCGGAGGTAAGTATGGAGTAAGGGGTGTGGGGAGGTGGGTGCTCAGTGGGAGGGTGGAGAGGGAGGGAGACTGCAGTGATGATGAGGATCATTTTCTTTTCTACAGGGGGAAAAATGCGACAGCAAGGGACAGGGCCCTTTTTCTATTTTACAGAAAAAAAGAGATAAAATATTTCAGCACACTGTGGTGGGCTCCCATTGTACAACATGAATGGGGGGGTCATACAAGATGCTGACATGGGGATTGGGCACTCCAATGTCAGGAACATGTTTGGGTACACTGGGGTGGTCTCCCAGTGTGCCGCATGACTTGGAAGAGGGGGCACAGCAAATTCTTTACACACACTGGGGTGGGCTCCCCGTGTGTCATTTGAGATTGTAGGGGCGCACAGAATGCCGTGGAGTTGGCAGCCAGCATTTTGCCATTCACAACATGGCAGCACCCGCAGAACTGTGCATGTGCATGAGTCACATGCATGTACAGTGCATGCACCGGAATGCAGAAGTAACAGCCAAAACAGTGTGGCTGTTATTCTGCAGCGGCCGATCATGGTGGAGGGAGTTAAGCTCCTCTGGGCTTTAGGAAGGATACTTTCAAAAGTATAAGGGAAGGTTTCACAATCAGCCATTTTTAGAGCTACAGATCAATCACAAAACAGGTGTAGGCTCCACCCACAGCCTTAAAAATTAGAGTATTTACCACTTATGTTTTCTACAGAGTCAGCAGTTGTGGTTAACTTCAACATGGCAATGCAGAATATACTATGCAAGACTTAATAAAGATAAGTTAAAGTTAATGAAGTACCTAGTGTTACTAAAGAGTACTGCACATTACTGCACTCTTGAGATGACTGATGCTCATTTTTTGTATTACATGGGTGAACTCTTTTGAAAGGGACACCTGCTTAAATGGGACACTGTTGAATCCACTGAGGTGTCCCTATTAGGAGGTGTCTGCTGTATATGACATGGTGTTGTCATACACTAGTCCTGTGCCATTCAGGGTCAATCAATTTATGGAGGGCAGCCATGGCCCTGGTTTGCTTCTGATTAACCAAAACATTCTTGGCATGCATAGCAGGGAGAAGAAATGAGTGGAAAACATCAGTAAACACCCAGGCAGATCACATCACTTCACTTTCCCTTTTCAGGTGTAGTGCCCAGACATTTCAACTCCCTGACCATTCTCTCTTGGTTTTGAAGAGTTGTATCTGGCTATGCTCCCATCCTCTTTACTCCAAAAAGAGGGTTACATCCTGAACAGTCTGAGTAGGTGTCTCTGTCAAAAGGCAACTGGGATGATGGTAAGTGGTTACCACTCCAGCTGACACGGGAATAAAAGTGTTGGGCTGTCTTAAGGAGAGGCTGGCCCACCAGATTGAGAAGAAACAGTAAAGTTAAAAAAGTAGTACAGGCATGTACTAACAGCACTTTTTTAATGTATACATTAAACACAGTGACATAATCATGCCAGAGTTTTGGAATGTGATTCATACGAACATACGAAATTTGCCATCAGATAAAGGCCTAGAGGTCTATCAAGTCTGCTCGAATGTGCAGCTAGCACCCCTTATTCTGCAGCTGCCCCTCCCTTCCACCCTTCCCCTTCATTAACCCTCCCCCTTGTCCTGTCCCATCCTCATTTGAAGCAGTCCACTGTTCTACTGCATACCACTTCAGGAGGTAACGCATTCCACCCAGCCACCACCCTCTCTGTAAAAAAGTGTCTCCTCATCTCCCTCCTGAACCTTCCTCACTCCAGTCTTATATCATGGCCCCTGGTGTCCCTCCCCTCCCTTACTTTGAACAGCCCCTCTGTACTTGTCTTGTTTATTCCTTTCATGTATTTAAAGGTTTCAATCATGTCACCCCTGTCTCTCCTCTCCTCTCCTCCAGTGAGTACATGTTCAACTCCTTCAACCTCCTTCAACCTCCTCTCTTATGATAAGTCCCCCAGTCCCTTGATCATCTTTGTCACTCTGCGCTGCACCCCCTCCAGTAACTTAATGTCCCTCTTCAGATACGGACACCAGTACTGCACGCAGTACTCCAGGTGTGGTCTAACTAATGACCTATACAGTGGCAGAATCACCTCCTCCCTCCTCGAGGATATACCCCTTGCAATACAACCCAGCATTTTGTTGGCCTTTGCAGCTGCCTTCCTACATTGTGCCGAGTTGTTCATTGACCCTGTAATGAGCACATCCAGATCCTTCTCCTCCTCTGTCTGGGCTAGCTGCACTCCCCAGTTGCCAGGTGTCTGACCAGGTTTCAAGCTTTCCCAGATCATCCTGCAACCCCTGCCATCCTCCTAGGTCATCCACCACCGCGCCTACCTTGGTATCATCAGCAAACAGACTGATCTTGCTCTGAAGTCCCATGATATGTCTGCAATGAATATCCCAAACAACACTGGTCCCAACACCGACCCCTGTGGAACACCACTCATCACTGCCCTTGGGTGTGAGAGCTCTCCACCCACCACCACCCTCTGTTGCCTTCCCTGCAGCCAGTTTCCTACCCATCTCACCAGCTTTGCACCCGCCCCTGTGCCTACTAACTTCCTTCCCAGGCTTCCATGTGGCACTGAGTCGAATGCCTTACTGAAGTCCAGATACAGGACATCCACTGCATGGCCCCTGTCCAGTTGCCTAGTTATCCAGTCATAGAACTCGACCAGGTTGGTTTGGTAGGATCTGCCACATATGAAGCCAGGCTGTCTGCTGTTCTGTAGTCCTTTGGCCTCTAGGAGGGCCACCAGCCTCTCCTTCAGGATAGTCTCCATTAGCTTACCCACGATGGATGTGAGGCTCACTGGTCTGTAGTTTCCTGGTTCATCCTTGGGGCCACTCTTGTGGAGGGGCACCACATGAGCCATCCTCCAGTCCTGAGGTACACACCCTGAATGTAGTGATGCATTAAATAGGTCTGCCAAAGGTCCTGCAAGGACCTCTGCCAGCTCCTTCAGTACCCTGGGGTGGATGCCATCTGGGCCTGGTGCCTTGTCCACCCTCAGTGCCTTCAAACCCTCTTGAACTCTGCTCTTCATGATTTCACCATCTGTCACCACTTCCCACCCTGCTCCTGCCATTTCTCCCAGCTTGGATGTCACCCCCCTCTTCTCTTTAGTAAATACTGAGCAGAAGTACTCATTTAGTGCTTCCGTCTTATCGCACCCTGCTTCCACCCAACCCCCCTCCTTCCTAATCCTTACTATGTGGTCCTTACAGCTCCTTTCTCCTTATGTACTTAAAAGTCCTTCTCCCTTCTTAATGCCTTGTGCCAACCTGAGTTCCAGAGATGCTTTGGCTCCTTTACTGCCCTGTCACCTCCTTCGATTCTGTCAAGTACTCCTCCCTGTCCTCCCCTCCCTGTTTTCTTGTACTTCCTAAAGGCAGCTCTTTTCCTCCTTACCTTTTCCATGACCTCCTTGCTCAACCAGATCGGTTTCTTAGCCCTAGCCTTCTTGATCTTGGCTTTGCAGCAGGTTTTGGTTGCCTCCACTATCCCCAGCTTTATGAGCTCCCACCTCTGGTTAGTGTCCATACTAGATTGAATTCTGGCCAGGTACCCTTTTACCACTTTCCCCATCCTCCCAAAGTCAGCCCTCCTGAAGTCCAGCACTATTGTGCCAGATTCCACTCCTTCCTTGCCCATATCCAATGTGAGCCATACTGAGTGGTGGTCACTCCCTGACAGTGGTTCTTCCACTATAAGTTCTCTCACAAAGTCCCCATTTGCCAGCACAAGGTCAAGGGTATTCATGGTTACTAGAACTGTGGGAATACTTTCTGTTGAATAGTCACCAAGTACTGATATTTGAGGTCACAATATTCATGTATTTGCTATCTAGTATTTATTATTCTGGCAAGATAGGTATAAAAATAGTAATGTTTAAAACCCATTTCCCTTCCCCAGGTGGTACACCCTAGAAGAGAGGAGAGAGAGGGGAATATGATACAGACCTTTAAATACCTTATGGGGTAAACAAGGTACAAGGGAGAAGTATTTTTCAGAACAAAGTGCTCAAGGACAAGGGGGGTATGATAAGAAGCTGAAGGGGGTAGAATCAGGAGAGATGTGAAGAAGTGCTTCTTCACAGAAAGAGTGATAGATTCCTGGAGCAGTCTTCTAGCAGCTATGGTGGGGGTCAAAACAGTGGTATGGTTCAAAAATGCATGGGATAGGCATATGAGAATCTTAGGGAAAAGGAAGGGATGGATGAATTGGCCAGAGATCAAGGAACTATTTGCAGGGGAAAAGGAACAGACTAGGCGGGCCAGTGGTTCTTATTTGCTGACAAATTCTATTCTATGGTCAAGGCTTGTCCCATGGCCATCATCATCCATTCAGTGGTAACCACTCTACTCCATTCCTTGGTCCCTTTTGACCTTTAAGAAAGAAGCCGGCATCCTGCCAATACTGTCCCCCACTGACATGTCTTTAGAAGCATGATCCTTCCCTAAACCCAAACCCCAGAACTTTGCCAATTAGCTGCAACAACTGATTCCATAATTGTATTTATAACCCCATTCTGATACCAAATCCATTATGATGGGCAACAAAGATAGGTTAATTAATTCACTTTAAGTATATGTGATTGATCTGCCACCCCATAATCTTCTCAGGAACATGCCCCACATCTGAATATCATGGGTGATGCGCACAGCGCAACCACACTTGCGCTGGAGCATTCCCAGTTCCCCCCATCTGGGGGATGCACCGGTGCATTCTTCCTGTGCTATGCGCATTCTCTGCCATATCCAATGGTGATGTGCCATGGCACATCTCCTTTAAATATCACCCTACCCTGGCCCCAGTACAGCTCAGTGGTGCTGCACCCCCACTTGCACCATTGCCCAGTGCAATCTGAATATCTGGGCCTCTGTATCCATAACCTAACATTTCAGCTAGCCATTTCCTATAAAGGACCTACATGTTGGAATAATCTGCCCTGCTACCTCATAAATGACAGATGCTCATCAGTCATTAAGTAGCTTAAAAAACATGGTTTAAGGAAAATGGTAGAGTAGGGTCTGACAGTTCTCTAGAGTTTTAATCTCATGTATATGTTGCTGTATAGTATATTTATTTTGAATATGTATTGACTATTGTTTTATCCCAGGAAACTATTATGAAGGAACTCTTTGCTCAGTTGGTTGCAACTCATCTTTTTTTTTTCCAGTTCTAAATAAAAATCTTGAAAAAAACTTAAATCATGAACCTTACCCACTGACACATCATTAAACATACTCCACTCCCAACTCAGTCTAATGACCTCTGACCACAGAACTGAACCTTGCTACTGTAGGCCCATGACCTAAGTATTCTTGACCCTCATGATTCCTAATTCATGATGTTGGAATATTGGAAAATGTAACAAAGAAGTTACTCCTGGCTGCTCAGTTGTCTCTTTACCCCCCTGAACCTATTCTCTGTCTGTTCTGGGTGGGACAAGAGGTATGGCTAGCTTCTTTCAGTGATGGTTTGGAAAGCCTTGATAGTAAACCACATAGAGGCATGCAGGTGGGAAGGGGATTAGGGAGTAGCTGGAAGTGATTCTTTACTACACTGACCAATGTCCCTATCCCATCAGGGGTTGGAGAAGACTGCTGGATTAAATCAGTTGGCCCAGCAAGGTACTGGAATCAAGGGAGTTGGGTTGGCAAATGTTTTGTTTTATATATATACACATAACACACTGTAGATACTATACTGTACTTGCAAGGGAAATTGTCGATTAAGGCATACATATTAGGTGCATGCAATGATAACCAAGATGCCACCTAAAAGTGGATGCTTTATGTTTCAATAGATATGGCAATGAAAATTTGAGTAGGATCAAAATACCTGTATTTTTACATTTACTTTTTCTTTAAATCCCATACATTCTTCTAAAGTTGCTTTAAAACATAAATAGCCTGAGTCTCATTGGAACAAAATGGTGGAAAACTGCTTGCACTGCACTTTTGCGCTACTCCAAAGTCTATATCAGTGTTGGAGGACCCCTGGAAGTGGGGTAGTATTGGGAGAATGATGCCTAACAGATGCCCTGGGTGAAACTGAAGCCAGGACAGGGGTCCTCCCTGTTGGGTCCCAGTACCAGGTTACCAAAAATACATTCTAGCTGACTCTACTCCCCTGTTAGCCATTTTGTGTAATGCAAGATCTCTGAAGAATAAGATGGCAGTGATGGAGGCATTCATTGCTGATTCCTCAGTTGACCTTGTTTGCATCACCAAGACCTAGCTGTGTGATGACTTTGGACCTGTCCTTGAGGTATTAATTCATGTTGGATACTGCAAGGTGCATTCTGTGATATAAGCTCAAGGGGGGAGGTGACCATGTGCTTTATATCAGCATTGGAACTCATGGCATACCACATGTGGACAACCAAGTCTTTTGAATTTGTGGCTGTTAGAGGTAGGTCAGGTGTCATATATAGGATTATCATCATAAACCAACCTCTAGGTCAAATGGGGGATTTCTTGCAGAAGCTGGCACACTTTATTGTTGACCAGGTGCTGGAAGCTCGCAGACTGCTTGTGCTGGGGTACCTTAAAGCCTGGGGCAATGATGAGACACCCTTTGGTCAGCATCTCCTCTAACTGATGCAATCACTGGGCGTGGCAGAGGCAGTTGTCTCCAGAATGCATTTGCATGGCCACATGTTAGACCTGTTTTTCTCACTGGACTTGTAGTTAGTGTTACAGCTGTGAATGGCTGGGGAAAGGAAAGGGTACTTTGCACCAGGGCATTTAACAATTTGTTGAAGGCAGGGTGCATGGAAGAGGACTTCAGCTACATTCGGGACAGGGGGCCAACCTGGGAGGATATGGGTTTCTATAGGGGAGATGGTCTGCATCCTTAGAGGAAGGGACCCTGAGTCCTTAGTGGTATGTTTAAATACTGCTTGGATGAGCATTTAAACTAGCCAGTGGGAGGCTGTAAAACCAAGAAATGCAACAATTGCCCCCACACATAATTGAGCAGCAGGGAGAGAGCACCTAAGTGAAGTAAATTCCTCTAGGGCAGTGGTGCAAGAAGACAAGAAGGGGGACAAGGCAAAGGAAAAAGGAGGTATAATCAAGAAGGTAAGACTACAGTAGCAAAGGAGACATGTAATGAAAAAGTTAAAAAGGGAAGAGGAATGTCAGTGGAAGATTCAGAGAACAGCACAGGCAAGAAGGTAGGGACCAGAGAGGAAGGCAGGGAGCAACAAATTATGGAGTTCCATGTGTGCTAATTGACAGTATCCAGAAAATAAAATTCTGGACTTGGATGCCATTATGGCAGAGGGTGACATGGATTTTTTGGTCATAATGGAGTCATGGTGCACTGATGGCCATGGCTGGAACATGGCCATATGAAACTACTCTGTGTTCAGGAGTGACAGGGCAAGAAGAAGAGAAGGGATTGCACTACATGTGAGGGAAGTGAGGGAAGCATGGCCACAGAGCTATTTGGGGCACCCAGAGGAAAATAAATGTTTGGAGATGCTGTGGGTCATCCTGGAGACAGGCTCTGGGGCTGTTATGAATAGAGGGGTGCTTTACAGACCTCCAGCACAGGGAGAAGATTTGGATAAGGCACTTGTGGATGTCATCATTGGAATGACTAGCAAGGTGCAGTGCTGCTAGTTGGTGACTTTAGTCTGCTATATGTGAAGTGGAGCCTTTCAACTGCAGCTTTGGCAAAGAGCAGGACCATCCTTAATACAGTACAAGGGATTTTTCTCAGGCAGCTAGTCAAAGAATCCACTTGCTACAGGGAAGTGCTGGACCTGGTGCTTAAAAGCAGGGACAGCATTGCAGATGTCATGGTGTGCAGTCCCCTAGATACCAGTGATCATCATATAGTGTGGTTTAACATTAAGATAGGAACAGAGGTACACCACACAAGGACAAGGGTATTGGACTTCAGGAAGGCAGATTTTAAAGAAATGGGAGACTGCCTCAGAAACTGCCTCATATGAGGGATTTTCAGGGAGGGGTAGAAGCACAATGGGGAAAAATAAGGAAGGACATAATCAAGGCATCTATCATCTGCATGAAGGAAGTATGTAAGCAAAAGCAAAAGAAAAAAGAGGCCATTGTGGTCTGGGGAAGTGGCCATGGTGGTGAAGGAAAAAAGGTAGCATTTAGGAAGTATAAGGAAAGGCAGAGGGAGGAGGACAGGGAGGTGTACTAAGGAAAACAGAGGGAAGTAAGAAAGGTGGTCAGCAGAACAAAAGTACAGACAGTAGATAGGATAGCCAAATGGTTAGTTAAAGGGAATAAGACTTTCTTCAGGTACATAAGCAAGAAGATGAAAATAAAGAGAGAGATAGTGAGGATAAGGAGGGCAGGAGGGGGAGACTGCACAGGAGAGGACCAAGAAAAAGTTGCCATCCTGAACAGGTACTCCTGCTCAGTCTTTTCAGTGGAGAGAGGGCATACGTGGTCCTTTCACATAAGAAACTCATCAGGGATGAGTCTAGCAACTGTTGGTCAGTCAGTCTAACTTCAGTGGTTGGAAAATTAAAGGGAATCTTCCTAATGGAAAGGCTGGTTGTGTATCTTGAATTCACTGCATTGTAGGACCACAGGCAGCATGGATTCAAGGGTGCAAGATCATGCCAGATGAATCAGATTGATTTCTTAGACTGGATGACCAGGGAAATAGGTCAGAGCAGGGCAATGGATGTAGTCAATTTGGACATTAGCAATGCCTTTGACATTGTGCTTAAAAGGAGACTGATTAAGAAATTGAGCATCCTAGGGGTATGATAAAGGAATAATGCATGACAGGGTGTGTGTCATGCTGGGATAACACCACTCCTGGGGGGGGTTGGGCATGAGGCCACAGGCCGAGTGCGTCCAATGCCCCAGGAATGGCATTATCCCAAATGACACACACCCTGGAGTGCATTATTCCTACTATACAATGGCTTGTTGTTATATATCAAATAAAAAAATAATTTTAAAGAATGATTTTATTAGAATGGAAAAATATTTTTGTTTCTTAAGAGGAGATGCAAAAAAAGGGCTGATCCATAGTGGCAATCATGATGACAGTAAAGCTGTGGCATCGTGCTGGGATAACGCCGTGGGTTCAGCCCCAAACTGACCAATCACAGTCCAAGATTCTTTCTTGCCATTGTATAATCTAAAGTAGTGAATCAGGTTAAAATCTGGTTAATAGATAGGCACCAAAGGATGTTGGTTAACAGCACTCACTGTAATGATAGGAAAGTGACCAATAGGGTGTTGGAAGGGTCAATACTCGGACTAGTCCTCTTCAATGTCTTCATAAATGAAATTGCAGAAAAACTTAAAGGGAAGGTATGACTGTTTGCAGATGACACCAAAATCTGTAACAAAGTGGACATTCAGACTGGGGTGGAGAGAATGTGTAGTGATCTTGGGAAACTCAAGAGTGGTTAAGAGGATAGCAGTTGCAGTTTAATGTCATAAAGTGAAAAATCATGCGCATAGGTCTTAGGAACACATGAGATAAGAATAGGATGGTGGGGGAAGCACTGATTGTCATTATGAAGGAAAGGGACCATGTGGTTATCATAGCAGGTGACCTCAAAGCAGCAGGACTGTCTGACAAAACAGTAGGGAGGGCTAGTGGGATGTTGGGGTGCATAGGGAGGAGTATCTCCCTCAGGATGAGGGTGGTGGTGTTGCCACTGTATCTTTCACTGGAGAGATATCACGTGGAATATTCTGTCCAGTTCAGGAGGCCACACCTCTGAAAGAACTGAGACTGGGTGGAGGCAGTCCAGAGGAGGACAATGAAAATGGTTCAGGGGTTGAACAAAAACCCCTATGAGAAGAGACTGAGGGATCTCAGTATGTCTACCCTGAAAGAGAGGAAAGCTAGACAGTACAGGATAGAGACCTACAAGTACCTCAGAGGGATAAACAGGATGCAAGAAGGAAGTTTCTTTCAAATGAGAAAGAGCACAGGACCAGTGGGCATGTGATGAAGCTGGGAGAGGATGTTTAAAAGGGATATGAGGAAATACTACCTCACTTTATGAGTGGTAGACACCTGGAACAGACTGCCGGTGGAAATGGTGGAGGTAGAAATAGTAGGGGTTTTCAAGCATGCATGGAATAGACATATGGAAATATTAGAAAATCAGCAGAAAGGAGATAGAGTCACTAGAGACTAGTTAGAGTTTGTAGAGATGGACTAGGCACCAGGTAGACTGGGTAAGTCAAGCAGTCATTTACTGCTGACAGATTCTATGTTTTATGTTTTTAGTCAAGATTGATCTAGTTATGTGGTCAGATCATCTCACCATGTCATTCCTCTGCAGGGCACCAAGTAGAACTACCCCCCCAGTGGAGATGGTCCAATATCACCCTAAACATAATCTGGAGACTTGCAAACTTTAAGTAGCATTACACATCTTAGGCATGAGGTCAACTTGAGCCTAGGGTGCCAAGAAGGCCATGGAATGCTGTAATATGACTCTAATGGCTGCATTGGACTCCCTGGCACCTTACAGTGTCCATCCCTTGGCATCTTGGCACAGACTACAATAGTATTGTTATGATCTGACTTGGCTTTAGACTAAGGGACAGAAGTTGGAGCATTCTTGACAGAGGTCCTATGTTGAGTAGGACAGATTGGTTTTGAGGGCTCACTATATTGAGTGTCAGTGGGCGATCACCCTGAAAATGACAGAGTTCCTATCAAGGATGATTACAGCAAGAATGAACCATCTGGATCATCTATTTTACACCATGAACAGGTTTATTATCCCTTCTATGGTTTAATTATGCCGTTTCCACAGAAAAGTACAACATGTTCAACTGATTTTTTCTTGTAACGGTGTCCTCTATTCAGGCAGAGATCTCCTCATGTAGCATGTTATTATCTGGTAGTACCCAAGCATCAATTGGCATAATCTATCTGTAAATCTAGGCTAAGATTCAGTCAGTTATTCAAGAGGAAGTGGTTTAGATGATATCAGGGATGCACCACAACTGCTGTTCTCAGGACTCTGGGTCTACCTGGCTGCTTTTGGGTTGCCTGGAATCCCTGGTACCAGACTTCACAGACATTGTTGGGTATTCCTTGAAGGATGGGGTCATTCATTCACCTCTGAAAAAGGTTGTCCTTAGGTATCTCCTGAAGTAACCATATTTGAACTCTGACAGTGTGGTGAATTATTGACCTGTCTTGAACCTTCCCTTTCTTGGGAAGGTTATTGAGAAGTTAGTGGTAACACTGCTTGAGGCTCATCTGGAATGATATGACATCATCAAGCATCTCCAGTATGGATTTTATGTCCCACCCACCGCATACAGTCTGCTCTTGTCAGACTGTTCCATGAGCTCCTCATTACCAGAGATTGGGGGCTTCAGTTTTTCTTTGTCCTCTTAGATTTCTTATCAGCATTTGACACAATTGATTATGGTGTTCTGTTGGATTGCCTAAGAAGTTATGTAGGGCTCACTGGTATTGTTTTATTCTGGTTTGAGTCCAAACTCCCAGGAAAAGCAAGGCAGGTAGTTTTAGGTAATTCCATCTCCAGAACCACCATTATTAACTTGGGTGGTCCTCAAGGCTTGATCATTGCACCAATGTTGTTCAACATGTACATGCTGCTGTTGGATGAGATCATAAAAAAGCACAGCAGTGGGTATCACTGCTATGCTGATTCCACTCAGCTGTACCTGTCTTGTGCACCCCGATGGGAATCAGGTGGTCTCGATATTAGTAAGATATCTCTGAGTGACCAAAGACTGAATGGCCTTTAACTGTCTGTGCCTCAGTCCTTGTAAATTAGAGGCTATGATTGTTAATCTGAATCTGTGCTGGTCAGCAAGGACAAGCCTAGATACCAAATTACACTCTTTTAATAGAAGTACTCTTTGAGCTGTGGATGTGGTAAAGGATTTGGGGGGTCATTGTAGACTGAAAGCAAACATTTGAACTTCAGGCATTCACTGTAGTCAGGGATGACTTTTCCATGCCCATGGATTTGGTGACAATAGTCCATGCTTTTGTCATTTTGAGAGAGGACTTATGTTATATTCTTTACTTAAGGTTATCTGGAGGTTTGATGTGCCACCAGTAGCAAGTCCAAAATGCTGTTGCCCATCTGGTGGTACAACTTCTCAAAGGAAGCACATTATGCCAGTGCAGCACATGCTGCCCTGGCTTCTAGTTCACACACCACCTTCGATATATGCCTGTTAACATTCAAGGCCCTACATGTTCTGTGTTTATGTTCCATAAAAGATCTCCTGACACCTTATACCCAGTCCTTCCACTTGGCTCTACATATGTGGGCTTCTTGTTGGTTTCCCAATCTTGCCTGAAGTTGTGGGTGACAAGGCATTTTGGGTGGCTGCTCCTGTGCTCTAGAACTCTGTCCCCAGTGTCTGCTCTGCCCACTCAGTGGTAGCCTTCAAGGAACCATTCAAAAGCTATTTATTTAATGATGCCTATTCTTTTAGTTAGTTTTATGCACTGAACATTTTGATCATTTATTTTCTCCTGTTCTGCATTGCTAGGCACCCTGAGCCTCCAGTGCCATATCAATAAACTTTGCCTTGCTTTACCATAAAAAAACAAAAGTAAGCATCTAGAACAGAAGGATGCAGATCAGACTGAAAATTGAATTTGGTTACAAAAATAAGTTCCTTTATTGTACAAAACTAAGCAAAAGTGCACAGTGCACTCAGTAAACAATGGGATTCACATGTTATCAGTTTCCCTTAACTACCTCAGTCTCACTGAATGAGATATTCTGATTTCCTGAAAAAACAACACATTACAGTTAGCATTTGTAGAGTTTAGCTACACAACATTTGGCACAAAATTACGTTGCTAGCTTTTTCACTATTATTAATGAATATATTTTCATTTAAAAATGATATTTCTCCTTTAGACCTCACCTGGTTTCCTTGCTTATCCCTGATCTAAAGTCATAATACTTTGTGTATGACATCACTACTTTTTGTAATAAAAATTATTCTGATGTCGCAAGTGGATAATTGGAGCTTCAGAGCAGAAAAAGCAGCAGGAACAGATGACATTTAAAAGGCAAAGAGCCTGATTTCCAATAAATGTCTTTGGTAATAAAGAATGAAGGTTAAGAAATTCAAATTTCTTTGGCTTACTAATTGGATTTGAGGCCTGCTGGTGCCAACTGTAATTTGTTTGCTGGAAATTGTAGAATCACTTAACCTCTCTGTGTAAATGTAGTGGATCTTGCCAGTTGTTCGTGGATTGTAAGCAGCTGTCTGATATAACAGTCATGAATACTGCTATGTGAGGAAAAAATATCCCTCCACTTTTTAATTACAACTACAGTTTACAACTCCTTGAATCGCTAAGCAGTTGAGCTTTAAATTCATAAACCATTAATAGTGCCAACAATTGCACAAGAAAGGGATATTATTGTTTTCTGTAGCATTTTAACTGAATTTACTTCAGTTTATTTTAGTAACAGTGCAGGCTCAAGGGCAGCAGGTGACTTTTAAGGGGTAACCCAGGACAAAGACATTAAAACAGTGGAACATCATAAATACAAAGTAAAATGCTCTGAGTCATTAAAAATTGCTCATCTGCATTGCAGATTTAAATAAAATGTTCCCTCCTTACATTTGAGAGTTTATTAATATAGCAAGGTTCACTTATGCCACAACGACAAACATGTTGCTGACGCAGATTATGGTGCAGGCAACATGTCACCTGGCATTACAGAGATGGCATTATGTTTCCCGGGAGTTAAAGCTCCCAAGTGTCCTCCCAGGAAACAATCGGCTTTAATCAAGATCACTCCTTTCACTGTTGCTCTTGTTGTGGCGCCGTAATTGCGGCGGCCAAATGTACTCGGCAACTTAACAGGATATGCATAGCAATATCTACTGGACTTTTACCTTGTCATTAAATCACTGCATATCTGTGGGTCACTGAATAACATCATAACAAGAGTAAGGGCATTATCAGAATATACAGACCATGTTGGAGACTGTTACTACTTTTGTAATCACACAGTGTGAGAAATGGAGAAACTGCAGATGCAATAACAGTAGAATGAGGCCTAGTGCATAGTATTGGATATACAAGTTCTAAAACAACAGACTTCAAACTGCATAGGTGAAGAGCAGTTAGGTTGATAAGCTATACATCAAATAAATCATAATCTTAAAGGGACACTGTCAACCTTTTTTTACATCATAAAATGTTGAGCTGACAAACATTTTATGATAACTTAACTTTCCTGAAATGCATAGATCTTGACAGTTGCTTTATCTGCTTTCTTTCCTAGTAGAACTGTAATACATGCTAATGGTATAATTATACCCAATTTAATTTTCTTTCAAATCCTTGATCTGCTCTTCCAGCATATTTTCAGAACATTAGGAGAATTCTTAACAAGGCTGCACTCATCATGTGAGAGTTTGCACTTCCCCCATTGTATCAGAGCTGGCTGAACTGTGTTGGGGTTGATTCCAAGCACATAAAACACCCAGTGAAATTTGATCAAGGAATGTAAACACACATATTTGTGTGAGGTAACACCTGTAAGGTGGGCAGTTTGTTTTTCACTTTTAAAAAGAAAAATGAAACAGAATCAAAATCAAACCACCAAGTATATCAGCAATGTCTATGGAATGTAACCAATCATTAAATGTCTTTTTTCAAACTGGAGACACTTTGTGGCTGATGGGGTTTGACAGTGTCCCTTTGAAAAACACAGTTAAAACAGTTACATTGGAGGGACCTATGACCTATAAAAGCAGAGTCAGGTTTACCCAAGATACATTTTAAGTCTCTCTCTGCTAGTGTCCCTCTGTGCTAAGGATCACAACACATAGGCTATCAGGAAATTCTGCAAGGACAGTCAGCCAGAAGAGGCATCCAGCAGCTTGGAACTCTGATCATTGCATCACAGGTAAAACTGCTTAAAAATGTTAACTGCATTGTTTGTTGAGTGTGCTACAGCTAGGTTCTAACTGCTACCTACCTTGGTGAGTACTGCTGATTAATGGAGTAGGCTGTGTCTGCTACAGTTGTACTTATTTCTATATAGGTGTGATTTGCTAGATGTTTTTTGTAGTATAATTAAGTCTTACAGCTACACCATATCTGCTTGAGCACTAGGAGGTATGTTTTATTCCTATTTTATGTGTTATAACTGAGGTGTACATCTACACCCTGAGTGAGCACTATAAAGTAGTTTTTATTCCTGTTTACTGCATTATTGCCAAGCCTTACAGCTACACTCTATCTGGGTGAGCACTATGAGTTAATGTAATCATCTGTTTAGTGCTTTAGCTGCTGAGCTTGCTTACATCTTTTTAATATTATAGGCCACATGAATACCAAATGGTGTAAATTGTGAATCTGTTGATGGTACTCCATATCATCTAGGTTTAGCCTCATTCATAGGCCTTTATGGGGATGATGTTCATAATAAACACAGCTGTACAGTCAAGTCATACAAAAGCAAGGGTATTGAATTTTAGGAGGGCTGACTTTAGCAAAATGAAAGAGTGCCTAAGGAATACACTAGCAAAAGGACAGGAAGGAGGGGTGGAAGAACAATTGGGAGAAATAAAAACTGCCATCAGAGGCAACATGCCTTTGTGTGAAGCAAATAAACAAAACAAAACAAACGAAAAAAACACTACTTTTCTCAAAAGAGGTCAGGGGAAAGGTTAGGGATGAAAAGATAGCATTTAAGAAGTATAAGGAATCACAGAAGGAGCAGGACAGAGAACTACATCACTTAAAGCAGAAGGAAGCAGGGAAGGCAGTCAGAATAACAAAGGCCCAAACTGAGGAAAAGATAGCCAACTCAATTAAGAAGGGGGATAAAACCTTTATAGATACATTATGGAGTGAAGAAAGACAAAGGGAGGGATAGTGAGGCTTTATAAAGGGAAGAGGGGCAGGCAGAGGGTGACAGTGAAAAGGCAGAGATACTGAATGAATACTTTTGTTCAGTACTCACAAAAGAAGAGGCGGAGACATACCTAAACCAAACAATAGAAGCACTCTGGATAGGAGGGTCAATACCAGTCTATTCACAGAAGAAAGGGTCCTAAAAGAAGTCCTAAAACTCAAGGTGGACAAGGCAATGGGGCCTGATGGGATTCACCCCAGAATTCTAAAAGAATTATGGGGAGAACTAGTGACAGCATGGATTACCCTTTTTAAGAAATCCTGGGAGGATGGTATGGTAGCTGAGGACTCTGAGGAGGGTGGATGTGATTCCCCTTTACAAAAGTGGAAGCAAGGCAGAGGCAGGAAACTACAGATCTTTTAGTTTGACTTCAGTGGTAAGGAAAATTATGGAAACACTTCTCAAAGAAAGAACTGTTGAGTGCATAGAGGCCAACGGGGCACAGGACCCAAGGCAGCATGGATTCACAGCGGAATGGTCATGTTAGACAAATCTAATAGATTTCTTTGACTGGGTAACCAAAGTAGTAGACCAGGGAGGGGCTGAGGACATGGCCTACCTAGATTTTAGCAAGGTATTTGACACAGTTCCACACAAAAGATTAACCTTTGCAGAGCCATGGACTGATATATCAGTCCAAAATTCCTATGCTTTCTGATTCTGTCAGCAGCCTAAGGTTTAATAAAAAAGTTAGCCAGCCTGAGAGTGGGTCCAAAGCTGGTAGCCTGGGTAAAAAAATTTGCTGGACAACAAGATGCAGAGGGTAATAGTAAACGGAGTACACATTGAAGCAAGCGGGGTTACTAGCAGGGTACCGCAGGGTTCAGTACTGGGGCTGGTCCTCTTTAATGTCTTTACAAGTGATATTGTAGAGGGACTAGAAGGAAAAGCATGCCTCTTTGCAGATGACACAAAGATCTGCAACAGGGTTGATACACAAGGGGGATGGAAAGGACGAGAACAGACTTGGTAAGGTTGGAGGAGTGGTCAAAAGTATGGCAGCTTAGAGTTAATTCAAAGAAGTGCAAAGTAATGCACCTGGGAAACAAAAACACAGGGGAAGAGTACACAATGGGGGGAGATAATAACAACAACAAAAATGGAAAGGGACACAGGGTATTCATATCAGATGACCTAAAGGTAGGCAGGCAATGTGAGAAGGCAGTAAGGAGGGCTGGGGAGTATTGGGATGCAAATGGAAAGGCATCACCAGTAGAAAACAGAAAGTTGTCATCCCTCTGTACAGATAGTTGGTGAGACCCCATCTGGAGTACTGTGTGCAGTTCTGGAGACCCCATCTCTGCAAGGACATAGACAAGATGGAGGCAATCCAGAGGAGGGCACCTAAAATGGTGCAGGGTCTGCACTGGAAACCATACAAAGAGATACTAAGAGAGCTTAATATGTATACCCTCGAGGAAAGGAGGGACGTGAAGACATGATAGAAACTTTCAAGTACTTAAAGGGAATTAACAAAGTCCAAGAGGGTAGCATCATTCAGAAAAAGAGATGTGTAAGAACAAGGGGGCACAATTTTAAGATAGAGGGAGACACATCTAGGGCAATGTGAGGAAGTATTTTTTCACAGAGAGAGTGGTGGAAGCACGGAATGGCATTCCTGAGCAGGTCATGGGGTCAAAAGCAGTGGAGGAATTCAAGAATGCATGGGATAGACATAAGGCAATTACACTGGGGGGTAGGAGAAAGTAGGCTGTTGGTTAACTGGGATCTGCAACTTATCCATTAGGTAGAGAAACAGGCAGACAGGGTGGGCCAAGCAGTCTTTATCTGCAATCAAATTCTATGTTTCTGTGAAAGGGAGGCAGTCCATTGTGGTGGCTGTGGATGCTGTTCTCTAGAGATATGATCTGGAGAAGGGTGCACTGCACAATTTGTAGGACCATGGCAGAGCTACAGGCTCAGCTTGTTACATCAAAAGTCAAAATATCTCAGCTGTGCCACCAACTCAACCAGAGCCCACCACCAACATCTTCACTCCCCTGAGAGACCCACTGGTTCAGTGGGGGTGGAGAGTGATGGGGAGGGGGCAAGGTTAGCCATAAAGAGCTTGTCCAGGCTAGCACCATCAAATTGTGAACCACTTCACATCCCTAGAGGAGATTCAGGTCTCTGAATCTGCTGGAGGAGTCCAAGTCAGTTGATGGAAAAGGGTAGAACAATGTAATGGCACCCAAGAGGAGGTAGTCTACCAGGAGACTGTCAGTGGTCAGAGACTCAATGATTAGAGAGGCAAAGACAGTGGCGGTGGGGGGCATTGAATGGGAGGGGGATTGTCCAGTGCCTTCCTGGTGCATTGGCCATCCATAATTTAGACAAGATAGTGAGTATGGTGGTGAGTAGTAAGTAAGTAAGTATGTAAAATGTATTTGTTGAGTGCCCTATCCCAGAAACTTTGGGTGCTATACAGGTAGGTGGGAAAAACAACATGCAAAAGTACATAAACATAAAAAGCAACAATGGTAAAAATAATAAATAATTCTAAATTAAGATAACATTATACAGTAGTTAACTAGTTCTAATCTGTAAACAATTTTTGAATGCTTTTGTAAAAAGATGGGCCTTCAGACCCTGGTTAAAAACCTCAGTCAATGGTGCCTCCCTCAGGAGTCTAGGTAGAGAGTTCCACACCACTGGGCCTGCCACCTCAAATGAATGATCACCAGAGGACTTCAGGTGGGCACTGGGAACCACTAGGAGTCCCTTGTTGGAGGAATAAAGTGAGGTCACAGGATGGGCAGGAGTTAGGAGGGCATTTGGGCAGCCAGAGCCCAATCCATGTATGGTCTTGTAGGTGAGCAAGCCCACCTTGAAGATGATTCTTCTCCTAATTGGTAGCCAGTGCAGTTCACACAAAAATGGGGTAACATGACAGGACCTTAAAAGGCCATCAGCAACCTGGCCACTGCATTCTGCACCAGCGCGCAGGTGACGGAGGACCGCTTCATTAACTCTGAGTTACAGAGCATTGCAGTAGTTGAGCTGCGATGTCACAAATGCATGTACTAGTGAGGGCAGATTGTCAGGTGGAATCAAGGCTTTAATCCAGTCAACATTCCTAAAACCACTTTTGATGACGGATGGCACCTGAGTCTCGAGCATCAGTCCATCATCAAGGATATACAAAAATCACACATACCACCATATTGCAAAGCATCATGGGTTGTATATGCAAATCACCATGACATTTTAGGCTGGTTCAGCTTTAAGCAGGAATACATGGTGCCAAAGGGCCTCTCACACAATCTTCTAAGGGTGCAAACAGAAGACACAGACACATGTTTTATCCTACCCATTGGCCGTCCTGTTCACAGAGTCACTAAACACAGGCATGGTTCCAGAGGACTAGAGGAAAATGCATGTAGTCCCACTGCACAAGGGTGGCAATAGGGAGGAAGTGGGGAAGTACAGGCCAGTCAGCCTCACCTCACTGGTGGGCAAGATCTTGGAGACACTGCTGAAAGAAAGGATAGTGGCACACCTGGAATCCAATGGTGCCCAGGATCTGAGGCAACATGGATTCAGAGCAAGAAGGTCTTGTTAAACAAATCTGATAGATTTTTTTGACTGGGTGAATAGGGAAGTGAATCAGAGAGGGCCAATAGACGTTACCTGCCTAGATTTCAGCACGGAGGGGGGAGGGAAGAGTTAATGGGAGGGTAACTGCAGTCTAATGGGCTGAAGTGCTGCACACTCTAACAGAATAGATAGACCATACAGCCTGTATCTGCTAGCAAATTCACATGTTCATATGTTCAAAACCTTCAATACCATACCACACAGAAGGCTGGTTAACAAGATGAGTAGTCTGGGCATGGGGCATAAGGAAGTGCATTGGGTTAGAAAATGGCTCACAGACAGAAAGCAGAGAGTGGTGGTAAATGCAGTCGAATCCAGGGAGACAAAGGTGACTAGCCGAGTACCACAGGGATCAGTACTGGGTCCAGTCCTGTTCAATGTCTTCATTAGTGATATTGCAGAGGGTCTGAAAGGAAAGGACTGCCTATTCGCAGATGACACCAAGATCTACAACAAGGTGAATACTCCAGGTAGGGTGCAGAAAATGAAGAGGGACCAGGAGAAGCTTGAAATATGGTCAGAGGTGTGGCAACTGAGATTCAATGCACAAAAGTGCAAGATAAAGCACCTGGGTAGAGCGAACCCAAAGGAGAGCTACAGAATGGGAGAGGAGGTGCTGACTGTCACCAAAGAGGAAAGAGACATAGGGGTTATCATCTCTGATGACCTTAAGGTATCAAAGCAGTGCGCAAAGTCTGCAGGGAGGGCCAGTGGCATGCTGGAGCGCATAGGCAGAGGTATTACTAGCAGGAGGCAGGATATGGTGATGCCATTGTATAAACACTGGTAAGGCCTCACCTGGAGTACTGTGTGCAGTACTGCAGACCACACATGCTTAAGGACATAGACAAGGTGGAGGCTAGCCAGAGAAGGATGACAAAGATGGTGCATGGCTTGCATCACAAAATGTATGAGGAGAGACTAAGAGACCTCAATATGTACTCACTGGAGGAGAGAGAGAGAGAAAGGGGGGACATGATGGAAACTTTCAAGCACCTCAAGGGCATAAAAAGGTGCAGGTGGGGGATATTTTCCAATGTAGAAATGATACCAGAATGAGGGGACATGATATGAAATTAGAGGGGGGTAGATTAATAGGTAACTTGAGGAACGCTTTTTTTTTACACAGAGCGGGTGGTGATGCTTGGAACAGTCTGCCACAAGAGGTGGTGGGGCAAGCACAGAGGAGGGTTTAAACATGCCTGAGACAAGCACAAGGGAACATTGAGAGGGGAAGGAGTGATGAAAAGCCATTGATCACTTAGGGTCAGTGGACACATACATATATAGGGCATATGGGCAGACTGGATGGGCCAAGCTTTCCTTATCTGCTGATAATTTCTATATATTTATGTAGCTATCTATATACCAAGGACTCATCAGTGTGCCACATCTGTATGATACTCCAGGGGAAATTAACCAGCTGCCCTAAGTTGGTCTTATTGATTTGGGCCATTGTGAGCCACCTCAAAAACCAAAAAACAAGCTAAAAGAGAAAGAACCCCAGTGAAAAAGCAATGAGTCAAGGGTTACCTCAAAGAGCATTGGCAATAAAGCCAAGTTTCAAAGAAATACAAAACCACACATATCCCCATAGTGCAAAGCATCATGGGCTGTGTATGCAAATCACCATGACATTTTAGGCTGGTTCAGCTTTAAGCAGGAATGCATGGTGCCAAAGGGCCTCTCACACAATCTGTAAAGGGTAAAAACAGAAGACACAGGCATGTGTTTCATCATACCCAAGACTCATCAGTGTATCTCATCTGCATGATATCCCATAGGAAATGAACCAGCTGCCCTAAGTTGGTCTTATATGTTTGGGTCATGGTGAACACACAAAAAAAAAGCTAAACAACAAAGAACACCAGTGCAAAAGCAAATCACAATGAACTTTTAGGCTGGTTCAGCTTTAAGCAGGAATGTATGGTGCTAAGGGCCTATCACACAATATGCAAAGGTGCAAACAGAAGACACAGACACATTTTTTATCCTACCCAGGAATCATCAGTGTATTTTGTCTGTATGACACCCAAGGGGAAATGAACCAGCTGCCCTAAGATGGTCTTATGGGTTTGGGTTATGGTGATCCATTGAATCTTGGCTTTATGGCTAATGCCCTTTGGGGTAACCCTTGCCTCAGTGCTTTTGCACTGGGGTTCTTTGTCTTTTAGCTTGTTTTTTGGTTTTTTTGAGGCTTGCCATGACCCAAACCCACAAGACCAACTTAGGGCAGCTGGTTCATTTCATTGCTTTGCATTATGGAAGTATGCATGATTTTGTATTTCTTTGAAACTTGGCTTTATGGCCAGTGCTCTTTTCGGGTAACCTTTGCCTCAGTGCTTTTACACTGTGGTTCTATTTCCATCATTAAGGATGATGTCCAGATTTTTCACCTTGGTAGATGCCACCAGGAGAGTGGGGCAAAGGAATAACCCTGTTCCCATCCCAGCAGCACCAATATTCCACCAACAACCAGGCTCAATCATTAGCACCTCTGTCTTGTCAGGATTGAGTCTTAGCCAGTAAAGCTCATCCAGTCCTGGATCTCAGCCAGACATTTTTTCTTCACCTCAACAGCGCCACCAGTCTTGGGTGCAAATGACATATACAGCTGGGTGTCATCTGCATAACAATGGAAACCCAAGCTGTACCATCTAATGATCTCACCCAGGGGAAGCATATACATTGAGAGCAAGGCAGGCAACAAAATCAAACTCTGGTGAACTCCACACAGCAGGGGCTTCAGGGAGAAGGAGAAATCCCCCATCACCACCTTTTGCATCCTGCCTGTGAAGAAGCACTCAAACCAGTTGATGGTGCCAGCAAGTCCACAGAGCTCCCTTAGGTGATCCAAAAGCACTGTGTGGTCCACATTTTCAAAAGCTGAAGAGAAATTGGGGAGACCCAGTATTGACACCTTTCTTCTATCCCTTGCCCTGAGAAGATTTTTTTATTTTGTATTTAATCAGTTGTTAAACGGGTAAGGACACTGGACTAAGGCCCTTTTTCAGGTCTGACCAGGGATCATCACATACAAGACAATCCCATAGAAAAACATTTCATTCACTTACAATACAGTCACACCAATACAACATTTACTCAATACAATTACAAATAGCTTGTGACAGTAAAAATTGTTTAAAACAGGATTTTAAAATTCATTATCGAGTTTACAGTATGAATAGTTATGGGTAATGAATTCCACAGAAGGGATGCAGAAATTGAAATGCACATTATCCACGTTTTTACTTATACTTTGGAGTTTCCAATATCAGTCCATTTGCTGACCTTAATTTAGATGGTACCTTTAAAACTGTTTTTAAATCAGCCAGAGGAAACAAAGGACTTAAAGAGACAGCTTTAGATATTAAGCATCCAAGAAAATATTCTATTCTAGAAGTAAAGGATGATCAGCCTAGTCCAAGGTACAATTCACAATGGTGTGTGTGATACAAAATGGACAATGCAAATTGACAAATGTTGTTATACACTGCTGTAAGGGTATGAAGCTCCTTGGTGCACAGCTTGTAGTACAAGATTGCCACACAAATAATCAATATGAGGAAGCAAAGTCTCCACAGCAACGGCATTTCTTGTTTCTTCTATGAAATATCTTTTAAACTTATATAAAAGCCCTAGTTTCTGATTTACCATTCTGCTAAGTGCAGTTACCTGTAAAGAAAAACTAAGAGCATGGTCTAGTACCATACCTTAATACTTAAATTTCTGTACCTGCTCAATAATTACCCCAAGTCAAGTCATGAATCTGTAAATCAAAACTGTCCTTTAACATGTTGTTAGTGCCAAATAATATTTTTGTTTGTTTGTTTGTTTGTTTTGGAATTTAATACCATTGAATTGTTTGTAAATCAGTTGCATATAACATCAAAATCCTGTTGGATAAAGGGCACAATATCAGCAACAGATTTTTCCTGATGAAACAAAATCAGGCCATCTGGATAAAGAATTGTATTGCATACTGTAAATTTTAATGTCAGCTAGTTTACAAACAAAGAAAATAGCAGGTATCTCAAAATGGACCTCTGTGGAACCCCACACACCACAGAAAATTCAGGTGACTCAACCTGACCAAAAAAACTACCTCAATCAATCAGTTTTATTGTTTAGCTTAAAAAAGCTTTTACAAAATCTTAAAAGCATACTCACACAAATTTCATACAAATACATCTACATAAATACATAAACATCTTGTTAAAAAAAAATTCCAAATACTATTGCACTTCTACAATACATCTCTATTGCCTATTTGGCTATTGCTATAAGTTTCTTTTTATTTTATAGATTGTCCAGAAGTAATTTGCTAGCCTGAGTATAGTCCATTGGTCCAGTATTCATTAAAATGATGGTTAGTATTTCTAAAGTTATTTTATACATTTCATTCATAAAGGTCCCAAGCCAATACACTCTTTAGTGTACCATGTACACTTCCAAAGTACATGTGTTAGATCATCTCTCTCAATAACTAAGCAGGAACAGACTTCCATGTCTTTAGTAAGTTTCAGGTGCCTTGCTTGCAACTAATTGCTTGGAAAGTGTTCAAATTTATATAAGGTAAAAGTTTTCCTAATTTCTGGGTCATTAAGTATGGCCAAATATGGTTTCAATCCCAAAACATAATAGGTGCTAGAGGCCCACCTTGAGTAAACTGAATTCCTTATTTTATTCACATCTTCCTGATTCCAGATGTTTGTAATTCTTTTTGGTATGATTTTTTGTATTTAGGACTAATTATAATGTTTGAATCTATGTATCTTTTCAGAAATGTGAGTCTGTACCTGCTTAACAGAGATAACAGTAAATCTTACCAGAAAGGTCTCCTACATCCAAGTTGATACCAACATTTTTTTTCTTTCAGACAGAGATATGCCAAGGTATTATTTGATAACTTCACTAGCCTTATCCAGTATAATATTTTCCTGATATCTATCAGCACATTTAAATCAGTGATGCCCAATTCAGTTCTCAAATATGCTACTGGGCATAAATGCCCCAATCCCAAGGTTCTTCTCAGTACCTTTTGAATTGTAAAAGATAGCGGCTCTGACTTTGTACTGGACCATACTGTGCCTCAGCCCCATATGACGTCTGTGTGTTATATTTTATTTAATAATGTGCACAAGAGGTTCTACTGTTTTCTCTCCATAGCAGTTATTAAATTTCTCCATTTCTCTTGCTGTTTTAGCCAATTTTACTTTTGCTCAACCTAGATGGTCATTCCACCTACAAATTGTGCTGAACATAATGCACAAATATACATAGCTATTCGCTTCCTCTGTGTCATATAGTCCTAGTAGAGAAGTCTAGTCACATGGCACTCCTTCCTCCTGGTGTTTTCTGCCAAGCCTCTGGCAGAATCTATCTAGGGCAGTGTTTATATCTAGCTTCCCTCTAGCTAAGCCAGTCCCCCTATTTAACAGACCTTTCTACATGTAATTAAATTGCACAGATAACAACCCCCTTCAGCCACCTGAGATTTACACCTAGATAACTGCTCAGTTATCTGAGATAACTGCTCAGATAACCATTCACTTCAGCTAACTCAGACAAACACACTAACTTTTTTTTTGTGTTTTTTACCCTAAATTGAAGGTCCCAGTAGAAGAGTTCTATTTCTTTAGTCCCAGTAGAGAAGTCTAGTCACACCGCACTCCTTCCTTCTGGTGTTCTCTGCCAAGCCTCTGCCTTCCCCTGCTTCCTCTTATTTCTCCCGAATATCACCACTTTGATTTTATTAATATTTATATAAAGCTGTAATTTCTATGACCTCTCTGCCAGGAAGTCTAGTTTGTTTTGTAAACCTTTTTTTTGATAAGGCAAGTAGCATGATATCATCTGCATACGTCAGTACTGCACACGTATCCTTTCCGATTTTCAATGAGTCTGTAGGAAGAGTGGACAGATCATTCAATAGATTTTCTAAATATTGAAAATAAAGTTGGGGACAGTATGCAGCCCTGGCAAGCACCCCATATTGATCCTAAAATCTGAAGATAAATTGCCAGTAGAATCTAACCTCCCACATGCTGAGGTATTTAAATACAAAGAATAAATTATCTGAATTAGTTCAGCACTGATTCCCATATTTCTTAGAATTTCCTATAATACTGGTCTAGATATAGAATCTAAAGCTAATGAATAATTAATAAAAACAGCATAGAGCACCTGCTTACAGAAAAACACATATGTTTCAATTAGGTGATGCAGAACAAATATATTGTCTATAGTTGAGAGGCATTTCCTAAAACCAGCCTGTAAGTGTGAAATACCACCTGTCCTTTCTATTTCCATATTCAGTTTATTTAACACCACCCTACCAAATATTTTTTTATTCATGTCAAGAAGACTGATTGGTCTATACATACCTGGGTCTGCAGTATCCTCTTTCTTATGGATAGGTACTATGTGTGCCATCGTCCATGTATCAGGATACGTATAATTCTGAATACACCCATTCTAGAATGCAGTTAAAAATTTAGCCCAAATAGTGGGGTGGCAAATGAAAACCTCAGCTGGTATGCCGTCTCACTCTGGAGCTTTATTTCTCTTAAGGGAATACATTTCTAGTAGTACATCATCTATTTTAACCAATGCTCTTCCTTGACCTCTCTTATGGTACCCTTGTTAACTAGCATTGACTGTATGGTCATAATAAATTCCAGAAAATAATTCTATCCACCTATGTTCTGGGATATAGGCATCTTCTCTAAACCTGCTATTATTGGTTCCCCTAGCCACCAAGGACCAACATTTCTTGCTTTGTTTATTTATGACAGCATCCTCCATCAACTGCCATTGTTTATTGTAATAGAATCTCCTTTTCTCTATGACCATCTGTTTGTATTGTCACCTAAGGGTATTTAATTCTTTATAACATTTTTACCTCGAGTGTTTCTGTACTATTTGTATAGTGCTCTAATCTATTTTCTCATAATCCTACACTTCTTATCAAACCAGCCACGCATCTGATCTTTGCAATGTATTTTTATGACACCCTCAAAATTGTCATTTATTAAGCTAAAAGTTGCAGTAAATTCACTAGATAGTTGTTCCACTTATAGTTTCAATAAGCAGTCAATTCTTATTAACTGGAGAATTTAATACTAGCTCACTCTAATAGTCTATCTGTTAGGTCTGCACACAAGATCATTCTTTTGCTTCCTCTTAATTCCATTGGTGCTGGTGCAGTAGTGGGTTTTCTTGAGTTATCAATGCTATCCTTACTTAAAATGACAATGGGGAGGTGGTCGCTCTCTCAACTAATTACTACATGCAGTTGGTTCCATGGGGAAATAAAACCTGCCTAAAAGGCATAGTCTATTACAGATGCACCTCAGGTTGAAAAATACATCCATTCCCCTACTGTGTCTCCTTCAAGTCTGCCATTTAATGGATATAAATTAAACTCTGTTAACAGCTCTTTAAGTTTCTCACCAGAGGTGTGTATTACTTTGTCCTTAGATAATCTTTCTTCCATCCACTTTAACACATTTCTATATAAATAAAAGGGGTTGTCCAAATAACCATCAAAAACACCTAATCTGGCATTAAAGTCACCCAGCAAAAGCATATCATAAACGGAGGTGTCTGTCATTGCTTTATTTATGCCTTCTTTTAAAATTTGCCAATAATTGTCATTGTAATAATCTGAATTTGCAGGAGGGATATAGCAGTTAATTATCAAAAAAATATGTTTTGAAAGTACCACCAAGTTTATGTTACAATGTGTCTCTAATAATAGACAGTTTATCTTCTTGAAAGAGTCAGTTTTTAAATAAGATGCTAACTCTCCCAAACATCAACCATATCTTAATTTTTTATTGCCCCCAACATGGAATATCTCACATCCATTCCAATCAATACTGTCATCTTTTTTATGCCATGTTTCTTGAAATGCAAGAACATCATGATTTTCTATAAAAGTTTTCTAGTCCATATTAGCGGCTTTATTTTTCCACCCCACTATATTCCATGATAACACAGAAATATTCTTAATGGTAGTTCTGACTACATTGAAACTGTCACTTTCTGATCTCTCAATGAGCTGTTCCTTGAATCAGTCTTTATAGCCAGCTAACATTTGTAGTTGCTTAGCACACTTAGCTGCAGTGCTTCCTTTACTACTGGGAGCATCCTGTGTTTTTGTTTCCCAGATACTGCAGTCAGTTATGTATAAGTCTAATTTATCCAGAATGTAGCATTTTTGTAAAATTATATTCATAAGGTCATAATTATTAGATCTTAACTCAATTTGACTATCAATCCCCACTCTTCTAACTGTAAACTTGTCTTCTCTCCGAATCAAAATTCTCACGAAGTTTTCTAAAAAACTGCCAACTGTATCTGTTAATATTTGTATATTTTCATTGCTTAACCTTTCCACACCAAACAGATTAAGGCAGAGTACCTCTTCCAACATGTTTTCCTTACCTTCTTCCTTATTAAATTTCATCCTGTTTAGAAAGGTTATAAAAAATCTTCCTCTTGTACTGACTGACCATTTGTCCACACATAGTTGGCTATTCTAGGTGATTCAAAATATATATCTACTATCAATACAGAATCAAGTTGTGTATTTTTGATTTCATATATATCATCCTGCATAAGATCTATGTAAAATAGAAAATGTAAATGGTCAATCAGATAATCCATCTGGGCTACTTAGTCATAATCTTTATTCCACCTAATCCAGTTAGTGTGGCCCATAATTCTGACTAGGGGTTTTATGCTATAAACTACCTGAGAGCTTCTAGACAAATAACCCCTCATACATGCACAATATACAGGCACAAGCTAGCTTACCCTATCGCTTACCTTGCCTTCAAGTTCACTACCCTCAGTCCCCCTCCCCACCTTAGAGGACTACTCTCCCCAAAGAACAAATCTGAACCCTGCGATCATCAGCGAATCATCTCCTCAACATCCCTAGGATTCACTCCAACCAAGGCAAATGCTCTTTCAAATTTGCTGCCTCCCACCTATGGAACTCTCTTCCATCCAGCCTGACTGACTCATCCACCCTTACCCAATTCAAGTCTGGGCTCAAACTATATCTTCCAAATCTCAGTCTCTGTGGCTGTAACCGTTAGCTCCCTAGCCCAGGTCTCTTCTCCTCTGCACTGCCTTGAATCTCCCCTCATTCCTGGAAGTATCTCAATCAATCAATCAATCAAATCTTTATTTATTCAGGTGAACATTGTTGAGCACAGCTCATTTACAAGATGGACCTGATAAGGTCAAGGTTCAATAATTGGTACATATACAGATATATTTAAAACACTTATATATACAGTAAGCAAAGGCAGAAGTTGATTAAAACATAACAGGACAAGGTAGGACATATGAAAAGCACACTAGACAATCTAATATATACATATCAACAGTGGAGGTATCATGACATACATTCAACATGTGGCACCCAAAACTTCCAAGGTTCCCATGCAAGCCAATGTAGACATGGAGACTCAGTGTTTGAGTGACTGAAAAACGGTGATCATAGCCTCTGATAAGTGACAAGGTCCTAAGCTTTTATGTCAATTTACTATTGTTGTCTCCTTCCCCTACTAATTGGAGATGAAACTCGATGTCATAAGAGCCTGTCTGCGAATCATGTACAGTATACTGTTTCTACTCTACACTTGTGTATCTAATTGTAACTATTGTAACTAATACTTGAGACTGTACTGTGAATCCTTACTTTACTCCTGTATAGTGTTGCTAATGTCTATTTGTGCAACATATGTAACTACTGTAAAAAAAAAATCATTGTTTCTAAATGTCTTTTCTGTAACTAATTCCAGGTCACCCCTGAAAAGGGACCTCTGGTCTCAGTGGGTTTACCCAGTTATTAAAATATAAATAAATAAATAAACATGCAACAGAACCAACTGAAAAACCCAAATCCAACAATTTGTTGCAAGCCAACTCATGTTCAAAAAAGTCAAATGCCTTGGTCAGGTCCACAAACACCACTCCTGTCATTAATCCACACTCAAACCCCCCTCAAAATAATGTTTGTGAACCTGACCAAGGCTGTACCAGTTCCATGATGCTTTCGGAAACCGTGCTGTTGTGAACACTACATACCTTGATTCTCAAAATATTCATTGATCTGATTAGCTGCTATTTTTTCCATGATTTTACTTAGAGAATTGAGAATTGATATAGGCCAAAAGTCCTCTAAAAACTTAACATTTGGCTACATTGGGAACGGCACAACCATTGTTTGCTTCCAACTGGATGGGAATTGTTGTGACATGAAGGATAGATTAAAAATATAACACAAAGGGTTAACAATATTAGGGATTATCAATCTAGGAAAGCATCGTTCCCTCCCCCCCACAGTCATTAAATTTATTTGGTATATTAAGTCTGAAAATTTCTCTTCCTTCCACTCTTTTAAAATGAAACTTAGGGCCTTCATTCAGTAATAGAGATAATCCTGGTTCTGCTGAATCATTTTGGGATGTTTCCCTTCTATAACCTGACAAATTAGTGAATTTTTCATTTAAAATATCAACGATCATTCTGCACTCTGAGTAGTGCTGTTTTGGTTCTATGTCTTGACCTAAACTCTAACTGGAAGGGCTCAAAGATGTCATGGGATATGAGTTGTGCCTCAAGCTGCAGGGCTACCACATTCTCATAACCTTACCCAAGAATGGGAGATTTGAGATAGGTCTATAATTCACCAAGATGTCATGGTCGAGAGACGGTTTCTTTAGGAGGGGTCTCACCAGTGCCTCTTTTAGAGCACCAGGAAAGCATCCCTCTGAAAGTGAACACCAAACAATCTCAGTGAACACTGGACCAACAGATTCAACTCAACCCATTAAGATATTGGTCAGGCCCGGTTCCAGTTCACATTGTGTGGGCCACAGCCCCAACATCTTCAAGAGGAGGCAGGGGGAGCTGGTGGGTGCTGTTAAACCTGGGTGACAGTGATCTGGGAAACCAGCCACTAGAGATGGTGAAATGGAACTACCATAGACTTAGGTACAGACTGGTGGCACTCTCAGCCTCCCTAATATTTTCCCAAATCCTCCCTGTGTGGGGCAGGGAGGTGAAGCACAATAGGATAAGGAGTGATGTAATAGAAGAGTTTGATAGGTAGCTTAAGGGATGATCTTAAAAGGGTTACCACTTTGTTAGGGATTGGGGGAGTTATAGGATGGGAGACTCTTCAAGGGTGATGGACTTCACAAGAGAGGGGTTCTGTGCACTGAGGCAGAAGTTTGACATCTCTATAAGACATTTAAACTAACTACAGAGGAAACTGGGACAAGGGGAACCACAATGGCAGGTGAGAGGAAAGGAATTTTAATTAGAAGTCCCATACTTTTTGGGACTTTTACTGTAGCAACACAGGGGGTACAAATAGAGTTGTGTCCATATATGGATCAGGTGAGGGGGCATTAGAGAGCGGTATGCAAAGTGTGCAAACACCAAGAAAACAAGAGGATTACAGGACACAGAAAGCACAAGGGCAGTAAAAAAAACTAGAATCAGGGGTTAAATGAAAGGGTGTATACCTCAATGTAACCTTAAACACAAATAGCAGCACTCATTTGTGTAAAGAAAAAAAAAGACCTACTCAGTAAATTGTAGAAAAAGCCATCAGGTGTATTTGAACTAAGCATGATAACCACAGCACAGATTCTCCAGCACTTTGTGATGTGATGCTTTATCAGGAGGAGGGGTTACACTGTTGATCTCCATAATTTCTCCAAAAAATTGAAAAAGACAGATTCTTATTTAAACACAATGAATCAACACTTATTAAGCATGAAAATAGACACAAAGGCCCACATTTTCAAAGGAGATATAAGGCACAAAGGAGAGATGCACTGCGCATCCCAGAAAATATGCAGAACCACGATATTCAGGGGGAAGAGATGCACTGTGCATCTCCATATGCACCACTGCAAAGAAATAATGTATGCAGCACAATTGGGGGGGGGAGGCATTCACATGAATATGCTGCACATCCCTATATTCAGCCAGAAAGTGTGGCACATTTGCTGCACATCTCAGAAATGAGCAGCCCAAAGTTAGGCATACAAAAAGATGGCCTAAATCAGCCAGTCACCCACAGGCAGGCAGCAAAACTGCAGGCAGGCCATCCAGAGACAGCTCTCAGAGATGCACCAGAATAAGCTCCAGGTACCCACACACAGCTGTCATGCCAGGATGGATGTACCCAGAGCCACAGGTGCCATGTCACCACTGGCACCATCCAGGGAGCAATAACCTACACTGTACCCTGGATGTAGACACCCAGTAGCCACATGCCAGTGCTATCAGGTGCCCCCCAGACACACCAGTGGAGCTGATAACCACAATGAAGCAAATGTACTGGGGGCCATGGCCTGCACTCATGCAGCTTGCACGGCACCACTTGGTGGTGGCATGCACCTAGGGTGCAGTCTGGGGCAATGGTGCCCAAGTAGCCTGGTGGATGGGTGGAAGACTGGCACAGGCCGTGAACTGATCTGTGGCACACACCTACGGTAGTACACTATAGGTGCACAAAAGTAGGACCCACCTACTTGGGTACCTGGTCACCTTCTACACACCACCATTCCTTGCAGTCATCACCATGTCCCTTTCATACAGGGGGTGTGGAGCACTGCAGGTGACTGTACACGGCATATGGAGCTGGTGTATCACATGCATATGGTATACTGATCAGACTGTGTCACCCTGTGCCTTCCTCTGCTGCATGTCAGATGGACCCCTCTGGCCACTGTCCAGGTGGGCTCCTTATACCCCAGTCTGACTCTGTGCATGGCTATGGGTAATAGCACTGTACCCAGGCCAATGCAGTCTACCCACACACACACAAACAGTCCATCACACCTGCCTGATAGGCAAGGCATTTTATTTATAGGGCATCCAATCCCAGAGGCTGTTGGCAATGAACATAAATCAGGACATACAGCAGTAGATTAAAACATAATAAAACCTCATTAAAACTGTAGCAAGATTAAAATACAGTAATATAGAGGTTTCCAGAAGTCAAACTTCATAGGACTGGCCAAAACTAAAGAAGATGTCAACAGTCAAAAGCCAGGCTGAAGAGGTGGGCCTTTAGCTTCCCCTATAAATACCTCAATTGAGGGAACCACCCAGACTACAGGTGAAAGCGGGTTCCACAGATAGGCTGCAGTACCTCCTGTTCACCTTTGTGGAGTGGTGGGGAAGCCCTGTAAAGCTGGAACTGAGCATGTCCGTGGTATGCAAATGGCCTGAATACATTCCACTAATGAGCAGAGCATGTGGGAGATGGGATTGGAAAGTGCAATGAGGTCATTTGCATATCCTGGCTGAATATTGTAACTTTGCACACCGCGCAAGTGGCTTTGTATTGCACATTCCCCCATGCTCTGCATAGGGCTCAGGTCACCTGCTGCACCACACATCTCCCATAGCATGATTGTGCATCTTTGGGATATTCTGCCAGATATGCATGGGTGCAACTCATGGTGCATCTTCTGAATATCTCATTATTTTAGGCAGCGCAGGTACTTGCATGATTTTCCAGGGGACATTTGAATATGGGGGCAAACAGTGATTCCAGTTCCAAGAAAAAAGTTTAAAAAGTGCTACACAAAATACCCTGATGTACATTATAGAAATTAGAAACATTTAAATTACTGCAAAAGCAGTATACCGTACATAACACAGAGCGAGAGGAGAGTATACAAAATTGCATATTAAATAAACATTAAGACTAATGGCCTAGCTTATAATACATCTGCAACTAGATAAAAAGTTCAGATTATTATGTCAAAGTCCAAAGGGCCCACTTCCAGGCATGATGAATCCAGCAGTTGCATAAAATATGCTAGGAGATCTTATAAAATATAAAATTAATAGCCTGACAAGAGCAGAGAAAAAAAAACAGAGAAATATCATTAAACACAATTTAAAGCAGCTTGTATAGCTAGGCACAATACCCAAGTTAGAATATTAATATTCATAAAAGCCCACTATATAGACTGGAAGGTAACATGGTAACTGACCATAAAGTACCAGAGTGAAATGTTTATAATGATAGGTACTTAAAATCATCATAATATATAAACATTGAAGACTATAAAAAGAGGGAAGAGCATGGATATTAAATATAATAAGATTACAGAAAGAACAAAGGAAAGATCAGACATAAAACAAGCATTTGTCAATGCTGAGCATTTGATGCTTGGTAAACAATTTGTGTTTTGCAATTGTGACCACAGATTTGAAGATAATTGCTTTAGGATTCACCTTATAGACATGACATCTACCATTTATAGTATGTTAGCCAAAATGTCATTTCATGCCAGAGGTGCAAAAACACATCTTATCCAGGATTTTAAAAATGACACATGTCACGTTATGAGGCGATATGGAAAAATGACTATGTTGAAATGTTGGAGTCAAAATATTGAAAATTATAGAAGTTATGAGTGAACACTGAAATATTGTAACATTCAGTCATAACCTGGGCATTTTATTGTGTTTGTACACCACAATTTCAGCATAGCCTTCTTATTACAACACTTAATGAACAAGGTTGGTGAAAATTTTCAAATCTCTGCCAAAATATCATTTCACACCACCAAAATGTCGTTTCATGCCACAGGTATGAAAACATATTTTGGCCAGGATTTGAAAAATGACAGCTGTCACATTCATGAGGGGCTGTGAAGAAATGGTGATGTTGAAAATTTGGAGTCACAATATTGAAAATTACCAAAATTACAAGCCTGCATTTGTAAAATTCAATGTATGTTCATAACTTTGTTGTATTTTTAATATTTTTGCTCCAAATTAATATATTTTTCTTATGACCCCACATCATGATCAAGTGCAGAGAAAATTTTCAACTCTTGTCTGAAAGGTGAGTTTGCACAGCGACTGCGAAATCACCTTTCAGGATGTAAAAACACATTTTGGCCAGGATTTGAAAAATGACAGCTGTCACATTCATGAGGTTCTGTAACGAAATGGCTATGCTGAAAATTTGTGGTCACAATATTTAAAATTACTAAAGTTATGAGCCTGTGTTTGCAAATTTCAAAGTAGACTCATAACTTTGTTGTTTTTTAATATTTTTACACCAAATGTTCAACATAGTCTTCTTATGATCCCACCTCATGAACATGGACAGAGAAAATGTTCAACTTCTGCCCAAAAGGTGATTTCATGCAGTGACTGCAAAATTACCTTTTGGAACAGATTTGCCTAAATTCACAGCAATTGTTCATGCAGTGGGTCCTAAAAAGGGCATGTTGAAAATTTAGGGCAAAAATATGTAAAAATGGGCCAACAGAATGGAGAATGCACAATGATAGGTGGTGTTAGAAGATAAACAATAAATACTACAAATTAAAAATTGAGCACTCACCAAACCTTAAAAAGTTACAAGGGCACAGGTCTCTAAATAAAAAAAGAACTTTATTCCATTAAAATAACAAACCGATTAACTTGATGCATTTTGGATGGCAAATCACTCTTTGAGAAAGGGTGGTTTGCCATCCGAAATGATTTTAAATTTTTAATATGTAAAAATGGCTAAGTTATGCTATTAAGTTTAAAGCCCCTTTGAAATACATTGAACCGCATACCTGTTTTCCTCAGTTCGCGGTCTAGCTTTGAAGAGTGAAGATGTGTCTGCGGTGCAGAGAAGATTATGGTGTTAGACCATGGGTATATAAGTAAGAGCTTGGGGTGTGGGGGGTTGAGTTGGAGGGTCAGGTGGGGGACTAACAGTGCAACAGACATCAATGGACTTTTTTTTTTACAAGGTTAATAAAAAATGAGGAACAGATTTTGATATTTCAGGTGATGATACAGGGGGATTGGGCACACCTCAGTGTCAGTGTTATGTTTGGGGTGGTGGGGTGGTGGGTGTTGAGAGGGAAGGTCAGTTGGGGGGGACAGTTACAGGGGCCCATGGGTGCCAGCAACAGACACTGATTTACAGTTTCCTTCATTACAGGTTGTTTAAATAATAAATATATAAAAAACTACATGGGGGTGACATGGGGGGATTTGGCACCCCCAGTATCACTGTTATGTTTCAGGGATTGGGTAGTGGATGCTGAGATGGAAGGTCAGGGGAATAGTTACAAGGGCGCCAGCAAGAGACTTCGATGGACAGTTTTCTTTGTTGCAGGCAATATAAAAAAAATATGAGGTGGACATTGGGGATTGGGCACCCTGTATCAGTGTTATGCCTGTCGGGATGGGGTGGGTTGGTGGGTGCTGTGAGGGAGGGTTGGGTGGGGAGAGTTACAGGTAACTGTGTTACTGGGTTTGTTATAACAGTGCACACCGGTGACGTCAGTAGCAAATTTCCAGTGTGCAGCTGGTAACTATTTTGAAAGCCGATCAGCTTTCTGCTGATGTGGCTACGTGCAAATCAAAGGACTGAAGCCCGTTTTGATTGGAGTGGCTTCAGTCCTTTGAAGTACATGAAGTTTCAGCCCACCAAGCAGAGAGTTGCATCACAGCCACAGTGTGTGGTCATTGGTGTAGACATCCAAGCCTCTGCTATTCTGAACTACAATGGGCTCGGCAATGACCCCCCCAACATCCTGTTTCACTAGTCCCAAAACATGTGGTGCATAGGCATATCAAATTTAGAAATGAAAAAAGAGTAATGATCAGAAAAAAGAAAGTATACTGGGGTGGCACCATTGCAACAATGTATTCATATACAGCATTCCTAATGAGAATATCAAACACAGAGATCCATAATATACTGAAAACCTATATCCTAGCTGGTCTAAGAGAAACTGAATAATATCAATAGTTTCATTCAAATCAAACAGAATTTTCTGTAAGAGTAAAAATCCATTTGTTTTTTCATCACAGTAATCCCTATCTCCACACCTAGGATTTATGGGTATATGTTCAATGCCCATAAAATGAATAAGATGTGGGTTGCTATTGTGAAATGTGTCTAGTTCTTTTCTGACAAGAGTGAATGTGCTCTTAAATTCTTTCTTTCAAGGTACGAATTCTACACCCAACATAGGTTTTAGCACAAGGGCATGTGAAAACATAAACAACAAAAGATTTTGTAGTTTTATGAACTGACAAACTGATGCAGATTTATCAAGAGTAGGGTGCACAAAAATGTTTTCCTTTATGCCATATCAAGAGATGTTGCACCGACCACATTGTAGAAACCAAGGGGTCATAGTGGCATCTAATTCAGTCAGATTGTGGTTGGCATTCACTTGAAATGTAGAATGCTAGTGAGTAAATCATATAGGTTCTTACCTCTGCAGTATAACATTCTAGGCCAGAGTTCTACAACTTCTTTAAGAGCTTGATCTCCGCCCAGAACATTCCAATATTTGTAAATAATAACTGATATCTTTTGTACTAAACAATTATATTCAGTTACAAAAGTGACTAGCTCATCCTCATCCATAGATTTAGATTTAGATTTTGATGTAAGTAATTATATTCAATCTTCTTGCTTTATTAAAAGCCTCATCAAGTGAAGCATCTGAATAACCACTTTGTAAACATCTGTATCTCAGTTGTTGTGCCTGAATATCAAATGCTTACAGAGTAGAATAATTCCTTCTTACCCTAACAAATTGTCCATTGGGAATGCCTTTTTGGAGGTGGGGTGGGTGTGCACTAAAAGCATGTAGTAGCATATTATCTGATGCTGGTTTTCTAAAAGTCTCACTCTTTATCTCATGCCACCTGCCACACTCAAAGAGAGATATAAAAAGGTGATAGAATTGGGATTACTGGAATGTGTACAACTTAGACCCAAATTATTTGAATTCAAAAATTCTACAAAAGAGTTAACAGAATTCTCCTCCCCTTTCCAGACAAAAAGTATATCATCAATGAATCTGCCCTGTAAAAGTATATGGGGCAGTTAAGGGTTTCTGTCATAGCTTGAACATGATGGCCCTCTCCCAGTAAGCCAAGGTGGCATAAGAGGGGGACATTATGATCTCCGTTGCAGTACCGCAAATTTGTAAGTAATGTTTATTGTCAAATAAAAAATAATTATTTGTATGAGTCAATTAATCCCATGATCACGTTGTTACATAGAAACATAGAAACATAGAAGTTGACGGCAGATAAGGACCGCAAGGCCCATCCAGTCTGCCCATTTCTTTTTCTACCTTATAAATGTGCCATCGGCCTTTGCTCTGTCAGTGGCCTATCTATTCATACTCATTTGTATTGCTCCCTTATGCCTATCCCATGCCTGTTTGAAGCCCTGCACTGTATTCATAGCCACCACTTCTTGAGGTAGGCCATTCCATGCATCCACCACCCTTTCTGTGAAAAAGAATTTCCTCACATTCCCCCCTTAATCGGCCCCCCTCTAATCTCATGCTGTGTCCTCTTGTCCTGCTATTTTTCTTATATTTAAACATGTTAGACTCTTTCACCTTGTTAATGCCCTTAAGGTGTTTGAATGCTTCGATCATATCACCTCTCTCCCTCCTTTGCTCAAGGGTATACATATTGAGCTCTGTTAATCTGTCCTCATATGTCTTTTGATGCAGTCCCTGCACCATTTTGGTTTTCCTTCTCTGGACTGCCTCAATTTGGTTAATGTCCTTGGGAAGGTGTGGCCTCCAATACTGCACGCAGTACTCCAGATGGGGCCTAACCAGTGTCTTGTAAAGAGGGATTATTACCTCCCTCTTATGACTTGTGATACCCCTACTAATACACCCTAACACCTCCCTAGCCTTACCTACTGCTTTAGAGGTCTGCTTGGATGATTTCAGGTCATCAGTGATTATACAAAATCACACATGCCCACACAATGCAAAGCATCATGGGCTGCATATGCAAATCACCACAGAATGTTATGCAGGTCCAACTTTAAGCAGAATTGCATGGTGCCAAAAAACCTCTCACACAGTTTGCAAAGGGTGCTAACAGATGACATAGACACGTGTTTCATCCTACCAGGACTCATCAGTATGTCTTGTCTGATTGACACCCCAGTGGAATGAACCAACTACCCTAAGATGGTCTGTCTGGGTTATGTTGTGGTGAACCCATTAAAATAAAAAACTATTTAAAAGACAAAGAACCTCTGTGCACAAACACTGAGGCAAGGGTTACCCCAAAGGGCATTTGGCTGGGAAGCCAAGTTTCAAGAAAAAACACAATCACACATGCCCAAGTCTCTTTCTTCCTTTGTGACTGCTAGCAACTCCCCTCCCAGCCTATAGGTGGCTTCAGGGTTTCTCTTCCCTATGTGCATGATCTTGCACTTCTTTGCATTAAATCCCAATTGCCACTCTTCTGACCATTTTGCTAGTTTATCCAGATCTCTTCTCATTCTGCCCACCCCATCTGGACCATCTACTCTGTTGCAGATCTTGGTGTCATCTGCAAACAGACAAGCCTTACCCTCTAGTCCATCTGCAAGGTCACTAATGAAGATGTTGAAGAGGACTGGCCCCAGGACTGATCCCTGAGTACCCCACTTGTGACTTGCATCTCTTCTGACTGTATACCATTTACCACCACTCTCGCTTTCTGCCCGTCAACCAGTTTGCCACCCAGTTGACCAACTTCGACCCACCCCAAGCCTACCCAGCTTATTTATCAATCTTCTATGTGGAACAGTGTCAAAAGCTTTGTTGAAGTCAAGGTAGGTGACATCAACTGCCCCCTTGGTCCACCACTCTGGTTACCCAGTAAAAGAAATCTATGAGATTAGTTTGAAGGACCTTCCTTTGTAAACCCATGTTGTCTTGGATCCTGTGCCCCATGGATTCCAGGTGTTGCACTATCCTTTCCTTAAGGAGTGTCTCCATAATCTTGCCTACTACTGAGGTAAGACTGACTGGTCTGTAGTTCCTGCCTCCTCCCTGCTACCACTCTTGTGGGTGGGATCACATGAGCCCTTCTCCAGTCTTCTGGGACCTCTCCTGTGCTCAGAGACTCACTAAACAGTTCTGCTAATGGCTCTGCTAGTTCCACCCTTAGCTCCTTAAGTACCCTGGGATGTATGCCATCAGATCCCATTGCCTTATCCACCCTGAGCTAGCAAGCTCTTGTAGGACCCTTTCTTTGTGAAGGGAGTAGTGCTCACCTCCCTCCCCTGTGTCCATGGTGCTGAGCTGTGGGCCCTGCCCTACCTTCTCTCAGTAAATACTGAGCAAAAGTATCTATTTAGGATAGATGCTTTACAGGGCCCTCTCCTCACATGCTCTCTTTTCTCCATTAAGCTTAGCATACCCCTCTGGACTTTCTCCTTTCACTAATGTATCTATAGAAAGTCTTGTCACCTTCTTTACTGTTCGTGTTAGTGTTTCCTCAGTTTGGTACTTTGCCTGCCTTACTGCCTCTCTGCTTCCTTAGGGCAGTTTGGCATGCCTCCCTATCTTCATCCCGCTGTGTTCCTTATATTTCCTGAAGGCCAGCCTTTGGCTGTGACCTTTTCTGCTACTGTATTTGAGAACCAAAGTGGTTTCCTTCTTCTTTGCACTTCCTTTTCTGTCTAACACAATGGGATGTTGCTTCAAGTATTGCATCCTTAATGCTTGCCCACTTTGCCTGTACCCTCACCTGTGTTCTTTTGCCAGGGCTAGCTTAACTCTGTTGGCCATCTTATCAAAGTCAGCTCCTCTGAAGTCCCATATTTTTGCCTTGGAATGGGATGATTTAGATGTAGTAGCCAAATTGAACCATACCATGTGATGGTCACTGGCCCCCAGGTGACCTTCTACCTGGAGATCTGTGATCCCTTCCCTGTTAGTCAGTACTAGGTCTAGGATAGCCCTGTCTCTTGTGGGTTGTTGTACCAGTTGTTTGAGGCCCTCCCCCTGTGGGAAATCCACTATGTGTCTAGTTCTGGCAGATGTTCCTGCTGGTATTGACCAATCTGTATCCGACATGTTGAAGTCTCCCATTATCAGAACCTCCCCCTTAGCTGTCATGTTTTGTATATCTTCTAACAGTAATGTGTCTATGTCCTCCCCCTGGTCTGGGGGCCTGTAGACAACCCCGGTTCTTATGGCTGTCCCATTTCCTGTTTCCAGGGTGATGCACAGTTCTTCTGGCCTTATGTGTATTCTGAATTTCTGTAGCTTTGATATTTTCATTGACATACAGGGCCACCCCCCTTTTGCACCTCGGTCTCTTCTGAACAATACATAGCCAGGTACTGAAGTCTCCATGTGTTGTTACTGGTAAACCATGTCTCACTAATTGCTACTATGTCCAGTTTAGCCTCTGACATTATTGCCTGCAGGTCTGGGATCTTATTTCCCAGGCTGTGAGCATTTGTGTATGATTTTCCATTGGCCAGATTTTGGTGTGTTAGTTGTTGGGTGAGGTTTGCATACCCCTGTGTGTTGTAAGGAGACAAACCTTTTTCTTACCTGGTGATGCAAATGAACTGCAAACATGCTGAATCCCTGTTTGACTATTAGCTGAGGGGGGAGGGGTGTTCTTCACATTCAACGTATGGGGTGCTGCACCCCTCTTCCCATTTGCTAGTTTAAATATTCTACAAAGATGTCAAACTTCTGCCCCAATGCACTGACTCCCTCCTTAGTCAGATGCAGTCCATCAAATTTAAAGAACTTTCGCTCCCAGAACTGTTGCCAGTTCCCTAAAAATCTGTGTCCTTTTTCCTGGCACCAGTCCTTGAGCCATGTGTTTAGCTCCCCTATCTCCCCTTCTCTGATCTTCTGTCCATCTGCCCCCCTCTCCCAGACTGGCAGGATTTCAGAGAAGGAGATGCCGGATGAAATGGATGATAGTTTGTCACCCAGCCTGGTCAGGTGTTCCTTGGTCTCCACAACTGACCAGCTGATGAGATCATTAGTCCCTATGTGTACTAGGACATCAATGTTTTCTCCTGCTTTGTGAACAGTTTTAGCAATGCAGTCAGTGTCTCTCCATGCTGATGTACCTGGGAGACATCTGACCATTACCCCTGGCTGGAGATGGGTATCAACTCCCCAAATCATGGAGTCTCCTATGATCAGAAGTTTTTTGATTTCCTTTTTGCTTTTTTTTGTTTTGGTTCCTGATTTGGGTGAGTTTTGTTGTGCTAGCTCCTGTGCTACAGTGTCCTGCTCTGCAGTGTCTTCTGCCCCTTTGTTTGATTTCAGAGATAGAGGAAGATACCTGTTTGTAGTGTTTATATGGTTTTGGGAGGTAATATGTTGGAGAGCAGAGAGTGATGGGGCACCCGATTTGCCCCCCCTAACCACCTGCCAACCTCCTGGACCAACTACCCTCTGGGGTAGAGGTTTTCTGTTGGATGCTGGGGAAATGGCGGATGGTTCTTATAATGTATTTCCTCTTGAATATGAAATTTGAGGCATGCAATCTCTGCCCATGCTGCCCGGAGCTGAGCCCTAAGATCTCCAATGGTCCAGCATGTAGGACAGTGTCCTAAATCCTGTAAGACTGTCCTTCTGAAAATTGTTCCACAGTACCTGCAGTTAATGATATCCATTCCAGATAAGTTGCTGGATTTATAACCTAGTCAGAGTAATTAGAAGGAAGAACATGCAAGGAATGGTTTGATTGTGTTTTGTTTTTGTTTAACTTGTTATAACAAGTTAAATTACTATTGCCCCTGTAAATGAGCTCACCTTGTGGATGCCCCACTGATCCACCCCTTCCTGCTCTGCCACAGGAAATGTCACAACTGTGGTACCCTATAAAAGGAGTGTAGTGTGGGGTGCCTGGGGATGGGGTGGGTGGCTGGGCCCTTCCCCTGCCAAAAAAGAAGAACCACGGATGAAAGAACAAGGAGGTAAGAGCAGAAACAATCAGTCAACAACAAATGCAGTAACCCTAAAAGCTTATCCTAATGTTAGATAAAACTGTAGAACCTGAAAAGCACCACCTGTAATAATTTCAGAGAAGATATATGCTGTAAGAAACACTTTGCTACAGAGAAAAATAAAGCAATGAAATGTTAGCAACAAACAGTAGCAATCCCAGTGAGTAAAAAATAAAAACACCACACAGTAAATCTGCTTAGCCAAAAGAAGTCTTAATCCTTTTCCCTTGCTCTGGTAAGGTTCTCTACTCTGCCTTTCAAGCAGTCTTAGAAGGAAAGAGCTCAGGTGAAGCTAGGTGCCTTGGCCAGCAAACCAAGTCTTCTACCTGTTGTTTATGTTTCATACCTTAATGTAAGGAGCTTGGGTAACAAAATCAGCAAGCTTCAGGTACTGATGATGGACACTGAGGTGGACCTTGTGGCCATAACAGAAACATGGAATTCAGAAAATAACAACTGGAATCTGACAGTCCCTGGGTAGTCAGTGTTAGTGATTGGGAAAATGATGGAATCACTGCTGAAGGAAAGAATTGTCAAGTACCTAGAGGCCAGAGGGGCACAGAACCCAAGGCAGCATGGATTCACAGCAGGAAGGTCATGCCAGACAAATCTAATAGATTTCTTTGACTGGGTGACCAAAATAGTAGATCATGGAGGGGCTGTGGACATGGCCTACCTAGACTTTAGCAAGGTATTTCACTCAATGTCACACAAAAGATTAATATACAAGTTAGCCAGCCTGGGAGTGGGTCTCCAGATGACAGCCTGGGTAAAGAATTGGCTGGAGAATAGGACACAGAGAGTAATAGTAAATGGAGTCCACTCTGAAGAAAGGGGGGTTACTAGTGGGGTGCCGCAGAGTTCAGTATTAGGACCAGTCCTCTTCAATGTCTTTGTAAGTGACATTGCAGAGGGACTGGAAGGAAAAGTATGTCTCTTTGCAGATGACACAAAGATCTGCAACAGAGTTGATGCACAAGGTGGGGTGGAAAGGATGAGAAGGGACTTGGCAAGGTTAGAGGAATGGTCAAATGTGTGGCAGCTTAGATTTAATGCTAAGAAGTGCAAGGTGAAGCACCTGGGAAACAAAAACCTAGGGGAAGAGTACACAATGGGGGGCGAGATACTAACAACAACAAAAATGGAAAGGGACCAGGGGGTAGTCATGTCAGATGACTTAAAGGTGGGCAAGCAATGTGAGAGGGCAGTAAGGAGGGCTGGGGGGATACTGGGATGCATAGGTAGAGGCATCACCAGTAGAAAACAGGAAGTTGTTATCCTCTGTACAGACAGCTGGTGAGACCCCATCTGAGTACTGTGTGCAGTTCTGGAGACCCAATCTCCGCAAGGACATAGACAAGATGGAAGCTGTCCAGAGGAGGCCAACTAAAATGGTGCAGGGTCTGCACCGGAAGACATATGAAGAGAGACTAAAGGAGCTTAATATGTATAGCCTCAAGGAAAGGAGGGAAAGGGCGGACATGATAGAAACTTTCAAGTACCTCAAGGGAATCAACAAAGTCCAAGAGGATAGCATCTTTCAAAAAAAAGAGGTGTGCAAGAACAAGGGGGCACAATTTGAAGATAGAGAGGGGGGGGCTCAGAGGTAATGTAACAAAGTATTTTTTCATAGAGAGGGTTGTGGATGCATGGAATGGCCTTCCAGAGGAGGTTGTGGAGTCAAAAACAATGGTTGAATTCAAGCATGCATGGGACAGCCATAAGGCAATTCTAGGAGGTGGGGGTAGAAATAAGTAGGCTGCTGGTTAACTAGTATCTGCAGCTTATCCATTAGGTAGGGAAATGGGCAGACTGGGTGGGCCAAGCAGTCCTTATCTGCCATCTAATTCTATGTTTCTATGTTCCATAGGGATAAAGGTACAGGTAGAGGAGGAGGGAGTAGCCCTTTTTGTCAAGGATGGCATCTAAGTGACAGAAGTTGGGTGCATCAGGGGTAGTAATGGGGTTGACAGTCACTGTGGGTGTATCTCACGGCAGCCTCAGTCAAGAAACTGATCGTGGTATGACCTAAAGACCTCCAAGGCAAGGGGAACAGAGGGACAGAGAGATCAGGGAAGAACTTGAAAGAGCTGCGAAAGGGGGAAGTACTGATGGTGGGTGATGTGACCCTGACAGACATCAATTGAAATGTTCCAGTGGCCAGGAGCACCAGAAGACAGGCCTTGCTGGATTTCTACCAGAAATGTCTACTGGTACAACTAGTTAAGGAACCCACCAGGCAGACTGCAGTTCTTGATTTGGTGCTTACCAGCTTGGAGGTGGTAGGACATGTGAGAATAGGGAAACCACTGTGAAACAGTGACCATAACTCCATTTGATTTGAACTGGCCCTTAGATCCAGGGAATTACTGACTTCAATAGGCTAAGGGAGCTGGACAAGGAAACATTTGTGAGGGTGGACAAAATGGGTGGATGGAAGAGAGGTGGAAGCAATAAAGGGAGCCATTCTCAAGACATCTAAGATATACATGGGAATGGTAACCACAAAGAACAGGTTCAAGACACCATTATGGTTCTTGACAATAATCTGGGAAGTGATGATGGCTAAGAAAATAAGCCTTCTGCAAGTATAAAGAAAGAATGAGGAAAATACTTACTGAAAAACTGGGAGCCAATAAGGGCAGTTAGGGAGGCAAAATCAAATACAAAGCTGTGTATTACAGAGGGGGGTCAAAAGCAAAGGAAAACAGTTCTTCCAATATATTCATGGAAAAAATGGGGAACCATAAGGTTAGCTGCAGAAGGTAAGGTGATAGAGGAGGATTGGCAAAATGTTGCCATCCTTAATGATTACTTTTGCTTAGCTTTCACTAAGGAGAACCATGGGCCTTTACCAGAAGGAGGTATCAAAGCAGCTCTATTGTAGGAAAGCTGATTGAATCACTGGCCAAAAAGGACCTCATGGTCTACTTGGGGCACAGTGATATCCAGGATATTAAACAGCATGGATTTGTGACAGAGAGGTCTTGTCAGATTAAACTGATAGTTTTCCTACAATGGCTGTTGAGAGAACTGGATATGAGCCATGCTGTGGATTTGCTCTATCTTAAGCAAGGTTTATACTTGGTGCCTCACAGATGTTTGTTGAAGAAGATGGAGGATCTGGCTGCAACTAAGATCATATCAAACTGAGTAGGTAACTGGCTGAAGGGGAGGTAGCAGAGGGTTTTGATCAATGGGGTCAAATCAGAAGAGGGGATGTCACTAGCAGGGTACCACAGGCATCTGACCTGCATCCAGTCTTCTTCAATATATTCATCAATGACATTGTCAAAGGAATCCAATGTCAGCTAGTGTATCTTTGTAGATAAAACTAAGCTCTGTGGGATGGTGTATAGCAATGAGGGAATCATGGAAATACAGAGCGACTTACCAAAGCTAGAGGGGTGGTCTAAGGTTTGGCAACTGAAATGCAATGCCATAAAGTGTAAGGTAATGCACCTAGTAAATAAGAACTCCAGGACAGAATACTGGTTGGGTTGAATGAGACTTAGCGCTACAGCTGAGGAATGGGACCTTGAGGTTATCATCAGTGACTTCCTCAAATAACTGAGTCAGTGCAGCAAGCATATAGCAAAGCAAATAGGATGCTGGGGTGTATCAGCAGGGTTTTAATAGCAGAAGGTAAGAGGTGATACTTCCCCTATATAGATCCTTAATGAGTCCACACCTGGAGTGCTGCACCCATTTCTGAAGTCCTCACCTCAGGAAGGATAGGGGTAGGTTGGAGATGGTGCAACACAGGGTAACAAAAATGATTCAGGGCAAACAGGTCAGGCTCTATGAGGAGTGTCTTGAGGCACTGAACATGTACTCACTGGAGATAAGAATGGAAAGGGGAGATATGATAGAAATCCTCTAGTTCCTAAAAGGAATTAACAAGGTGAACTGTGGTGAACTATTTAGGTTGAATACCAGTATGCAGTCATGTGGACATGAAAGGAAACTGACAGGATGGAGGTTGATGAGGGACATGAGGAAGTATTATTTTATAGAAAGGGTGGTGGAGCCAAGGAACAATCCACCAGCCAAAGTGGTGGGTTATAAAACCATTGGTGGTATCAAGAATGGTTTGGACAGAAGTAAGCATATAGTGGTTGCTTAGGGTGGCATATCTGGGTGGAGTAGGGGAAAGGATGGGGTGAGCTAAGACCCTGAGGGACAGTAGATGCCAGGGCTGAATAGTGAACTCAGGCAGACTGGATGACTATTGATTTTTTCTACCATTGTTGTCTATGTTTCTATGTTTGTATGTAACATGAGCTCAAAGCAGCAGTGAGCAAACCTAATGTGTGTTCCTTAAAAAATAAGAAAATTGCCCTAGGCAGTTAGGGGGAGGAGGCAGCCATAATGGTGGTAGCATATTTTAGGCCAATACGGTGCTTTGTCTGAACACTGTAGAAAACATCTTTTATACCCTTCAGAAAACTTAAATACCTTCTGTCTCCTGTGTACAATTCAGTGTATTTTGAAGGTTGCAGAAAAGAACACAGATTTTGACTTTCCTTCAATGCCAAAGAACATTTACTTTAGGTCATAATTTTTTCCAGTAGAAACAAGCTTGCATGATATCATTTAATATAATTCTCTCAAGGCTACTTCTGAATTCAGACCAAAATTCATTTTGCCTTGATTTAAATCTGTATTTTGCCTTTTTAGGAGAATTAACAGTTGAAAGGTTATTCATAAGATATAAATAGGCTTTCAGTATTGGTTCCATGAAACAACAAATTTAGTTATGTTGCAGGCCAGTTGTGCTGTATTAGTCTCAATAAAATCTAGTACACTTTTTTTGTGATAACACCTTTTATTAGACTAACTGAAACATTTTTACACAGCTTTCGAGATCTCTTGGGTCCCTTAATCAGGTGCAGAGAAAACTAATCAGCATTTCAGAATATATCCAAGAGTTGGTGGGTCACAGATTGTTAGTTTATACTGCATATATATTATACAGGCACAGTAGCATCTGTATAGTTAGGGCAACATTGTGTTTCTGTTAAAAATCCTGTTTTCAGAAGCGTATAACTTGGCCATATTTTACACTAGGATTCTGAAATGTGGCATGCACCCTCAGAACCTACATACATACATACAAACATTCCAGCAGATAAAGACCTTATGATCTACATAGTCTGCTTGAATGAGCAGCTCTCTTTGGCTTAGAGAGGGAACTGCCCCTCCCCATTTTCCCCATGTTCCCCTTGGCCCCTCAAATACCCCCATCCCCCCTACTAACCCCCCCTCCAGCAACTTTCCCATCACCCTGTCCCATCCCCTCTTGAAGTTTCCACCATTTTTAGGGATTCTGCCATCTACAGAAATTCATCCCACTTGGCCACCAACCTCTCTGTGAAAAAGTGCATCCTCATCTACCATCTTAAACTTTCCCCCACCAACTTTAGTCTGTGTCTTCTAGTGGCCTTGCTCCCACTAAGGCTGAAGAGGCCCTCACTAGTCACCCGGTTTATACCTTTAAGGCAGTTTAAGGTGTCAATCTTGTTCCCCCCTCCATTCTGTCCTCAAGAGAGCATATGTTGAGCCCCCTGAGCCTCTCATCATAGGCGTAACCTTGGTGGCTCTGGTTCACATTGCTAGCCCTTCTCAGAACCACTTCCAACAAGTTGATATCCTTCTTAAGATAAGGGCACCCATACTGCACACTGTACTCTAGGAGCGGCCTCACTAGAGGCCTGTACAGTGGCATAAAAACGTCTGCCTCACTGCTGTTAATTCTCCTGGCTATGCAAGCAGCATCTTATTTGATTTAGCTGATCCTCTCTTGTAGTGTACCGAGTGTTTCAGGTTGCTCATGATAATTACTCCCAAGTCCTTTTCTTTCTTTGACCTGGTTGCCTGCATACCACCCAACCAGTATTTATTTCCTGGTTTCTTCACACCCAAGTGAATAACTTTACTCTTTTAAGCATTGAACCCCATTTGCCAAATGCCAGACCACTTTTGAGGGTCTAATGTTTTGATACATTTGGTAGGAATTCCTTAAACCCTTACTTACAGTGCTAAATGTATGTAGAAATATCCAATTTTCTGCTAAATATTTCCATCAGAAAAAAAATAAGCTCAGTTTCTGTACATTATGAAACCTACAGGTCATTAGATGCTATCTGTGAAATTGATCTTTTGGTGGGTACATCAGGTTAATTAGTTTCTGAGTAATTAAAAGTAGTTGTTTGCACATGCTCAGTTCATCACACAAATAGCAACAAATACATGTTGATTTATTATTATGTTACAGTTCTACACAAAAACTTTAAGGGAAAACTGCCATAATCTCAGGGCCCCAACCCCCAAAGCCTTACCCCCCCCCAATTAAGGTTTTCGCAAGTGAAATGATGTTTTTCACTTATTGGAACTTATGTTTTTTATTGGTGCTAAGTCCAGGGTTCTGCAAAATGTTGGAAGCTGCACAGATCCATTTTGTGAGAAAATCCGGCACCACACCGCTCGTCTCAATACACTTGTATTGAAGTGAGCCATGTAGCGCCACACATTACCCATGAAATGGAACAGTGCAGCTTCGACATTTTGCAGAATCCCTGACTTTATATGATTAAAAACAAACTCCGACCAGAGCTGATAAGGTTGCAGCTAAGGAATTTGGGGTAAACATATTGCAAATTATCAAAGTTAAAAGCGTGTATTTGCAAAATGTAACAAAGGCTCATAAATGTGTTGGTTTGTGATATTTTTACACTAAGGCCCAGATATTCAAAAGGGTTGCGCCATGCGCAATAGGGTTGCGCCAGCGCAAGTCTGAAAATGCGCCATTCTGCGATATTCAGCAGGAGGCAGTTGTGCCCTCCAAATCACGCTGAGCAATAGCGCAATGATAATGAATGTATGTGCAACTGAAGGGGGAGGAACCATGCATAAATGGCTCAGTGCGATATTCAACAACATGCGCCATGCGCAATAGGGGAGCAAGCGAAGTTGCTAATAGCGGAATGACCAAAATAAAAGGAACAAGGAAAGGCGCAAGAATGCTACAGGGAAGTCACAAGTTGCTGAACTATAGCCAGCCACACAGGCAACACACACACACACACATACACACACACACACACACACACACACACACACACACACACACACAGGACAGGACAGTGAAAGGGCACCTAGAACCCACAGGCTCAGGGAAGGTGTGGGGAGTCACAGCCACAGTGCAGAAGGGGAAGTGCCACACAGCACTGAGGCCAGCACAGTCAGGTGTTCCCGGTGCAGGGGAAGTAGCAACCAGGACAGTGGGGGGAACACAGAAACAGCTGCCGGGGGGGTGAACACAAGCCAGGAACATGGCCAGTGCCACCATCCAGATGGAGGCAGTAATGAGGGTGGTGAGAAGGTGGGCAGCAGGGGAGCATGGCCGTGGAAGGGCCCGTTGGCGGTATGCCCCCAACAGGCAGTACCGAGCCTGCACCAGCTTCGAGCTGTACAGTGATACTGAGATCGTGGGCCAGTACCACCTGAATCGGGCAATTCTGAGGCGGCTCTGTGAGCTGTGCAGTGATGTGATGCAGGCACCCACACGACGGAGCCATGCTCTGTCAGTGGAGACTAAAGTGACAGCTTGCATGTGCTTGCTCACCACAGGTACCTTCCAGAGACCAACAGGGGACACCACAGGCATAACTCAGTCGGCCGTGTCATGCCATCTCACCCAAATTCCTCAGCGCACTGCTGCCACATGCTGCAGAGTACATCCATTTCCCCAGCACACTGACGGAGCACACAGCAAACATACAGGAGTTCCACAGGGTAGCACGTATGCCTGGCATGCTAGGGGCAATAGACTGCACCCATGTGGCCATCCGCACACCACCTGGCCCCAAGGGGACTGCATACATTAATTGCAAGGTCTATGCTAGCATCAACTGCCAGGTGGTGTGCGATGCCAGGCAGCGCATAATCAATGTCTGTGCCACGCACCCTGGGAGAGCACACGATGCCTTCATCTGGCACCAGTCAGCACTGTGCCACAGATTTGAGAGTGGGGACATCCCCACTGGCCACTTAGTGGGGTGAGTATGCAAACCACACGGACAAACATAGGGCTTGGGAGGGGCATGGTCAGAGGTGACATGGGTAGTGGCCGACATGGCCTGGGACAGGGCGATGCTGATCACCAAACTAACCTCCACCATCTACACACAGGTGACAGTGGATACCCACTCCATCCCTGGCTGCTCACGCCATACCGGCGGCCCGCGACCCCATCGCAGCAACACTACAATGAGGCACACGCCACCACATGTAATGTCATCGAGCAGGTGTTCGGGTTGCTGAAGGCACATTTCTGTTGCCTGGAAACCTCCAGAGGTGCCCTACAGTATAGCCTCTCAAAGGCCTGTGGGCTATTCCTGGCCTGTTGCATCCTGCACAACATGGCCAATGAATGTGGGATAGCCATACAGGTCGAAGAGGGGGACAGCGATGGGAACGATGAGGACACCGGTGACAATGGTGATGGACAGCCCCCCCTTGGGCGATGGGACTCCTGACTGCTCCGGCTGGCACAGCTGCACCGGGACACCATCATGGAGGAGCACTTCAGCCAACCCAGGTAAGTCATGGGGCCATGTGCAACCACCAGTGGCAAAGGCACTACCCACAAACATGCATGGGCACACACCAGGGGTACATGCCATCAAGGGAAGTGGCCGGGCATGGAACCACACACACCACCAGGGATGGGTGAGGTCTAACATGGCACGCTGACACACACACACACACACACACATACACACACAAAACTCACCAGACATGCACAAAGGGTAGGAGGCACACTGACCCAGAATGCCACCCCTAGCCTCACACATGTCCACAGACCACCAGGCCCACTGCCTGTCATTGTGCATGGGTCAGACTCTGGGAACCATTGCACATTGGCATACAGTGCAATGCAGGCTTCATCATGCACACACAACTGCGGACAGCAGCCGGGAGGGTGTGCAGATGGACTGTGTGTGTGCGTGCAGGGCCAGGTACCCATCCGTACATTGCCCGCTGAATGACACAATGCACACAGGGCAGCATCAGACAGTAGCCGCACTGAGAGACAGGTCAGTCATGCGGCACAGTGCCCCGGACGCCACGGATGCATGGGCGGCCCTGCCAAGACCCACCAGCAGTGACAGGCTGACCACTGGCCTCATGGGATGGCACCAATGATCCCCAAGGGGTTCCACTGCGTGAGCACGACTGTGCTCGCACAGGGGTCTGCAGCACACCTAACATGCCTGCACCAGGCGTGCTCGGGATGCCCACAACTGAACCCGGTGTGGACAAGAATGGTGTCACACGATGCCAGGAATGGGGGGGTGGACATTGCACTCTGCGGTGTTTGCAACACATGGGTAAATAACTGTGTGCCCCCTATAGCCATGGCAGCTGTGATTGTATGAGTCAGCCTGTCAATGGCAGCGGTCACATCCTCCCGCATCAGGTCCATCCCTGCCATGATCAGAGCAGTTTCTCTGCTGCGATGTTCCTCTGCCCACTCCAGAGCCACACTCAGAGTATCCACTGCTGTCACAAGCTGCATCTGCTGATTGACTGATGCTTGCAGTATGCAGGTATGCTCATCCAAGAGGTCATCTGCCTGATCGGCATGCTGTCCCTCAGGGTGTGCGTGGCCCTGATGCTCATCACCCCTTGAGGGTGGGCGCTGCACACCAGGGCCAGGCCTGGGCATGCCCACAGGTGGTGCACTGATGCCACCCCCTGACACTGTACCCCCAAGCCCATTGGCCGACTGCTGATGCTGCCCCTCCGGCTGCTACTCCCCAGAGCTCAATGGTGCTGCCGCAGTGGCCGCAACAGTCCCACTGTCCTGTATACACACCAGTGCTGCCCCACTGGTGCTGACAGGCACAGGCTGGGACTGTGATGACATGCAGGCCTCCACGGTGGCACCACCAACAGCCATGGCTGCGATGTTACCTGCTGTATGGCCATCCTGTGGTGCACACATGTCACTGCCCATAATGTTAGCGACATCATCATCGGTGACGGACCCGGCACCAGCCCAAGTCCCAGCATGCCGGCATCCATGGATGCTGGCATGCTGGGACACAGGCAGGGCCTCCTCTGCACCTGCTTCAACAACATCAGTCTGAACATCCAGGCGGGCCCTCTGTCACACTGAGCCGTGTATTCCTGTGGAGGTGGATGGGCCCTCCTCCATCTCCATCTCAATCTGACCAGCCTCAGTGGAGAGGACCACCACCACTGACTCATGCAGATGCTCAGGAGCTATAAGGGAAACCAAAGTCGTGTTACTGCATGTGACCTACCCTGACCCCACCCAATAGACAGACCATGACCTACTGTGCAGTGATGGGCTACCACCTGTCTGGAATCCACCACCCAGAACACCCTCAATGGTGCAACGCTGCATGCTGCCAGCAACCCTGTCCTCCTGTGGGGTCAGGTGTAGCACCTCCGGCTGTCCCCCACCTGTCGCAGACCGTGCTGCCCTGATGGCAGCCACCTTCTCCTTAATCCTCCTCCTATCTGTGCCGATCTTCTTCTTGCACTCCTGCACGGAGTGCTGGTGGCTGCCTTGCAGGTTTACAGCACACGCCACCTCCTCCCATGCAACAGCACGGGCCTGTGGTGTTCCCTGGCGTCCGCTGAGAAGCGGCTCCTGGTCTAGGTAGGCCTCGAACAGGGCAGCCATTTCAGCCTTCATGAAATTTGGCCTCCTCCTCCTCCCACAACTTTCTTCCTCTTCCTCCACAACTCGCTCGGTCATGATTCAGCCTGTGAGAATGACAGGTGTTACCTGTGACTGTGCAGTCCCATGCATGTCCCAAAATCCACAGTCCACACTCCCAAACAGCATGCAACTCACCAATAGACTGCAGTAACTGACTATGGCCAGTGCAGCCCAATGTCACACTTTTATAGCGCAACCCATGCAAATGATGCGAGGCACATCTTTAAGTGGATGCAAATGCAGTGACTATGCCATTGAATGGCTGATTAGCTGATTTGCATATGACGGCTGCCTATCGCGCTTTTGCGATTTGCGCAATTGTGTTGAACGTGCTTAGCCAAGGGTGCAGTTCTGTGACATGCGCAGTACACACCTAACTGTGCATGCCTGCGTTGATGACGCAGGCGCCTGCCACGCTGATAACATGCTATGCATGGGAGGCAATGCAGGGCACGGCCACCATTGTGCCAGTGGCACTATAGCACTGTTCACCTATATGGCACTGTGGCACTGGGGCATCGTATACGTACTGGGGCAACAGTGCTTTAAGCCACTACAGGAGGTGGCTCACAGGCATCCAATTGCACTAGATGCATTGGGTTCCAATTGCACTGTGGCTGTCCGTGTGCAGGAGACCCTTGACCCTGTGCCCGACCTTTGCCCCCAAGGCGCCATGCGTCAGGCATGGGTGCACCACTATTGCACTGTTCGGTGACAGTGCAATAGGGAATGGCTGCGCTGTACCATGCAGCATCTGCACGTGGTGGAACCGCGCTGCAGAGTGCCATTTTGACTTAACCGAGCAGTAGAGATGGCGTGGAAGAAAGCAGCACAGTGGACCCAGGTGGAGATGGCAAACTTGGTTGCCATTGTGGAGCCACTTGTTGGCCCACTATTTGGTGAGGCACCCCTGGACAGGGCCAGGAGTCAGGTGTGGCAGGAGGTGGCCGATGCCCTGGAGGAGGCCACTGGTATGGGGCTGACAGCGGAGCAGTGCCACCACAGATATGGGGACCTGAGGCGGAGGGACCCGGACCTGCTTGCCCACCTGCGGGCACATGACAGGAGGGGCATGGTGCCATGGCCAGGTAGGTGCAACATCCATACACTTTTATCTTCCATACGGGTATCATGGTTGCATGTGTCCGGCACATGGGGGGGACCATCCGGTGTTGGCCGTGGTGGTGTTATCAAGGTGTGGGGTGGGTGGGTCTGGCTGTGTGGGATTGCACACACATGGGGGCGGGGGGACTTTGCTACAGGATTGTAGTGATGTTCTCTCTCCATGTTTGCACCTTAGGCCCAGACGAGCGCTGGCTGGCAAGGGAGAGGAGGCACCAGCAGGAGGACCATCAGTCCGGGAGGGGCAAAAGTCTGCAGAGGAGCAGGGACCAGCCTGATGATGGTGAGTGCCTTACATCCACGATTAATATTGCATGCTGTGTAACAGGGCGGGCAGCGGGGCATGGTCACCATCCATTGACATCGCTGCCATGCACGCAACTTGTTACAGTCAGTGCTGTCCAGTGGCACTACATGTCTGGGAGTGCATCAATGGTGGTCCATGCATGCACCGGGTACCTGGCTGTACCACTGCCTTCGCACCACATAGCCATGTTACTGAACAGCCATGGTGGTGCTGTGCAGGACTTGGCCAGTGGGTGTGTGCAGTGGTCCGTATGGCTGTGTGCACCTGGGTGGGCAGGTCTTGTGGACACGATCACTGTGGGTGGTCACACACCATCACAGAGGCATGTCCCATGGCCGTATGCCATGCACAGTGGGTGGGCTGTGCATTCACACCTATTGACTCTGCTCCCTTGTCCTAGGTGGACAGCAGTTTCAGGCCATCCAACAGACACTGCAGGAGATACTGCAGGTGGCCAGGGCCTCCCTGGAGATGTTGGAGTGGATAGACCGTGTGGGAGTCCAACGCCAGCATGGTGGGATGAGCAGCCAGAGTGGGGAGCGGGGCTCCTGCTGAGCATACTAATGCCCTGATTTTCCCTACCCTCCTGGACCCACCCTCACACCCCTCCTTCCCTCTACCATTTGTTCACCCCTGCCTTTTACCCACCCCCACCTTGTTTGTGGCCCTCCTCCAACCTTTTTTGAATATATGTAAATAGTTTTGTGTGTTTTTTACAATACATTTGCTTTGATATACCTAATGTGGTGGTCTCTGTTTTGCAGCGGGCTATAGGTGCTCAGCTGCAGTGGTGTGCATGGCTTCAGGGGTGGTGCAGTCATGTGCATGTGTGTGTGTCCATGGAGAAGTGACTATGGTGTGGGAGTAGCTATCAGTCACTGTCTGTAGTGTGTGTGTTGTTCCCTGTGCACTGGATGACTGTGTGCAGTGGTCCATGGTGCATGATCTGTGTCCATGGCGCACCTGTCATACCATCCTTGGCCTGTGCAGCTGACACCCTTGCATGTCTGTAACCTGCACAGTCCACTGGCATGTCAGTGATGGCTGTCCATGCAGGACAGCCACTGTACCCATCACAATGCCGGGTTGCCTCCTGTCACTGGTGTGGTGCATGTCTGCCTCGGGTGACACTGTGGCCTCCGCTGTTGTTGTCCCACCTCCATGCTGTGGCTTGTGCATTTACAGGTGATGTGCACCATTGTCTGTCACTTGTGCTCCGGGCAAATACTGGTGGCGTACAGCTCCACAGTGCCTGAACAGGGTGGCTGGCACTCCTGTGCCATGGGGGTGTGCTGGCCATGTGTACACGGTTTCCGTGGCCACATGCTGGGGGCTTGGTTGCCCCACTACTGTGTCCCTGTGTTGGTGTGCCCTTGGGTATGGGTGGGTGTTTGTCCATGCACTGTGTTTCATCCTGTGTGGTGCATGCTTCCATGCACCACTGTGGGTGTCTGCACTGGCTGTTGTGGCCAGTACTGGGTTGGGGTGTGTCCTTGGGAGGGTGTGCAGGGTGCTGTACCACTGGTGGTGGGGTCTGAGGCATGCCCTGTCACATGTGGGGTACCTCGTGTGCCGACACATGGTCAGTCTCTGAGCTGTACCTCGGGGGTGATGTGCGTGGTGGCACTGTGTATGCAGTTGTTGCATCGCTGTGTGCTGCCACCCACTGATGGGTGCTCATGGTGGGACTGCCTTGCATGGTTCTGTGGTACACAGGGTTGCATTGTCACTGTGGGGGTGGTGGCATGCATGGGGTATCCTGCACTGGTGGACGCTGCTCCTGGGCAGGGTGTCTGGGGGTCACGGTGCAGGGTGTGCTCTGCATTGGTGGGATGGTGTGGCATGGGGTGGTTGGCCCTCCTTGTGTGCCGGTCACAGCTTGCCACGGGGTGTGATGGGGCACCATGGCCCAGCTGTGGGTTGGTTGCTGTTCTCCATGGGCCAGTGGTTATTGCAGCCCTCCCCCCAGTTGTACAGTGCATGGGGTGTGGGGGACGATGTCTGTTCTGCTGTGTGTTCCTCTGCCCATCTGTGGCATGGGTGGTAGGCCCCTGCATCCCTGGTTGTGCAGTTGCATTGCTGCCTTGCTGCTGGGGGGCATCCCTGGTTGTGCTATGGCACATCTGAACTGCTCAGCTGAACATCCCTTGTTGCGCTATGGCACATCAGATATGCTCAGCTTCACCTCCCTATTTGCGCTATGGTGCAGGTGGTGTGATATTCAGTCGTCGGCTGTAGGCGCATCTTGGCCTGCGCAGTTTTTGAATATCGCGCCTATTGCACATGGGTGCAATGGACTTGTGCTTGCTCCTGCTGTTGCGCACTTTTTGGGTGCAGTTTGAATATCCGGGCCTAAATTTTCAACATAGTCTTGTTATGACCCTGCCCCATGAAGACAGGCAGTCAATATTTTCAACTCCTGGTTTAAATATGTTTTTGCACAGGGACTGCAAAATCCACTTTCAGGATGCAAAAACACATTTTGGGCAGGAGCTGAAAAATGACAGCCACCACATTCATCATGTGCTGTAAAGAAATGGCTGTGTTGAAAATGTCAGATAAAAGTATTGAATATTACCAAACTTATGAGCCTGTGTATGCAAAAATCAACATAGGCTCACAACTTTTTTGTTTTTTATTGTTATTACACCAAATTTCCAACATAGTCTTCTTATGACCCCACCTCATTAACAAGGGCAGAGAAAATCTGAAACTCCTGGCCCAAAGGTGATTTTGTGCAGGGACCACAAAACCACCTTTTAGGATATAAAAAAAAACATACTGGCCAGGATTTGAAAAATGACAGCTGTCACATTCATGAGGTGCTGTAAAGATAAGGCTATATTGTAAATTTGGGGTAATAATATTGAAAATTACCAAAGTTACAAGCCTGCATTCACAAAAGTCTACATGGGCTCATAACTTGGCTGTTTTTTAATATTTTTGCACCAAAGTTTCAACATAGGCTTCTTATGACCCCACCTCATGAACAAGGGCAGAGAAAATTTTTGAATCCTGCTCATAAGGTGATTTCACACAGGGACCACAAAATCATCTTTTGGGACAGATCTGCTTAAAGACAATGATATTGTTCAAGTGGTGGGGTCCCAGTGAAGGCATGTTGAAAATGTGGGCCTAAAATATGTAAAAAAGCCCAAGTTATGACACTAAATTAAAAACCCCATTGAAATACATTGAACTGAAAGCCTGTGTCTTCAGTTCGTGGTCCGGCTTTGAAGAGTGAAGATGCATCTGTGGTACAGAGAGGATTATGGCTTTGGACCCCTGATGGATAAGTAAGGGCTTGAGGGTATGTGGGGTGGTGGATGCTGAGAGGGAGGGTCAGGCGGGGGTAAGGAACAGCCACAAATCACATCAACGAACCTTTTTATTTTTAGAGTTAAAAAAAAAGAGACCGAAGATCCCTGATAGCTACACTGAGAGACTGGACACCCCAAGGGTCACTTACATAGAGGAAGACATCAATTGACCTTTTTTTTTACATGTGAAAAAAAGAAAACACAAAAGAAAAGACTGACAATCCCCGATCGTAACACTGGGGGGTTAGGCACCTCCAGTGCCAGAAACAAGACTGGTGATCCCTGATTGCAACACTGGGGGACTGGGCACCCCCAGTGTCACAGTAACTTTTGCGGGGAGTGGGGTGGTGGGTGCTGAGATGGAGGGTCAGGTGAGGGGAATTTTTATAAGATTAAAAAAAAATAAGAATGAACACAATAGGCAGTCACAGAGGAACATGTTCTACTCTGCTGTGACCAATAGGGCCACCAAATGCTACTGCATATGCGTGACTACTAGCACATGCGCAGTAGAGTCAGCAACCATCTTGTACATGATTGAGTGTGCTGTGTTCTGCTGTGACTGTGGGCACTGTGAAATAGTGCAATGCTGTGGTCAATAGGGACCTCTTGGGCAGACTGCTTCACAGATGCAGAGGTGACTGTGATGCAGTCCAAAATGTTGTTCATTTGAAAGGAATGTGGAGTGCTTTTCTCAGTGATCATAAAAGGACTGCAGGGCTCCACCCACAGCAACCCTAAAAAGTAAGTTCAAATAAATGAAAAACACTATTTCATTTGTGAAAAACTTAATCAGGGGTAAGGCGGGGGGGGGGAGACTGAGCATTATGACAGTGTTCCTTTATCGCCCTGTGCAACAAAATTGGGCAAACAATTTGACCCATTCTTCTTTCACTTGAAAAGATTCCAGATGTTTTACAAATTAATTTGGTGGTACAAGTTTTTAATTTCACCAACATCTGAACATTTTATAAATGTTTTAATTTTTTTTTTCAAGGAAAAAAGATGGCTGCCACACTTGGCATAGAAATAGCATTTTAGACCTAGCAAGGGTTAGGATAAAGAAAATTAAAAAAATCTTCATGGTGCACTGCATATGAAAAACTAAGAAAAAAATCAATTTGACAGGTACTGTATGCTGATTTGTATGTTTGCAACCAACTTTTTGTTAGCAGAGTGGCTTTGGAGGAGTGTGGCACTGTCAGTCCAATGCAGAGTGGTTTGGGAGGGGTTCTTCAGTGTTACACCAATCATAAGCCAGGCTGATTATGACACTGTTCTGGCTTGCAGGGTGGAAATTTTGTGTAGTTCAAAGGAGAGAGCCAACCCAATCATATGTTGGCTCTTTCCTTTGATCTACACCACCCAGCAAGCACAGCTAATCTGTCCTGATCAGCCTGCTGAGGTTGAATTACACTCTGCCAAAAGGAAAACCATCCCTTGATGTTTGTTGTTGTCACCACAGTTAGTTCTCCACTTGACGCTCCCACTCAGCAGCAATCCCCAACCCCTCCACAAATAACAGTGACATTGGGGTGCCCAATCCCCAGTATCACCACCTGAAATAAAGAAAACTGTCCCTCATTGTTTTTTTATATACCCTGAAACAAAGAAAGCAGTCCATCGATGTCTGTTGCTGCCATTACTATCCATCCACCCAATCCTCCCACTCAGCACCCACCAACCCCCCCCAACAAACTTAACACCAACACTGGGGTGCCCAGTTCCCTAGTGTCACCACATGAAATAAAGGAAAACCATCCATAATGAAAAACATTCATAGATGTCTGTTGCTGCCACCGGTGTTAGTCCCCCACCTGACCCTCCCACTCATCACCCACTACCCCACACTCCACACCCACCAAGCCCTTACTTACCCACCAGGTGTCCAATGCCATAATTCTCTCTGGGCCACAGACACGTCTTCACTCTTCAATGCTGGACAATGAACTGATGAACTCAGATGTGTGGTTCAATGTATTTCAATGGGATTTTGAATTCAGTGCCATAACTTGGTCATTTTTTGAATATTTTTGACTGAACCTTTCATTTTGCATTTTTTGGGACCTCACCTCATGAAAAATGGCAATGAAATTAGGCAAGTCTGTCCCAAATGGTGATTTCATGGTCATTGTATGAAATCACCTTTCGGGCAGGAGTTGAACATTTTCTCCACCCTTGTTCATGAGGTGGGGTAAAATGGCTATGTTGACAACTTGGTGTAAAAATATTAAAAAAAAAACAATAAAGTTATAAGCCTACATTGAAATTTATGAACACTGGCTCATAACTTTGGTAATTTTTAGTATTTTGACCCCACATTTTTAACATAGCCATTTCTTCACAGCAACTAATGAATGTGAAAGATGCCATTTTTTCAAATCCTGGCCAAAATGTTTTTTCCACACTGGTGGTGCAAAATGCCCTTTTGGGCAGGACTTGAAAATGTTCTCCACACTTGTTCATGAGGATGGGCTCATAAAAAGGTTATGTGGGGTCATAAGATGGCTATGTTGAAAATCTGTGTAAAAATATGAGAAAAAAACAAATTTATGAGTCTACATTGACATTTTTCAATGAACGCTCGTAACTGTGGTAATTTTCAATATTTTGACCCCAACTTTTCAACGTAGTTATTTTTTACATGACCTCATGAACGTTATAGCTATCATTTCTCAAATCCTACCCAAAATGTGTTTTAACACTTGTGACGCAAAATTACCTTTTAGCCATTGTTTTATAAATGACACCTGTCATGCTTAGAAGGGGTGGTCATAAAAAGATTATGTTGAAAATTTGGGTAAAAATGTGAAAAACAACTAAGTTATGAAGAAGCTAATTTCCAACATTTACTCATACCTTTGTATTTTGCAGATTTTGGTCCTTAATGTTCAACATATTCCCTTTGTTACCCCACCTCCTGAACAAGGCAGGTGTCATTTTTCAAATCCCCTTTAAAACTTGATTCTACAGTCGCACAGTGAAATCACCTTTTGGATGAGATTTTAAAAATTCCACCTGTCTTGATCATAACATCAGGTCACAAAAAGACTGTTGGACATTTGGAGTCAAAATGTGGGAACCCACTTAAAAGTAAAATATAGCCTCTCAGCTGCCCTATCATGGGTAATTGCAATCTAACATCTCATCTGCTCTAGCTAGAGTAAATATATAGTAAAAATGTGTACAAGCAAGACCCAGTACAACAGCAATACCAGCAGTGAACATTCGGCATTGACAAATGCTTATTTCATTAATTGTAGCTATAATTAGCTTTTTAGAAAAAAATAATTGTACTGCAGCTTTTGAGTATTTAACCTCACAAAATAATGAGATTTGGACAAAAGTGGTCATGCAGTGACAATCTAATGAGCCTCAGAAGTATATTTTGTATTTTAAATACTGTATGTTGTTAATTAATTATATAGTATATTATTTGGGCTTATTACATATGAAAATTGGTGGCTCCTCAAAAGTTCTTGTGCACATTCTAAAAGTTGTATTGCACGTTCCTTATCAAAACACCTGCACCCCACTCCTGCCAATTGCTGCATGCCCACTGTCAGTTTCTTTTCCACTGATGCTGATTGCTGCCCTCCTGCTTTTGGTTTCTTTACCACTCCTGCTGCCTGCCCACTTTCAGTTTTTGTTGGTACTCAGTCAGTTTACACTTGTCAACAATCATTTCTGAAATTCTCTTTCCTACCTTATTCACTCAGATGTTCCTGCTCCTATTAAGTGAATTGCAACCTTTTTTCATTAAAATAATTTCCCAGAGTTGTAAATCATATAGCTGTATTTACCTGGAAGTAGCACTTGTGCTAGCTTCCACTGCCACTCAATGTAACTATGATGGCTTAGAAAATGGGCTTTTTATTTGCTGGGCTTTGACTGGCTAGTACCCCTGCCAGGGGGGTATATTAACTTTCAATAGATGCCCAGCAAATAAAAAGTGCAAGACCAAACCTGCCTCATGCCCAGCCAAGTATCATTGTGCCCAGCCTGCTTCCTTATTCGTTGAAGCACTGGGTACACAATTCAAACTGCTGCCATTTTTTTAAACAGTTAGCGAGTAGCTTAGGTCATCGTTGTACCCGGCCCCCCACTGTCACCACCATGAAAAAAATAACTCACTGAGCTCCACAGTTATTTAATTCAAATTAAGGGGAGAACAATCTTTCTAAATATGTCAGCTATCGAGCTGAACTTCGGCACTCTACGCTATTCACCAGTGCCACTTCTCACGCCGGTCGGTCAGCTCTCACAAGCTCGGAGCTCCTCTGCTGACCGATCAGCATTCAAGTGTAAACTGGCCATATGTATAAAAGAGGCACTAATAAAATGTATAAATCAAGAGCAGAAGCAAAAGCGAGCATTTTCCTAAACCGCAGGGACTTTAAAATGTGACATTCTCCTCACCCTTGTCTCGTGCCAATTCTCCACACGCTGACCCCTCGCTTGCTGCTTAACGAGTGGCTCCCACTTCACAACCTGCTCACTTTCCTCTTCTAATTGATAGCAGTTATATCCGCATGTTAGATTCAAAACTGGGATACAGAAAACGGAATGAAGATGGGTGGTGGGGGGCAGGCTCATGTACCAAAGAGGGACACGCACCACAGCATTAAGCACCTACTAAAACAGCTGTAAAATGCTATTCTGCCCTCTACTGGTAAGTATTGGTAAGGATACCAGTAGAGGGACTACTTTAGTAACAAACCAACTATAAGTTCATTTTAGTCTTTTTTTTTTTACTATTTTTTTATTCTTAAATACTACAAAAAAAGATTACAGATATCCCATTTTCTAAGCACAATAATACCCTCCAGGGTGGGCGGTATGGGCAATATAGGACCTTCCAGGGGCTATAAGGCCCTCCGTCTGTGGCGTCAGGCCTCATTATGCCCCTGAGTGGTCTGGTATTGCCCAATACCACCCACCCTGTCGGGTATTATTGCTTGCATACATCGCTCATACTTCCAAGCACTTGCTCTCTCTCTCTCTTTTTCTCTTTGCAACTGTCATTAGCATGAACAATACAGCAAAGCACGGATATAAATAAAATAAGGGAGTAAGGGCATATTTATACCTAACTGCTTATTATTAAAAAAAGAATATAAACTGGTTTACCACAGTGCCACTTACAGGCAAAAAATATTAGTACACTAATATTTTCACTAAAACCATATACTATATAAAATTAAATATGGGCGGCCATACACAACTCAGCTTGTGTTTCCATCTCAGGGTTGCGATAACAGCATGGACCTCTCAAGCTTTGCTCTCAAGGTTCATACACTGTTATCTCTACCCCTCAATGGAAACACAGGCTTGTTGTGTATGGCCACCCATACATTATTCCTTATATAGTATTAATGAAACTGAAAACAGTTACAAGCTAGTAGTAAAATCATGGAGCAGTAATAGTCAGACTGCTCAGTGGCTTTAAAACAGTCAAGCTGCTCAATGGTTTTAAAACACTCAAGCTGCTCAGTGATTTTAAACCGTCAGGATGGATGCTCAGTGGTTTTAAACAGTTAAGATGCTTGATGGTTTTAAAACAATCGTGCTGCTTAATGGTTTTAAAAAAGTTACATTTCTCAAAGGTTTTAAAAAAGTTGAGCTGCTTCATGGTTTTAAAAGTCGCCACTGAGTTTAATTCATATTTCACTACCTGTGCCCATGCCCTCCTTGAAGTCCTTCCGCCTGCAATTACTCCATCTCCTCAGTCTCCTATCCCACACCTATCTGGCAAGAACCCCTTCTCCTTTCGACCCATTTCCCCCTCTGAAACCTTAGATGCCCTCTGCGCCCTAAACCCTTCCAAAGGCAAATCCCCTGATGGTCTTGACAACAAACTCCTCTTCTTATCTGCTTCCGCCATCGCTATCCCCCTCTCAGCCCTACTAAATCTTTCCTTCAGTACTGAGTCACTCCCATCCGTATGGAAGCATGCCACTGTTCTACCCCTCCCCAAAGGAGGTGACTCTACCTCTGCATCCAACTACTGCTCCATCTCCCTCCTCCCCACCCTCGCAAAACTCCAGGAACACCTTGTGCTATCCCAACTCTCCCACTTCCTCACAGAAACTAACTTCTTCACCCCTTTCCAGTCTGGGTTCAGAAAGCACCACTCCACTACCTCCTCCCTACTCAGACTCACAGACCATATCCTCACTGGGATGGACAAAGGGCTAATCACTGCTGCTATTTTTATCAACCTAGCAAAAGTCTTCGACACCGTATCCCATTCTCTCCTACTATCCTGCCTTTCTAGAGCTGGTTTAGCTGAATCCACCATAAACTGGTTCAGTGCCTACCTTCTAAATAGATCCCAATCCACTAAAATAGCTGACCACATCTCCCCCCCATCACCTCTGGTGTTCCGCAAGGCTCAGTTCTTGGCCCCATCCTCTTCTCCATCCTCCTAAATGACTTGCCAAACTCCTGCTCCTCTTCCACCATACACATGTATGCAGATGACACAGTCCTCTTCTCCTCCAGTCGGACCCCCGAAGAAGTCACTTCCAAACTTCAAACTGATTTCACCAAAATCCAGCTCTGGTTCAATAGCAACCAACTCTCCCTAAATGCTAAGAAAACCAACTCTATGATTTTCGGCACCAGACAGCACCTTTCCAAACTCACCTCCCCTCTGAGATTCCACACTCTAAATAACACGGTCCTCGAAGAAGTACCCTCCTTCAGGTACCTCGGGGTTTGGCTCGACCGCCACCTCTCCTTTTCTACCCACGTCGATTCCATCATTTCCAAACTGTGCCCTAAACTTGGTACCCTCTATAGAAACTGCACCAGTCTCCCTCTTCCTGTCAGATGCGAAATTGTTCAGAAAATGATTCTACCCTCCTTCGACTACTGTGATGTAGTTTACAGTTCCACTGCACAGACCACCCTAGCCAGATTAGACCCACTCTTCAATGGTTTTTGCCACTTTGCCCTCGATGCCCCCCCTGGTTCACATCACTGCACGCTTTATCGTTCCCTATCCCTACCTTCTCTGTGTAACCGGTGCCTAATTCATTACTCTAAATTCACTTCTAACTTCTGGCTCGGCTCCCTCCCTCCCTATCTCGCATCTGCCCTAGCCTCCCCACCCACCCCCTCACATGCCCTCAGATCCACTGACCCTAGACTACTTTTCATCCCACGCTGTAGGACCACTACCGCTAATTTGCATTCTCCTACCTTCTTCCTAAACTCTGGAATGGCCTACCCACCCAGGTCCATCATTCTTAATCCAAGCTCTCCTTTCCTATGCCCTCTCTAACTTCCTTGCACCTTGTTGCTGCTGCCCCTGACCACCCTTCCGCTTGGCTCCTCCCCCACCCCCGTGCCTGACCAGCGGCCTGGCCATACCTAATTGTTGGCTTTATGCTACCCCCGCCTTATTCCCACCTACTTCCTCCCTCACTCTCATTCTCTCCCTTCCCCTCGTCCTACTCAACCTAAGCTCCCCATCCCCACTCCCTCCCTCCTCACCTATTCCTCTCCCCTTCTCACCTACTGTACGTTTCCACACCCTCCATCTCTTCCCCCCATATTCGCTCCAAATCCTTCCTCTCTATGTGAGGCATCTCTCTGAAGCTCAACCTCCGCTACAGTCATTCAATTTCTGCTATTACTACCTATGTTCTGTAACTTGCACTTATGCATTTCATGTTTTTGCCTCGATGTGTACCCTTGTATTGTATACCTTGACTTACGATCATGTTCTGTACTGTTCCTACCTCGCTGAGAATCCACGAATTGTATACCTGTACTTACTGTGTCTGCGCTGTACTGAACTGCACTGCCTGTGTATAAATTCAAATGTAATCCCTCCCAACTATGTACATTTTCCATATTATGCTGCTGCGAGTTCAACTATTGTATGTATACCTGCCTCCTCTGTAAACCCCCCCCCTCCAGGTCACACAGTGAGACGAGCATTTTTTGTTCAGTGTGCTTTTCCTGGTGAAACATTTTCAATAAATAAATAAATAAAACAGTCAAACTGATTAATGGTTTTGAAGCTGTTTTATGCAATATCCTGTGACAGCTTTGTGAAGCAACTTATAAGAGCACAGTACATACTCTAGTTTGCCATTTAGGCACAAGATAATGCTGTTATGAGGGCTATGCACCAAGAAACATTCATCTTTCTCATCACAACTTCATTAGTGGATCAGGGGATTTACCTTAACTGTAAGAATCAGTGACCTCCAGGCAATGATGGCAATCACTGAGATGGACCTAATAGCTATCACAAAAAACTTGGGCCACAGAAAATAATGACTGGGACATGGCAGTCCCAGGTTACTTAGTGCTTAGGAGTGATAGAGGAAAAGGTAAAGTGGGCATAACCATATTCTATATGTCTGGGAAGGCATAGATGCTGTGGAAGATGGATACATCATGGGAAATACTAGGGAGACAGAGTTACTGTGAGTACAGGTTATAGTTGCCTCAGGCAAGAATCTACAGTTATGATCATCTGCTGACCACCAGAACATGGGGAAAAGAGGGATAGGGAGCTTGAGGAAGAGCTAGGAAGGGGAGTGAGAAAGGGGGAGACAGTTTTACTTGCTAAATACTGACTGGAACATTCTAGCTGTCAGCAGCAACAGAAAAGAAGCCATACTGGATACATTCCAGGACTGTCTGCTGGTTCAGCTTATTAAGGAACCCACCCAAAAGGCTGACATCCTTGATGTGATGCTCATCAACTCAGAGGTGATAGGAGGTGTACAGCTAGGGGAGTCACTAAGGTCTAGTGACCCTAACTCTATTTGGTTTGAGCTGGCCCTTGGAACTGGAAAGCCCCATTCAAGGGCTAGGAGCCTTGATTTCAGAAGGGTGGACTTTAACAGGATGAGGGAGTTGGTCTGAGTCAAGATAATTAGGGTAGACAGCATCAGTGGTGTGGATGTGAGATAGCGGCAATTAGGGGGGTATTACTGAGGCATCTACAGCAAGTTATGCATGAGAGTAGTAACCAAAAAGGAAACAGGTACAAGAGACAAATATGGTTCTCCAAAAGGGTAAGGGAAGCAGTTAGGGCCAGCAAAAAGGCCTTCACAAGGTACAATACAAGGAAATGCAGGGGGAGGACAAGTGGGGAGAATACCCAATGAGAAATAAGGAATAAAGAGGGTAGTTAGGAAGGCACAAAAACAGACACTGGGCTTCATATTGCAGAGAGCATCAAGGGTGTGGAAAAGCAGTTCTTCAGGTGTATTAGGGAGAAAAAGAAAGAAATTAAAAAGAATTGTTATGCTATCTAAAGGAAAGTTGGGTAATAGAGGAGCATGTGCAAAAGGCAGCTATCTTTAATGATTACTTTTGCTCTGTCTTCACAAGGGTGGCCAGTTGGCCCCTGCCAGTAAGTGGCATAAAGGTGCCAATAAAGGGGTCCCAGAAATGAAGCAGCCAGTAATTACCAACAATAGGGCCCAGAAAGGGCTATCAGCCCTAAAGATACATAAAGCCATGGGGCCTAATGGGATGCAGTTAAGGGTACTCAAGGAACTGGCAGCAGAACTGTCTGAACCCCTGGTAAGGCTTTCCAGTAACACATTACAGATGGGGGTAGTTCTAATAGACTAGATTGTAGTAGACATAATTCCACTCCTTAATCGGGGGAACAAAGAGCATACAGGGACCGACAGACCTGTCAGTCTTACCTCCATTGTGGGTAAACTGATGGAGTCTGTGGACACAGAGGACCTTGTGGACTACCTGGAGAAAAACAAGTCCAAAATAGTAAACATGTAACAGCTCCCCTGACTCACCTGGGCTGCTTCCAGGGCCCTCGGGTGCACACTGCGCACACCTGTGAGAGGGCTGGCCTGAATTCACAAGTAACAGGAGAAGAAATTACATAGTGCCTCCACCTGGGGTATTGACATAGAATACCTGTGGATAAACTGCAGGTTACCATCCCCAGGGAAATACAGTAACTGTGGCCACAGTATCTTCCACAAAAAGTAAAAGCATTCACATTCCAAAAACCAGCAATGCTAATTTCTACCATAAACCACCTTTTCATTGTATTATTGGAAGTGGGTGAACAGGGGAGAAAATAGCATAACAATAATAAAAGACAACACCTACTATGCCCCACACTATCTCCCACCCCTTCCACCAGCGGGTGCAACCAGCTATCCCCCACAGTCATTTAGTATACAGTTCAGTTTGTAGCAGTGGGTACCACACCAGGGAGACAGCTCCAAGAGGCTGGGATATGTGGAATTAACAATCTTTAACTGGGAGAACAATCTTTCATCAGGGCTCAATAAATTTTAAACAGATGCAAAATGTAACTTTACTGCCTGGAAGCAGCTTTAAACTTAGCACTGTCCCACCAAGAATTTAACCCCTATTACTAACTAGCTAACTAGCAAAATAAGAACTCCACTGAGCCACAGCCAAGGGGTACTTACAGTTTGAAGATTCAAGGAGGGATTTGTAGAAACCTGCTTCAATGGTACTATGCTGGTATAAGGAGCTGGTGGTGCACCACAACAGCAGGTTGCAAATGAACAGCAGCTGGTGGAAGAGTTGATGAATACAGATCTTCACCTGCCTGGCCTTTCAAATCTTCACCTCTGAGGCTTTTGTATGCAGTGTTCACAATGCAGGACTTTTGATGTCTTCCTCACTGGTCTTCTTCTCTGTTGGTCTGGGGGACAGGGCTGACTGGTTGTTCCCCAGACTTCTTGCTTGGCACATGCTGTTTTTTCTTTGGTGCAGCAAGGTAGCTGAGCTTTGGCTAAGTCTGTAGCCACAGCATGCACAGTTGCTCTGGACTGCGGCAACAGCCTCCAACACACTAGTCCCCACCGAGGGAGAAACATTGTAGCTCAGTCTCTTTTCATTCTCTACTGCAATCACTGGGCCCGATTCTCAAAACTCAGTGCAAGCTACACCAAAAGTGGCTTGGGCCGAGCACTAGGGGCCCTGCACCCTATTCTCTATCAGGTAGGGTCCCAGTGGCAAAGTTCTGCAGCTTGTGGCATCTGTTGCCATGTGCCAAACATTTGTGAATCAGAACGGTGTGCTGCAAGCTGTGAGGAGGCCATGCTCTGATCTAAAACATCCCTGATGTTCTCTAGTGGACCCCCCCATCCCTGATCTCCACATATTAAATTTGAAAACATCCCTGGTGGCTAGTGGTTCCCACTCCCTGATCCCCATCTATCTATTATGAACAATGTCCTTGGTGTTCTAGCAGAGCACCCCAGCCCCGATCCCCATATATTAATATCATAAACATCCATGGTAGTCTAGTGATTCCTCCCTTCCCCTCCCTCGATTGGCAATCGCTGTCCCATTCATGATAAATGGCAATGTCCCTGGAAGTCTAGTAGTCCCTTCCCCCTCCCTTGATTGCTGATCCATTATAGTAATACAAGTGTCCCTGGTGGTCTAGTGGTCCCATCACCCTATCCTCGATCCCTCCATGTCGTAACTTGAATGGCTCCATGCTGGTCTAGCACCCCCTGCCATGATCTTCCCAAATTTTAAATGATAAAAGTCCCTGTTGGTGTAGTGGACCATCCCCCCACCCCACCAGGCAGTGCCCCATCCACCCCACTCCCACTTATCCCAGCCCCAAGCTGGTGACTGGCACAGCCCACCTCTTACTACTACAGCCAGCCACCAACTGAGCTCTCAATGAGCACCTGTTGTGTACAGTAGGTGTTCATTAGAGCGCCAGGGTCTGGCCATGGTGGTGACAGAGGCCATGCCATTCGCTGGCTTGGGGTTGGGCCATAGAGGGGAGCAGGGTGTATGGGGCACAGCCTGGTGATGTGGGGGGGTGGGGGACCACTACACCACCAAGGACTGTTAACGCTTATTATATGGCAGATTGGGGTAGGGAGCCACTAGACCACCAGGGAACCATTCAAGTTATGGCAGGGAGGGATCAGGGATAGGCTGGGGGACCATTAGACCACCAGGAACACTTGGATTGGTGCTCGGGGGACCAGGGATAGACTACTAGACTACCAGGGCCATTTTGTTTTATTATGAATGGGACAGCGATCAGCAATTGGGAGAGATGAGGGACCACTAGATTACCAGGGACATTTTGTTTTATTATGACTGGGATGGTGATCAGCAATCAGGAGAGGGAAGGGACAACTAGACTACCAGAGAAATTTTTTATTATTATGACCAGGACAGTGACCAGCGATCAGGGGAGGGGAGGAACCACTAGACCAGCAGGGAAGGGATATTTGAATGATATGGGGATCAGGCAATGGGTGGGGCCACTAGACCACCAGGGAACCATTACTATAATGCTACAGGATTGGTTGGGGGGGTTGCTAGACCACCATGGAACCATTATTTAATGTTACAGGGGATCAGGTGAGGGGGCCTCTAGACCTCCAGGAACCTGATGATTATACTAAAAGCGGAATTGGGTCTAGGGAGTGGGAAGACTGCAGCACACTGGCGCAGGTTGCACAACACTCCCTTAGACCAGCCCTGGCTGGTTTAATGGTACTTAGAAATTTGCCCTCTGGGAGTGTTTTGAGAATCCTGAGTTAGGGAATATGGCAGCCTGCATCTGCTGCAAGCCCTCAGCACTAAACCACAGCCCATTTTGTGCCGCAAGGACAACACAGGTCTCTTTTGGTGCAGGCAGCCTGCGGTTGCCACAGGCTGCCTTTGAGAATCACTCCTGATGGATCTTTTGGTGCAAGGAGAACTTTGTATCATTCCTTGTGGTGCAAGGCCCTGAGTCTTTCCAGGAGCATTGAGAATCAGGCCCACTGTTTGTTTTTAGGCTGTGACCTATTAGTTACTGCTTTCCAGCAGCAACTTTTGATTTCTCTTTCCAGGTGGCAGGGCATTCAACACTCTCTCTGGCCGAAAATCTTAACAGTCTGTCTCCCAGGCTACAATTCTCAGGTTGTGGAGTCTCAAGAGCTTACCCTACAGCTGCAGGTTCAAATCTCAGCTGCAGGTGCAGTTCTCAGCAGCAGATTCCACTCTCCAAATCAAACATAATTCCCTTCCTGTTACCACCTGTTTTCCTTAGTTGCTGTGCCTCTTGATGAGCCTCTAGGGCCAGCAAGGCCATTGGGTAAACAAATAGGCATTGGGGCTAACAGCCCATGGCCATCTCTCTCCTCTGCTCACTCTCTGGATCCTTTGGTATCTGCTCATTTGGCAGGCAAGCAGTCATTTTTATCACTTTTTGCAGCTCTTTCACTGATTGGCTGCCTGCTTCCCTGGCTCTCAGGCTGCCCTCTGACATTGTTCCCAGTGGCCTTAATTCTGCAGAGTCCTATGGGGGCCACCATATTTCTTTCTATTTCTCCCCATACAACTTAGCTCTTATTTTATTTAATATTTGCCCCTAAGTGGGTTAAAAACCATTGTGACCACACCCAGGGGTGCTCCGATTATGAATCCCCTTATACCCACCTCTGCTGCCTGCCCTGGAACTGGGGATACCATTAAAATGTGGCTGCACAGCAGAGAACCTTTTTGAAGCTCTGGCTCCTTTTATTTGTTTCTCTTTGGTGACTTCGCATGTGCAAGGGGCACATCGCGGCCATATTTGTTAACATTTTCGAAGGTCCAAACCTTGGCAGCTCCCTGGACCAGTAAACATCTCCCCCAGATGTGGGAGGTGCACAAAACACAAATGAACCTCAGCCTTCTCTTTAAATGGGCCAAGAACAGAAGTGGCCACAGCCACAAAGATCAGGTGGGCGCACAGGCCCGAATTCCAACTGGAGTCACTGGTAAGCCCTCCGGTCACGTTTCAGCAGTTCTGGGGGACCGGAGGCAGAAGGAGGACTCAGAGGGGGGTGCAGCCCCATGAGGTAAGCCCAACCTGGGTTAGGGGCTTACAAACAGATTGGTGCAGTGGCGGGGTGATGTTGACAGAAAAACCTGATAATTGTCTTTGACTAGGTAACAAGTGACAAGGTATTGGATAGAGAACATGCAATGGATTAACTTTACTTCAACTTCAGTAGGGCTTTCAACTTGGTGCCTCAAAGAAGACTGCTGAAGAAGATGGAGAATTTTGATTTGGCAAGGGACATACTAAGATGGGTAGGAAACTGGATGAAGGAAAGGGAGCAGAGGATTGTGATTAATGGTGTCAAATCAGAAGAGAGGAAGCTCATAAGTGGGTGCCACAGAGATCTGTCCTGGGTCCTGTCTTCTTCAATATTTTTATCAGTGACATTGGAGGAGGAATCCAGGTCATGTTGTTTCTCTTCACATATGCCACTAATCCCTGTAGAAGGATAGTTAGTGATGAGGGAATTAGTAAGATACAAAGTGACCTGCAAAGGCTAGAGAGATGGTCTAAGGTTTGAGTGATGCACCAAAGGAACAAGAACCATTGGGCAAAGTACTGGATGGAGCATCAGGGAGGAGGGCCTGAGGGGGTGAAAACTCAGCTAGGCCAGGGCTGCAGAAAGGCTGGGATGGGGACAAGAGAGAAGGAAAGGCAATAAGACTCAGTAAAGTGAGAGTAGAGGATTAAAGGAGACAAGGAATGGGTAAAGGAGAAAAGGAAAAGCAGATTCAGACTGACTTCAGGGAAAAACAAAGTCAGGAGTGGGAGGGGGAAGCAGGGCAGTAGGAAGGGAGAAAGGAAGCTGTGAAGAGTCGTGTGTGCCTATGCAAGGAGTTTTGGTCACAAAATTTCAGACCTGTAAGACATTATGCCAGAGGCTAACCTGGATTTAGTGGCCAAGATGGAGTCATGTTGCACTGAGCACCACGACTGGGACATGGCCATACTGGGCTACTCTCTGTTCAGGTGAAGCAGGACAGAGAGGAGAGGAAGAGAGGTTGTTTTATATGCATGGGATGAAATTATAGCCTTGGAGGCATGGGGGTACCTAGAGGAATAGGTGGGGCTCGAGGTGCTGTGTATTACTAAAAAGATAGACTCTTGGGCTGCAAGTCATACTTCGGTAGTGTACAGACCTGCAGCACAGGGAGAGGAGTTGATTAAGACATTGGGGAAGCCATCAGTATTAGTATGAGAAAGGGCAGGGTGTTTCTAGTTGGTGACTTCTGTCTGCCTGACATGGAGTAGAGCCTTCCAACTCCAATTTTGACAAGCATCAGTGCCATTCTTGATTCCCTACAAGGGGCTTTTCTCTGGCAGCTAGTTAAAGAACCCACTAGAGATGGGGCAGTGTTGGACCTGCTATTTACAAACAGGGACATCATTGCAGACATCACAGTGGGCAGTCATTTGGGTACTAGTAATCACTACACAGCGTGGTTTAACATCAAGATAGAAACAGAGGCTAACCACATCAGGACGAGGGTCCTGCACTTAGAAGGGCAGATTTTAAAGAAATGGGGGACTGCCTCTGAAACTGCCTGAAGGGGAGTGTAGAGAGAGTAGAGGCTCAACAAGTGAGGGGTAGAGGCACAGTGCATAAAGTAAAGGAAGGCATAATCAAAGCAATGAATCTTGGCACGAGGAAAGCAAGTAAAAGCAAATGGAAAGAGACTGGTATGGTTTTCTAAGGAAATGGCAAAGTTGGTGAAGGAAACAAAAGTGCCATTCAGTATGTATAAGGAAACACAAAGGGAGGAGGACAGGTAGGTACACCAAATTAAGCAGAGGTAAGCCAACAAAGTGGTAAGTGGAACAAAGGCACAGACAGAGGAATGGATCACCAAAGGGATCACTAAGGGGAATAAGTTGTTAATCAGATACCCAAGAAAGAAGAGGAAAGCAAGGGGATGGATAATGAGAATTAAAAGGGAGAAAAGTGATGACTGCACAGAAGAGGACCAAGAAAAAGCTGCCATCCTAGATAGGTACTTCTGCTCAGTGTTCACAGTAGAGAGAGGGGGATGGACCACCATAGAGTAGCAGCAACAGGGGGGATGTGGACCGACGTCCATTTTCAGAGGAAAGAATCCAGAAGGAACTTGCAGCTCTGAAGGTGGACAAAGCTATGGGACAATAGGGGATATACTGTTCTCAAGGTTTCTAAAAGAACTTATTGAGGTGCTAGCTGCCACACTGACAACTTTTTTCAACAGCTCAGTGGAAACAGGTGTGAATCTGGAGGACTGGGAAACAGCTGATGTGGGCCCTCTACACAAGAGTGATAGCAGGGAAGAGGCTAGCAACTATAGGCTGAACTGTCTCACTTCAGCATTGGGAAAATTAATGAAAATCTTACTGAAGAAAAGTCTAGTAGAGTATCATGAATTCAGTGGCTGCAAGACAACAGGCAGCATGGGTTCACAGTGGGAAGATCATGCCAAATTAATCAAATGTATTTCTTTGACTGGGTGACCAAGGAAATAGATAAGTGGAGGGTAGCAGAATGCATGGTGGAACAGTCTGCCAGCTGAGATTGTGGTTGCCAATACCATAGATGGTTTCAAGAATGGCTGTGACAGAATGAAGGATATTGCAGTTAAATTTGATTTGTTTATTTAAAATCCGGTAAATTCATGAGCTGAAAACTCATTTATATGGGTGACCAGAATATTAAAATAATACAAACAGTATTACAAAAATACAGTTGATCAGGGGAATGCAGTGGATGTGGCCTGGACGCTAGCAAGACCTTCGACACTGCACCACACAGAAGACCAATAAAGAAATTGAGCAGCCTAAGGGTTTGTAAAAAGTATTAATGCAGTGGATACCATTGGTGGGATTGGGCACCAACGATTGGTCAAAACTCTGTAATGCTTGGGAGGAAACAATCTCTTACGTATGTGGAGGAATGTGTAGGATGTATAGATAATTCCATTCTAACTGACATGTTGTAGTTTTGAAATGATTTCGGCCCTTTATATAAAGTGAGTGATGACACCTGTTGAAAACATAAAAAAGTTTAATTATTTTCTCAGTGAAAAAGACCAAAATACTTAAAAAAAACAAAAAAAAAACAGCCCAGTGGTGCTGAGAGTTGAGGCGCTGGACACCACAAGTTATGCTGTACCGCCGACTCAGGTTCTAGAACAAGCCCAGGATGACGGGAGTCATTGGGGGGAGGGGGAGCTGGATTGAGCTACCATTAGACAGCTCTCATCTCCATGGAGGATTGGGCACCGATCTGACCAGCAACAGTTTTGGGAGGGGAGGGCACGGTTAAGTGCTTGCCTGTAGCTGTGTCTCCACACAGCTTCCTGCCTGGACCTTGGTCCTTCATGACTGCACCCTGATGGGGGTTAGGGCTTCCTGTAGCTACTTCTGTAACCATGGAAAAACCAACCCCCCCGACGTGCCCTGTGATCCCCACGGGGCGGAGGATGGCCAATGCCACCACCAAGCTCGCAGTCAGGAAAAATGTTCCCATAAAAAAATAAAATACAGCATGGCAGTCAGTGAGGACACAGCCTTCCATCCAGCAAAATCCCCCATGTAAATTTCAGCTCGATTTCCCAAGCCATTGCAAAGTTTCCACTGACTAAATTCTTATCTTTTTCTGATTATTTGGCTGCTAATGGTCACATAGACTAGGTTTTGAAAATTTCAATTATTTTCAGAATATTCAGTTTTTACGTGGTGCGTGTACAAAAACAGAATGAATTATCAATAGCAGTTGAAAAACAAATTTTTTTGAAACAAATAAATATCAAAGAATCATCCTTGGGTCAATCTGCAAAGAACCTGTAAGTTCCAGCATTGAAATCCCAACCATTTTTAATTTATTTATTTGAAATTATTCCAACTGGGATTTTTTTGCTATTGGTGAACAAACAAATGTCTAGTTTTGTGGGATTTAATGCAAGCAATAACACATGATGAGGTGTGGGTTATCGCCTGATAAGAGCACGCCCAAAGCGCTCGTGCCTTTTGTACCTGGGCATGTTTTAATCAGTGAGAACCCACACCTCAGAGAGTGTTATTACACTTATAAAATGGGTCCCCCCCTGTAGAAATGCTATCCTGGAAATTAAGTTAATAATTAAAATGTCTCATAAGTATAACTGCTAAAAATTAGATTCAAGTAGAAAAGTGGAAAACATAGTCCCTGCATTTGTAATGCAGAACATATGTAAAATCCACCTCACCCCAACTCCCCAACCCCCACACACACATTGTTTTTCTTTCCCCACATATACACTTTGTTTTTATTTTATTTCTGGCTGTTCTTTTTTAATTTATTTCCAACATTTGATTGATTGTGACTGGCAGCTGGCAGTAGCCAGGGAGTGGGCAGTATAACTTGTAATGCGGGTACCCCCCCCCACACACACACATTTAATTCTTTTTCTTTTTCCTGCTGAGCATTTCTTTTCTTTTTTAGCAGGCAATGAAATTGTAGGTTGCTTTATGTGTGTTTATGTACTTGCCGCCGGATCGGGACCGGGAGCGAGCATTTCACTTAGAGGCTGCCGTAGAGAGTGGTCCGGTTTGTACCTCATTTTCCTTAAGAGCTGGGATGGAGTTATTGTGCCTAACTTCAGCAATGTTTTATCTGTGTGATAATTATGTGAATAAATAAGGGAATGCAGTAGATGGGGCTGTAAGACTGATTGAATCATCAGTAGAGGTAAACCGTTTCTTTCCAGTACACAGGATGCTCAGTGGTTGTGGGTGGCTTAGTATGAGTTGCTGTTTTTTCTTTAACCTCTGGGAGCAGAGGTGAGCCTTTCTCTCTAATTTTAGGATTATAAAGCAGGCAGGGGTTAAACTGCATGCAACTAATTCAGAGGGTTTTCTGACTGGGTTACATGTGTGTGGGCAGTCTGGAGCTTCACGGTGTGTGCCTGACCAGCCAGTAGTACCTGAGGTTGGTGATGAAGTCTGTCATGTGGCATTTTCTTATATTTCTGGATGCCTTTAGTTAATTTTTTTTATAGACTCTCCATTTACAGAGAGAGACAGACAGTGTCGTTCAATGCCAGCTGGGTCAGCGGTGTGGTGTTTACTGCTCGTCCTGCGTCATGTGTGCCCGCCTGTGCCCATGCCTGTAAAACAAGTTTTAAGATTCAACAGGTTATTGATATTTCCCTGTTGTGAGATTGGCCAAGGAAGAAAGGTGCCGGTTGGCATAGATATGGGCTGATAAGGACATGGTTCAAAACTCCTTTCAGCCAATCAGGTTAAGGTATTTTCTTTACCCATTTTATAAGTGTTTTTAACCTCCTAGAATTTGTAACCTGCTGAACTGATCTCTTCTAAATTAATAGGATCCTGCATTCCTGGCACAGACTCAGAACATGCCAAATGTTTAAAAATCTGTGAGAGAATTGCAGCAGATATCCCCTTGTCTATGCCTCCTGCCCTGTAACCTGGCCTTACCAAGCAGATAGGGTTCCGCCCATGGGGTTGGTGACTTAGCCCTTGCAGTACCTCTGAGGGAGGAACCACTGGGATTGCCCACAGAGTGGAAGGCATCTGTATGGGAGCAGAGAATGAGGGGGTAAAAAGCTAAATCCAGCAGCTTCCTCTCACTTCTGCCTCCCTATTCATATTTCTCCAGAGGACACAGGACAGCATTGTTTTTCAGCCCCATTTGGGTAAGAACTTTACATTGCATTATAGTAAAGGCTGAATTAGTATATTACAAAACTGGCTGCCTATTTCCTTAATGCTTCCCTTGTGGAACTTGCAGGGAGACTGCATGAATGTGTCCCCCTTTCTCCACTTCTGGTGCTCTTGTGGCCTTCTGGCTCAGTGAGGAGAGTTTTGGATGAAGCTGGCTAAGAGGCAACCCACCAGTTCTTGTACCTGAGTTAGTGATATGGAGGTGTGCTTCACTCCCAGCAGCAGATGGCTCATGCTGCAAGCCAGTAGGGCTCCCTCTTACATAGCACCAAATTGGTCAATAGCAGGCTTGGAAGAGGGTCTGCCTGACATGGCCAGAGTCTAGGCAGAAAGATAGTCTTGGTACAAACCTCAGAGCCACTGACTCCTGGATAGCAATGCAACAAGCTAAAATGCACCTGCTACCCCATTTGTATGATTGCAGGCAGCAGAACACTAGCATTCCAACCCCATACCCCCACTGGGCGATGCGTAGAGGATGCCAGAATGACCACATGAAGGTCACAACCAGCATGGGCCAGGCCGGATCAGACTCATGTAGGCAGCCATGTGGCTTTAGCATCCTTCGGGAACTGATACCTGCAATGTGTCCCATAATTGTCAGAATTCGGTAGGTTAGCTTGCCAAACAAGGCACACTGCTTACAGAGAGAAGAGTGAGCTGGGTAGTTAATTTCAGTTTTTTTGGGTATGGAGTCCCGTTATTTAAAACCAAAAGGGAAGAAATATGGGTTGCATGATGCCTGGCAGAAGTCCAGCATACCACGCCATATGCCCCCCCCATCCAAGCTTTCCACACACAGAGGCTGTGCAAGCTGGCTTAGGCAGTCAGGGGCTCCATGAATCATAAGCAGTGCAGATTGCATTAGCCCACCAGTACCAATACCAATACACAATAAATACCTAAATAAATCAATGAAATGTGAGAAGCTTAGGCAACAAATCAGCTGAGCTACAGGCACTCTTGGCTGTGTGGAGGGTGGATATTGCAGCTGTCATGGAAACGTGGGCAACTGAGCACTCGAACTGGATCTGCAATCCCAGGGTACAAATTATACAGAAAAGACCATAAGAAAGGAAGGGCGGGAGGGTGGGGTGGCAGTCTATGTGAGGGATGGGATCAAATGCACAAGGGACAGGGGAGGAAAGGAGAACAGAGGCAATCGTTGCAGCTCCTAGACTCAAGGGGAAGGAAACTGAGGTTTGAGGTGGTATACAGGCCACCATCCCAGTTTGAGGAGCTTGACAGGGAATTAGCGGGGCAAATCAGAAAGGTATGTAGAAAAGGGAAGGTGGTCATAGTGGGGGATTTCAACTTGCCGGGGGTTGGCTGGAGCATTCCGTCACCTCCAGTGCTAGTGAGCATGTGATCCTGGATGCAATCCAGGAGGGTCTCCTGATGCAGTTGGTCAGTGTACCTACTAGGCTAAAGAACACTTTAGATCTGGTATTCTCGAATGGGGAGACAGTAAGTGAAATAAGGGTGGAGGACCCACTAGCTGACAGTGATCACCAAATAGTGTGGTTTAATATCACAATGTGTGGGGAGCCATAGAAATCAGTAACCCAGGTGGTAAACTTCAGGGGGCGGACTTTGGGAGGATACGGGAAATACTGAAAGGGAAACTGGAGGACATAAGGCAGGAGATGGACGAGGAGCAGAAATGGGATATTATTAAATGGGGGGTTACAGAGGCAATAAAAGCCTGCACCAAAACACAGAGTAGCAGGAGCAGAGCAAGGAAACCATTCTGGATGAACAGTGAGGTAGTGGAGGTGGTGAGGGCAAAACGAGAGGCGCACCAGAAGTATAGGAGGATGGGGAAGGAAGGGAACAGGGAGGAGTATGCAAGATGGTCCAGGGAGATGACCACAAAAGTGAGAGAAGCCAAGGCCCAGAGGAAGCTGAGATTAGTGCAGGGAAATAATGGGGGGGGAGAAAGACTTTTTCAGATACATCAGGGAGAAAATGAAGCACAAGGAGACAATAGTAAGGATAAAAAAAAAAAGGGTGTGGAGTGGACGGAAAAGGGGGAGGAACAGTCGAAAGCACTGAATGAATACCTTTGCTCAGTGTTCATGGAAGAAAAGGGAGGACCACTAACACCATGGGCTTGGAGGATGGGTACGGGGGAGAGGAGGTGATAGATGGAAGAATTGAGGAAGGTAGAATCCTAGAGGGACTGAGGGCACTGAGGGTAGACAAGGCACCAGGGTTGGATGGGATACACCCCGTGGTGTGCTGAGGGAGAAGGTGGAGGTGTTGGTGGAGCCACAGATGGGTCTGTACAGCACCTCACTGGAGTCATGATGTGTGCCACTGGACTGGAGGATGGCACAAGTAGTGCCATTACACAACAGCAGACCAAGGGACGAACCGGGTAATTATTGCCTGGTAAGTCTCACCTCCATAGTGTGCAAACTCATGGAAATGATACTAAAGGAAAGACTGGTGTTGTACCTGGAAGACAACGGCCTCCAAGATGTGAGGCAGCATGGGTTCATTTTGGGAAAGACTTGTCAAACCAACCTGATTCAATATTATGATTGGGTGACAGGTAAGCTGGATAAGGGTCATGCTGTGGATGCTCTTTACCTGGACTTCAGCAAGGCCTTCGATTCAGTGCCTTGTGGGCAGCTTGGGAGGAAGCTAACTGATGCAGGGGTAGGGGCAGAAATGATGAACTGGATTACAAGCTGGCTAAGTAGGGGGCTGCAACAGGTGGTGGTGAGAGGGGAGAACTCAGCTCCGAAGCTAGTGATGAGTGGGGTGCCACTGGGCTCTGTGCTCGGACCAGTATTATTTCGGCTCTTCATATCAGACATTGCTCACGGGGTGGTTAGCAAGGTAAGACTGTTCACAGAAGATACTAAAATGGCAGCAGTGGTGGATGGAGGGGAGGGATGGAAGCAGCTGCAGGGGGACCTAAGCAAGCTAGGGAGTGGTCAGAGAGGTGACAGCTGGGGTTCAATGCAAAGAAGTGTAAGGTTATGGACTTCAGGGCAAAGAACCTAAGGATAGAATACTGGCTGGGGGGGGCTTAAGCTGGGGATCACTGAGGAGGAGAAGGACCTAGGGGTAATGGTAACAGGGACCATAAACAACATTGCCCAGTGCAGGAGAGCAACTTCAAAAGTGAACAAAATGCTGGGGTGGATAGCAAAGGGGTTTTTATCCAGGCAAAGAGAGGTAATCTTGCTCCTTTACAGCTCACTAGTAAGGCCGCACTTGGAGTATTGTATGCAGTTTTGGAGGCCATACCTCAAGCATAATATCAGGCTACTGAAGGGGGTGCAGAGTAGAGCAATGAAGATTATTTGTGGAATGAAGGGGAGAGACTATGAGAGCAGGCTTGGAGACCTGAGTATGTACACCCTGGAGGATAGAAGGGACAGGGGGACCTGACTGAGACTTTCAAGTATCTGAAGGGAATCAATAAGGATGGGGCAGACAGGGTCTTTAAGCTAAGAAGGGGGAGGGACACCAGGGGGAACAGGCTAAGAATAGAGTGGGGGAAGATTTAAGAGAAAAAAAGGAGTCACTATTTTACGGAGGGGGTGGCAGCAAAATGGAGTGCATACCAAAATGGGTGGTATCATGTAAATCTTGAACTGCTTTAAAAGGCATGGGACAGGGAACAGGGGAGAGGAGGGTGGGGAGGTGGGGGAGATAGTGGATAACAAAGGGAAGGGGGGTGGGGCAGCTGCAAACTAGGGGTGCTAGCTGCACACTCGAGCAGACTTATATAGACCGGGTGGTCTGTTTCTACTGGAACATTCATATGTTCAAATATAAATCAATAAATCAATCAATAATAAACAATCAAATAAAAAAGGGGTGCTACTATTGCTCTCTCTCTTTTCCCAGATAGCTGTATGCTTACATTGGGATTGGTTTGTTTCATTACCAAGCGATCCAGGCTTTGCCCTTCTGCACCCTCCATTTTCAGTACATTACAATTTTAATGGTTGAAATAATTGCTCTTTGACTGGTGCAGTCTGACTGCACATAGCTTCTAAACAGGCTGTTGCCATGCCTCTAAGATCTTGAGGGGATTTTGGCATGACCCCCCAACAGTAAGACATGCAGCAGTTGCAGGGGATGCAGTCACTTTTGAACATTAATGGTTAGTGTTGACCACACCAGATTATTTTCAGCATTTCATTCAAAGTAAACTTTGTAAAATGGAATTGCACAGCTTGGCTCAGATGGCAGGGGAAGCTTGGGGCAGGAGCATATGACGGCTAGGCTGAGAGTCATAGCTAAGTATGGTAACGATGTATATAGGTTGACTGGGAGGGAACTTTACCCACCCTGGGTTCTTTTGGTTTTTTGCAGTGGCACTTGTCCAGGGGAACTGTGGCACTTTTATTTTCTTGGAATCAGAAGTGCAGTGTTGACCATCTGCACCACTATCTAATCCACAGGTGGATTTAATGAATCTGATGCATTTGAGCTCAGAGTGGCACTGGCTCCAATTTTAGTGGGTCGGCAGTAGAGATGCAGCGAATTTAAAATTCGCTGGTGAAGTGCACGCGAAGTGGGCACTTCATGTTGCAGAGTGGGCAATGCAAAGTGCTCACTTCGCCATGTCATTACCACTTTGCGTTAGCATCATGAGACCTCTGAGTAAGGCGAAGTCATTGTTTTTAATGGACTTCGCGTTCCTCATTATGATTCTAAGTGATCCACTTGGTGTTTCAGACTTGGCAGCCCCCCACAAATCACATGGCTTACAGTACTGTAAGTCACATGCTCTCTAGCCAGGCAGGAAGAAAGTGAGTCACACAGACAGTTTCTACTTTCTCCGTGAGACTGAGAGAGAGGAGTGTGTGTGTAGAGAGAGGGAGTGTTTTTTTGATTACAGAGAGAGTTAACATTTAATACTTAAACCAACAGCTTTTTTAAAAGCTACATTTTTTGTCTTTTCTGTACTGTTTTTTACTTAATTTGTTCTTTCTGTAAATTTTATTTTTCTTACCTACTTAGTTGTTTGTCTGTGTGTGTGTGTGACTGTGTGTGTGTTGTGCTTGTGTCATGAGATGGAGCAGGGTGAGGGAATGTCTGGGGCGGGGGCAGATCTAGGAGAGCGTGGTAGTACACGTCACCGTACCATGCGCATGCATAGGGGGCATGGGTACCCATTTGTGTTGGACCGTTCTAAACTTCTGAGTGTCCAACCCCCGGAAGCAGGACCAGCACAGCCTCCTGACTCTGAGGCAGTTCAACCACCACCACCAAGTCCAGCACAAGGTCCTTTGGAGCAGGATGTGCCTGTTCCCCCAGGCCCAGGTGTGGATCCCTCCATCAGAACTGTTGAGCAGTGTGAGCAGCCTACTGCCAGTTCATCTGGCCCTCCCCTGCCTGTGCCTGGTCCTCCCTGCACCTCCGTTGTTTGGCAGTTTTTTTGACTGTGCCGGGGGGACAGTAGTGTGGTTAAGTGTCACCAATGTGCAGTGGAGGTGCACCGTGGCCCCCGGGGGAGTCAACTGGGGACTGGTGGCCAGCGCACCCATATGCTTAATCACCACCAGTTGGAGTGGCAGGCTGCACCTGCTGGCCATTCCGTGGCAGAGGGTGCCACTGTGCATAGCGGGCATGGCATCCCTAAGAAGAGGAGGGCCACAGCAGCACCTGTTGCTCCACCAGCACCCCCACCGCCACCACCACCAGGAGGTCAGTCTGTCGAAGGAGTGGATTCCATAGAAGTGTGTGTAACACTGTCTGACTTGGCAGTTCTCTGGAGTGCTGTTGAGGAGAACAGCAAGAGGATGAGTGCTGTGGAGCAGCAGCTGGATGACATAGAGGGTCATCAGCTTCAAATTATGTCCATGCTGGAACTGCTGCTGGATCACCATAGGATCCCACATTAGTTTGGTTTCCTCAGACCATGTCCCCCCCCCACCTTCCTTGCTGTGCCATAAAATGTATTCCTCCACCATCCCTGACCCTTGTATGTAATTATGCCCTTTTTTTGTTGTCTTCAGTATGCATTACACTTGGTATTCTGGGGCCCCTTCCTTCTGTTAAGTGTCTGTGTGTTTTGTGTATGTGCGCTGTTTTGGTGCCTCATTTTTCTGCATCCACAAACGGCATCTGTCTTGTGTCCAGAAAATTGACAAGTGGTAACACAGTGAAATGAGACTGTTTCAGCACATACAAAGTCCCCCAAAATTTATGGCGCACTCAGTCATGCGCACAACAGTGGCACAGAGTCCCCAGATTTTTTTCTGCAGTCCCAGAATGCATCCACTATGTGTCCAGAAAATTGACAAGTGATAACACAGTGAAATGAGAGTGTTTCAGCACATACAAAGTCCCCCAGAATTTATGGCGCACTCAGTCATGCGCACAACAGTGGCACAGAGTCCCCAGATTTTTTCTGCAGTCCCAGAATGCATTCTCCTTGTGTGCAGACAAGTGAAAAGTGATCATCTCAACTGGATTGAAAGGTGCCCTTTCGATGTACAGTAATAGTAGCCTTGGTGAGTATATATATATACAGTATAGATATATGGTTGTGTATTTTGTAGGTGATGATGAGGGGGGTTGAACTTGACATGGACATGTATTCATGCTATTGTTCTACATCACACACAAGTGACTCCATCTCTGAACTGTTGCTGTGCACCATCCAGTGCTCAATGAGAATTTTTTGCACTTAAATGGAACTGGATAATTCTCAAGCACATGAAGGTAAGTATTTCTTTTTTTGGGGATCATATTTTCAGTTTTGTCTGTAATGGTTTGTTATTTTTTTATTTCTTCACAGATTTCATCAGCATTCTTCTGGAGTCTGGTTCTTAATGATGGTCATGGTCATGGAATGAAATGACTTCTGTGTGTTTCATGTGTGTCCAAGCTCAGGTCAGGGAAGGGTGTGCCTAATCATGTTGATGAACTTTTTTGGATCAGTCCCAGTGGTGGTAGTCCGGGGTGGGCAGACAGACTCATGGTGGCAGCAGACTTGGATAACATCAGTCCCAGTGGTGGTGGTGGTCCATGGGGGGCAGACAGACTCATGGTGGCATCAGACTTGGATAACATCAGTCCCGGTGGTGGTGGTGGTCCATGGGGGGCAGACAGACTCATGGTGGCATCAGACTTGGATAACATCAGTCCTGGTGGTGGTGGTCTGGGGTGGGGGGGCACACCTCCTTTTAAATTCTGCAGTTAAAACCTGCCAACATTAACCACATCATCATCCTCATAAAGAAAACTGCCCTCACAGTCATTGATGTCTGAAGTCTGACCACTGGGAAATTCTTTCTCCATTGTGTCATCATCTACATCAGTGATGGGTCATTTCAGGCAGCCACTGCCAGTGCCACCAGGATGGTCCATTTCCACATCAGCAAGACCACCATGACTAGGCCAGGGTATGAATACCGAGGTTGCAGTCTGTGCTGGTATGTGCCTCTCATTCATTTTAATGAGTGTTAGCAAACTAACATTTGCAGGAGACAGGTTTGTCCAATGATCCCTGGCTATTGCACCTGCTGAGCTGAATACCCTCTCAACACTTACACTGGAGGGTGGGCATGTGAGGTACTTCAGTGCCACTGCAGTCAGCTCTGGCCATTCACTGACCTTTCCATTCCAGTACAAAAGAGGATCTTCACTTATTGTCAGATGCCTGTTTTCAGACAAATATGACTCAGCCATTCTCTGTGCCGCACTAAGTCCGATTGTTGATGCATCAGCCTGTTCCCCGGAATCACTGATGTCACAAATACCCTCTTGGGATAAAGCCTCCCAAAGTAGGTTTACGCCAACCACTTTGGATGACAGACCACCAGGAACTACAGTCCCCTTACCCTTGCATGATATGCTTGCTGGTCCTCCAGCTACACCTTCATCTGGATTATGCTGCTGAGGTTTGCAAACCTTGGCACGTGACTTCTGTGCCCCATGAACCAAGTGAACCAGTTGACTACTGATATTTTTTACCTGTTCAGGCCCTCCCTCCAGTACTGATGCAATTCCACATTTGTATCATGGGTCCTGCATTGTTGCCAAGGCAAAGTTGTCACTATGCTGAATGCTCAAAATGTGATGATTCTGGTCGAATACTGTCAGCATGTGTTGCAGCAACATACTGCTACCACCATCTCCGGCAACATCAAGGCTATGCTGTACATTCACCAATGTCTGCCTCAGCACCCACAGCATTGGAACTGATTGGCTAATGGAGGCAGACTCGCCACTCCCTGCCTGTGTGGCATGTTCAAAAGGCCGCAAGATTGTTATTACAATTTACAAATGTTAGTCCATAAGGCGCCATTGTTCAGTCGTCATAGACATGGAGGCCCCAGAACTGTCACGGTTAGTGTGCATAACAAGATAGTCTGTGATGGCTTTGTATTGTTCATACAACCTCTCTGCCATGTATAACGTAGAGTTCCATCGGGTGACAACTTCCAGCTTCAAGCGGTGCTGAGGCAGGCTGTTTTGTATCTGCAACTGCCGCAGTTGGTCACGGGTCTTTCCAGATTTTGAAAAGTGAGAGCAGATACGTCGTGCAATGGTCAGCATTTCCTTTATGTCAGGGTGCTGCAGAAACTCCTGAACCACAAGATTTAAACAGTGGGCCATGCATGGAACATGAAAAAAACCACCATTTGTGATGCATTTCACCACATTTGACCCATTGTCGCTTGCTATGAACCCAGCTCTCAGGGACAGAGGGTTTAGCCATCTGTCAATTTCAGTCAGTACCATGTCCAACATGTTTCACCAGTGTGTGAACAGGGTCACACCGCGCATAGCAATTGTTGCATGTTGTCAATTCCAGGAAGATTGCTACCATGACAATCCAATCTTCCTGCACCGATTATTCACACTACCAGCATCACAACAACCCCCGCACCTGCGCCCAGTGTGCAGTTATACACAGATATGAACTTCCTGCTGTTTTGCCACTTGTCCACATATCCATACTTAAATGGATGAATGGAGAGGAGGAATGTTGAAGGGCATGTCTTACTGAGTCTGAGACAGTGCGGAACAACTCAGGAACAGCACGGTTAGAAAAGTATGTCCTGGATGGGACTTTCCACTTTGGACAGGCACGGGCAGCAAACCACCGGAACCCAGAATTCTCCACAAAGGAGAAGGGCAAAAGATCGATTGCCACCATTTCCGCTACAGCAGCATTAAGTTCACGTGACACTGTATGATTGGGGGGGGGTACTTCAGCTTATGCACAAAAACACTCTGTAACGTGGGCTGACTTAAACATTTTACAGGGTGTGTGTTGGTCACAAATGGTTGTGCTCTGTGATGAATGGCATTGGCAGGGGGTGGCGTGTGGACATTTGATGAAGACGGTTGCACAGGTGATGATGACAAACCCAGAAATTATGTTTTTTTTCCAGATTTGCCAACTGGGGTTGATGTACCACTTGCACTAGACATACTGCATTCACTACCACCACCACCACCACCACAAAAACTGCTATTTTCACCAGCACTGGACAACATTTCAAAGTCATTATGGTCCTCCACCTCATCATCATCATGCCTGTAGTAATCCTCTGCTCTTATTGCCGCACTACTGCACACGTTTAATTTCCTACTGGGCTTAACAGTCAGGGAAGGGGATAACATGCTGGCTATGGTTGCTGCTGGTGATACGGGTAAATGCCCAAGGCTGGTATTAGCTGCCAGTTTGTGCTGGGTCCACAGAACCAAGTGCCTATTCTTAAGATGCGTACGCTGTCCTCCTGTCCCAAGATGGCTCCCCTTTTTACCTCGACTCACACGCACATGGCAAACCTGGCAGATTGCAACTGAATCATAATTTGCATCTTGAACAAAAAAATCCCAAACAAGGGACTGTGATGCTCTGCTTTTAACATGTCCATGATGTCGTGGCTTATTTAAGTCTGTTATTTTAAGCACTGAAGTGGGGGGCACGTGATGTTTCTGGCACTGCACACCTGGACTGCAACTGACCACCATGACTACCTATCATATTGAGTACTGGGTCGTCATCATCATCATCATCATCCACTAAAACCGTATATCACAAGTTTTACGGGGTTCCTGCAAACAGATTCAGAAATTTCAGACACAGCCACTTTTAATTTCTTTTTTCTCTGGTTCCCAACTGGGGTCAATTAAATCATCATCATATTCATCAACGTCACTGTCACACACATCCACATCTTTTGCTTGGATGCTAACATGTGGACTGCATGTTGCAACAACAGCAACATCATCATCATCTTCAGCATCATCACATTCATCATCAGCATCTACACCACCATCACGTAATATTTTTTCACCACACTGTGAATCACTGTTGCATGGAAAATGAGTGACGTTAAGTGCCACGGTGGATGGAATATCACATTGTATGCTATTGTTGACATGATCATCAGAATCAGGTTCAATTAATGGGATGTTACTGCTAAGTATGACATCATCTACGCTGTCACTGACTTGCACTGCTTCACACTCAATATACATAGATACAGAGATACAGAGACAGTGTCGGCAGATAAGGTCTGCCCATTTAAGTTTATGTTTTCCAGGAAGTCTGTTGCCCCTTACCCCTGACCACCAGAATTCCTTTATGTCTATCCCATGCATTCTTAAATCCTGTGATTGTTTCAGCCCCCACCACTTCCTCTGGCAGGTGTTCCTTGTCCACCACCGTTCTGTGAAGAAATTCTTCCTCCGTTTCCTCTGAATCGTCCTCCTACAACTTCATCCCATGCCCTCTAGTCCTGGAACATCTTTTCGCTTAAAAATAGTGCATTCCAGCACCCTGTTCCTCCTGTAAGATACTTGTATGTCTCTATCATATCCCTCTCCCTCCTCTCCTCCAGGGAGTACATGTTCAGTGCCTTCAACCTGTCCTCATAGGACTTGTGATGCAATCCATGCACCATCTTTGTTGCCCTCCTCTGAACCTTCTCTACCCTGTCTATGTCCTACGTAGGTAAGGTCTCCAGAACTGCACAGTGTACTCCAGGTGGGGCCTCACTAGTGTCTTGTATAGTGGAATTATGACCTCCTTTTCCGCTGGTGATGCTCTGCCTATGCATCCCAGCATCCTATTTGCTTTACCTGCTGCCTTGTCACACTGTTTCCCTGCCTTGAGGTCATCAGAGATGATAACTCCAAGATCCCTTTCCTGCTTGGTGCATGCTATATCCTCACCCCCAACTGATATATTGTGCCAGGGTTTTTGTGCCCCATATGCATTATCTTGCACTTCCTTGCATTGAATTTCAACTGCCAAACCCCTGACCATTCTTCAAGTTTCTGCAGGTCCCTTCTCATTCTGTCTACACCCTCTGGTGTGTCTATTCTGTTACAGAGCTTTGTGTCATCAGCGAACAGTGAAATTCTGCCTTCTAGGTCCTGCGCAATGTCACTGATGAAGATATTGAATAGAACCGGTCCCAGCACTGATCCCTGTGGTACCCCACTGGTCACTCTTCCCTCTGTGGAATACATTGTGGAATGTTTGGATACAGTACACTGGTTGGAATTAGAACTTGACGCAACAATGCTAATACTACCTCCACCACCACTAACACCAGTAACACTAACACCACTGGCTGGGAAAACATCATCTCCTCCAACTATCACTGAAGCTACTGATTGGGCTGTAAAAAACGTTGCAGGAGAAATACCTTTCCTCATATCACCAATGCACTTCTCCGTCCGCGTACTACTACCACGCCCACAGACCCTCTTACTGCCAACACTGCCATGGCCAGAAACAGCTTTACTTGCATGTCTCTTTGCAGGCATTTTGGGAAATCAACCAGAATATTATTACCAGTTTCAGATTTTGATACGTTCACTTTCTGACTGGAGGGTCGCTACTCGCTACTATCGCTAGCTGGATGTGAAGCAAAATAAACAACTGTGGCTTTAGCAACAGATAAGGGGACTACTGTGTTGTGACACTGTCACAGAATTAAAACAACTTCAGTAACCAGTGGTGCTGATGGGGTCACAAAAGCAATCCATTCTGGTAAAAAAATATCTTTTCAACATGGGGGGGCACTGAATACAGACAGTGCTGATTTTTACGGCACTACAAGCAGCAACACTAAGAACAGAGAACACGATTGCAGTACAAAATCAGGCAGCTGCAGTGGATAGCAGCAATGGCGTCACCGGGCTGATTTTGGGGAGGCTAAAGCCCCCCCCCAATGTAAGCTGAAGCCCCCTCCCCACTAATTTCCTCCATTCAGAGCATTGAATCATGGCTTCACTGTTGCAGAAATAAAGAAGCTGTGATTTCATTTAACGATGCAGTATTTCTCAGCGTCACCGCATGGAGCGCACTTTCATTTTTCTCCGTAGGAATTTGTTATGCTCATGGAGAAAAATGGAAGTCTGACTGAGTGAGCTTGCGCTGTGTGGGTGTGCAGGCTGGGGTTCAGCTTCATGGCATTGGTTGGCTGGCGCTGCAGGAGACGATCGGGAGGAGCGAGTTTGACCCATCAGGACGGTTCACAGACTACGGAAGAGGATCCAGGAAAGATGAGAAGGCAGGGATTCAGAAAAAGGAAGAGGATTCAGATTATGAAAAAACTGTGACTGGCAGGCTTTACACTAGGCACCAGGTATGAATGAGCCAGATAGGACCGCAGGGTAGTGATTGTCCGGAGAAGGGGGGTCTTGCAACCAAGCGACCGTCTCCGCTGCCCTGCCTGTGCTAACAGCATTGTGCTTATTTCACAGTCAAGCCAACCAGTGTACAGACACCTGGTGTGTTTTTCAAACACACACGTGGTACACTGAGTAAAGGCTGTGCAAGTCAAACTTAACAGTGTCGCAATTCTTGGCGGTCATTGAAGGGAGAGCAGCAGTGAAGTCTCACTTTCTTCAGTTCTACTTTGAGAGTTGCATTGCAAATGGTTGCACATTCAGCAGTTACTTTAAAACAATCTACGGGTTCAAAAAAAAAAACAAGTACACCTGAGGAATATATAATAAAAAAGCTAGCAGATTATAACTTAATAATACTTTTCAGTTTACCTTCTTCTGACTGAGACAGTCAGGAGAGGGGTTGGGTTTCTGTCAGAATTAAATTGTTTTGTTGTTGTGTTGTGGGAGAGGGTTTAATTAAACTTTAAAAACTCAGACAGCAGATGCTACTGATTAATACTTTTTTATACTTTTACTGCAGTGTACCCTGTTCTAAGTTGAAATCAAAGGCTCTCTCTCTCTGTCTTATCAAAAGCTATAGCTGGGATTAAGATAAATCAGAAAGAATAATAAGTGCCTTCTCAAGGTGGGGGTTATATTGTGGGTTTAAAATGTAATATTCTCAACTTCTGACCAAACAAATATCTAAAGCTCAGAGAAAAATAAATAATAACAGCATTTTTCTAAACCTAATTTGTCTAATAGGGTTTTGTGTTCTGTATTAGTGCTTGTGGCAAGCAAGGATAGCAAGCTCAGAGAAGACACAAATCCACTCTCAAATCCTATGCCTAAGTATCTCATCCTCCCCACATTCCTAGCAACAGAAACCTAGGACCTGCAAGCCTAGTTCCCTTAATCCGAGATGGCCCTGCCTATTCCCTACCTTCTACTTATTCTGGCCTCCCTTTTGGCTGCCTACTCATTCATCCCAATTTCTACCCTATTCCTTAATACCTCCTTTTTTATTATCATTTAGGTATGAGTTATTACTTAGCGGAGACTATATGGGATTGTTGTCTCTTCTCATTTCAGTAATGCTTATCATTATGTACCTTTGCATGTTAATTATGTTGACCGGTATGTGTAGGCCCATATTGATCGGCACCTTCACAATGTTTTTTTCCACCACTGTCCACTGTAACTGTAATCTTATGAAGTGTACTGTATTGTATTAATGTCCAGGACCACTTTGAAAATGAGCTTGCTCAATGGTGTTTATGCCTGGTTAAGTAAAGTTGATTGATTGATTGATTGATTGATTGACAAGACAGCCTGGGATACAGAGTACTATCTAAGCTATAACCCTGTTTTTATTTTTTTGTTTGATATAGGGTAATTTAGGGTAGACTGTGAGCTAAGCTAATCATCAGTCATTTATTTTTTGATTTAAGAGCCGTTTTCTCAGTACTTGGCTTAGTTTCCAGCCCTGGTGGTGTGTGTTAGACTCAGTTCTGTCTGATAAAAAATTAGGAGCATTTTTGTTATGGTACTAGTTGGCATACTGTGAGCCCTGTGTGTGAGGATCGGTCTGTTGCATAAAAAGTAAGTTTCCCTGTAGCAGACTCATTACTTCGCATACTTTGAGCCCTGTGTGTGGGGCTCCTTATGTTGCATAAAAAATGTTTCCCTGTAGGATAATGGTGTCTTGCTGGTCTTGTATTTGCTCTGGGGGACTGTAACCTTTCCAGCAGATCTGCAGGGATAGCGCACTTCAACAGGTCACATTGGTGGAAAGGATAGTGCAACACCTGGAATCCATAGGGGCACAGGATCCAAGACAGCATGGGTTTACAAAAGGAAGGTCCTGTCAAACTAATCTCATAGATTTCTTTGACTGGGTAACCAGAGTGGTGGACCAAGGGGGAGCAGTTGATGTCGCCTACCTTGACTTCAGCAAAGCTTTTGACACTGTTCCACATAGAAGATTGATAAATAAGCTGGGTAGGCTCGGGTGGTTCAGAAGTTGGTCAACTGGGTGGCAAACTGGTTGACGGGCAGAAAACAGAGAGTGGTGGTAAATGGTATACAGTCAGAAGAGATGCAAGTCACAAGTGGGGTACCTCAGGGATCAGTCCTGGGGCCAGTCCTCTTCAACATCTTCATTAGTGACCTTGCAGATGGACTAGAGGTAAGGCTTGTCTGTTTGCAGATGACACCAAGATCTGCAACAGAGTAGATGATCCAGATGGGGTGGGCAGAATGAGAAGAGATCTGGATAAACTAGCAGAATGGTCAGAAGAGTGGCAACTGGGATTTAATACAAAGAAGTGCAAAATCATGCACATAGGGAAGAGAAACCCTGAAGCCACCTATAGGCTGGGAGGGGAGTTGCTAGCAGTCACAAAGGAAAAGAGACTTGGGCATCATCATCACTGATGACCTAAAATAATCCAAGCAGACCTCTAAAGCAGTAGGTAAGGCTAGGGGGGTGTTAGGGTGTATTAGTAGGGGTATCACAAGTCGTAAGAGGGAGGTAATAATCCCTCTGTACAAGACACTGGTTAGGCCCCATCTGGAGTACTGCGTGCAGTATTGGAGCCCACCTTCACAAGGACATTAACCAAATTGAGGCAGTCAGAGAAGGGCAACCAAAATGGTGCAGGGACTGCATCAGAAGACATATGAGGACAGATTAACGGAGCTCAATATGTATGCCCTTGAGCAAAGGAGGAGAGAGAGGTGATATGATCGAGGCATTCAAACACCTTAAGGGCATAAACAAGGTGAAAGAGTCTAACATGTTTAAATATAAGAAAAATAGCAGGACAAGAGGACAGAGCATGAGATTAGGGGAGGCCGATTAAGGGGGAATGTGAGGAAATTCTTTTTCACAGAAAGGGTGGTGCATGCATGGAATGGCTTACCACAAGAAGTGGTGGCTATGAATACAGTGCAGGGCTTCAAACAGGCATGGGATAGGCATAAGGGAGCAATACAAATGACTATGAATAGATAGGCCACTGACAGAGCAAAGGCCGATGGCACATTTATAAGGTAGAAAAAGAAATGGGCAGACTGGATGGGCCTTGCGGTCCTTATCTGCCGTCAACTTCTATGTTTCTATGTTTCTATGATAATGGTGTCTGACTGGTCTCTTACTTGCTCTTGGGGTGTGTAACTTTCCCAGCAGATCTGCTGGGATAATGGTGTCTGCCAGGTCTCTTATGTGCTCTGGGGCTGTAACCTGTCCAGCAGATCTGCTGGGATAATGGTGTCTTGCTGGTCTCTTATTTTCTCTAGGGGACTGTAACCTTCCCAGCAGATCTGCTGGAATGATGGTATCTGACAGGTCTCTTACTTATTCAGGGGGACTGTAACCTTCCCAGCAGATCTACTAGGATAATGGTGTCTGTTTTCCTCTGGGGTCCAGTAACCTTCCAACTTTCTTTGGGATCCTTAACCTTCCCAGCAGATCAGCTGGGATAACTGTGTCTCTCTTTTCATTGTCCGACTCCTCAGTGGTCCAGTAACCAAACTTTTCCACAGGTACCATTAAATAGATGTAACGATAACCAGACTTTTCAAACATGTATTTCACTATTAAAATGCAGGAAAAGCCACCATTTGAAGGTATAAATTTCAAAATTTTCCGGGGGGGGGGGCATTAGCCCCCCCCCAACTTTATACCTCTGGTGGCACCCCTGGATAGCAGGTTCACACTGCTGTGCTTAGTTGCACTTACACTGATCTGTGTCACAAATTTTAAAAGGTGTATTATATTTGATGAACGCAACACTGCACACACAACACAGAACACTTTGTGTACAATGCTGAATGAGGAATGTGATGAAAACGCAAAAGTTCAGTGTACTCAGTGCCACGTAATGCAAATTTGGAATTTAAACAACCTGACCTTATCAAATGCTGCACCACATTCACACAACAAGCAGCAAGAAAATTTGTACTATCACTGACAATTTTACTATGTGTACAGTAACACAGTCAGTTATATAACAAAAATATTGCCAAAACACAAAGAAATCACTAGTTCTCCAACTTAAATCTACCTACACACAGATACGCCCCTCCCCCACACAGCACACTTCACTGTCTTTCTCCACACACACTCAATGTTGTAAACTTACATTTAAAATCCACACACAAACAAAAACGCTTGATGATGTGAGCACTGGAGGGTTTCCTACAGTCGATGAACTACAGTTGGATCCCGCCCAAAAAAGCAAAAATTATTTTTGAACAGCTTTTAAAAGATTCCTACAGACAGCTATCAGAGCACACTGTCTCCTACTCCTTCCTACTCATACTACCTCGAACTGAGGCTGTGCAGATCAATATAGAGCCCATGTGACCTGAACTCCCATGAATCACTGCAAAATCCTCCTTCAGAGCTCAAAAACAAGGCGAAGTGAGGCAAAGTGAACTGCCACCAATCTACTTCGCCTTAAAAATTGAAAGAGAAGTGACCAGTGGAGGCAGAGTAACACGGAGTAGCTGTTTTCAATGCACTTCACGTTCCTCATTATAACGTGAAGTACTCCACTTCGCATTGCGGAGCACTCCGCAAATCCGCCTTTGCTCCGCGAATCACTTCGTGGAGCGGATTGAGCCCACTTCGCTCACCACTAGTCGGCAGCTATTCTTGGTTAGAATAAATTATATCAAGTTGATGCCCTAACGTAAAAATAAAATAATTTGCTCAATGCTACCCTTCAACCTTCACAGGTATTCAGTGATATAGCGATAATAAATGAGTGACTGTAAAAACAGCGACTTATTTATAGTGCTATCATCATCAGCTACCCAGCAAAGGTAGTGATGGAATAGCGAGGAAAGCGACTGGAAGGAGAGGGATACGGAGGTGGAGGGTGGGGAGGGGAGGATAGGAAGGAGGGTTTAGATGGGAAGGAGAGCCTGCTGCAGCCGAGCCAGCCCTTTGGTGTGGTGGGGAGGGTGGCTGACTATGCAGTATTCACTGGGTTTGGGGTGGACAGGGACCCAGTATTTGCTGCTGCTTGCAGCTGCCTTTTTCCCTCCGCTGAGTTTGCCCCTCCTCAACCATGCAACCCCTGGAGTTGACAATCTAATAGCAGGTGGGTGTGAGAAGTTCGGGGAGGGCGCAGCCCCCCCCAACAAAAACACTAAGTGGTACCGGAAGTGTGGTTGCCGAGAATTATATATCCCCAAAATGCTTTTTGGTGATATACACAAGCCATAATAGCGATTGCTGTTTTGTGAATGCTATTGTGACATGAAACCCCTTTCACAGGATACAATTCCTAAGTATATCATGAAAGTGTTGATTTCATTTGGCAAAAAATCTTAACTGATGGCAATCAGGATACTATTTTGAATACATTCTAGCAAAGTTAGCATTGAGTAAGTGATTGCGGACAGACATGAGCATTACTGCTACTGTTGATGTGCTTTCCACTTCGTTAATGGAGCTCCTCTCTCAAAAGGACCCCACAACTGCAGGTATTCAGGCTTGGCCCTTTCAGAGAAACTGGGAGATGACCAGTCCAAGGATAGGTACAGCTTCCTTTGTCTTATATAGAGTTAGACCAGGCTCAAGGTAGAAAGGAATCAGTACACTGATGGTCCATTGGCTCCAAGTTTCAACCTCATGGCTCAAAGGCTATATACCAATCAGAGAAGTTTTTATCAACAAATAAACCAGATGGATTGTATATCGTTGATGGCTTGTATTTATCCTTTGCATTATTTTAAAGGTTGCGGTCATCCATTCACTATTACAACCAACAACTTACTCACCTGATACATGCCTTTGTCAAGTTGAAGTTAGACTGCTGTAATGCCTTGTACCTGTGGCTTTTGGGAGGCAGTCTCCACCATCTGCAGCTGCTGCATGGCGCTGCAGCCAGGCTACTGATGGGTGTATCTAGATTTGAATATATTATACCAATTATCTACAGGCTGCACTGCCTGCCGATAATGTGGAAGATTGCCCTCAAGGTCAGATTACTGACCTTTAAAGCCCTACATGGTCGGGGACCAGACTATCTGAAAGACCACATGGTTGGCACTGCCCAGCTCGCCCTCTTTGTTCCTCCGAGGGTGACCTCTTTGTGGTTCACAGGGCAAGGCTGTTGCTTTCTTGAGATTGTGCTTTCTCCATGGCCATGCCTGCTCTGTGGAACTCATTCCCAGGATATCTTAGATAGGCCCCTCGGTGGAAACCTTGAAGAGGGGGCTCAAGATGTTTTTATTTGATTTGTTATAACAAGAAATACTTATGCATTAGAGTGACTGTCCTTTTATTTATTAATGTTGTGATATGTGCTTTAAATATGTTTGTGCTCCGTATTGTGGTAATTTTATGTATAAGATGAATGTTTTTATTGTTGTATTAGATTTTATGCACTGTACAGTGCTCCCAGCACCCAGGAAGGAGCACTTTCTAAATAAAGTTTATATGTCTTTCTTTCTTTCTTTCTTTCTTTCTTTCTTTCTTTCTTTCTTTCTTTCTTTCTTTCTTTCTTTCTTTCTATCTATCTATCTATCTATCTATCTATCTATCTATCTATCTATCTATCTATCTAATCTGGTTATGTAAGTCAGTTTTCATCTATACATTATTCCCCTTCCCTTTCCTTTCTCTTGGGTCACACCTGGAAATGAGCCATGGCTCAGTGTGCCTCTCCCGGTCACCAACCTTCAAATAAATAAACAAAAAATGTTAACATGGTTATAGTCATTGCATGTAACACAGCAGGCCTGCTTTAGGCTGGGTCATCAACTTGGCATGCTATTTTGATCTGAAGTAAGGCTGCAAGCCCTACTCTTCCTGGCAGCTAGGCTGTGTTTCACAATAGTCTTGGGCAGTTCAACTTCTAGCTTACTGGATGACCTTGCACAATCATTAAACAAATAAATAAATAAAATAAAATAACCCAGGTGTGCTAGTCAAGCTGGGCAAGGTTAGGGCTTGCAATATTTCAGAACCCCCTTCATGCATTTTCCTTCATCAGGCTTGAAACAAAAGGAGAAAAGGGGGTTATGCATAATTGGGAAGAACATCAATATATGTATGGGGGAGCATTAGTGAGGAGCCAGATGGCCATGGCAAGACCCTCCCTTGTTCACCCTAATGGCAAGTTGTGATATAGTTATTACCATTTTCTTCCTTTTAGGGGTAGTAGTTTTTGTCTTTCCAGCTCCTGTAAAATGCCGAACAAAAAGAACAAAACTACCACTCGGAAGGCAACAACAACTGCGATGCTTGAGGTGCAGCTGAGAACCATATGTGAAAAGAAGAGTCATGACTGGCTGGAGGCATGCCTAGAAGGGACTAACACCCTGAAAAGAAACCAAGCATCTGAGGAGCAGAAGCAGTCTACAAAGGATCAGGCAGACCCTTCACCTAAATTACCCAAGGAACTCTAGTAGGGTAAGACCAAGACAGGGGTTTCTGAGTTATCAGAAAAAGAATATAAACAGGGAAAGTAGCCATCCCACCAGCACAGCGGTATAGAATCCACTTGTGACACCGACATCCTGGGTTTGGAAACGGACTCGAGAGTCGGAGGTCCAGCCTGGGGAGGGTGGAGAAGGATTGAGAGTCTCAAGGAAAACTCTCCTTCTCTGGGGGGGGTTGCATGTCAAGCACATTACTGACCTCTGGTGAAGGCCAGGGGCCAGCAGCAACTAGAGCCTACACTCTGGGGAGGTGTGCGTGATGTAGTACTTAGGTTCACCACGTGATTGCACGTTATGCCTCTCAGGGACTATAGCAACAAAGAAAATTGTTGCTGCTCTGATCATGACACCCAGTTTCTCTGACTCCACACCACCGTCTGGAATGTTGGCCGGCAATGCAGGGACTTACTGTAAGATCCACTGGTGTGGTCTGGTTCTGCAGCCCGGTTTTGGGGGGTAAACAAGGAAGGCTTCCTGGTGGTGACCTTGACAAGCTCCTCACCTAAGGTCAATGGTGCCATGCCCAGCTGATGGCCCTACCCAGAGTGGGTAAGCCTGGGTGATCGCCATGACAGATAAGTCCCAGGGGTGGGCAGTGGCCATGGGAAATGGGGACGAACTCTAGGAAGATCTGGCAACACAAGTAAATAAATAAATAAATAAATAAATAAATAAATAAATAAATAAATAAATAGGGAAAGAATGACCGCAACAGAGATGTAGGGAATACAGATGGGGTGGAAGTACAGTGCATCACCCTAGAGAAAGGGAATGTAGCCGCTATTCCCACTGGCATGATCTACAGACTTCCAGCGGGGGTGGTTAGATAAGGTTCTGGTGGAAGCCAAAGCCATCCAAAAGATTGCAAATAAGGGAGCAGTACTGCTGGTGGGTGAATTCAGTCCACCAGATGTAGATTGAAGCCTCCCAGCTACAGCTGCAGCTAGGAGCAGGGACATCCTGGACTACCTGCAGGGGACATTCTTCAGGCAACTAGTAAGGGAGCCCACCCATGATGGTGTAATATTGGACCTTGTACTCACTAATGGAGACAGTGTTATAGACATCACGGAGGGAGGCCACCTGGGGACCAGTGAACACCATATAGTGTGGTTCAATATAAAAACTGTGGCAGAATCAAACCACACAAGAGCGAGGCTCCTGGACTGGGGCATAGTGATGGCAAAATACTACTGTGTCAGACAAATGAGCAAAAGCAAGAGGAAAAAGATACCGCTATGGTTCTCAAAAGAGGTGGCTGGGAAGGTATGGGCAAAAAATTTACATTCAGGGATATAAGAAGACACAAAAGGACAAGGATAGGGAGGTGTAGCAGGAGATACAGAGGGAGTCAGAGAAAACAGTAAGGAGTGCAAAGGTGCAAATGGAGGAGAGATTAGCCCAGGCAGTAACAAAAGGGGTCAAAATATTTTTCAGGTATGTAAGTGAAAAAAGGAAGACCAGGGGAGGGATTGTAAGGCTAAGAAGGGCAGATTAGGTGGAGGGGGACCAGGAAAAGCAGAGATCCTGAAGATATACTTTTGTTCAGTCCTCACAGAGGAAGGGGTAGGTGAAGGGCCACAGAAAAGAAACAGGAGCATCAAAGGAAAGGAGGTGGACAATAGTCCATTTTCAGAGGAGATAGTCCTGAAGGGACACACAAATCAGAAAGTGAACAATGCAAAGGTGCCAGATGGGGTGCATCCAGGGATAATGAGGGAGCTCTGGGAGGTACTGACTGTACCTCTGACAGTCCTGTTCAATCACTCAATGGAAATGGGAGTGATTTCTGGGGACTGGAAGAAGGCAGATCTAGACCCATTTCACAAAAATGGTAGCAGGGAGGAGGCTGGCTACTACAGGCCCATCAGCCTGATTTTGGTTGTGGGGAAATTAATGGAATCACTACTGAAGAAACGATTATGGATTATCTTGAATCCAGTGACTTACAAAATCTGAGACAGCATGGATTCATGGGGGGAGGTCATGTCAAATGAATCTGATAGATTTTCGGGACTGCTTGACCAGGCAATTGGATCCAAGTGGAATGTTGATTGTGGCCTACCTATATTTCAGTAAGGCCTTCAACACCATTCCAGATAGGAGACTCGTAAGCAAGCTGAGCAGCCTAGGAGTGGGTCCAAAGGTGGTAAACTGGGTGAGAAATTGGTTAGGGAATAGGCGACAGAGGGTGGTAGTAAATGGAGTTCACTCTGTGGAAGGGAGGGTGACCAGCAGTGTGCCACAGGGATCAGTAGAGGGAATGGTCCTCTTTAATGTCTTTATTAGCAACATTGCAGAGGGACTGGATGTCAAGGTCTGCCTTTTTGCAGATGACACTAAAATCCGAAATAGGGTAGACACTCCAGGAGGGGTGGTAAAAATGAGTAGTGATCTGAAAAAGTTAGACAAGTGTTCAAGGGTATGGCTGCTAAGTTTCTATATGTAAATGTGCAAAATTATGCACTTAGGGCACAGAAACCCAGTGGCGCAGTACAAAATGGGGGGAGGAGCATTAACATCCTGGCCCTTATGTGGATGAGAGATTCACTGTGGCACCTCTCCAATGAGACTGGTCTGCCTGCTGATAGACAAAAGTACAGGGAGGCCCAGAACAAATGCACATGGGCCCTTCGCAAAGCAAAAGCAGAGTATTATAAATCCTCCTTAACCTCTACCTGGGGTTTGGGATGCAAATTCTGGAATAACATCAAGGATATATGTGGTAAAGACCCCAGCCCTGTCCCTAACCAGATTATGGTTGATGGGTGCTTGACATCTGATCCTACCTGTATGGTCGTGACCTTCAATAATGTCTTCGCAAACCTTGATCATGTTCTCCCCTCAATTTCTTTGACCCTCCCCAACCAGCTCCTCCTCCCCCCTAAAGCCCCCCCATTCACCTATGCCGCATTATACCCAAGTCTGCAGAGCCATACCTCAGGAAAGCCCTATGTTGCTCCAGCTACAGTAGCAACACCCTCGACTTGAAACTCCTGCGGCTCACCCTGCATGAGGTTCTCTACCCCCTCACCCACATACTGAATCGGTTCTTATGTCAGGGCATATTTCCCTTTAGGTTGAAATCAGCCTCCATCACCCCTATATTTAAAAAAGGAGACCATTCTATCATCAATAACTACCACCCCATTTCCATTCTTCCCCTCCATCCAAGCCCTTGGAGCGGATTGTCTCTGATCAGCTCACTGACCATCTCAACAAGTACGACCTGCTCTGCAAGCAACAGCATGGCTTCTGGAAAGGTCACAGCACTACCACTGCCCTCTTCCAGTTTATCTCACACATACACTCTGCCTTGGACAGGGGTCATATCACTGGTGTGGTTTTTATCAACCTCACTAAGGCATTTGACACAGTCAATAACTCCCTCCTCTTAACCACCCTACCCAACATTGGTTTCTAACAGGACACCCTTGGTTGGTGCTCTGACTATCTCTCTAACCACTCCCAGCAGGTCAAAATTGGCAACACCCTATCCAAAAGGCTGCCTGTCCTCTCAGGTGCCCCTCAGGGGTCCATACTAGGACCTCTACTTTTTACCCTCTTCCTCAACTCCCTCCCCATGGCCTGCCCCGGTAATGTGTTGCTATACGCAGATGATGCCGTCATACTCTCCTCTGACCCTGACCCCGCTCAACTCCATCATTCCCCGCAATCCACTTTTAGCTGTGCAGAGAACTGGTTCACTGCTCAGTGCCTTATCCTCAACTATAAGAAGACCAAAATTATGCTCGTTCCTCACCCTCTCAGCACCCGGAAAGTGCATTACCCCCAAGTTCTCACTGCCAATCAGACCCCCTTAGAGCTAGTGGACTCCTTCAAGTACCTGGGCATCACACTAGACCGCGTGCTCAACTTCCACCAACATATCCATCTCCTGTCTAATGCCCTTAACGCTAGGCTGGGACTTCTGTACCACTTCAAGCACTGCCTTACCACTGAAGCACTTAGGCTCACCATCTCCTCATCCATCCGCTCACTGCTCGACTATGGTATACTCATTTACAGTGCTGCTAGTTTCACAGCCCTTCATAAACTTTGCTTCACACTAAACAAAACATGTCACCTCATACTGGGATGTGATCGTCTCACCCATACTTGCTCCCTCTATAACACCACCAACTGGCTCAACCTCGACAATAGGATCAAGTTCCACACCTGCCTCATGGCTAAAACAAAATCACCATCCGCCTCGCCCCCCTTGGGCTCACCTCTCTAGTCCACCCGGCTCCAAAGCTTAAGTGCACTCGAAGCTCTGCCAAACCACTCTTCGCAGTTCTTTTCTGCCAAACCTCACAATTACAAGGGTCTTTCAGCTTTAGAACCCACTCTGTCATGAACAGCCTCCCAACCTGGCTTGTAAATGAAATTAGACTTGGCCCTTTCAAAACACTTCTTAGGCACCACCTCCAGACCACTAATACCTGTGACTGTTACCTAAACCCCACCCTCTCCCCTTCCCCACTGGCTTCTCTTCCTAGGCCTCAAAGAACCAAGACTGTCTCTGGGCATTACCATTTATCTCCGACTGTACTAGTTCACCCTAGTCTCTGATTGTTAGCCTTCACTCTCTCCTTCTATTCATTGCTGATTGTGTACTCATTGTATGGTTATGTAAAGTCTGTTATGTTACCTAATTCTTGTGACGTGGAACCTTTGTAAATGAGTCTTTGACTCAAAGGTATTTCCTATTCCTCAATAAACAAATAAACAAATAATGACAAAAACACATGAGAGACTTGGGGGAAATCATATCTGATGACCTAAAGGTGACCAGGCAGTGTGACAAGTCATTTGGGAGAGCTAGTGGAATCCTGGGGTGCAAAGGCAGCAATATCTCCAGCAGAAAAAGGGAGGTGGTGTTACCTGTGTATAAATCACTAGTGAGATCTCACCTAAAGTGCTGGGTCCAGTTCTGGAAACCTAATTTCTGGAAGGACATAGACAGAGTGGAGGTGATCTAGAGGCGGGCAACTAGAATGGTGCAGGGTCTGCATAATAAGCCCTATGAAGAGAGACTGAAGGACCTCAATATGTACACCATGCAAGAAAGGAGGGATGGGGAGATATGATAGAGATTTTCAAATACCTCACATATATAAATAAGGTAGAAGTGGGAAGCATTTATGAGAAAAAATATGCTCAAGAACAAGGGGTCATGCTATGAAGCTGGAGGGGGGGTAGACTCAGGGGAGATGTGAGGAAGTATTTCTTCACAAAAAGAGTTATGGATGCTTGGAAAAGCCTCCCAAAGGAGGAGGTGGGGACAAAAATTAGCAGGGTTCAAGAATGCATGGGATAGGCATAAGGGAACTTTAGTGGTAAGGCAAGAGGGGGTAGAATCACAGATCAAGTAGAATTTGTGATACTAGAATAAGTAGGGAAAAATGAACAGATTAGGTGGGCCAAGCGGTCCTTATCTGCCATAAAATTCTATTTTCCTATGTTTCTATGTTAAATGGTAATCCTGGCTTTGAGCAGAGCTCCCCAAGGGGTGCCTCCTCTTGCTAAGCCTGAAACCAGGTCCACAGAACCTGACCCTAAATGTGTGTATTCAGACATGAAAGAGGTGGGGGTTACCCATCTCCCCACACAGGACCTGGCACCTGTGCCAGTGGGCTCGGCCCTGACCATTTCCTCCCCAAACCAGCCAGACACTGCAAAGTTTCCTACAGCTAAGGGGAAATGCAACAGGCTTATTGAAGTTTTAGTATGTTTAGTGGCCTCCGATCAGAACAAGCAGCAAGGGGGATGAAGGGCAAGTAGTCACAAGGGTGACAAGCAGCAGTGGGGCTGCACTGGCAGGATTCCCACCTCTGCTGGGACACCAGGTAAGTGTGGCAAAGTCTGTGGGTTCCCATTTGGAGGACAAGGTATAGCAATAGCTTTGGGGGTGGGAGTATGTTGATATGTTCTACCTGCTATACCGCCCAGACAAGCAGGAGTGTAATAAAGATAAAAAGAGGACCAGGATAAAATGGAGGTAAAGGTTGAATGTAAGTTTGAGAAGTGACTGACTGGATTCATACTTTTTTCCAGTACAATGGGCCAGATGGCCCCTGAAAAATGCGTTGACCTGTTCATTTTCTGAAACAGGATCATGTTGGCCCACAGGTGCAGGGGGGTAGGCTTGACTAGAATATGATGAAGAATTCAGGCACCATATACAGACTGGCCCAGTGATGGACTGGGGTATCTTGGACACACCCCTGTTCATTGAGGTTATGTACGAGGTAGGGCCCTCTGCAAGGAGAGTGGCTTACCATAAAGGCAGCACAGCTGCAGAGGCCTGAAGACTCCTGGTCCACACTACAAATCTGCTTTGGCTATAATAAGGGGAGTTGCAATTAGAGCTACGGTACTTCAGGTTTCGGCACAAATATATCACTTGTGGACAGTGACATTCCATCATTCAGTACAACCCCACTAAACCCCACAGTGTATGAGAATGAGGTGAGCATTAGGCTTGACAACCCCAAGGCACTCCCCATGCCTGGTTTGCTGCCTGCACGGTGGGGGTGGGGTGTTAAGGTTGGGAACCCTAACACCACATTTCCCTATTTTTGTCACTTTAATGCTAACTGATGCATTAATGAAGTTTTCTGCAAAGAATTTCCTTACTTTTTGAGATAGTATAATCATATCCTCATTTGCCTGTGGGAGCACAGGGCCCTATGGGCCCTGCAGTCCCATCCCTCAATAGATTGGTACATGTATGTTGTTGTGGAAGCATTTCAGCCAAAACAGCAACCAAATTGTCAGCATAGCCTTGTTATTACCCCATGAACGCTGCTGAGAACTTTTAAATCCCAGCTGAAATGTCATTTCATGCCACCGCAACATCATTCCATGCTACAGGTGAGAAAGCATATTTTGGCCAGGATTAGATAAATGACACCTGTCATGCTCATGAGGTGATGTAAAAAAATGGCTGTCTTGAAAATTTGGGGTGAAATATTTAAAATTAACGAAGTTACGAGCAAGCATATTTAAATTTAAATGCATGTGCATACTTTTTCCATTTTTGCATATTTTGATGCAACATTTTCCACATAGCCTTCTTATGATCCCACCTTATGAACAAAGGCAGTGAAAATTTTCAAATATCACCTGAAAGGTGATTTCACCAAGTGAACATGAAATCACCTTTTGTGCCAAATTTGCAAAATCACAATTATATTATTCATAAGGTGAGGTCCCCAGAAGGCCATGTTGAAAATTTGGGGTCAGACTATGCAAACATGGCAAAGTTATGCATCAAAGTTGAAAACCCCATTGAAATGCATTGAACTACATTTACCTTAGTTTCTCATTTTGTAGTCACCAGTTTCATCAGCAAGATGTGTCTTCAGTTGGGGACTGGATCTTTGTCCTGTCACCTGTTCAGGTGAGTGAGGGTGGGGGTATACTGGGGAGTGCATGGTGTTGGCTGCAGAGTGGGAGGTGGGGGTAGGGGGATCAGATCAGCGAGGGACTGCTTCCTTTTTTGTAGTTAAAAAAAAACATTGAGGACCTTTTTCTTTATTTCAGGTATGGGAACAGCAATCGGCAGGTGGGAGGTGGGTGCCACTAGACACCAGGGCAATATAATTCTACAAGGGGGATGGTGATCGGTGGGTGGGGATGCAACTAGACACCAAGGCAATATCATTGTACAAGGGGGATAACGATCAGTCAGTGGGGGGGTGCCTCTAGACACCAGGGCAATACAATTGCACTACAGGGATAGCAATCAGTGGGTGGGGTGTGACACTAAGCGCCAGGGCAACATAATTGCACTATGGGGACAATGATCATCGGGGGGTATCACTAGACAACAGAGAAATATTTATTTTCTAACTGGGATGATGATCAGTGGGTGGGGGGTGCCACTAGACACCAGGGAAACAAACAAAATACAGGGGATGGAGATGTGAGGGTGAGAGTGGCACTAGATACCAGGAAAGTACATATAATGAACGGGTATAGGGATCGGGGGGTGCCACTAGACACCAGGGAATTACATCACAGTAACAGGGATGGAAATCAAAATGAGATATGAAAAGGGCAAAGGATTCTCCCTTCATAAAAAAGGATCTTTTTTCATGATCCTTGATATGAAAAAAGATTCTTTTATCGTATCATGCAGTCACAAAAAAAGATTTATAAGATTAAAAAAAACATTTAAAGGGCTTGCCTGCAGCTGTGAAGTGCAGTTTACACCTAATGAGGTCCCAATCACCCAGATTGATGTGTTGGTGTCTCTCAAGGATGTCAGTTTTGTAGCTTTTGAATTTTGTTTTAGGAAAAAATGGAAACGATAGCAGCAAACAAATCCAATACGAAACAGGATTCCTTTTTCATTTCATACAGCTATCTTGAAGTGCTTACTGAACATGCTCAGTATAATAGATAGAAGTATGCATAATAAATATAGATATAGATATAATATGTTATACTGGTGTGGCAGCATCAGTGTAGTTAGGGTTGAGTGGAGAACTCAGTGTTGAACCCAAGTTTTGCACCTTAATCACCTTGCCTGTGTTTGATGAAATAGCACACAATTTTGCAAGCCTGGTCAGGCTGGTAGAGTCTCAAGACATGAAGGGCCCAATGTTCAAAAAATTGCCCATGGGTACAGTTTGTCCTGCCTGGCTATTAGCGCTAGCCCACGTCTCATTGTACGCAATATTCAATAGCATAGCCTACAGGCAAACATTGCTGAATATAGGGTGCAAATGTAGGCATGCAAAGCAGAGCTCAGTACAAAGATTGTCCTGCAGTGAATATAGCACTGAATACAGCAAATGGGCGGTGAAAACAGCAACAGCATCCCAGCACACAGGGGTAGAACACATGGATCCCTGACATGGAGAAGGTGACAGTACACTGAATTGTACACATCATGGAAACACAGGGGGATGGAAGACAGCTACACCAAGAAAGACATAGCCATGGACAGGTTGCATACCGAGTCTACCCTGCTAGGCAATGCAGGAGGGTAAGCACCTGAAGTACGGGGACTGTCCCCTGACAATGGACAGGAACATCCCTGAAGGTGGGCATCACACACATGAGATGTGCAGGGGAACACACAAGGAACACAACGTGACTGCCGACATGCCAACACACCTACCATGCATGGTACACTGTACAGGTGGTAGTGCAGCCCCACACACCCACAGGTACAGCAATGGAGACCTGGTGGCACAGGATAGGCATGGACATAACCCACAAGGGGGGTGTAGAGGGCAGTAGAGGCACCACAGCAAACCAGATAAAAATGTAAACAAACCACCAAAAAAGATACAGGACATGAGTATAACATATAACAGTATCTCTAATTTACAAAAATACTACATAAACAGTGAAAGTGGGGGTCTGATGGTGAAAAAAACATAGTGAAGATGGGTTTGGTGGTTGAACAACGGAGAACATGTAAGTCACTGGATTCCAGCAGGTGGCCTGCTGTTCTTTGTCAGCTTCTCCAGGGCCACCACCATCCTGCTGGCCATAGCTTTCATAGAGGTAACTCTTCAGCAGCACCCTCTGCTGATGAACTATATATCAAAGGAGTTTGTCCCTCCCCACCAGTGCCTCTGTCCTGTGGGCACCTTCTGCCATGCAATGTTCACCTATGGGGAGAATGATGGTGATGTAAGTATGGTGAGCAGACACTATGGAGAATGCACCCTCAGCAGCTACAAGTAGCCAAGCCCCATTGACCACTGCCACCAGCATGGTATATGTGAGATATTGTGTGGCACGACACCCCTGAATACATTGAAACACCAGCACATACAGACAGTAAGACAGGGCATGTGCCACACACCCCATAGAACTGTACAGTGGTGGCAGTCTGGGCAGGCAGAAGCAAAGATATAGCAAAATCTGAGCTATGACCGATATGTTGGCAGCTACAGTTTGTGTCACCACTGGTACATGGTGACACACCAGAATGGTACACTGCACTGTGACCATTGGGCATGCATGTCTTGGATGGATTCCACACGCACACACCAGAGTGATGCTGCCACAGCAGGATACCCTGGCCCAGGCCAGTAGCAGAGCAAGTGCATGGCGCTGGTATGGGAACACCCCCCGAGAACAACCCTACAGCATGCTGATATGTAATCACAAAACTGTAAGCAACAGGGAGATAGCATAATATATAACGGTATAATGCAACATTACAATGGTAGCAGAACAGTTATGCACAGCACTACAGCAATCCACTGTGTAACAACATGGATCTGCCACCATCCCATGGGCAGCATATGCACCCATCCCACCTGGGACCATAGGTCACACCTGGTGGCATGTCTGCAAAGTGTTGGGTGATGGTCACTGCTACAGCAGCATGTTGCATGGAAACATGTGGGACAGATCCGTCATATGCAAAACATGCCATCTGCCACAGTGCTGAAGCTGGATAGCAGGCTGACATGCCCAAGTAGAGTGTTGTGTAGTGGGGTGCAAAGCACAGAGTAACTGTAGCACATGGCATTGGCAGGTCTGATCCACAATGATGTAGGCAGAATGCACAGGCAGAACGCAATCAGTCAGGATTCAGGATGCTATCTCCCCTACACTCTCCATCTCCACAGGAGACTCACAGGGCTCTGTGCAAGGTACCATTCTTTTCTCCATCTTTCTCAACCACTTACCCTCAGTCTGATCCCCCTCCTCCTCAGTCCACATGTATGCTGATGACCAGTGATGCATCCAGGATTTTACAATGGAGGGTGCTATGGTGGTGTGCGTACATAATATGCAACTTTTTGAAATTTTTTTAATCCTTTATATTATCTTTTTCATTACATTTTTGACAAAATGTAATCTATTGTTTTGATTGTAGATTTTCTTACAATCAATATATTAGACTTCTCCAGCAAAGTGAAATTCAGCAGCAGCAAGCAACTAAGTTGCAATGGGGGTGCACTTGCACCCTTTAAAACCCCCTAGATCCTCTACTGCTGATGACACTCTCTTGTTTACCTCAGGCATACACCCCATTGATGTAGGAAACACCCTACGGTGTGACTTCCATCAGATTCAGCTCTGGTTTGCCTCGCATCAGTTATTCCTGAATGCTAAGAAAACTGTCTTCATGACCTTTGGCACCAGGCAGAGACTGTCTAGGCTTCATCCCTTACCATCATTTCACACCCTGGATGGGACAATTCTCAAGGACACTTCCTCATTCAGACACCTTGGGGTTTGGTTGGACCAGTACCTCAACTTCTCTGGCCACATCGATGCTATCCTGAAAAAACTGTGCCCCAAGCTTGGTGCCCTTTACAGAAACTGTAGTTGTATCCCTCCTATGGCCTGGTGTGAACTTGTTCAGATGATGATTATCCCCATTTTTGACTACTGTGACGTAGTCTATGATGTCGCTCCCAAATCCTCCCTAACCATATTGGACACTCTCTTCAACTCCTTCTGTCGCTTCGCCCTTGATGCCTCTTCTCATTCTCATCATTGTGACCTCTACCATGCCCTATCCTTTCACCCACTTGCAAACAGGTGCATCGCTCATTGTTCCAAGCTTACTTCTAAATTTTGTCTTGGGGAACTCCCTTCCTACCTCTCATGCTCCCTCTCTACCCCTCCACCTCCCTCCCACTCCCTCAGATCTGCTGTTACTCGCACCTTGCTTGTTCCCTGCCATTTCACTCTCATCGGACAGACCAGTTTCTCCCATTGCTTCCCAAAACTCTGGAACTCTCTACCCCTCCAAATATGGCACTCCTCCGCATCCTACGCCATTGCTTCTGCCTTACACAGCCATCTCTCCTCTAGCTGCTCCTGCTTTAATCCTCCTTTAGATCCTTCCCAGAGCTTGTTCCCCAGCTTGATACCCACCCTCCCACTCATAATAGCCTCTCTAGCCTATACCCTGCCTCTCTCTCACCTCTCCCTCTATTTTTTCTTACCAACTTACTTGCCTGTGCTCTGCTCCCTTGCAGGGTTCTCAACATCCTGGAGGGGTTAGCTCTAGCATGCACTTTCCTTCCTTTCTCGCCCACATCTACCCATTTTCCCTACCTACAATGCCCCTGCAACATCACCTTCCCTCCCACCCTCTTCCTTCTCATCCAAATTGTCTTCACCTGGCTCTGCCCCTGGCAGGGTTTCCAGCTTCCTGGAGGGCCTGGATATAGGCAAGACTTGCTCTTCTCTCACCTCTTCCCTATTTCTTCTCAACTTAACTCAGCCTATATGTCATCACCTATTCTGCCCCTGGCTGAGTTAGAAGCATAAAAACATAGAATATGACGGCAGATAAGGACAGCTTGACCCACCTAGTCTGCTCATTTTCCTACCTGATGGATAAGCTGCAGATCCTAGTTAACCAACAGCCTGCTTCTTCCTACCCTCCACTAGGACTGCCTTATGTCTGTCCCATGCATTCTTGAATTCCTCCACTGTTCTTGACTCCACAACCTCCTCAGGAAGGCTATTCCATGCATCCACAACCCTTTTTGTGAAAAAATACTTCCTCACATTACCTCTGAGCTGTTCCCCCTCGATCTTCAAATTGTGCCCCTTTGTTCTTGCACATCTCTTTTTCTGAAAGATTCTACCCTCTTGGACATTGTTGATTCCCTTGAGGTACTTGAAAGTGTCTATCATGTCCTCCCTCGCCCTTCTTTCCTCAAGTGTATACATATTAAGCTCCTTTAGTGTCTCTTCGTATGTCGTCTGGTGCAGACCCTGCACCATTTTGGTTGCCCCTTCTGGACAGCCTCCATCCTGTCTATGTCTTTCTATGGAGTTGGGGTCTCCAGAACTGCACACAGTACTCAGATGGGGTCTCACCAACTGTCTGTACCGAGGATAACAACTTCCTGTTTTCTACTGTTGATGCCTCTCCTCTGCATCCCAGTATCCCCCCAGCCTTCCTTATTGCCTTCTCACATTGCTTGCCCACCTTTAGGTCATCTGATATAATTACTTCCAGGTCCCTTTCCATTTTTGTTGTTGTCAGTATCTCACTCCCCATTGTGTACTCTTCCTCTGGGTTTTTGTTTCCCAGGTGCATTACCTTGCACTTCTTTGCATTGAATCTAAGCTGCCATACATTTGACCATTCCTCCAATTTTACCAAGTCCCTTCTCATCCTTTCCACTCCATTTGTGTATCAACCCTGTTGCAGATCTTTGTGTTGTCTGCAAAGAGACATACTTTTCCTTCCAATTCCTCTGCAATGTCACTTATAAAGACATTAAAAACGACCAGTCCCAGTACTGAACCCTGTGGTACCCCACTAGTAACCCTCCTTTCTTCACTGTGGACTCCGTTTACTACTACCCTTTGCGTCCTGTTGTCCAGCCAATTTTTTATCCAGGCTACCACCTTGAGACCCACTCCAAGGCTGGCTAACTTGTGTATTATTCTTTTGTGTGGGACTGTATCAAATGCCTTGCTAAAATCTAGGTAGGCCATGTCTACAGTCCCTCCCTGGTCTACTACTTTGGTCACTCAGTCAAATAAATCTATTAGATTCATCTGATACAACCTTCCCACTGTGAATCCATGCTGCATTGGGTCCTATGCCCCATGGCCTCTAGGTACTCAACAATTATTTCCTTCAGAAGTGATTCCATCATTTTCCCTACCACTGAGATCATACTAACTGGTCTGTAGTTTCCTGCCTCTGCCCTGCTCCCACTTTTGTGAAGAGGAATCACATCCACTCTCCTCCAGTCCTCAGGTACCACCCCATCCTCCCATGATTTGTTAAACAGAGTAGTCAGTGGTGTCACTAATTCTACCCTTAGTTCTTTTAGAATTCTTTAGAGTTCTTTGCATCCTGGAGGGATTAGAGCTAGGCATGGATTCTCTCCTCTCCCTAAAATCCCCCACTGCTCCTCTCTTCCCACCTCTGTACCCCAATGCACTTATTTAGCTACCCCGTCCCTGTAGGTCCTGTGCTAAATTATTGTCTCCCAAAGCTTCTACCTCAGCTCTCCCTCAACTGGTTCTGAAATGCCTCACAAAATTGGACATAGTACATGCTACTGTTAATAGCCCTGGCCTCCTCCATTTCCTTGCTTCTCCTTCCCCTAGTTAGCCCAACTGTTCCCTCTTACTCTTCCTTCCACTAGCACTTTAATTGTTTAAATGTACTGTTTTTATGTTCTTAATTGTAACACCAACACCCTGTGTGTTGCCGATATTGGAGTTCTATTCTCTGTACCTTATCCATCATGCATGTTAACTGTAACTGTATGTATATTCACTGTTACTATCCATTTGCACGCCCCAGGATGCACCAGGAGATGAGCAACTTGTTGTTCAGTGTGCCTTCCTGGGTAAACATTTCAATAAATAAATAAAATGATGCATCATTCTTTGTATGATAGGCGCATACTTTCCAACATAGCTAAGGACAACTGACTGTGGGGTCAGTGAACACATTGCCCAGGTGGACTGTGACACATACTGCAGTAGGGGTGTGTGTTGCATGGTAATGCGGTGCCACCACAGGGTTGATGGAGTGGTACTGCAACCCCTGCAGGTGGTGGCATGGGATGCTGTTGCTGTGATGCCAATGTACATGCCCCATGCCCCAGAGGTTAGTGAGCATGGTCCACAGCACACAGAAAAGTCCAATGTGTTCCAGGATCATGGAATCCCAAGGCAGTGAACACAGTGTAAGCAATGCACCAATAGGCGACATGGACTGACAGAATCCTGACTGCAACCTATGCACACAGCCTATTATGACACACAACCATGAATGTGGAGCTGTGTCTGACATTGTGTGGTGAAGGCAGATGTATGACAACCTTTTCAACTGCAACATAAAGTGAAGTGGTATGCGACACAATAAGTGTTGGAAGGGTAGGAGATAGGGTAACCACTGTAGCCAGGAGAAAACAATGGTGAAGAGGCCAGCAGCCACAAAACCATGCTATACTAGGCATGTGGCATTGTGTCCCCCTCATCCAGGGATGTAAGTCCAACAACCAGCACATAGGTGACCCTATGTGTGCCCATGTAATACAATTTATTTATTTATTTATTTATTTGTTGGCCGGGTAAGTGCACTAGACAAATCCTACCTATTTTCAGGCATGACCCGGGGGGGGGGGGATACAGATGAATGCCAACTGACCTTGAACCAGATTAAACTGTTGGTAGTATTTTTAGTGAATGAGGGAACTTTGGCCAGGACACCGGAGAAATTCCCCTACTCAGTTGCTGCTAGGCTGCCAGTAGGGGGACAGGTCATTTTTGCAAATGGCCACTCGAAGGAGTTCCAGGATGGAGGAGGACGTTTGCAGAGTAGGAGAAGAAGCCTTGTCTCCTGCTCATAGCATGCTGGAGGCTGCAGCTGGAGTTTCGGCTGAATTTATTTCAGTTATTAAGCTCCCGAAAGGAGAATCTTCAGGGGAGCTTGCTGAGAAAATTAATGAAGAATTAAATTTGGAGGTATTGCCTGCTATAGTTTCTTCAGGTTTTACGGAAGAGAGTGGCTCTGAACTCAAGCTTGCAAATTCGAACGGTGAAAGCTCTTGTTTGCTGCAGCAGGATTTGAACCCAGAACCTGCAATCTGCAATGGCACGAAAGAGATGAAAGAAAAATGGTGGAAACTAGGCAATCTGAGGAGGTGTGGAAGAAAGAAGAAGAAGGGAAGAGATTGGAAGATTGTGGCTGGCAGACGTCCAATAGAACAGAGTCCTGGGTGAAAGGCGCTGAAATTCAAACCGTAATTTTGATTTTCTTAACACAGAAGAATTATCAGTTTTAGACTCAAAATGACTGTTAAAGGGTCGAACAAGTTGAATTGCCTGTCGTCTTGCAGCCAAGCTCGTTTTCTTTAGTGAACACGGATTTTGTTACGGGTGCAAAAACGGAGCTTACATCTCGGCTCACAATGACAGGCATTAGCGCAGTGAATAAACAGAGCTCCGAAGCGCTCTGCTGCAATACAGTCGGGGAGGATTTAAAAGAAGACAGGGATTACTGAAAACCTCAATAAACCCTGTAACTTATTTTTTCAACCTGCACAGATGAAGATTAAACAGGACAGCAATGCCATAAATACTGAAAGGAGCTGTAAGACTTTATATATGGACTTTTCTGACTTGCTAATCTTTGGACAAAATTAAAGGGTTTGTCTTAAATAATACTGGGAAACAGGGAGATGCATTAGAGGATAATAAAAATGTTATTTATCAGTCCAGCGTAGGTTCCCAATTAGGGGTCACAGAATTTTCTTTTTCGGAGGGGAGAATAAGGAAAAATGTAATTTCCAGGTCTACTACAGCAGGTTTAGATAATAAAATAGCACCCCTTATAAGTGTGGAGGGACAAAAAGTCTGGACGCCAGAAACTGCTTTAAGTGGGGCAGGTTGGGTTGTGTCAGAATCTGGTGGATGGATTCCTGATCCCACTTGGAGCCCTAAGTCACCATTTTCTCAGGATTTTCGTGAGTGGGCCCCAAAGGTACAAATTCAAGAAAAGGTTTCAGGTACAGGCAAGAATATTGAGGAAAATATGATTTTAGATACTGCAAGTAACCTGAATGATTTAAGTAATTCAAAAGAGGGTACTGTGGCTACGGAGGTCTTGTCTAAGCCTGCAGTGGAATTGTTAGTCCCCCCCCCAAAGGAACCAGATAAAAAGCCTTTACTGTCAGATCTTTTTTCAAATGCACAGAGGGAAGCTGCACCAAGGAGGCATGCAGTACGTTTACGGTATAAAGGAGGATTAGAAGTTAGACCAGACAGAAATTACATGGGAAAGTTTTGCTGAAAGATTCTTACATTTTCTCCTAAAGATGTATATGCATTTATACACATTTCTGATGAGGATAATTTTGATGTTAGCTTTAGGTCACAACAAGCACTTGAGCTCTTCTGGTTACGTTATGGACAAGTGAAATTTTCCCCAATATGGGCCCCCTTTATAGTGATACCATTGTCAAAGCCTTTGATTAAGTTTGTTACCATCATGTTTCAGAATGAAGGGTATGGGTTGAAGATATTACATTCTGTTAAAGAAGAAGTGTGATGTTTTAAGTGAACCAGAACCTATTCTAGACTCAGAACAATTTTGGACGGTGGGTGGAAATACAAGGTCAAGCTGAGGCAAAATGAAACAGGAATTGAGCACATTCCAAACTCTTTCTTGTTAGGGAAGGACAGAGGAGTGTGTTTCTATAGTGGACAACCCAGGGCCTGTTATAAGTGTGGAGCAAAGACTCACCTATCTAGCGTTTGTGATCAACCCAGATGTGATAATTGTGGGGAGGTGGGGCACGTAACTATGTATTGTGGTAATCAATCTCGATGCAATTTATGTGAGGCAAAAGGCCATGTATTTAAATTCTGCCCTTGGGCCGCACATAATTCATCAAATAGTTCTGGTTCTGAGTCTTATATTCAGAAGGCTCAAGATGCTGTGGTTCAATCCACCCCATTGCATGAGGGCTCCCTTTCTGTACCTAGTTCTGTAGTAACAATCCCTGAGGTCAGTGGTAAAGCAGAAAGGAAAAATAGTTTGGTTTCAAAAATGGTGCCAACAGGGGAAAAATGTTTCCTGAACACCAAAGGAATAAGAATGGTAGTGAGGTTAGCAAAACTATATTTAAAAAGGAAGAAATGGGCCCTCTGAATATTTTAAGCATACCCCCTGTTTGTTTCTCTGATGAGAAAGTAGGAAAATCAGACAGAGGAACAGCAGACGTAGGAAAAAAGCTAGAGGATACCTTTGTAACTGTTCCTCAGAGAAGGTCAGCTAGAAATTTGAAGGCCAGGCCCCCGATTGTCAGTTGGAGACTAGTAATACTTATGCGGCTCTGTTTTCAACTTGGGGAAATGCAGAAGAGGAGGAATCAGACTCCCAAAGATCCACTATTTCAAATAAATCTCAGATACTAGAGAATTATAAGGAAAAAAAGAAAAAAAGAAAAAAAATGAAGGGTATTGACCACAATGAAAGAAAATGGAGTGTTCATGGGGTTCATTAAACACTCATAGCTTATTAAATAAAGCTAAAACGCAGGCTGTGTTTAAGTTTATACATGATTATCCCTTATCAGTCTGGTTTTGCAGGAGACATGGATGTTTACTATTGATCAAAGGATAGCATTTTTAAGAAAGAGTGATGTGGGGCCCGGCCCTTTTGGTCGCTTGGGGAAGATGTTGCAGATGGAGTGGGGATTTTATTTAACTCATCTTCCTTTCAGTTGCATAATCTGATAGACTTGGTACCAGGAGGGTTTTGATCTTGGATGGAAATGGTGTGGTTTTTTTCGGTTTATCAATATATACAATCCGCAAACCAAATCAAGTAGGGTGAACTGTCTAACATTGGTGCAACCATTCTTATTTACGACGGTTAGAGTTTTATGGGGGGGGGACTTTAACTGCACAGTTCTAGATCTCATACATGGCAAACAAAGTGGCAAGAAAACCTACTGTGATACTAACGCATTAGGTAAAATCCTTAGAGATGCAGGGTTAGTGAGTTGTAATACCTCCTTAACTCTTAAAAATCAGTTTTCTTTTAGAAAAGGGAAATTCTTCTCACTTATTGACCATATGTTTGTTTCTTCAGACATTCATATAAAATCATTCCAAATGTTTCCCTCTGAATTTTCAGATCACTCATTTTTGATAAGCACCTTTGTACTTCCAGAGATGCGAGAAGTACGACATATTAGATGGAAGCTTAATAATTCAATATTAGAATTGAATTCTATACAGTCTAAGACAAGAAATCTTTTGAAGGCTAGGCTTTCGGTAGCTTTTTTATATACAGATTTAAGTAAATGGTGGTTAGATACAAAAGCAGACCTGCGTAACCTGTTTAAAAATACTGGAAGAAAAATAAAAAATGAGAAATTTCTGCACTACCTCAGTTTGAGACAGCAACTTCAGAGACTTTTTCTTTAGCTTATATTTCTAGGTGGGATTATTCAGAACAAATCTCCTTATTAAAAATGACATGAAAGAATACCAGTATGATAGAAGTAAACAATGCAGGCCATATTGATTAATGGGTAAAAATCACCTTTTGGGGACGCCTTTCAGATGTGCAAGGAATTTAGAGACTCAATGGGTTTGGAGGAGTTGAAAAGATCTGATGGGGGTATAGCAACTACAGAGTTGGAAATCAGAGAGGTAATTAAGGAATATTTTGGTTCCCTAAATCCTGAAAAATCTATTTCTTTTAAAGAGATAGAGGACTATTTAAATAGGATCCCGTATCTTATATAAGGCATAATGCGGAAATAGAGGGATACTATCTCCAGAAAGAAATTAAGGAAACTATTAGGTCACTAAAATTAAATACTTCACCTGGTCTAGATGGTTCTCACAAACAACTTGTACAAAAAGTTTCAGGATGAACTAAGTCAATGCTTGGGCCTTTTATTTCAAGATTTTTAGATAAAATAGTATTTACCCATCTTTTTGGAAGGTTTGTTAACCTATATTTTTAAAACAGGTGATAAGCAAGTTATGGGGAATTGGAGACCAATTACCCAGCAAATACTGATTATAAAATCTTCACCAAAATACTGAATGAAAGGCTTAAGCAACACGCAGGGAAAGTGATTGACTGATCAATATTGTGGATTGCCAGAGGAAGAATTCAGTCTGCTATTATGCGAATAAGAGATGTGATTGATTATTACAATGAGATGGGATTAACAGGTTATTTGATAGCAGCAGACCTAGAAAAGCATTTGACAGGGTTCATTTGCCATTTCTTTTTAAACTTTGAGGCATTATGGGGTGCAGGATAAGTTGGTAGGATTAATTGAGCAAGTGTACCAGAATGGGATGGTTTTTCCTTTTGTGAAAGGCCGAACGGTTGCTGGGTTTTCTTTAACTACGGGAGTGAGGCAAGGGTGCCCATTAAGCCCCCTTTTATATACATTTTCTATAGATCTATTCTTACGAACTGCATTGGAGGCACAAAAATGGAAGGGGATATCCTATAATGACAACATGTACTCCCTGGAGGAGAGGAGGGAGAGAGGGGATATGATAGAGACATACAAGTATCTTACAGGGAGGAACAGGGTGCAGGAAAACACTATTTTTAAGCGAAAAAGATGTTTCAGGACTAGAGGGCATGGGATGAAGTTGGAGGGAGGACGATTCAGAGGAAACATGAGAAAGAATTTCTTCACAGAACGGTGGTGGACAAGTGGAACACCCTGCCAGAGGAAGTGGTGGGGGCTGAAACAATCACGGGATTTAAGAATGCATGGGATAAACATAAAGGAATTCTAGAGGTCAGGGGTAAGGGGAAATAGACTTCTAGGAAAACAAACTGAACTTACAAGCTCAAATGGGCAGACTAGGTGGGCCATAGGCCCTTATCTGCCGACACTGTCTATGTATCTATGTCTATGTATCTATGTATCTATGACAACAGTCTGGCGCAGCTGCATATACAAGCTTATGCTGATGATTTGGTTATATATTTGGAGGATGTTTAATCAGTTTCGGGGTTTATGAGAGCATTTGAGGAGTTTACTAAAGTGTCTAATGCAAAACTTAACATAACTAAAACAAAAGGATTGATAATTGGAGGATGTGGGATCTTGGAACTATGGTTGGAGAAGATTTATTTTTCTAGAAACCCGCTTCGAATTTTGGGCATTACCTTTGGTCCCCAGAATGTTCCAAAGGAGAATTGGCAGAGGGTACTTGAGAGTGTTGCAAACAAAGTATCTAGATGGAAGCAATGATGCGTTTGTCTAAAATTAAGAGAGTCCACATAATTAAACAATTTCTTTTACCGATTATTCAATTTGTGGCAATGGTATTTCCACTTCCAACAGAATTCGAAACGAAATTATATAGCACTTTCTTTCAGATGCTTTGGGGTAACCGCTTAAATCTAGTGAAAAGAAGTTTTACATACCTAAAAATAAAACAGGGGGGTTTAGGAATGATTGACCCGGTGGTATACGCCCATGTTTTTTTCATTACCAACTCTGTAAAAGAAGGGTTGATATCAGAATCCAGATCTGAAAATTCATGGAATTTAATAAACATGGTGAAATACTTTAAGTGTTGGACTTCTTTAGCTCCTAAACTTAATAAATATTTAAAAATTCCTGAGCACTTTCGGCTTACGGCACAAAAATTATATAAATGGGAAATACTGAAGAGGGTAGCACTGAAGATTAGCACAAGGATTTATATCGCCATTTAATGCAAAAAGCTATATCCACAAGAGTCGGAATTTAAAAACTACCCATTAACTTTGAACCCTATTATAGTGGCACAATTAAATAATCCTAGGTTGCCCAAAAATCAATGGGAGGTTCAGTGGTTAATTTTCTATGGAAGATTAAACGTTAAGGGAAATGCTAAATATAAAGTCTTGCAGGAACGGTTATGCCCATACCCTGAATGCATTAATAAAGAGGAATCCATGGAGCATTTTTTACTAAACTGTTCCTACGCTGTAGGATTGTGTTTTTTTTTAGCAGATGTATGGAATCTGAAATGGCTGATAAATATGACATATGAATTCTTAGCTTTGGGAGTGTCTCCAGTTGGGGCATTCGGAGTACAGGCGGAGACTTTGACTTTATTTTTAGGATGTCTTAAATATTTTCTGTGGCAAGCCAGAATACAATGGGTGTTATATCAAAAGAAAATGTCGTATGTTTGCATTAGTAGACTAATTGTAAAAGAGTTGGAGAAAATTTATGCCATAGATATGTCAAGAGTATCTTCAGGAACACTAAAGAAATTATGGAAAGGATTTCTGCATTTTATTAAGTATAAATAAAGACACAAAAGAAACATGAATAAATGTGAAAAAAAAATGACAGTATATATATTTAAAGTGAATTTGAAAAGATATATAGATAAAGTGATGTAGCCTTTTTGTGTCTTTTTCTGTTCTCTGTGATAATGTGTTGTATTTTATGTTTATTTTTGCAAATAAAAACACCCCTACTCTTGGAGGGGACGTTGTCCCATACGTGGCACCTATGGAGGAGGACAGTTTGCTGTCGGTGATGGAGGAGGATGGTCGCACAATGAATGTTGGAAAGATGGAAGTTGTTACTACACACAATGTTCTGCTACTTCCCCCAGTTTCCAATGTATGTTCAGTTGAAACCCCTGACAATTTGGACAAAGTGGAAGACGGTATTGAAGATGGTACAGTAACCGCGATGGTACTGCAAAGAGATGTTTTAAAAGGTCAGTTATTGCAAACGGAGCTGGCTCTTACCTCTGCAAGAGCTGAATTACTGGAAAAGAAGAAGTGAAAATGCTTACTAGGAGTTTCTCCCGATGATGTTCGCCAAACTTTCAAACTGGGTCCTGGTTTCACTGATGACGTAGTTTCTTCTGCACCAGCATCTGGCTTGGTTGCTATCTCTACCAACAATTCGATAGATCGAATGATGGAAGAACCCTGGTCTCCTGAAACTGTGCTTTCAAAAGCTGGATGGAAGCAGCTTGAGGATGGTTCCTGGGTAGTTGATCCGAACACACCGACAGATATATTAGCCCATTCTGTTGACACGGCTAGTGTCAAAGTCGTTTTGCAAGGTAACCAGACTTTAGACTCTGTGGCAGCTACTGCTCCTTCGACTGTTGCTCCAGGTAGTACTGTTCCTGTTTCACCTGATTCCAACACTGTAGACATTGCTATAGACACTCTGGTTATTTCTACAGCTCCTTTGCCAGACCCTCCTAAAACTAATTCTGCTGATCTATTTGCGAAACCTGTGGAACAAGCTAAAAGACGTAATGCTATTTGACTGCATTATTTGGGAGGAATGGCTGAAATTCCAGATTGCTTTTATGTGGGCAGAGTATTGATTAAACAATCCCTGGGCTTTACGCCTGCTGATATTTATGCCCTTATTCACACCCCAGGAGAACATTCATTTGATATTAGTTTCAGGACTCCTGCGAATTTAGAAACTTTTTGGTTAAGATTTGCATTTTTAAAAACTAATCCTTTATGGTTCCCTTTTCAGGTGGTTCCACTGATGAAACAACCTTTCAGAGTAATTACTGTTTTGTTTCGTAATGAAGGAGTGAATTTGATTGACATTCTTTATTGGTTAAAAAAGAGATGTGAGGTTCAAGGCACGCTTAACCCGATTCTGGATGGGGAAGAGTTTTGGAATGGGGGATGGAGATTTAAAATCAAACTCCATTGTGTTCATGATGAATATGTTCATCTCCCTAATTGTTTTTTTATAGGCCGCAATAAAGGATTTTTGTTTTACCCTGGTCAACCTAGACGATGTTATAAATGTGGCTCTCCAAGACATATTAGCACGTCTTGTGAAAAAAAATTTTGTTTTCAATGTGAGAGGGTGGCCATTCCAGCTATCAGTGTGAGAACTAGGTGAAATGCAACTTTTGTGATGAGAGGGCACTTTTTCCAGATTGTCCGTGGGCATCCCAATACTGAGGACTTGATTATGCTATGCAGGATTTACTCATTTTCAAAGCAGCCAGGACTCTTTAGATGGGGTTGGGCCTACTACTCCCCAAAAACCAAAATCATATTCTGCTGCTCTGGCAACTACACCCCCTATAGCTCTTTCTCACCCACCAAAACATACTCCTCCTCCACCTGCTGTTCATCCTGAATCCTTCAGTTCTGCTGACCTACCCCTTATGGTTATGGTAACCCCTTTAGAGGTGTCATCTTTGGATAAAACGGTAGTTGTAGATACGGTTTCCCTGTCCCCTGTTCAAACGGACGTAGAACAATGTTCAGTGCTGGATTGGGCTCAGTCTCCAGCCCCAGTGTCCATATCAAATAAATTTGTAATTTTGGCCTCTATGGATACTGAGGACCATGACTCTGATACGACCTCTCAAAATCCCTCACAAGTAGACATGGCCTCTGACCAAGAAACTGTTTTAGATCCGAGAGTGGAGGCAAAATGTAAAATCAAAAAAAACAAATCATATTGGGTTGCGTAAAAGTAATAGGAAACTGCACTCTACCCTAACTTACTTCTCTATCTTTCCTGGACATTTCTTTGGCTAGTCTCAATGCTAATAGTCTTAGGTCATTGTATAAGAAACGGGTCACTTTTGCTTTATTTTCGGATTTACGTCACAATATTATATTTTTTCAGGATACCAGGTTGTATACAATTCAAGATTTCTCTGTTGCTACTGATTTATGGGGATGGGGTCCTTGTTTATTGGTAAGGGGGCACTGACCTATGTTCAGGAATTGGAATCTGTTTCACATCTAATACCATTAAAGTTACAGATGTAGTACATATTTCTCCTGGGAGGGTATTGTTGTTAGATGTCACTATTAATTTCATCCCATTTAGACTAATCAACATTTATGCTCCACAAACTAAATGGGATCGAATTCAGCTATTACACTTCCTTCGGCCCCATTTATTTTCTAGCAGAAATATTTTATTTGGTGGTGATTTCAATATTTCACGGACGGCCAAATCTGTCACTTCTAAAACTTATTGTGACATGAATTGTCTGAACGACTTATTAAAGGTAATGGGACTATGTGATGTTTTTGAGGATATTCCTTCCTTCACATATTTACAAGGACATAGAAAATCAAGAATAGATTATAGGTTTGTCTCTTCCTCCCTTCAAGTTTTCACCCCATGAGTTACTTTGGTTGCTACATCTGATCATTGCCTTCTTAGTTTTTCTCTCTTCAATTATCAACAAACTTCCAAGGGCCCAGGGTACTGGAAGTTAAATTTATCTCTTTTGGATATTCCAGTGGTCAGGGAAGGTTTTATGGATGTTTTGAAGGCACGCAAATCTGTATTTTTTTATATGAATCCCAACAGGATTGGTGGGAAGATTCTAAACTTATTTTTAAGGAATATTTTATAGAAGTTGGTCACATATTGGGTGCTTCCTGTAAATCCTATCAACGATCTCTCCAAAATTTACTGACCACTTTTTATTCTCAAATTAATATGGGTTTACATGTAGATTTTCAAACCTTGAATACGGTAAAAGTTGAATTGGCAAAGTTGCACAATTCGAAACAAAAGCAGCTTGAGAGGGAACAACAATTTGGTACCCAGGGTTCTTCAGCTTATACTAATTCTTATGACATTAATATGTCTCGCCGAAATAAGAAGGATGTGCATAGTCTGTTGAACTCTGATGGTATTCGGGTTACTAATCGACAGGATCTTTTTCAGATTATTGATGCTCATGTTCAATCATTGTTTGCAAAGGATTTGAACATTACACAACACTCAATAACTGAATGGTTGGCATACAGTTCTTTGAGATGAATCAACACATTTTTGATATCCCTTTTGACCCCTATTTCATTAATAGAACTCCATGCAGTTATTCAAAACCTTCCGAAAAATAAAACCCTTGGTAAGGATGGCCTTCCCAATGAAATTTATAGCTTAATTGGTACAATTTTGGATCATCGTTTGGTTACTATGTTCAATGATTGTCTCTCTCATGGTAATTTACCTCCTAGTATGAATGAGGGACTTTTGATCTTTCTTCATAAAACTGGAGATTAAGGTGATCTACATAATTGGCATCCAATTACGCTTTTGAATTCTGATTGTAAAATTCTTACTAAGATTTTGAGTTTACGAATTTCATGTCTTTTAGCAGATGTCATTTCTCCCATGCAATTTTGCTCGGTGCCTGGTCATCCTGTACTATTACGGATGCCCTGATTCTTATCCGGGAAATCATTGGAAGGGATAATAGGGATGAACTTGCCGGTATTTGTGTTGCTTTAGGCTAAGCGAAAGCTTTTGATAATGTGTCTCATCTTTATCTTTGGAAATGTATGCTAGCAATGGGTTTTCCACCTAGTTTTATTCACTGGTTAAAACAGTATTATTTGCAGGCTGAAATTATTCCATATGTCAATGGCTGGTTTGGCACTAAACGAAAATGTGGCAACGGTGTATGTCAGGGGTGTCCACTAAGCCCTATTCTTTACATTTTATCCTTAGAACCATTGCTTTCCGCCATCTCAGGTATGAATGTTATTAGAGGTCCCTCTTTGGGCTCTGATGATAAGGAAATCACAGTTGTGTCTTAGGCGGATGATTTATGTTTTTTTTTAGCAGATATTCCTTCCTGTGCCGCTACGGAAGCATTGACTACGGCTTACAAGAAGGGAACTGGGGCTTCTTTTAACTTATCCAAAAGTAAGTGTTGTTTTTCGGTAATCATTCCTCATCACATTCTGTAATTATGGGGATTCCTGTTACTACTCAGGTTTGTAAGATTTGGGGTATTTATTATTTTTGTGGGATGGATACAGCCACATACAATTGGGACAAACTTATTCAAACTGCTAATTGGAAAATAACCCTTTGGAATAAATGGAACAAGTCTAAAAAGAAAAGAATATATATACAGTATGATCAATACTTTTCTTATTGGTTTATTTTTACGTTTAAGTGCAGTTTATGCTTTACCGATTTCTTTTTTTTTATTATTTAACAAATCTTTATTATTTTCAAGCACCAGGTTAAGTACAAAGGACAATCTAACAGCTGAAACAATAGGTGCAGATACAACAAAACAATACAATCCCACCCTCAACCCCCTCCCCAAGAACTACACACCATTATTCACCATATTGCTGCAATATTAGAGGAGACTCATATCAATTATGCTTCCAGGTTATCAAAATAGCTCCAAATTGCCCCAACAGTAAGTAAAGGCTTTGACTCTATCTTGCATAAGTGCAATGTGCCTTTCTAGTTGCAGTGCCAATGTAATCTCCCTATACCATTCTAAAACTGAAGGAGATTTCCCATCTGTCCAAAGTCTCATTATTATTAGTTTAGCTGATGCAGCAACAAGTGCCATATGTGCTCTCCTACACCTAGTGGTACCAGCTGGAAAATAATTAGTCATACAAATTTCAGGAGTGAAGAGCTCTCTCAAGCCAAGGATAGGGTCCAAAGCATTATTAATAGAAAGCCAGAATGACTTTATATAGGGACATAGCCACATCATGTGGTATAGAGAACCAATATCTTTCTTACACTTATTACACAATGATGCAGCTAATGTCCCATATCTGGAGAGTTTAACTGGTGTCAGGTATATATCATGCATAATGTTATAACAAACTAACCTAAGTCTGTCTTGTTTAATAAATTTATTCATTGATGTCCAAAGTGTCTTCCATAAAGTAACATCATCAGGGATACCTAATTCTCTTATCCAATAAGAGCAAGTTCCAGACGGCAATCTGTGGTCCCATTCCTGTAAAGTTTTGTACAGTTTAGAGACTGCATGTGACTGAGAAGCTACTTGTACAAGTGTAGTTATCTCTCTCTCACCTGGGTCTTTAAGGGGGATGTTTTACCGATTTCTAAAGAAACGACACTTTATGGTCTTTTTTTTTCGGACAATCTGGGGTAGTCGATTGAACCCCATAAAGAGGAATATTTTATATCACCCAATTAAGACGGGTGGATTAAATATGATCAATCCCATTTTATTTTTCTTCAGTATATTTTTATATAAAAATATTTCTCCTCTTGTCCTTGGTAAACCCAAAATATGGACTTTATGGCTTTTAGATCATATTTCGCCGTGGTTGGATGGGTGGTCTAGAGATGGACTCATCCACAAGCAAAAGTCTATTGTTCAGTTGCCTGTTTATTTTCATTCCTGTTTCAGTAAAATTAAAAAATGGAACATATCTTATACATCTATTACTCAATCTTCTCAAAAAAGCATGTACTATTCTTTACTAGATCAATATTTTTTAGAACAATTTGTGTTTCGGGATTTGTTAGATTCGGACTTGTTACAGGTTTCTTCCATGCTTACCTCTACTAGCATTCCAAATTATATGTGGGATGTCACATGGCTTACTGTGCATGGAAAATTAAATGTTAAGGATAATTTGAAACACAGAGGTATAGAAGAGAGGTACTGTCCAAGAACTCTTACTTGCACGAATCAATTTGAAACTATGTTGCATTTGTTTTTTGGCTGTCTGTATATTTTGCAATTTTGGTCGATATTTTCTGTTAAATGGGCTCATTTTCATTTTCCGAGTATTGGACCTAATTGTTTATTTTTTGGAGTTTTATCCTCGGATTGAGACTCCTTTAATGCTGATACTAGCAGATTGATTTTTGGGGGCATAAAATACCATGTTTGGCAGGTTCGATGCACTTGGTCCCTGCGGGCTTTATTTATTTAGCCTAACCAATTGTTTTGGAGAATTCATGATTGGCTCTTGGAAATTTGGAACAAAGATTCCCGTTCTTTATCGTCTCAACATTTTCACAGGAAATGGAAGGCGATACAGTGGTTGGATACTGGTTGATTTTATATCCTTTTTTGGTGGGTTTTGGAGCTCCTTTCGATTATACTTTTGACTCTTGTTCTTCTTTCTATCCTTTTATAGTGGAATAGGAACAACAAGGTCTGTGTCATTTTCTCTGTTTTATTTTCGCATATGATATTGTTTTTGATTTCATTTATTTCTTCATGATTTTGTATGATATCTTACTGTAGCTGTATTTTTTTGTTTTCTTGGTTTTGAAGTTTTGTTTATAGTTTTTCATACTAACATTCCCCTACTTTTTAATGGGGGAAGGTTTTCCTTTTGGTTTTGCTTGTCTGATTTTAGTTTAATTTCTATACTTAACGTCCTGTTTGTATGCCTGCAATACTTGTTTGATTTGATTATGACTTGCATTTTTTTTGGAATGTGATACTACTGTTTTGTATTACATTGTTTTGATTTTTGTTATTCTAAATAAAACATTCCCCTACTCTTTTCGATAAGTGCCATGGGATCTTTAACATCCACCTGAACTACCACCAATCCAGGCAGATGGGACCTCTGGTTAACGTCTCATCCGAAAGACGGCACCTCAGAAGTACAGCACCCCCTCATGCTGCACTACAGTGTCAGTACTGGGATATTAACCCAAGTGCCAGATGTGGGAACTGAACCCCCAGCCCTCTGATCTCCCAGCCTCAGAGGCGAGTGTGCTACCTACTGAGCCACTGACACTGCAATCTGCAGTGACACTGCAATGAATGTGGATCACCTGCACCAGACATTGCAGAAGGCCTGCCCACAATGCAGAGGTAACTGCACGCTGTGGTAATGTAGCAGGCATGAAACTGTGCTGCATGTGGGATAGGTACACAGGAGGCCATCAGGGATGCACACATGTTAGGATGCATGGCTGTGCAGGACACAAATGTGTGTGAGGCATGTGGAACACAATGGTGAAGTGTAGTAGTAGGAGGCCCGTACAATGATGTGCAAAGCACAACGGGCACATGCACAGCACTTGGATGCCCTGAGGGATGGCCACCACAGGCATGGGTACCCTGTGGAATGGAAGAACATTGCTGACAGCACTGGACTTGGTGGCAGTATATTTCAGGCAATACTGCCTTGAATAGCAGCATCTGTGAAGAGGGCATTGGATGGCTACACACACCTGGGCTATGTAGCACTGTGATATGTGTTGTGTCAGATTGCAACAGCACGTCATGTATTGAGGGCATGATGTAAAGGGGTAACAACCCTGTCACAAGCATATTTGTAGGTCATATGTGGATGCAACAATGTAGCATTCTCACATGCCACAGTTCTGGTGGTGTTTGATGGCCCAGCGTCATGGCTCTGCTCGGTGTCCACTCCCCCTCATGCTGTACCCCTCTGCTGCTGGGAGTCCCTTATGTTCCTCTGGCTGACTGATCTGCAGAACATAGGAATAAACACTGTCAGTACCATCATGGGCAGTGTGGTACCTCACCCGTTGCTGCAGCCATGGCCCATGTGATGGTGTCAGCATACAAAAGAGGAATGCCACAGGGAATAAATCATACTGTTGTTGGTGCCCTACAACAGAGTACAACTGCTGATCTGGCAACACAGATGTAGAAGCACACAACATCAAACAGCACAGGATACTACAGGCACCTATCTACTGTAGTTACAGCAGTGCCTGGAGCCATGACCACAGGACACATCAGATACCAGGCAACTGTCCCTTGAGGCACAGGGACATACCACAGTGTACACCTCATAAGTTGCCAGGCCTTCATTTGTCCCACACTGAAACATTGTCATCCACAAAGAGCCAGTGCTAGTCAGTCTGCTGATACAGCAGACAATTGTGGCAGTACAATATGCAGTATTGTGGCAGTACAATATGCCATCCTAGAACCAACCTGTTGCATGTACACAAAACATGTTTCCATGTGTTTGCAGAGTATATATTCATGTGTGAGTATGTGTTTCACATTATGAGTGTCCCTGTCACATATTAGCCTCCATGGCCAGAGTCCAATAAAGTTCAAGGCCAAAATGTCAGGAACACATCCTGCAGAGATATGCACAGATACACCAATGGCTGGCCCTTGGACACACTATACCCAATGCCCCCACCCACACCATGCAAACCCTTACCCATAAACAACATGCCATGCACATGACCACCAACCTGTTCTGGGAATGATGGCAACTCACACCACCTAGTGATAGCATGCCAGCTGGTCCTGCTCCCTCCTGACCAGGTCCACATAATGGTGGCAACATTGCTAATCAGTTCAAGTGACCCCAGTCTGGTTGGTAAGGTGATGCCCCACAAAGCCCACACCTTGCACCTAGGCCAAGAGCCCTCCTCCACCTCTACAAAGAGTTGCCTTTCCCTTGCCACCACCAACTTTAAGAAGTTGCCAGTCTTCACCTTCCCCCACCTCTGGTCACACTGCTGGATGGTCCTGGTTCATCTTCTGAATTAAATTTTTCATGCACCTGCACAGACTGTGGTATGCTGCCCTCAGCAACTCCTCATGTGTGGAATGGCACAGCTTTTACGCAGTGTTCCACATAGGCTGCACAGATGACATTGGCACTGCGCAATCACCGTGAAAGCTGACACTACGCATAAGTGACCCTGTGCATGATCTGTGTAACATCATGCATATACCTAGTGTTGCACACACCTACACATGCACGGCCATGCTGCTGATGTCATTGGAATACAGCAAAAATGTACTAACATCATAGCATGGAGCACTGCATGATGTGCAAATGCAAAACCACATTTCATATCTCACAAAATTGCTATATTCAGCCAAGCTATGCAGATAGCCTCATTGGTCAGTCAGTGGGCAAAGCAACACATTAGCATGTCATAAAAGATGGGTTTGCATACATTAGCATGTGTAATTATGGCTGAGTGCCCCCTACACTGCACAACTGGAACTGCAGTCACAACACTGCTATAGAACAGTAGAAGCAGGCCCCAGTGAAGACAGTTGATAACAGCAGACTGAGATATTATCCATAGAGCACTGGGTAGGTATTTTTCATGCCATTTTCAAATACATACACTTTGCTAAATGGAATACAACCTTTTGCAGGGTCATGGGTGGTGTGTATTGTGGGGGAAATCACATTGCATCATTGTTTGTGCCCTGTACTTCATTATCATGCAATGTTGGCCCTAAAACCACACACAGTGGCATAACCCTTTGCTTTGTTGTGCCCCACGCATCATATTACATGATGTGTTTGTATTGACCACATCCCACGGGCAGGCCAGTGAGTCACCTTTGTTCTGTTTCTACATGTGCCCTGTGTGGAACATCTATACTGGAGAACCTCTGCACATTGGTACTTTTAGACTATGGTACCGGTACATAATATACATATGTAGGAATGTGGTCTTTAGGGTAGCATGGATTGACACCTGTCTGGTGTGTCTCAGCTGTGTGAAAATGCCTAACTTGGCTCACCCAATGCTGCACATGCTGTATGAAGACAGGGACAACCTCACCCACAACCAGGGCCTGCTCTGGACAGCCAGTGCACTGTACAGGTCCACAGTATGTGAGTGTGCATGGGGTGTGGGGACCCATGGACCTACAAGATGTCATTGCAAGGCCTGCCCACCATGTCACATGCTTCCATGTGTCTGGATGTTTTCTGTGTTTTGCATCATGTGTGACATGACACTGCATTCCATGGCCCAGGCCCAGGTCATACAACCAGTCCATCACAGCTCACCGTTGCTGCCTGTCCATACAGCAACCTACAGTTGTATGCTCAGTGGCATGTACAGAACACACTTCTGATACAAGGGGCCCGTCACACTGTTCCTGACACCAGAGGCCAAAAGCAGATGTAACTCAAAATGTGTGGAGTTTACATATGACATCTCTGCCTGCAACAGTCCTCCAATGTGCTGATCTCAACAATACCAGTGCATGTCTGGATGCATCAGCACAGAGGCCTGTGATCTGGCACCAAATTGAGACATGGAATCAAGGACATGGTCTCACAGCTAGGTTCTGCACGTACTACTGTTGTGCATGGGGGCACAAGGCAGTGCTATGTGTCAGACGTGTGGGGCCACATCAGGCTAGCAGACTGTGTGTGCCAAGGGGTGATATATGGATTGGCCTATCACACTTTTTGTCCAGGTGCAGCAGTCATGTATACCGCAGTGTGTTGGCATGTCCCATGCAGTGCCCCTGTGTGACTCGACAAGTGCCACTGTGCACTATTCATGCCCCAAGGTTGTAGGGGGGTCCTACACATGCACTGTCCCACAGCACTTCCACTTTTGCACTAGTGGTGGCTGTGCTCCTGGTCAATGAATGTCTGGGTGGTGCAGCAAGGGGGGCTAGTTATCTCAGTTGTCTATCCCCCAACAGTGTTGTGTGGAAGTGAGAGGGAGCAATATTAGACTTGATACTCTCAAAAGGAGATGGAGAGAGGATCACAGATGTAGAAGTGGGTAGCCATCTGGGAACTAGCGACCATCGAACAGTATGGTTCACAATAAACACAGCAATAGAGTCAAGCCATACAAAGACAAAAGTACTGGACTTTAGGAGGGCTGACTTTGCCAAAATGGGTGAGTGCCTAAGGAATGCACTAGCAAATGGGTGGGAAGGAGGTGGAAGAACAATGGGAATAATAAAACTGCCATCACAGAGGTAACGAGCCTTGTGTGAAGCAAATAAACAAAACAAGACGATGTAAGAAACCACTATGGTTCTCAAAGGAAGTGGCAGTGAAGGTTCAAGAAAAGAAAGCATTCAGGAAGTACAAGGAATCGCAGCAGAGTAGGACAGAGAACTGTATCAGTTAAAGCAAAAGGAGGCTGGGAAGGCAGTCAGAACAGCAAAGGCCCAAACCGAGGAAAAGATAGCCAACTCAGTTAAGAAGGGGATAAAACCTTTTATAGGTACATCAGGAGCAAAGGAAGACCAAGGGAGGGATAGTGAGGCTTAATAAAGGGGAGGGAGGGTGGGCAGAGGAGACTGTGAAAAGGCAGAGATACCAAACAAATATTTTTGCTCAGTATTTACAAGGAAGAGGGAGGTACATAAAACAAACAGTAGTAACACTCTGGATACAGAAGTTGATACCAGCCCATTTACAGAAGAAAGGGTTCTGAAAGAACTCTTAAAACTGAAGGTGGACAAAGCAATGGGGCCTGATGGGATTCATCCCAGAATTCTAAAGAACTAAGGGTAGAACTAGTGACACCACTGACTACTCTTTAACAAATCATGGGAGGATGGGGTGGTACCCGAGGACTGGAGGAGGGCAGATATGATCCCCTCACAAAAGTGGGAGCAAGGCAGAAGCAACTAGACCTGTTAGTTTAACCTCAGTGATAGGGAAAATGATGGAATCACTCTAGAGGAAAGAATTGTCAAGTATCTAGAGGCCAGAGGGCACAGGACCCTAGGCAGCATGGATTCACAGCGGGAAGGTCATGCCAGACAAATCTGATAGATTTCTTTGACTGTGTGACCAAGTAGTAGATCAGGAGGGCTGTGGACATAGCCTACCTAGACTTTAGCAAGGCATTTGACACAGTCCCACAAAAGATTAATATACAAGTTAGCCAGCCTGGGAGTGGGTCCCAAGATGACAGCCTGGGTAAAGAATGCTGGAGAATAGGACACAGAGAGTAATAGTAAATGGAGTCCACTCAGAAGAAAGGAGGTTACTAGCGGGTACCACAGGGTTCAAGATTAGGACCAGTCCTCTTCAATGTTTTTATAGCGACATTGCAGAAGGACTGGAAGGAAAGATGTCTCTTTGCAGATGACACTAAGATCTGCAACAGAGTTGATTCACAGGTGGGGTGGAAAGGATGAGAAGGGACTTGGCAAGGTTAGAGGAATGGTCAAATGTATGGCAGCTTAGATTCAATGCTAAGAAGTGCAAGGTAATGCACCTGGGAAACAAAAACCCTTGGGAAGAGTACACAATGGGGGGTGAGATACTAACAACAACAAAAATGGAAAGGGACCTGGGGGTAGTCATATCAGATGACCTAAAGGTGGGCAAGCAATGTGAGAGGGCAGCAAGGAGGGCTGGGGGATGCTGGGATGCATAAGGAGGCATCACCGGTAGAAAACAGGATTATTATCCCTCTGTACAGACAGCTGGTGAGACCCATCTGAGTACTGTGCAGTTCTGGAGACCCAATCTCCGCAAAGACAATAGACAGGATGGAAGTTGTCCAGAGGAGGGCAACTAAAATGGTGCAGGGTCTGCACTGAGGACATAAGAAGAGTGACTTAAGGAGCTTAATATGTATAGCCTCGAGGAAAGGAGGAGAGGGGGGACATGATAGAAACTTTCAAGTACCTCAAGGGAATCAACAAAGTCCAAGAGGGTAGCATCTTTCAAAAAGAAGAGTGTGCAAGAACAAGAGGGCACAATTTGAAGATAGAGGGGGTGTCTGAGGTAATTTAAGGAAGTATTTTTCACAGAGAGGGTTGGGGATGCCGGAATGGCTCGAGGAGGTTGGGGAGTCAAAATCAGTGGTGGAATTCAAGCATGCATGGGATAGTCATAAGGCAATTCTGGGGGGTGGGGGTAGGAAGAAGTAGGCTGCTGGTTAACTAGGATCTGCAGCTTATCCAGTAGGTAGGGAAATGGGCAGACTGGGTGGGCCAAGCTGTCCTTATCTGCCCTCAAATTCTATGTTTCTATGTTTCTATGTTTCTATGTGTGGCAGCACGTTGGCTAGGCATGGACCCTGGGGTCCTCTGATAGACTGCCATTGAGCACAGGCCACCCTTTGCCACACTGGTACACCATACAAGGCATGGTTGCACCAGCATGACATATTGCAGATGCATAAGCATGCATCTCACCAATACACACTACTGACCACTGTCTTTTTACTTTCTCTTACAGGTCACATGGATGATGGTGAATGAAAGAGGGCACACTGGTTTTCAGAGGATGAGTTCCACGCCTTTGCTCAGGCCTACTGAGAGAGGGAGGTGATCCTGTTCCACAGCCAGACCACTGATGCCACAGTCCAGCAAGCATGGGAGGAGATCAGAGGCCAGTAATGCTGTGAGTGGGGGGGATGATACCGTGGAATCTGTCCAGAAGTGATTTTGGGACCTCCTTTGGTGAGCCAAGGACACCACAGCTGCCTGTCACCATGAACAGTGGGCCATTTGTGGAGGACCACAGTCTTCAGCAGCTGCCAGGCCCATGGACCTGGTGGAGGAGGTGATGGCATTGACCTTGAGGTCCGTGGAGGTGCAAGGGTTGCCAGCAGGTGGTTATGAGATGCAGGTGGTGTACAGCCAGTCTTGTAAGTACACAGATGATGCACTTCCTTTTGTGCATGGGTGCATGTCTGGTCCCACCAATGGTGGAGCACACTGCAGCCTTGAGCAGGGCACACATATTGTGTGCTGTCAATACCCTCTGCTGCATGTTGCACCAATGAACCTATGGGTAGTGATTGTGCACATGACTCCACTGGAATGTGCTCATGAACATAGGGAGTGTGTGTATACTGTTTTGACATTTGCTGACCATGGGTTCTGGTGCACACAGATGCATGTGCTGGCTGTGTTGGTCTGTGTGTGGGGCAGTGGCCTGCACTGTGATTGCCTCTGTGCATGTGTGGTGTGTGTGAGATAAATGGTAAGGGAGCTCTGTCATGCATCCACAATCCTTCCTTTACAGGAAGCTGGGGTTGATAGACCTGTTGATACCAGTTGCATGCTGGCACTGGGCAACACATGTCACAGTACGGGGGGGCATGCATGCACCATCAGCAACATGCATTGTGAATTGCATATTGGGCCCTATGCATGATGTCAAAGCACTGGGAAACAGGCCACGTTGGCATACATATGCATGAATGCTGCACAGTGAGGGTCCAGCAGATCCCCAAAAGCATTCACCAAATGGGTGCAGGCCAAGTGTGCACCTGCGTACCCAGACGTGTGGGCAGCTGCACAACAGGGTGGTTGTGGGGGAGGTATGGGGGCATGCCCACACTACACGCCATGCACAAAGGCACATAGTGCTGTGTATGTATGGGGTGTAGGAGGGTGCAGGTTACACCGGGGGTGACCCCGCCATAACCGATATATGAGCCAAGCCCATCACACACAGCACCCTGCCCTGCCCCAGCAGCAGTAATGAAATCCACCCACACACACATCAGAATGCCCACCCCAATCCGGCAGTACAGTGCAGACCCCCCTATAAGACCGAATTCCTGCCCCAGTTCAGTATAGCAGCCTTCCCCCCATACACACGGCTGCCCCGTCCCTGTCTGTGTGCTGTAATCTCTCCACCACACTGCACAGCCCCATCCCCATCTGTATACTGTAACTTCACACACACAGCAAGCCTCATTTCCATCAGGGTGCAGTAATCCTCCTGACGCATCTGTGCCTCATCCCCGTAACTGCAGAACCAACCCCCAACATATTGTTCCACCAACCCGGTTACTGCAGATATCCATGTATGCCCCATCCCCGAGAATGCAGAACCCCACCCAGCACACATCTATACCCCGTCCCTTATATATGTGTACACTCCCCACCCAGTACAACATCTCCTGACCACCTCAAACCTCCACATCCTGCACCCTCCTACTAATTGGTGATCCAGTGGCCACCCACACGCATCGGCTAACACCACCTCTACCATTCCTGCCAGTCTGTGCCAGCTCTGAACAACCAGAGGAACAGCCCTCCTCACTCCTCCTCAACCGCAGGCCATCCAACTGATGCTGGGAGCATGCTGCCTATAGTGACATGCACCCAGCATTAGTTGGACAGCTGGCGGCTGAGGAAGTGTGAGTAGGGCTATGCTGCTGGCTGTACGGAGCCATGGCACTGACTAGCAGGTACGGGGGAAGGGGTGGTGTTATCGGTGCCAGGGGTTGGGAGGAGCCACTGACAAACAATTAGGGGATGGGTGTGCCAGGATCAGAGGTCAGGGGTGGTCGGGATATGCTGTACTGGGCAGAGGGAATGTGTAAACATATACGGAGATGGGGCATACATGTGTGCAGGATGTGGGTGTCTGCAGTAACCAGGTCGGTAGACCACTGTGTACGAGGATGGGGCAGTGATGTGTCAGTGGGGTTACTGCACCCTGACAGGGATGGGTCTTTGCTGTGTGGTGGTGGGGTCTTATTACAGGACAGGTGGACATAGGGGTATGGCAGTGCAGGTCCGAGTACCTCTGGGCGCTATTCATGCACCTGGACCCACGCTTTAGTGCACAAGTGATCCACTCTGGGACCCAGGATGGGCATCCAATTGGATGCCCGACTGGGTCTGCTACTCCACCCCCGGCCACCTTGCACAGTCCTGTGTGCTGGGAGGCAGGGCCATAGACAGCTGCCCCGCCGGTGCATGCAGTAGTGCATACCATGCACCCTGCGCCTGTTCTGGGCCACAAAGCTATGCAGGAGGGATACACACCTATGGCGAGTACTTTCGGACAGTTAGCACATAGACCCCATTGTTTGTGGCTCTGAAAGTTTGCTCCTCTCTCCACAGCACAAAATGTGCTATCTGAGGTGAAGAACAGAGCTGGTTTATCACTAGGAGTGTGGCATGTACCACCCACCTGGCAGCATGGTCCCATCCTCTACATCATGGAGGAAGAGAGTGACAGCAAGGAATAAATCTACATCCCACCACACAGGAGTTGTTGTCAGTTGCACTGGCAGGTGAGCAGTCCTCATTGTCAAGCCTCCCAGCAGTGTATGTGCACCAGCCCACACTCCACAGATGAACCCCATGCCCCTGTCCATGGCACTGCCATATTTGATATCACCTCCATTGAATCTGTTGCCACCACCTCCCCTACCAGTGACGTCACCCCACCACACTCACCACCCACTTGGCACCCTGGGTGGTGTTGTGCAGCCTGGCAGCGCCCCCTCCGTACCACAAAAGGTCTGCACGGCCTCCTGCAGCACCTAAGCCCATGCCACCTCCCCCATCCCCCCCTTGTGTGGTGCATGCACCAGCCGCTCTGGGCCTGTAGGTGCTACCAGGTCCTGTCCCCCAGGACAGTGTCCCCCAGAGGCAAGCTGCACCAGATTCCAGGCAGCAGCTGCTGCAGTTAGCAATGGAATCCCAAATCACTGTGCATCTTGAGTTTGCCCTCTTTAGGCACAATGTGCATGGAGATCTGATAAGCATGTGAGACTCTTGCAAGACAACCTACAGAGGACTGAGCAGCGGGAGAAGGCCCATGATACTCTCCTTGTAGAGACCATCCACACTGTCACTGGTGACCTCACCATGCTGGTGTGGGAGCTCATGGACACAGTGCATGGTGGGCTGCTTCCAGGTCACAGCACAGCTCCCTCCAGTGTGCACAGCCCTGGCTCCATGAGGATACAACAGCAAGCACCAATGCCATGCAGTGGCCAGTCTGGATCTGGTGGTATGACTACAACCCCTAGGACTGGTGCCAAACCACACACTAGCCCAAGCCTTCAAAATCCTGTCCTCCAACTGTCCATATGATTGTGCATGGGGCAGGATTACTCCATCACCCCAGGTGTCACACTTCCCCTCCCTGCCAGCAATGCCAAATATCAACAAGGGTCTGCAGCAGCTACATGTATGAATCCATGGTGGTCAAAGGCAGACGTGAGTGGGTTGGCTTCCCCTCATATCCCACACATCCTCAGCACCTCTCTGATATTATTCACCTGCCACTTTTTTGTTTTAGTGTGCTTCCACACCAGCCTGCCCCCTGGCCTTCCTGTCCAGACCCCCCTTATTTTTGTTCACTACCACTGTGCTTTGTTTATTTTTGCGTATCACAGTAACATTTTTGCACATACAACAGTTTCCTTTTTTCTTTACACTCAGCTTCTCCAGTGTGAGAGGCTTCTTATGATGTTTTCAAGGTATCCCTGTGCCCTCCTGGTCTTGCAGGGGACATGTTTGTCGAGCTTCACCAGCATCCCCAGCACCTATGGCTCCATGTCACTGTCACTCTGTATGCTTTGGACCAGTGAGTCTATTCCATGGGCGAGTGTCATGTTATGTAGCATACAACAGGCTAGTAATATGCCACAGGCCTTCTGAGAGGTGTATTGTAGGACACCACCAAACAGTCCAGGGACCGGAATTGGATTTTCAGCATGCCGAAGACTCACTCAGTGATGTTGTGTGTGGTGTGTGCTGCATTATATATTTCTTCTGCCACAGATGTGGTCTGGAGGATGGGTGTGAGGAGCCAGGGGCACAAGGGATAGGCATTGTACCCTGTAAGATAATGCACATCTGATAGCACCTGTTCATATTGTTGTTGACCACATGGCAACAATTGCCCTTGGATTGTGTTGTTTCCTGTGCACCCTCCCCTGTCCATCCTTCCCTTGGTCAGACATGTGTGTGCTGTGGTACAGCTGAGTGCTCCCTCTGGAGGGGGTGTTATATGTTGGGGGGGATACTGTGGGTACTCACCAACAAGATGCCCTCTGGGTATGTGGCCATCTTCAAAGATTTGGCATCATGTAGAATTTTGCCATATGAAGGTGTCATAGGCACTGCCAGGGTACCATGCCAGGACATTGGTTATGAGCCTTGTTGCATTGCACACCACCTGGAAATTGATAGAGTAGTAGTCCTTCCTATTGAGGTAGACATCCACACCATCACCAGTGGGTGCCTGAATGGCAACATTTGTGCAGTTAATGGCACCAAGTACTGTAGGTAGGTGCTCAATCTGATAGAACTGCTGCACAGTTTCAGTGCGCTCTGCTGCTGTGCTGGGGAATATGATGAACTTGCCAACATGAAGCAGCAGGGCATCTAGGAATTGGACCAGCAAGCATGAGGTGGCAGACTGCAACACACCAATGGTATCCCTCACTGGTGTCTGAAATGACCTGGTAATGAGGAAGCACATTGCAGCTGTCACCTTCTGCTCAACTGTCATGGCATGGCTGCTCTCGGTGTCTCTGCACAGCTGCTCATGCAGGAGCTCACATAGCTGCCATAGAATGGCCCTATTGAAGTGGCAACATCCCACCAGCCGGTCCTTGCTAAGACTCTCAAAGGAGATTCATGGTCGGTACAGTCTGTGCACAGTGTATCACCTCGGAGGCCTACAGAGTGTCCCAGGGTGGTCTTTCTCCCCTTTCTGCCTCCTACATGGCCCATTCTATGAGGAACAGCACATGTGCTGTATATACAGCCATGTTGTGATCTGGCTGCAGTGTCACCACCTTCCTCTAAGGTTTGGTCAGAGTTAAGACAGCCTTTTTATAGGCGATATTTGCACTGTCAATGGTGCCATGCAAACTGATGCTGCACTGCACAAATGAGCTGAATATAGAATTGCACCTGTATTCATGTCCATGTCTCTCAATTTACCCAGCACATACAGTTTCTGTTTCCACTCACATTATCCATTTTTGACGTGCTAATGGGGCTTCTGAATGTCACAATCATGCAAACAGAGCACACATGGCATGAAATCTGTTTGCCCAGTGGATAAAGTTTTAAGTATCTGGCCTGAAAAGTTTTGTGATGACATCTTGTGTGGTTTCCAAGAGCAGGATACCCCATTTTTTAAGTGGATTTTTTTTCTACACTTAATAAGTTTTTTGTTTTGTTTTTATTCTTTGTTTTTTTTGTTTTGTTTTTTTCTCTTGCACAGCCCAGCTTGTATGGAATTTTTTCACAAAGCTTTCAGGGTAGGAGCAGCCTGTGCTGAGGTGGTGCCTTTCAAGGGTTTCATGTAAAGGTATTAAACAGTTCCAGAGTTATAAGGATTTCAAGTTTTTTTTTGTTCTGAGCTGTTGTTCTGAGCATGCCCAGTAAGATTTTTGAATAACCCTCTGATACAAACCAAAAACTTTTCAGTTTGTGAGAACATTTTTTATTTGCATCACTAAGTTATTACAAACCAAAAATGGCTCTCACAAACCAAACTATATTTATTTGTTGGGGTTCATGTCAGCCACCATTTTGCTTTTTTCCAATTATACAATCTGGAAAATACCCCAAAAATAATGTGTTTTAAAAATACAAACATTTGAAGTGAACTGGAGCTATTTTGATATATTCCAGTGTTTGTTTGTTTGTTTGTTTGTTTGATTTTAATTATAGCCAGAAATAGCTTCCAAAATCCAGGGTACCCAAGGTACCCAGCTTATCAAGAGGAGCTCTGAGCAGAGCAAAGGGTTGTACCAGCAGCTGACATGGTTAAGGGAAGAGGATGAGCTGCACTGTTTAAATCTGTGCGCTGCTCACTAGCACGAGCGTGAGTGGTGCAAGCGCCACTCAGTGACAAAAATATGCAGATTGTCCTAGTGGAGCACATAATAAGGTATTCATATATGTATAGAAGAAAAGTTTTTGTTGTATATTCTGTGCACCGTGTTGAAAATAAGTTTATAGCAATACTGTTTTAAAGGAGTAGGGGTGTGTGTACTAGTGGGCCAAAGGTTTTATACTGTTTAACTACTGACAACGGAATGTTAATTTCCTTTTTCAGTGAATAGCTTCAGATTTTAAGGTCATAATAAATCCAATAAATAAAAGAGAATTTGTTATTTACATAGGTTAGTCATTAATAATTGGAAGGAACTTTTTCTCTTTCCTAAAAATGAATAGTTAGAGTTGTACTTTTAAATTGCTGTATATATTGCTTCCCTCCTTGGGACTGACTGATTGCACTTTAGCAAGGATGAATTTATACAGAGTTTACTTATTCTTGTCACTGTTTTTCCTTATGACCCCTAAGAGTTTTTCTCCCAGACATTTGTAAAGGAACAAACTGTAGAAGATGTCATTATTATTGGAAAAGGGGAACAATGACTGGATGTAAGGAGAGTGAGATTTGCTGGCAGGGGGAGATCCCTATGGGTATAATACAGATTAACTTGGAATCTGCCTTAAGGAGACGGCTTTTAATAAGAAAATGCCTCTCCCTTAGGAGACTCCTAGATAGTAGGAGGACTCAGAATAAATATTACCCCTGTAAATAGAGAAATGAATATAGGTGTTGTAAATTGATTATTTCACTCCTATTGGTACTTAGTGGAGATGTTCAATTAAACCCAGGCCCTAACACTAGGAATTTATATCAAAAAGAAGATGAGGCAATTCCTCTATTAAGAATTCAAGGGCTGAAAATAATTCATATTACTGTATGTAGCTTGTTATCAAAATTAGATTTATTAAAAGATTGGATTCAGGAGTATAAACCAGATAGAGTGGTAATTACAGAATCGTGGTTGAATATCAGGGTATTGGATGAACAAACTGGCATACAGGTTTTCAATCTATGGCGATATGATAGGACATAGGGGGAAGGTTCTTATTTATGCAAATAACACTCTGGATGTTAAAAGGAAAGCTACGGAAGTAATCTGGAATGGAGCAGAAGGGGTACTGGTGGAAATTAAATTATATTTCAGTAAGCCACTCATTTTATTAGGAATGTATAGGCCACCAAAATCAAACTACCAGGTTTTTGAACAAATAGACGAACTATTGGGAATTTTTTCTGCCACGCATGAACTTATATTGATCGGCGACCTTAATGTAAATTGGAGAAAAGTGGATAAATGTCCAGAGTTCACTGAGTTGATGGTTACCCTTGGCTTAACACAGTTAATTCAGGACATAACACAAATAAATAATAAATCACCAGAGGCTTCAACTGTTTTGGACCTGGTATTTGTTACTAATCCAGAACATTATTTGAATTCTAGTACTTTACCAGATGCATTGTCTGATTACCATTTGATTTATTTTATTAGGAAAATGGAAAAACAGCTAATATCTGGGAAGACAATGGTCTCTAGGGAGTATAAATTGTTTGATTATGTAGGAATTATGATGGATCTGGAGAATGTAAATTGGGAAAGAGTGAAATTAATTCCTGAAGTGAATGAAGTATGGGATTTTATATTTACTGAATTTACAGCCATTTGTGATAGACATGCTCCCCAAAAAGTCAGAAGAATTAAAAAGAACAATGCTCCATGGTTCAATCACAAATTAAATAAAATAAAAAGGCAGAGGGATAAATCATGGAAAATTGCTAAACAGACTGCTGATCCTGAAACCTGGATAAAATTCAAACAACTTAGAAATTGGAACACAAAAGAATTGAGACAGGTAAAAATATTTATTATAGAACTCAGCTTTCTCACAACAGGGTAAAAAATCCTTGTAAATTCCGGAAAACTATTAAGAATGTTCCGGGCCTAACACATCCCGAATTCCCAAAATATTTTGAGATCAATGGGACTAGTGTACCAATGGGAACAAAGGTGGTTGATGGATTTAATGAGTTTTTGTATCAGTTGGTTTAGGAACACGGGATATATTATATAATAATGAAACACTAGGTGATACACAACTGGGTAGATTTATAGGAAACCTGATATGGCATTAAATACATCTGAATGCATAAAAAATATGGGAGAATCTGACATAGTACCAAATGCATTTAAATTCACAAGCATTGAAGTGTATGAGGTTGTAGTAGCCCTAGAGAAAATTGATTTCTATAAAGCAAGAGGAGCTGATGATTTACCAAATTTGTTGTTAAAGTATGCCGCACCTGTAATTGCTTATACATTAACTGAATTATATAATATGTCATTAATGCAGTCTCAATTCCAAGAAATGTCGAAAATTGCTATGGTAGCTCCAATTTTCAAAGCTGGGAAAAGGGAAATATTGGGTAATTATAGACCCATTTCCCTTTTGACAGTTATTGCAAAGAGTTTTGAAGTGATGGCTGCAAAGCAGATTCACGGTTTTCTCAAAAAGAATAACATTTTGAACAAATATCAATCGGGCTTTAGAGCCATAGAAACCTAGAAACCTAAAAACATAGAAACATAGAATTTGACGGCAGATAAAGACCACTTGGCCCACCTAGTCTGCCCATTTTCCTATCTAACAGATAAGCTGCAGATCCTAGTTAACCAACAGCTTATTTCCTCCTACCCCCACACTAGGACTGCCTTATGTCTATCTCATGCATTCTTGAATTTCCCCACTGTTCTTGACTCCACGACCTCCTCAGGGAAGCTGTTCCATGTATCCACAACCCTCTCCATCAAAAAATACTTCCTCACATTACCTCTGAGCTGTCCCCTCTATCTTCAAATTGTGCCTCCTTGTTCTTGCACATCTCTTTATCTGAAAGATGCTACCTTCTTGGACTTTGTTGATTCCCTTGAGGTACTTGAAAGTTTCTATCATGTCCCCTCTCTCCCTTCTTTCCTCAAGGGTATACATATTAAGCTCCTTTAGTCTTTCTTCATATGTCTTCTGGTGCAGACCCTGCACCATTTCGGTTGCCCTCCTCTGGACAGCCTCCACTCTATGTCTTTGTGGAGATGGGGTCTCCAGAACTGCACACAGTACTCCAGATGGAGTCTCACCAACTGTCTGTACAGAGGAATAACAACTTCCTGTTTTCTACTATTGATGCCTCTCCCTATGCATCCCAGTATCCCCCCAGCCTTCCTTATTGCATTCTCACATTGCTTGCCCACCTTTAGGTCATCTGATATAATTATACCCAGGTCCCTTTCCATTTTTACTGTTGTCAGTATCTCACCCCCCCCCATTGTGTACTCTTCCCTTGGGTTTTGGTTTCCCAGGTGCATAACCTTGCACTTCTTTGCATTGAATCTGAGCTGCCATACATTTGACCATTCCTCCAACCTTGCCAAGTCCCTTCTCATCCTTTCCACTCCATCTTGTGTATCAACCCTGTTGCAGATCTTTGTGTCATCTACAAAGAGACATACTTTTCCTTCCAGTTACTCTGTCACTTAAAAAGTCATTAAAAAGAGCCATTTCCAGTACTGAACCCTATAGTACCCCACTAGTAACCCTCCTTACTTCACTGTGGACTCCGTTTACTACTACCCTTTGCATCCTGTTGTCTAGCCAATTTTTTATCCAGTCTACCACCTTGGGAGCCACTCCAATGCTAGCTAACTTGTGTATTAATCTTTTGTGTGGGACTGTATCAAATGCCTTGTTAAAATCTAGGTAGGCCATGTCCACAGCCCCTCCCTGGTCTACTGCTTTGGTCACCCAGTCAAAGAAATCTATTAGATTAATCTGACATGACCTTCCCATCATGAATCCATGCTGCCTTGGGTTCTGTGCCCCACTGGCCTCTAGGTACTCAACAATTCTTTCCTTCAGAAGTGATTCCATCATTTTCCCTACCACTGAGGTCAAACTAACTGGTCTGTAGTTTTCTGCCTCTGTCCTGCTCCCACTTTTGTGAAGAGGAATCACATTTTCCCTTCTCCAGTCCTCAGGTACCACCCCATCCTCCCATGATTTGTTAAAGAGAGTAGTCAGCGGTGTCACTAGTTCTACCCTTAGTTCTTTTAGAATTCTTGGGTGAATCCCATCAGGCCCCATTGCTTTGTCCACCTTCAATTTTATTAGTTCTTTCAGAACCCTTTCTTCCATAAATGAACTGGTATTGACCCCTCGTCTTCAGAGTGTTTCTCTTGTTTGGTTTAGGTACCTCCCCCTCCTCTTCCTTTGTGAATACTAAGCAGAAATATTTGTTCAGTATCCCTGCTTTTTCATTGTCACCCTCTGTCCACATTCCCTCCCCATTTATTAAGCCTCAGTATCCCTCCTTTGGTCTTTCTTTGCTCCCTAATGTATCTATAAAAGGTCTTATCCCCCTTCTTAACAGAGTTGGCTATCCTTTCCTCGGTTTGGACCTTTTGCTATTCTGATTGCCTTCCCTGCATTTTTCTTCTTTGACTGTAAAGTCCTCTGTCCTGCTTCTTCTGTGTTTCCTTATATTTCCTAAATGCTATCCTTTTCTCTTTAATATTCCCTACCACCTCTTTTGAGAACCATAGCAGTTTTTTCCTTCATTGTGTTTTGTTGCTTTGCCTTACATAAAGGCTTGTTGCCTCTGCGATGGCTGTTTTGATTACTCCCCATTGTTCCTCCACCCCTCCTTCTTGCCTGTTTGCTAGTGCTTTTCTGAGGCACTCTGTCATTTTCCCAAAGTCAGCCCTCCTAAAGTACAATACTCTTGCTTTTGTATGGCTTGATTGTATGGCTGTGTTTGTTGTGAACCACACTGTTTGGTGGTTGCTTGTTCCCAGATGGCTACCCACTTCTAAATCTGAGATTCATTCTTCATCCCCATTTAAGAGTACCAGTTCTAAGATTGCTCCCTCCTGAGTGGGTTCAAATACTAGCTGTCTGAGGCATGCCCCATCTAAGGCATCAAGAATGACCCTGATCTTGGATGCAGCAAAGGTGCTCCAGTTAACACCTGGCATATTCAGTTACCCAATCAACAATATCTCCACTTTTTCTGTCATTCTAAGGATGCCTTCTATCATTTCCTTGTCTGTTCCCTCCCCCTGAGATGGGGGTCTGTATACAACCCCCATGCGGATTGTGGTGCCATTTCCTGTCTCCAGGGTGACACAGAGTGCATCATCTACTCCCTGTTTACTCTTTAGTTCTGTTGCTTTGATCCCTTCCTTTACATAGAGGCTACTCCTCCTCCTTTTTAACCCTCCCTGTCCCTCCTGTAGATTGTGCATCTGGGTATGTTGACATCCCAGTCATGGTTCTCTGTGTACCATGTTTCTGTGACTGCCACAATATCCTGGCAACCCTCCTTCATCAAGGCCACTAGTTCAGAGAGCTTGTTACACAGACTACAGGCATTGGTACACATCACCTTACCCCTTTTAGCGCCATCCCTGTCCTCACTGCCTTTGCTTTTTTTTACATTTACCTCTGTCCAGCTCCCTAATGACTTCTCTACCTTGGTGTTTACCTCATTAATTACTGTGTTTTGTGGAGAGAGGCTGGGATTTCCCTGCTCCTTTTCAGTGCCTCCCCCCTTGGCTAGTTTAAATGCTTGCCAATGAAGCATTTAAACCTCTCACCTAGGATCCTGGTTCCCCCCTGGACAGATGCAGACCATCACGCCAGTATAGGTCTGCATCCCACCAGATGGCTCCCCAGTCCCCAATAAAGCCAAAACCCTGAGCTTCACACCAGTTTTTCAACCATTCATTGAATTCCCTTGTGAGGAGTACCCTAGCATCATCCTTGCCATAGACAGGCAGCACCTCCTAGAAGGTTACCGTATGCGCTACTTGTCTAAGACCCCTCCCCCACTCTACAAACTCCTCTTGCACTGCTTTGATCCCATTCCTAGCCAGGTCATTTGTCCCTAGGTGGACAATGACATCCAGCTTCCTCCCTCATGCAGCTGCTCCCACAATCCTGAGGATTCACTTCCGGTCCTTCCAAGCCGTGGCACCAGGCAAGCACCTTGTCTCCCTCTCCCCTTCCTCCCCCACTTTTACCTCCCTAATAATTGAGTCCCCCACCAGGAGTTGTTTCCTTCCCCTGTGGGGTCCCATGCCACTCTCCTATGGGTCTCCTTAGTGAAGGTTCCCAGCATCCTCCTTGGTCTCCACTGCAGGTGCCTCCATAGAGGAACCACTATCCACCAGAACAGCATATGAATTGTGGAGAGGGACAGCTGGAGGGATGCAACTCTCTTCCACCACCCTCTCCCTCTCTGAGCCCACCCTGGTCAAGCCTCTCCTCTTTCTTGGCAACCTCTGAGGTAGTGGCATTGGCCCTGGTGGTCCCTGGGTGGGGGAGGAGGTTTCACAAATCCTAGCCAGGTCAGCCTAGAGACAGGCAACCTCCTCCCTCAGACCAGAGAGGTGCCTGCAAATAGGGCAGCATCGCAGCCTCTAGAATGTCTCCCAGAATACTGCCACCCCACAGCCATTGCACTGCACCACTCCTATCATGTCTTATTTTGTGTCCCTTCTCCTGTTTCTCTGTATGCTTACTCTCTCCTCTCCTCTCCTCTCCTTACAACTCTCACCCTTTCCGTTCTGGGACAGCAACTTCCTATATTCTTCAGTAGCCTCCTTCTTTCTTGTCTCAGTGTCAGACCACCAGCAGCTGGGGAAGGGAAGAGCGAGCTACTTTTTTCCTTTAGGGTTGACAAAACTAATGTTTCTCTATGATCCTTCCATTCCTACTGCCAAACAGGAAGTTCATGTTGTCAGTCAAATCCAGTGGCTATAAAAGTAGAACTGGCTTAGGGTGGGTGGGTGGAGGGGTGGGATGGAGGGCAATTAGTAAGAAAAAAGGCTAGCAACAGGAAGTTGTCATTGGAGTCATCTGCTTTTATACTGTCTAAGCCACACCCCAATTAAGCTCTCTCTCTCCTCTTACTGATGTAGCAAAGTAAATTGATACAGTACCCTTCCCAGCACAGAACACACACTGACTTTCTTTCTTTTTTAACCCTAAATAAGACCCCTTCTATGTCTAATAAAGTATCTGTTTGCTTAATCTCAACAGACACTGACTCCTGATGAGATGGAAGTGTTAAATTAGTAAAACAATGGTTGCTTCTTTTAGTTGGCTGCTTTCTGCTCTACAAGCAAGATTTCTGTCTTCCAAATGCTAGCAACAGGGAAAATATGCTGCACCTGTAATTGCTTATCCATTAACTGAATTATATAATATGTCATTAATGCAGTCTCAATTCCCAAGTATGTCAAAAATTGCTAAGGTAGTTCCAATTTTCAAAGACAAAGAACCTCTGTGTGCAAGCACTGAGGCAAGGGTTACCCCCAAAGGGCATTTGGCTGGGAAGCCAAGTTTCAAAGAAATACAAAATCACACATGCCCCCACAATGCAAAGCATCATGGGCTGCATATGCAAATCACCACAGAATACTATGCTGGTTGAACTTAAGTTGAACCAGCATAGTATTATGTTAATTGCAACACATTGATGATGTGCATTTGTATTCCAATTTTCAAAGCTGAGAATAGGGAAATATTGGATAATTATAGACCTATTTCCCTTTTGACAGTTATTGGAAAGATTTTTGGAGTGATGGTTGCAAAGCAGGTTCAATGTTTTCTCAAAAAGAACAACATTTTGAACAAATATCAGTCATGCTTTAGAGCCATGCATGGCACTACTTCTGCCCTTCTGCAGGTAACCAGATCTTTATCTGATAGCCTTTGTCTGTGGGTGCCATTTATGTGGACCTTTCAAAGGCATTTGATTCCATACACCACAATATCCTCCTGTCTAGGCTTCGGTATACTGGGTTATCAGATCAGGTCGTTGATTGGTTCCGATCATATGTGTATGATAGAGAACAGTTTGTGGTAATTGACCAATGGAAATCCCATATTTGTTCAATAAAAATGGGTGTCCCACAGAGTTCCCTTTTGGGTTCTTTTCTGTACAATATTTATGTTAACACTATGAAGTTCTCTAGTCCTGAAATAAAATTCCACTTGTATGCTGACGATACAATAATTTATCTATCGGGGACAAACAGGATCAGATAGGAAATACATTACAAACAGCATTAAATGAATTGATGAACTTCCTAGTCTTATGCAAACTTAACCTTAATGCAAAAAAATCTCAATCTATGTTTTTTAATAATAAAACTGGTTGAGATAGGTCTGAGTGGCCTCTGCAGATAAAAACTGTGGCGGGATAAATTTTGGAACAAGTGGACAATTACAAATATTTGGGGGTCTATTTTGATTCTTTTTAAAAATGGGATAAACATATAGAACATGTAATAAAAATAATTAACAGATGATTGGGGGCCCTGTATAGGATTAAACATTATACAATCTATGAAATTAGAAGTCACTTGATAAATACTACAGTGATACCTTTATTGGATTATGGTGATTTGATTTATTTGGGGGCAAACTTAACATTATTGGGGAAATTGGATATAGTATACAATAAAATGGCATGGCATATTAACATGGCATCAACAAGGATGCATAGGGATGATTTATGTAAGGCATTAGGTTGGTATAATTTGGGGGACAGGAGATCCCTGCATATATTGTTATATATGGAAAAATATTTTTCAATGAAAGTACCAGGATATATAACAGATTGTCTGCAGGAAAGAAGAATTAAATCAAGTCTTAGAGCAGCAAGAGGAATAGAATATTTGCTACCAAAATGCAATACAAATTTGGAGAGAGGTATTTTTTCTTTTTTTACCAAGGTCCATCTCTTTTGAATATACTGCCAGTAGAACTTAAAATTTATGATGGTAATAGGAAATCAGGTCAGCTCAAGAACTGGTATGGGTTAAGTAGGTTAAAAACCTGAATTGGGATATATAAAGGATATTGACATAGTATAAGTAAAAATGAGATAGTGCAATAGTGTAAATTGTGTTTGTCCTTTTGGGGTATTGTCTGTTTACTATGGATTGTTGACTGGTGTCTCTGTAGCTTAACAGTATGAAATATCTACAGAGACACCAGTCAACAATACATAGTGTAAAATGTGTTTGCCTTTTGGGGTATTGTCTGTTTACTATGGATTGTTGACTGGTGTCTCTGGAGCTATTTCATACTGTTAAGGAATTATCTATGTTAGATGTGGCTCAATGCATGAAAATGGGCTACCAAAGTGTGACATTGGTGTCAATTTTTAAAATTGATAATATAGTGCAGATTAAGGAAAAATCCAATTTCAGATCTTGAGATAAAGCCCCCACAAAGTTGCACATGTAACAGAGGACATGAAAAGCAGGGCTGCATGTGTACCGGGGACATGAAAAGCAGGGCTGCACATGTAATGTGGAGATAAACATATAACTGCATGTGATCGCATGTAATAAGAGACTGGAAATAGCTTTTAAGGTTTCATAGACTTTATCATTGAAGATAAAAGGAAAATAAATATGTGTCATGCAATCAAACCTGAAAAACATATTCAATATTTACAGCAAAACTCAATGCTATGTAATGCTCTAGCTAACTATGCGGCATGAAACTACAGACCACACTACTACCAGACTAAATAAATTACATGAAACTACAGACTATACTACTACCAGAATAATCATTTATATATCTATTTATATATGAAAAACAGAAAAATCATTGTGTACAGTTCAAATACAGGCTAATCTATCAATAAAGGTTAATCTAGGATGACAGGCAGATCACTACAAGTTAATCTACTGTATCCACTACAAGCTAATCTATCACTACAGGCTAATCAAAAATGCATTATGCCAAGTCATATGAAAAATGGAAAAACCTGTTTGTTAGGGTTCAACACAGTGCACTGAAAAGCGGAGCAAGTCCATTTAACCCCATTTTTCCTGTATCTTGCTGAACTTTGCAGAAATTGTCTGTATTTCGTCACTGTGGATTTCAAAGATCCCACCTCCATTCTGGAACTGTATTGGGCCATGAAAAATTTGTTTTTTTCACACATGGTCAGTGTCCTGATGCCTTGGCCATGTAAACACATTTCCACGCTGCTTCATAAACTTGATGGAGTACCATTGTCCCACAGGCTCTGGATCCACAGTGGTTAATTGCTCAACATAAAATTCCTTAGAGTAGTACACAGCATAGTACTGATTGATTTGTATCATATCTTGGGCAACAAATGGTCTTATCTTTTTTTGGAACTGGGTTGTTTGTGGATAATGTAGCAGAAATGTTGCTGGTGAGTGTAGTGCACCCCACTGAAGAGGCATGCAGTTCAGCATCATCTGATGCACTGCCACATGCACAATCACTGTTTGCATTTGCTACTGGTGCGGCCTTGTTTGGAACTTGACTGGAGGGTGCATTGTGATCCCCAGCATGATCAGCATTTTCATTCACCAAGTCAGTAAGACTAGAGTCAACATGGGAGGTTGAACTGTGGAGTGCTGTTTTGTTTGCTGGACCAGGGTGGCTACCGGGCATGGTATTGTCTGTCTCTTTTGAAGCCATCCTATGTGTGGTGGAAGCTGTTAGTTTTTTTATCTTCCATGCTTCAACATGACTCACATTGTCACAGGGCCCATCTTCAGTAATGTAATGTGTGAAAAAACAAGTTAGGTTTCTTGCTGCCACCACACCATTTACCAAACACTTAACACTGTGCATCTTACGTGTCCCAGGTACCATTTTTATATTTGGTCTGGCAGGTCTTTTTATGTGGTTTTCACCAACCTAGAAGAATGTCCTCCTGAAATGATCACTGCACCCTTCTGCGGCTGGCTCTATGGTCAGTTCAGTCTTGCAAAATTTGTACAGTTCCTTTGCTTTTCTTATTATGGCCTGCCGTGATTGCACAGCTCTGCTTGCTGCTGATTTTACAACACCACTCTCACCATCTGAAGGACCCTTTCTGTGTCGTGAACCGAAAAAAGCCCTCTCAATGGGGAATCCATATTGAGTGGATGACATTGAAATGTCAAAGAAGGCCCATTTTGATTTATACTGGCTACCACAGCCATCTGTGAAATGTACTTCTTTGCTTATATTTCTTAGGTGTGCATTTCCAATCTCCACAAAGTGGCACGTGGCATGGTGATCATGTTTTAAATCACTTGAGATAAATACTAATGACTCTTTCACTGTGGAGTCACAGTGGTCACATGGGTAGTAGGATACTACCGGGTGAGCTGTGGCTTGTTCATGATGCCAGTGGGCTGCCTGCACTTCATCCTGCAATTTACAGGCATAGTTCTCGGCAAAGTCCAGAACCATCACTACCCATCCCTTGGGTAGGAATTTTTTGATATGAGCAATCTGATGGTGCTGCCATGCTGCCACATGTAAGTGCTGACCCAAAAATAAAAGTTCCTCTTCTATGACTTCCACTGGCTGTCTCAATGTAAATTTTTTATTTTTCAAAACTTTTCTTGTGTGCTGCAGCTATATGCCATTGACATCTCGCATGACCGTTATATTCTCCCACTGCTGCCACGTTATACTGTCTTGACCACAGCCCTTAATTAGGTCTTCCATGGATCTTCCAAAATTATCCATGCTGCATTGTTCACATATTTTCTCAACACAGTCCAACCTATAGAACTATTGCAAAGGAGCTCGTTGACACATTGTTAGCTCTACTGCACGATATACATTCAGGACTTTGCATGATGTGAGGCGGTAAAGATCGGCAGTACGGTTCAGTGCCTTCAGTTTAAGTTCAGTATTCACACAGTATTTGCAGAGGCATTGGTCCATTTTTTGTTCTTTTGCAAGCTTAATATGCTTGGGCTGTAGACTTCCAAATTTCCTTGCTCCCACTGGAGTGTCCGGGTTCTGTTGGGTGAATTCTGTATAAAGAGTATGAATGGGTTTATCAAGATATGAATGGAATGTTCCGCTTCTTTTCAAAAAGGCTTTTTTGTGAGGCGGTGGGGCTGCAGTCTTCAAAAAAAGTTGCCACTTTCTGTGTTGTTGACTCGGTCAATGCAAACTTGTGTCATGCGGTGCATTTCTTTTCCCCTTGGGATGCCTTCATTTGCCTTTTCCAGCTTATTCCCAGTGTTGCACTTGCTGTTCTGAGCAGCCTGTATTTTTTTAACACAAGAATAGTTCTTATGAACTCTCTGTTAAGGTGTCAGTCAGACTTTTTGTTACTTTTAAGGTGTGACATCTTATCCATGACAGCAGACATTAGTTTGTTCTGTAGGTTGGTTGGACTCGGAAACAGTTTGTGTTGAACCATTGCAGATTGTTTGGCTGGTGAACAAGCACACAGTATCTTCTGCATTACATGGGTGAATCGATTGAGAGATTTTGGTAGAACTTTTCTGGCTGTCTGCACAGTCTTTCTTAGTGAACTATCATATCTTCGGTTCTCTGGTGTCTCACACTGCTCTCTCTCTGGAATTGTGGCTGGTACTGGTACTGGTGTGGTGGTGTTACTGGCGGCATTGGTGGCAGCATCTTTTGCTTGCTTGTTTAGCTCATTTCTTTCAGCATATTTCTGGTGTTGCTTCTCATTGATTCATCTCCATTTTTGACTTATCATTTTAGCACACTATTGCTGTTTTTCCTCCTTCCAAACTTCTCTTTTGGTTTTTTCTCATTGGCCCTTGTTTCTCTTTTAGTGGGTGCAGTACTTACGTCAACCTGAACTTGTCTCTTCTCCTTCTGAGCTTCTCTGTATCTTTTCTTCCTCTCTTTAGCCTTCTGGTTATAGTGTTCATGCTGCTTAGCATTCATGTTGCTGCGGCATGCACGTGAGCGTGCTGCACATCTCTCCAAATAATGCTGGTAACGTTCTGTGTCATTCTTGACATTTACTCTGTAACTCTTGCTTTTTTTCTTTGCAGATTGAGGGGTGGCCAAATTCTGCTGAGCTTCACCAAGAATCGCTGCTGCAGACACACACAGTCCTCTTCAGGATTCCATTATTCCAAACGTCAACTGTTGAAACACAAGTCAAATTAAAAAATGATGATTTATTACCTTTTCCTGTAACACAATTTTGGTAGATACAAACAATTAAGGGAAGAGCATGCTGCCAAATAACGTGAAGTGACAGCTGAGAGAATGAAACATGCCATCCCAAGAAAATAACAATTCTGTGATTGAATTAGTGGTAACTCACACAGGACAAGAATGATGCAAGAAGAGAATAGCCACAGACATTCATCACAATAAGAGATGCTTCACAAAACTGATGAAATGTAAGAGAAGATTCTTCAATAGTCATCACAAGTGATTAGTCACAATAAACATCTAACACAAGAAGAAATGCTTCACAAAACCGATCAAATGCAAGAGAAGATTCCCAAAACAAGATGGAGACATTTGCATCCACCCATCTGCAAATCAAACGGAAGCCTGAATCCACCCACCTGCAAACCAAACGGAAGCCTGCATCAACCCGCCTGCAAACCAAACAGAAGCCTGCATCTACCCACCTGCAAACCAAATGAAAGCCTGCATCCACCCGCCTGCAAACAAAATGGAAGCCTGCATCCACCCGCCTGCAAACAAATTGGAAGCCTGCATCCACTCGCCAGCAAACAAAATGGAAGCCTGCATCCACCCACCTGCAAATCAAATGGAAGTCTGCATCCACCTGCCTGCAAACCAAATGGAAGCCTGCATCCAACTGCCTGCAAAGCAAATGGAAGCCTGCATCCACCCGTCTGCAAAGCAAATGGAAGCCTGCATCCACCCGTCTGCAAACAAAATGGAAGCCTGCATCCACCCGCCAACAAACAAAACGGAAGCCTGCATCCACCCGTCTGCAAACAAAATGGAAGCCTGCATCCACCCGCCTACAAACAAAATGGAAGCCTGCATCCACCCACCTGCAAACAAAGCAGAAGCCTGCATCCACCTGCCTGCAAACCAAATGGAAGCCTGCATCCACCTGCCTGCAAACCAAATGGAAGCCTGCATCCACCCGCCTGCAAACAAAATGGAAGCCTGCATCTACCCATCTGCAAACAAAGCAGAAGCCTGCATCTACCCGCTTGCAAACCAATGGAAGCCTGCATCCACCTGCCTGCAAACAAAATGGAAGCCTGCATCCACCCACCTGCAAATCAAATGGAAGCCTGCATCCACCCACCTGCAAACAAAATAGAAGCCTGCATCCACCCACCTGCAAACAAAGCAGAAGCCTGCATCCACCCATCTGCAAACAAAATGGAAGCCTGCATCCACCCACCTGCAAACAAAAATGGAAGCCTGCATCCACCTGCCTGCAGACAAAACAGAAGCCTGCATCCACCCGCCTGCAAACAAAGCAGAAGCCTGCATCTACCCGCCTGCAAACAAAATGGAGACACTCATCCACCCGCCTGCAAACAAAATGGAGGCACACATTAGTCTACCTGCAAACAAGGAGACATAGGCACACACATCATAACATGGTACAAAACAGAAAGGACTTGGATTAGTAAATGGGCATTATTTTGTAGGTACACAATTACAACAGATGCTCTCCCTCAATAAACAAAAGATGCAGTACAACTTAGCCTGTCACTGTCTTGCTGGATGATTTAATGATTCATGGTCTTTGGGGTTGGGACTAACTTGCTGCATGGTCTGAGCCTGTGTTTGGAAGCCTGCTGTGATGTGTAGGCCTCGATTGGACCATTCAGAGTCCAGAAATGGCTTTTTTGGGTTCCAAATTTTCCAATCGAGGCCTACACACCACAGCAGCCTTCCAAACACAGGCTCAGACCATGCGGCATGTTACTCATCCCCCCACCAAACACAGCACAGCATTCACAATCGAATTCAGATTCAACAAATTACCGTAAATGCATTCTAGCATTTTAGCTGGTGAGTCCCCCCCACCCCAGGAAAACAAAACCATCATGGTGTTTGGGGTTGGGACTAACATGCTGCATGGTGTGAGCCTGTGTTTGAAAGCCTGCTGTGGTATGTAGGCCTTGATTGGGTCATTCGGAGCCCCAAACTGGCTTTTTTGGGTTACAAATGGTCTGATCGAGGCCTACACACCACAGCAGCCTTCCAAACACAGGCTCAGACCATGCGGCATGTTAGTCACCCCCCACACCAAACACAACACAGCATTCACAATCGAATTCAGATTCAACAAATTACCATGAACACATTTTAGCATTGCAGCTGGTGAGTCCCCCCCACCCCCAGAAAACAAAACCATCATGGTGTTTGGGGTTGGGACTAACAAGCTGCATGGTGTGAGCCTGTGTTTGAAAGCCTGCTGTGGTGTGTAGGCCTCGATCTGGCCATTCGGAGCCCAACACTGGCTTTTTTGGTTTCCAAATGGTCCGATCGATGCCTGCATACCATAGCAGCCTTCCAAACACAGGCTCAGACCATGCGGCATGTTAGTCACCCCGCCCCCCCCCACCAAACACAACACAGCATTCACAATCAAATTCAGATTCAACAAATTACCGTGAACACATTTTAGCATTGCGGCTTGTGAGTCCCCCCACCCCCCAAAAACAAAACCATCATGGTGTTTGGGGTTGGGACTAACATGCTGCATGGTGTGAACCTGTGTTTGAAAGCCTGCTGTGGTGTGTAGGCCTCGATCAGGCCATTCGGAGTCCAAAAATGGCTTTTTTGGGTTCCAAATGGTCCGATTCAGGCCTATACACCACAGCAGCCTTCCAAACACAGGCTCAAACCATCCGGCATGTTAGTCACCCCCCACACCAAACACAATACAGCATTCACAATCGAATTCGGATTCAACAAATTACCGTAAACACATTTTAGCATTTTAGCTGGTAAGTTCCCCAACCCCCCAAAAACAAAACCATCATGGTGTTTGGGGTTGGGACTAACATGCTGCATGGCGTGAGCCTGTGTTTGAAAGCCTGCTGTGGTATGTAGGCCTTGATTGGGTCATTCGGAGCCCAAAACTGGCTTTTTTGGGTTTCAGATTGTCCGATCGAGGCCTACACACTACAGCAGGCTTCCAACCACAGGCTCAGACCATGCGGCAATCACAATGTAACTCTGATAAAATTCACGAAGCAAGATAATATGCTACATGCACCCCCACCACTACACACACAGTCTCAAAATAGTGGACTGAACAAAGGGTGATTCCGAGCCACCATCACTATGTACATAATTTAAATCTAAATTTAAATTGGAATCAGCTCTTCCCTTCAACCCCACACTTTGCATCATAACAATTGCCCACTTTATTCTCTTGGTGCATTTGCTTGCCAAGGCTATGCTTGTCACAAACAGGGACATATATAATTACAGGTTCCACAAGTACAAAAAAGGAGCTAGTCTACTAAATTTAAAAAGCACCACAATTCCCGAGCTTCAGACACGCTTCTCAAGTCTTCAGCACATTATTACTTGCATCCTAATGTGCCAGGCACATATTTCTACAGCAGTTCCCAAAGTCGTTGCCCTCAAATGTAACAAAGGCCTTACCTGCTTCAGGAAAATCGGTGCATAATGCTCTGGAGGCACGGGGGACATGAACTCTTCAGTTGATGCTGGTAAGATTGCAAATGGGGTGAATGGAGCAAAGTACAAGCTTTTAAACCCCCCTAAAGACCACCCCAATGCTGCTGTGTGTCACCGGTCCGAAAAAAGTTCTTGGTGGTCTCATCGGTTGCACGAGGGCTCGGCGTGAGCATCCGGGAGCTACGACAGGAAAGGTCATGGGCAGCATTAAAACCACATAGCCCAAACCAAGACCAGTAAAATGTTGTCCCGAAGCACTGTTTACTAAGCAATGCATGTGCCCACAGTAGCAAGGCAATAGATTACAGAAAATAAAATGAAATATCACTTATTGGACCAAGGAATGCACTGGGAGGGAAGGGGACATTACTGATTACGTCAGAGACCCATTTTTGAATTGGATCTAGCCTGGCAATTTCATTGTTCACTGATTATAATTGTACTGTGAAATAAAAACAAGGACACAAGCTTTAGGAAAAAAGTATTTTATTGTGAAAAATGCATAAAAAGGGATTTTTGTGGACCATGTTTCAGACATGGGTAGCCATGTCACAAATCATCCCTTATTTTTCCTTTCCTTCTGTTATAAAATGTTACATTTCCAGGCACATAAGTGTGGCATGACATTCATTTTAAGTTATGTATCTGATCATAGAACAAACTGTATAATCCCATACAACTTATTGATTTGGAAAATTTCTCCTGCCTTTCTGGTTGGTGAAACATTGCCAGCACCATTGGTACCCAATTTTCATGCACTGAGCCATATGTACTTATTTAATAACATGTGTGGAACTGTATTATGTAAATGTTTGTATTTTAATGGATCTCACTGGAAATGAGTTTTGGCTCAGTTGAGTAACCCATTCATTATTTATAATGAATAAAATGTTTGCTACTACAACTACCCACCTGCTCTGTATGAGAACAACAGGACTTTCCTGATTCCTGCAGCCGCAGATGGAGTGGTGCTGCCAGCTTGAGTGCCAGTACTGAGCCAGAGATTGCTCGATCTGTGTGTGTGTGTGTCTCTCTCTCTTCCTGTCTGTCTAGCTCTCTGTCCATCAGTCTCTCTCTCCCTATATATATTTTATCCCCCTTCTACAGTTAAGAAGGGGGATAAAACCTTTTATAGGTACATTAGGGAGCATAGAAAGGTTAAGGGAGGGATAGTGAAGATTAATAAAGGCGAGGGGAGGTGGGCAGAGGGAGACAGTGAAAAGGCAGAGATACTGAATGAATACTTTTGCTCAGTATTCACAAAAGAAGAAGAGGAGGAGTTACCTAAACCAAACAGTAGAAGCACTCTGGATAGTGGGGTTGACACCAGTCCATTTACAGAAGAAAGAGTACTGAAAGAACTCCTAAAACTCAAGGTGGACAAAGCAATGGGGCCTGACGGGATTCACCCTAGAATCCTAAAAGAGCTAAGGGAGGACCTACTGACACCACTAACCACAAATCATGGGAAGATGGGGTGGTACCTGAGGACTGGAGGAGGGCAGATGTGATTCCCCTTCACAAAAGTGGGAGCAAGGCAGAAGCAGGAAACTACAGACCTGTTAGTTTGACCTCAGTGGTGGGGAAAATGATGGAATCACTTCTGAAAGAAAGAATTGTTCAGTACCTAGAGGCCAGCGTGGCACAGGACCCAAAGCAACATGGATTCACAGCAGGAAGGTCATGCCAGATTAATCCAATCAATTTCTTTGACTGGGTGACCAAAGTAATAGACCAAGGATGGGCTGTGGATATGGCCTACCTAGACTTTAGCAAGGCATTTGACACAGTCCCGCACAAAAGATTAATAATCAAGTTAGCCAGCCTGGGAGTGGGTCCCAGGGTGGTAGCCTGGTAACAAACTGGCTGCACAACAGGACACAGAAGGTAATAGTGAATGGAACACATTCTGAAGAAAGGGTTACTAGTAGAGTACCTCAGAGTCAGTACTGGGTCCAGTCCTCTTTAACGTCTTTATGGTGACATTGCAGAGGTCTGGAAGGAAAGGTATGCCTCTTTGCAGATGACACAAAGATCTGTAACAGAGTTGATACACAAGGGGGTAGAAAGGATGAGACAGGACTTGGCAAGGTTGGAGGAATGGTCAGACATATGGCAACTTAGATTCAATGCAAAGAAATGCAAAGTAATGCACCTGGGAAATAAAAATCCAGGAGAAGAGTACACAATAGCAGGGGAGGTACTAACGACAACAATAATGAAAAGGGATCTGGGTGTAGTCATATCAGATGACCTAAAGGTGGGTAAGCAATGTGAGAAGTCAGTAAGGAGAGCCAGGGGGATACTGGGATGCATAGGAAGGGGCATCACAAGTACAGAAAGGGAAGTGGTTATCCCTCTATACAGACAGTGGGTGAGACCCCATCTGGAGTACTGTGTGCAGTTTTGGAGACCTCATCTAAACAAGGACATAGACAGGATGGAAGCAGTCCAGAGGAGGGCAACTAAAATGGTGCAGGGTCTACATCAGAAACCATATGAAGAGAGACTGAGAGAGCTTAATATGTATACCCTTGATGAAATGAGGGAAAGGGGGGACATGATAGAAACTTTTAAGTACTTCAAGGGAATCAACAAAGTCCAGGATGGTAGCATCTTTCAGAAAAAGAGATGTGTAAGAACAAGGGGGCACAATTTAAAGTTAGAGGCGGGCTGACTCAGGGGTAATGTGAGGAAATTCTTTTTCACGGAGATAGTGGTGGACGCGTGGAACCGCCTTCCTGGAGAGGTTGTGGGGTCTAAAACAGTGGGGGAATTCAAACATGCATGGGACAGACATTAGGCAATTTTAGTGGGGGGTTGCAGGAAGTAGGCTGTTGGTTAACTAGAATCTGCAGCTTATTCATTAGGTAGGGAAGTGGGCAGACTGGGTGGCTAAGTGGTCCTTATCTGCCATCAAAGTCTATGTTTCTATTTATCTATTTGTCTATCTACCTATTCTAACTATCTAAAGTGAAGCAGGATGCCCACTACTGGTACCGCTATTGTATAACCCCCCTCCCATCCATGTCCCCCACCTGCCTTCCTCATATATTAAATAATATCAGACCATAATGCCCAATGCAGGTACTGTTTATCTCAACCCCCTCCTGTCGAGGTCACCCCCCAAAAAAATAGGTTGTGGCACTGGGGTGCCCACCCATGGTGCTGTTGAAGAGTGTCCAGATACTAGGATGCAAAATCCCCAGTATCATCTTCTCTGCAAATAAAGAAAATAATCCCTCATTGATCTTTTTTTAGGTAGTTAAACCTGTGAAAAAGAGAACAGTCCCTCGACACCAACACCCATATTCACCACACCTCAAGCTCCCAATCAGCAACAACAATCCCAGAACCCCCACACACACCCTCACTCATCTAAAATTATCCCATGGCATATATCCACTGTTCAATCAAAAACACCTTTTGATACGGGAACTGGAGGCTGCAATATGAGAAAACAAGCTAAGTCCATATAATGTATCTCAATGTTTTTTTTACTTTTACTCATAACTTTGCCATTTTTTTGTAGTTAGAAATGTTATTTAAAACACTTTCAACTTACACAGTTGGAATTATTACATCAACTGATAGAGGAAAGTAAGATAACATCAAGATCTTCATGAAAAGGCAAATATACCTGCAAGTTTCACAATATTATCATTTACCGATTTCATATACCTGTGGGTAAATACATTAGTTATCAAAGCATTCATGAGTAGTTTATTACCATGGGCTATTGTCTGACTAACTTGGTGGCTAACTAGACAACCAACAAGTCAGAACAGAAACAAAAAACTCAGTTAAGACAAGCCTGCAAAAAGGGATGAAGAATAAAAACTACTGCTGAACTAAAACTCTTTTCTGTAAATATTCCACAGGACAGTCATAGCTTACAGTGGACTTACAGAGGATGCTGCAACAGGGTCACCAACATGGAGTGGGAGATGGCCATATGCCATCCGGGTAGATGAGGACTCACATGACAATCTCTGCCAGGTATGTAAGAGCAGGGCTCCAAATTCAGCAGTAGTAGTCTTGACATTTGAATAATGCCAGATGGCTGAGGTGCTCATTGTTAGCTAGGGACCCGATTGCCATCTTCCACACCCCCAGTGAGGGAGTATGTGTGGTCCTTCATCTTTGTAGGAGCAGACACTTAACCTCTGTAGATGCAGCTCTAAACCACTTCAGCTGAGTGTGGGTAAGATGAGGTGCCGATAAGGCTAATGCCAAAATGTACAGCCATGGTGAAAAAGGGCAGGGGGACCTTAAGAACCTTTTGAAAGGCATCCCAGTCCATTGATGCTGTACCTCAGGGCACATCCAAAGGATATGAAGATGTGACCATTCAGAGGTTAAACACTGCCAGCATTTGGTGGAAGGGAGGACATCCAGCTTGTGCAGAACCTGGGGGATTCTGTAACAGTAGTGGAGGACTTTGCTCTGTATTAAATATCTCCTAGGGACCCTGTGGGCCAGGTGGGCCATAGTCCAGCCCCAAGATCAGTCTTCCTGGGAGATGAGTTCAAAGAGATCCTGTTCTCAGTGTCACTTAGCCTCCTAGGTTTGGTCTGGCAGTGCATCTCTCAGTGCTAGATATATCACATCAGCCTGCCTCTAGGCAGATGAAGCCAAGATACCAGAAGTTGCAAACCATCAGATAGGGGGCATGAAGAGGTTGTCTGAGCTAATGTTGGAGATCACTGTACAGATGAAAGAACTACCAAAGATCATGTTTAAGGAGGCTGTGCTGTTAATTTTATTTTATTTTTATTTATTTCACAATTCGGATTAATATCTTTGAGCACATGATGGATAAGTAGCATACTACTTAGAATATGGCTATGAATTTCAAATTAAGTGCACCTGTGGATGTATACTAGCAGCCTGGCACAGGCATTGTCAGGTGTTGTCAGGAGGGGAGCAAAAAAGGGGGGAAGAGGATAGAGTAGGGTGGGTTCACCTAATATGTTGATGGAGGAAACACCTAGAAAGGAGAGGTGAGGGATGTGAGAAGGAAGAGTGAGCAGAGTATGTCAGAGAGTAGCATAAAGCAATGCAGAACAGGGAGGGGTGGTACAGGCTAGGTTTAAAGCAGGGTATGAACCTAGAATGCAGCTGGGGCAGGTCTTGTCAAATGTTAAGGGGGAAAGCTGGGGGAAAAGGTAGGGTGAAGGGGCTGAAGTGTAGGGTGGAGCTAAAGGGGGGAGCGGGGTGGGTACTTGGAGTACAGAAGTATGGAACCTGCACCTTGCCTTGAACTGCTATGACTAATCACAGAATTGGTCTTGCACCAGCAGGAGATGGAGATCTTTTTTGAACTGTCAAATTTTCCCAATCCCACTTAGAGCTACTGGGAGGTCACTGAACCATTGTGGTCACCTGACTGGAAGGGCACATTGGGCAAAAGTAGTATGCCTAAAGGATATCTGGAGTACCCCTTTTGTTGAGCTCCTGGTTTGCTTCGTGGTCTTAGCCCATTTAAAGATGTTGACCATCATGGCTGGTGTAAGACCAAGCAATGATTTCTTCCCTATCAGACAGGCCTGGTACTTCACCCTTTTTTGCAAGGGGAGCCAACCAGTATCACAATAGAGCTGACAGGTGTGCATATAGTGATTGGCCCCCAGGATGAGTCTGCAGGCATTGTTAATGAGAGTCTTTGCCCTTTTCAGTGCTGAGTCCATTGCTGTGCTGTAGATGACTAGCCCGTAATCAGTAGTGGCCAGTATCAAGCTCCTGGTTAGCAGGCTCTGTGCCTCTTGGGTCAAAGAGTTCCTGTATCTGTAGAGGATTCCCAGTTTGATGTTTGATGTTTTGATGACTCTGTCAATATGGCTGCTGAAGGAGAGTGAGTCATCTAGCAGTATGCCCAGATATTTTAATATATGTACTTGTTCAAGGGTGTCACCAGAGCTGCTGGTGATGATGAGAGGGCCTGCTTTCTTTCTGCTATGAGGTAAAGTGCAATTCATCGCCTTCATTTTTTTTGTAGTTTACAAGTAGTTTGTTTTGGGCAAACCATGACTCAAGTTTCATAAATGAATTCTGGAGTGTATTGCTAATCTCATATGCATTGGCTGCTGTGGTGGAGATAATGGCATCATCTGCATACAGAACCATATTTGCAGAGCAAGCTGAATGCAGCAAGTTGATAAAAAGACTAAATAGTAGCAGGCCAAGTATAGACCCTTGCGGCACCCCCAATGTCACCTCCTTGGGATCAGATATTACCCCAGTTATCTTAACACATTGTATCCTGAGGGACAGAGAACTCCCAAACCAATTGACTGTGTCATACAATAGGTCTAATGACACAAGATTTCCAAGCAGTATTTGGTGATTTACAGTGTCAAAGGCTTTAATTAGGTCTATAAAGATAGGCCCTACAGCCTTGCCACTGTCTAGGATGTCATGCAGGTGAGTAATGTAGTCTACCAGTGTAGTGATGGTACTATGGTTTCTTCTGAAACCATGTTGTTGCTCACACAGAAGACTATACTTGCTGAGGTATTCAACTACCTGATCTGCTACAATTCTTTTGAGTGCCTTTGAAAGAGGAGGGAGTGTCAATATACACCTATAGTTTCCCAGGCAGGTCCTGCCCCAGTACCGGGGTGAAATGTGCAATCTTCCATCTATCAGGGAAGACCCCTGTTCTCAGTGATATATTAAAAAGTTTGGTTAATGGGAGGGCAATTTCGTCGAGTGTAAGGGCAATAAGTTTCATGTCCAGCATGTCTCTGGCAACTCTGATTTTGCCCAGGACCCTTTTGATATATTTTATTGCTTTTGATTTTGTGATCTGTTAGAAGTAAAACAGTTGTTTTTCCCATGGTATGGCCCGGACGAGGGTCACCAGAATTATACTTGCCAGGAGGAGGGTCAGTGAGGTATTCTTGTAATATAGTGCTAAGATCCATGAATGCAAGGTTGAATGCATTTGCTAGGTCTTTAGGTTCCTGAGAGGTAGTAGATTCAGTGGTGATGATAAGGTCAGAGTTGACTTTGGATTCTTTGCAAATCAGGGTTTTTATGTTATTCCAAAACATTTATCCGTTACCCTATGTCCTGCTCAGATTTCCTTTGTAAAAGGCTGCCATTGTGTTCTGGACAAGTGTGCATTTATTCCTTGCCTCTCTGTAGGCTGCAAAGTCAGACATTTTCCCAGTTGCCTTGGCCTTGTGCCAGAGGTTATCATGGTGTTTAAGTAGTTTAATGACTGAACCTGACAGCCAAGGTTTTATGGTTCCCTTTATTTTAGATGATTTGTACAATGCGACAATATCACAGGCTTTATTAAAGATAGCTGTAAAACAATCAAGAGCCTGATTGGTGTCTTCCATTGAATCTGTCAGCTCTGGAAATCAAAGGACTGTAGTTGTCTACCCTGGGGCAGAAAAAGATCTCCAACCCAAGTAATGCCCTACTGTTTCCATGATTCTGAAGGGATTGTTTTGTTGCCAGTTTGGAGGTATGTGTTGTTCCAGAAAGGCAAAAGTTCAGGAGGTCAGAGCTCTGTTTGAACATGCTTACTCAGAGAGCACCACACCTGACAGGAGGCTGTCATTGTACGAAAGTTTTTAGCAGTGCCTTACTGTATAAGGAGTTGTATAGTAGGACTTCTGGACAACAGCTAGGAAGAAGCAAGTGGTCCATATGTAACCATAAGGGAGAACACTCTGTGAAATCCTTGAGTCAATGGAGTGTTTGTGTCCCTAAGAAAGGTAAGTGATAATTTTAAACTAGGGTAACCCCCACACCCCAATGGATCAAAATGTGCCCTGTTTAGCATGGCTGTACTGGGGTAGGCAGCCCTCTCACAGGAATGAGCCAATCCTTTTGTTAATTTGGAGAACCATTGCTCTGGGATTGTAATGGGAATATAACTAAGGAGGTAAAGCAATTTAGCAGAGGTCAGCATAGGGACAGACTTGATCTTGCCTGCCAGTGAGAGTTTCATTGCCTTCCATCTGTCACACTCCATTTGCAGAGTTTAAAGCACCAAATGTTGGTAGGTTTTGAGGAATGAGGAAACATTGTTAGTGATTTTAACTCCCAAATACATGATGCCCTCAGAGGCCCATGTCAGACCTGCTTGCATGAAAAGGAGGAACAGACATGACTGGATAAATGGGAGAACCTGCGTCATAGATTCAATGACATAAAGCCCAGATACACTAAAGAAGGACTGTGGTATCTGTATAAGGGCTGCTACTGAGGTGTCAGGGAGGGAAGCAAGACCAGCAAGTCATCCACATACAACAAAGTGGAGAGGTTCCCCAACTCTATAGCCACCCCATGTATATCTGTGTGGGACCTGATAGCCATTGCAAGTGACTCAATAGGCAGTAGAATTAGTAGTGGGGATAGTGGGCAACCCTGGTGGGTGCCTTTCTAGAGAGGGAAGAGAGCAGATAGGAGACCATTACTTTTTTTTGTTGTTTTATCTGTTTCTTTACTAAATAACCTTGAAAATATTTTAAAATGAAGTATTTTCAAAGTACAAATCCCATAACCCAGGAAAACGGAACACATTTAGCTAGATTCTGGTGTTATTTTTTTTTTTTAATTTTGCCTAGAAGTAAGCTTTATGGCCACCCAAAATCCTGGGTGCCCAGCAAAGGTAGAGGAGTTGTTTACCCAAGTTCTCTGTAAGAGAACTGCAAGACATTCTTGATTTGTGTACTCACAGCTAGAATTATGCAGCTGGCTTCAGTTGCAGCAGTGAGCAGATGATCACTCACTCAATCTCTCAATCAATGACTCAATCATCTGTCTGCCTGTCTATTTATCTATGTATCTACCTATCTAGCTATCACCTATGTATTTTTTAATTCCCTCCCACTCCGAGCTGAACCAATCCTCCCTCATGTTTCCCTGATAGTGTATTCTGTATTATTATAGAAAAGAGGACAGAGTTGCCCACTGGCAGTATTGCATGCCCAAGCCCATCTTCACCAGGTTGTCCACCCCCATGAATAGATGGTGACACCAGGGTGCCTATCCCTAGTGCTGCAGTAGAGTAGTGCCTACCTTAATAACTTAGGCAGTGTTTAACAAAAATGAACCAAATTTGGCATGCCGTGTCTAAGTGGTAAGCAGGGCCACTGGAAAATTACATCCTCAATTTTTTTGCAGAATCCACAATTTTCACCACTCTCCACAAAAACTGACAGGTTCTGCAATTACTTGCAATTTTTGAGTTTTTTACATTGAACTGTGTAAAAAGTATTAACATTTTTAATAAAATATTGACAATTTTTAATGCAGACTTGGGTTTGGCTGAAACAATGCAGTGTAAGGTAGGGCAAGGGTTGTATGTGACACTGCTTTCTTTTGAATCCTTGTCTTGTTTGGTTTCAAAATCCACTGGTCAAGCATAAGTACTATACACTTAAGCACTTAACATCTTTTTGTGCTGAAGCAGTCTATCAGAAAATTTTTTGTTGCCACAGAGACTGAAACAAAAGATGAAAAGGTGCAAATTATTCAATTCACCTTAATAGGTACTAATTACAGTATGAAGCACTTCTGCAAGTGGTAGGACAGGTTTTTCCTTGTGAGCATACTTATATTCAGATTAGTTTTGATTCAAACAGCTGAGGATTTTTGGATGGCCCTGCTGATTATAAAGTCGAATAAGCTAATTGGTAACAGTGATCTCACTCTTAGCCATCTACCACCTAGATGCTCACATGCAAAGACTACAATAAAATCCTGACTAAAGTCTAAAAACAAGCTTATAAAACACATAAAATATATCTGAACATGTATTTTTAACTAAGCAAAATCATTGCAGCCAGAGTAAAACAAAGGTAAATTACAGGGTACCCTGACTACTGTATGAGGCAGTAAAAATATATTAGTATTTTTTTTGTATTTTTTGGTAACCGAGTAAGGCCCATTAGGCACAAGTGACTGTTTTCAGGGGCAACCTAGGAGCACTGAGGAGGTTAAGTGACTTGTACAGAGTCACACAGTATGCAAGTGGAGGTTGTGGGAATCAAATCCAGGTCTGCTAGATATACTCAGCTAATTCACAGTTTAGAAGTGGAAAGGTTGTGTGAGGAGACTCGGTAGTCTGTGTCCTTCTCTGAGTTTCTCTCTGTATCCTGCGCAAGCACAGTGAGAAAGGAGAGGATTAGGGAGTTGAATGCATGGATGGTAGAATGGTGTCAAATTAAGGGGTACTGGGTTGTGGGTAGCTGGGACAGTACCTGTGATAATAACAATCTGTTTGCAAGGGATAGATTGCACCTGAGCGAGGAGGGGAAGGAGGTATTAAAGCAAAGACTGGGGAGGTATATTGCGACAAAGGTGGATTTAAACTAGATAGGGGGTTGGAAGTGGACAGCAGGTAGGCAGGAATGCAATAGAGTGGAGTCATAGCCTACCTCCCCCAGGCTAGAAGGGAAGGAATCGGGGAGGTCAAAAAGGGAAGGAGATGGAGGGTGATGAAGGGAAGGGGCAGGATGCAGGGTGGTCTTGCTGAATGAGAGAAGCTTAGGCAACAAATCAACTGAGCTACAGGCACTCTTGGCAGAGTGGAGGGTGGATATTGCAGCCGTCATGGAAATGTGGGCAACCAAGCGCCAGAACTTGGATCTGGCAATCCCAGGGCACAAATTATGCAGGAAGGACCGTAAGGCGGGTGGGTGGGTGAGGTGGCAGTCTATGTGAGGGACAGGATCAAATGCACAAGGGATGAGGGGGAGGAAAAGAGAACAGAGGCAACTGGGCTGCAGCTCCTAAACTCAAGGGGAAGGAAACTGAGGTTTGGGGTGGTATACAGGCCACCGTCCCAGTCTAAGGAGCTTGACAGGAGATTAGCATGACAAATCAGAAAGGTATATAGAAAAGGGAAAGTGGTCATTGCGGTAGATTTCAACTTGCTGGGGGTTGACTGGAGCATTCCGGTCACCTCCAGTGCTAGGGAGCAAGTGCTCCTGGATGCGATCCAGGAGGGTCTCCTGATGCAGTTGGTCAGTGTACCTACTAGGCTAAAGAACACTTTAGATCTGGTATTGTTGAATGGGGAGGCAGTAAGGGAAATAAGGGTGGAGGACTCATTAACAGACAGCGATCACCAAATGGTGTGATTTAATATCACAATGTGCAGCGAGCCATAGAAATCAGTGACCTGGGTGGGGTGCGAACTTTGGGAGGATGCATGAAGTACTGAAAGGGAAACTGGAGGGCATAAGGCAGGAGATGGACTTGGAGTAGAAATGGTATATTATTAAATGGGGGATTACAAAGGCAACAGAAGCCTGCACCAAGACACAGAGTCAGAAGAGCAGAGCAAGGAAACCATTCTGGTTGAACAGAGAGCTAGTGGAGGCAGTGAGGGCAAAACAAGAGGTGCACATGGGTATAGGAGGATGGGGGAGGGGACATGGAGGAATATGCAAGATGGTTCAGGGAGGTGACCAGAAAAGTGAGAGAAGCCAAGGCCCAGAGGGAGCTGAGATTTGTGCACAGAATTAATGGGGGAGACTTTTTCAGATACATCAGGAGAAAAGGAAGTGCAAGGAAAGGATAAAAAGGATGTGGAGTGGACAGAAAAGGGGAAGAACAGGTGGAAGCACTGAATGAATACTTTTGCTCTGTGTTCACAGAAGAAGAGGGGGACCGCTACCACCATGGGCTGGGAGGTGGGGACAGGGAAAGGAGGTGACAGATGGAAGAGTTGAGGGAGGTAGAGTCCTAGATGGACTGAGAGCACTGAGGGAAGACAAGGCACCAGGGCTGGATGGGATCCACTTCAGGGTGCTGAGGGAGATGTCAGAGGTGTTGGCAGAGCCGCTGGCAGATCTGTACAGCACCTCACTGGAGTCAGGATGTGTGTCACTGGACTGGAGGATGGCACATGTAGTGCCATTACACAAGAGTGGACCAAGGGATGAACTGGGTAATTATCATCCAGTAAGTCTCACCTACATAATGTGCAAACTCATGGAAATGATTATAAAGGAAAGACTGGTGTAGTAAATGGAGGACAACGGCCTCCAGGATGTGAGGCAGCATGGGTTCATTTTGGGGAAGTCTTGTCAAACCAATCTGATACAATACTATGACTGGGTGACAGGTGAACTGGATAAGGGTCATGCAGTGGATGTTCTTTACTTGGACTTCAGCTAGGCCTTCGATTCAGTGCCTCATGGGAAGCTTTGGGGGAAGCTAACTGGTGTACGGGTAGTGGCAAAAATGACAAACTGGATTACAAGCTAGCTGAGTGGGAGGCTGCAACAGGTGGTGGTCGGAGGGGAGCTCTCAACTCCGATGCCGGTGATGAGCGGGTGCCACAGGGCTTTGTGCTGGGACTAGGATTATTTGGCCTCTTCATAGCAGACATTATGCATGGGGTGGTGAGCAAGGAAAGTCTTTTCACACAAGACACCAAAATGGGAGCAGTGGTGGATGGAGGGGAGGGATGGAAGCAGCTGCAGGAGGACCTAAGCAAGCTACAGGAGTGATCAGAGAGGTGGTAGCTGGGGTTCAATGCAAAGAAGTGTAAGGTTATGCACTTTGAGGTGAAGAACCCAAGGAGAAAATACTTGTTGGGGAGGGTTAAGCTGGGGATCACTGAGGAGAAAGACCTAGGGGTAATGGTAAAAGGACAATGAACAACACTCCCAGTACAGGAAAGTGGCTGCAAAAGTGAACAAAATGCTGGGATGCATAGCGAGGGGGTATTCGTCCAGGTAAAGAGAGATGATCTTGCCCCTTCACAGGTCACTGTTAAGGCTGCACTTGGAGTATTGTGTGCAGTTTTGGAGGCCATACCTGAAACGTGCTATCAGGCTACTGGAGGGGGTGCAGAAGAAGGCAACAAATATGACATGTGGAGTGGAGGGGAGCGACTATGACAGCAGGCTGGGAGACCTGAATGCATAAATCCTGGAAGACAGACGGGACAGGGGGACATGATAGAGACATTCAAGTATCTGCGGGAAATCAAAAATGATGGGGCGGATGGGGTCTTTAAGCTAAGGAGGGCAGGGACACCGGGGGGACAGGCTAAGACTAGAGTGGGGAAGTTTAGGAGGGAAACGAGGAGACACTATTTCACAGAGTGGGTTGTAGCAAACTGGAATGCACTACCAGAATGGTTGGTATCATGTAAATCTGTGAACAGCTTTAAAAGGGTATGGGACAGAGAACAGGGGAGAGTGACGGTAGGGGAGGAAGGGCGGCAGTGGGATGACGAATAGGAGGGGGTGGGGCAGCTACAAACTAGGGGTGCTAGCTGCACACTTGAGCAAACTTAGATAGACCGAGTGGTCTGTTTCTGCTGGCACATTCGTATGTTCGTATGTTCGTAAAATTGAGGTAAGAATGGACAATTGGATTACAATAAGAGGCTGTAAGCAAAATTAGTACATGATTCTTAAATATTTCATTTCATGGAGATAAAGTGCTAAGACATCTACAAATAGTAAGTGCACACATTTAGAAGGCTGTACAGAAAGTGCTTAGGTACAGGAGTCATGAGAGCCTGAGGAGGGGAGATTTGTCATCTGGGGCAGAGGCAGGTGGGAGGTGGTAGGGAGCAAAGTTGTTTCCTGCAGGTTTCATAAGAGGAAGAGCTCATAATGGAGGGGGCAAGTCTGTTCCACAAGCTGGGGAGCCAGTAGGAGAAAGCAGCATGGCCAGATGAGGAGGATGGATGAGGTATGCTAAAAGAGCATGCATTCCTGTGTCTCAGTTTGTAAGGGGGGACAGAGGTGAGGGAGAGAAAGTCTGACAGGTCAAAAAGTAGCATGCTGAACCAGAATCTGGATATAAGTCTGAGTGAGTGAATATACCATCTGTGGGATAATGGGGTTAATCCTAGGAGAGCGTACAGGTTGCAGTGATGGGTTCAGAGGGGTGAGTTGGTAGTGAAGTGGCAGAAGGAGTTTAGGAGGGTGTAGAACTTGGATAGGATGGTTCCAGAGGCGGTGCAGTAGACCACGTCCGCCTAGCCAAATATGGGGAGTATCATTTTAGTTAGGATCTGACATCTGGCTGGGAGTGGTAGAGAGTCTTGGTGCTGGTAAAGTACACCAAGCTTGGGATGCAGTCTAGCAACAGTTGCATCTATGTGAGATGAGTAGGATAGGTGGGGATCAAGTCAAACACCCAGGTATTTGTATTTAGTGACCTGTTCTAGGGGGTACCATCCAGGAAGGTGATGGGGGGGGGGATGAGAGGATCTGCTAAATTTCTGGGCAGTGCCAAGGATCATAGATACGGTTTTGGTAGTGTTTAATTTTAGTTGATTTTGACTGAACCATTGCTGAATATTATTGAAATGGCAGTGGAGAGTGTCTTGGACTTCACAAGATGATAGGCCTGAGGTAAAGAGGATAGTGTCATCCACATACATGTGTTTACTGGATTTGATGCAGGAGGAGGAAAGGTCATTTATGAAGAGGGAGAAGAGGATAGGACCAAGGACAGAGCCTTGTGGTACACCAGCAAGGATGGGAGGGGAGAGATGAGACAGAGATTCTGACTGACTGTGATCTGTTGAAGAGGTAAGAGTTAAACCACTGCACAGTGATAGGGGCTCAGCCTGCTTCCTCTAGTTTTGATAGGAGGAGAGGGTGGGACATGGAATTGAAGGCCTTAGCCAGGTCAACAAACACGGCGGCGGTTAGCAGGCCTTAATCAGAGGCAGTGTGGATGTGGTTTGTGATGCGCAAGAGAGAGTACACAGTGGAATGCTGTTTTCTAAAACTCGACTGGTGAGGAGATAGGAGATAGTTTGCAGTAAGATAATCCAATAGCCTGGAGTGGGCGAGGGATTCCTGAAGCTTGGCGAAAGCTGGGAGACGTGAGATCGCTCTGTAGTTGCCAGGCACTGAGGCATTACCGCCTTTATGGAGGGGAATAATGGAGGTGGCTTTCCAAGCCTGAGAGATTGTGCCTGTAGAGATGGAGAGATTGAGTAGATAGGCAAGGGGCTTGGTGATTGCAGGGGCAGAGGTCTGCAGTAGCTTGGGGTGGATCCCATCTATGCTGGATTTACTGGTATTTAATAAGCGGAGAGGGTGTGGACCTCTTGTTCAGAGATGGCTAAGAATTTGAAGTAGTTGTGGTGAGGAGGAGGAGGGGGAGCAGCGGTTTTAGGTGGGGGGCCATGAGGAAATGGCTCAAGACATGAAAAATGTGTTTAGGGTGTCAGCAATGCCACTGGGGTCGGTAATGGGCTGACCATGCTGCATGAAGGTCGGGAAATTCGATTGTGTTGGAGGATCAAGAAGTGAGTGAATGACATTCCAGAATTTGGAGGGGTGGGCATGGACCAGCTGCGATTTGAAGTAATCAAGTTTTCACCTGTTTTATGGCCTTAGTGCAGGCATTTCAGAGGGTGTTGTAGTCTTGCCTGTTTATAGGGTTTGGGTGGGATTTGAAAACAGACTAGGCATTGACTCTGGCTTTGCCTTTTGTCATCATTTCATTTATTTGTTCAATCTTTTAAAATGATTATCACAAAATACAAAAATACATAGAAGTAAAAAAATAGAAAAAACATCAAAAGACAATCAATATATCAATATACACACACAATACTATAAACAATAAAACCGTATGACATTACAATAAATACTCAAGTAGCCCAAGGCAGTGCAAATTGCAGCTTAAGTGCAAAGGTTTTTCTGTTTTACAAGGCTTGTGCAAAAATGACAACATCAGAGTAGGTGCTAAGGTGCCACTGCACCGTTTAAGATCAAGACTTAGAATTAGTTACTTTCTTTTTCCTTATTTCCCTAGATAAGTAAGCAAATTTCCCACAGAGTGTATTATAAGGGGGTACTCAGTAGAGAGGAATACCCTATCAAACTCTTTTTCACTAGTCGGATAAGCCACTTGTTCCTAATATTAGTATACCAGGTACACCTCAAGAAGACATGAGCCAAATCCTCTCTTTCACTCTGTTCGCAATCACAGAAGGTATCCTTTGATCCCCGGATTTACTATACAAGGCATTTTTAACATTTGATTCAAATAATTCAAGCCTGGGCTTCAAGTATATTAAGATAGAATCTATAAGCATACTAACATACTAAAATGCCAGCAGAATAGGCCTAACAGTCTTTTGTGTATGCTTGTTTGGTCAGCCCCCACCCTGGGAGCTGACCTTGCTGCCCCCCTCACCCTCTCTGCCTTCTCCCTTCCCCATCCTGGATATTCTTGCTGCACTGGACTTTGCTTCCAGAACCCTTCCCCTGTACCTGTCCCACCCCCTCTTGAACCCCTCCACTGTCTCTGCCTCCACCAGCCCCCTGGTCAGTGCATTCCATGGCTCCATCACCCTCTCAGTGAAGCAGCAACTCCTCTTTTCTCCCCTGAATCTCCACCTCCAGCATACACCCATGCCCTCTAGTTGCCCCCCTCCTTCCTTCTGAGCACCTTCACTGCTCCTCCCCTATTTTCCCCCTTCATGTACCTGAAGACCTCTATCATGTCCCCCTGGTCCCTTCTCTCTTCCAATGTGTACATATTTAGCTCTTTGAGCCTCTCCCTATAGGTCCTGTCCCCCAAGCCCCAGATCATTTTGGTTGCCCTCCTCTGGACCCTCTCCAGGAGTTCAATGTCCCTCTTTAAATGTGGCCTCCAAAACTGCATGCAGTACTCTAGGTGTGGCCTCACCAAGCAGTTATACAGAGGGAGTATCACTTCCCTCCTTCTGGAGGTGATCCCCCTAGCGATGCATTCCAGCATCCTGTTGGCCTTGGCTGCTGCCCTCCTACAAGTCTCCGAGTTATTCATCTTGACATCCACCACCACCCCGAGGTCCCTCACAGCTATTGAGACTTGTAGAATTTCCCCCCAGGGTGTACACTTGGCCCAGGTTTCTGGCTCCCAGGTGCAGTACCTTGCATTTCCCTGCATTGAACCACAGCTTCCACTTTCTAGACCACCTTTCTAGAGCCTCCAGGTCCCCCTGTATGGCCACCCTCCACTCCTCCCCATCCACCATCGTCCCCAGTTTTGAGTCATCCACAAAGAGTCTCATCTCACTCCTGATACCCTTTCTTATGTCAGAGATGTAGGCGTTGAACAGGAGGGGTGCAAGGACTGATCCCTGAGGGGCTCCACTAATGACCCTCCTTGGGGATGAGACTGACCCGCCAATCCGGTCCTGGAGCCAATTGCCTAATCATCTGATCATGTGGTTCCCCACCCCCATTTCTCCCAGCTTATCCAACAGGCCCCCATGAGGAACAGAGTCAAACGCCTTGCTGAAGTCAAGAAAGAGGACATCCATCGGTCTACCCAGGTCCAAGGCACTCGTCACCCAGACATAGAACTCCACAAGGTTTGTCTGACATGATTTCCCCAGGACGAATCCATGCTGTCTATCGTCCTGGCACCCTGACTTTTCCAGGTCACCCCCTAGCCTCTCCTTGACAATGCCCTCCATCACCTTGCCCACCACCGATGTCAGACTGATGGGCCTGTAGTTCCCTGTCACCTCCATTGATCCCCCCTTGTGGATAGACACTATATGAGCCACCTTCCAGCCCTGGGGCACCCACCCTGTCCTCAGAGAGATGCTGAAAAGCTCCGCCAGGGGTTTCGCCAGGACATCCGCCAGTTCCTTCAGCACTCTGGGATGTAATTTATCCAGCCCCGGTGCTTTCTCCATCTTAAGGGACCTGAGGGCTTCCTTCACTCTCTCTCTGCCATGATTTCCACCTCCACTACCTCGTCTCCCTGTTTTGCCTTCCCCCCTCCTGCCAGTGATGGCTCCCCCAGACCCGCCGATCGGTAAGAGTCCCCCCCTCCTCAGTTTCTCCACCTCCTCCCATGTATGATCGGCCCCCCCATTTTCCTTGGTGAAAACTGAGGCAAAGTACTCATTTAGTACCTCATCCTGTTCCCCCGAGTCTTGTGCCCATCCCTCCCCTGTTTTAATCCTGCTAATCTGCCCCTTCGCCCTTCGTTTTTCCCCAATGTATCTAAAGAACCCCTTATTCCCTCTCCTAATTTCCCTGGCCAGGTTCTGCTCCTTCCTTGCCTTAGCTGCTCTCACCACCCTAGTGGCCCTTCTGGCCTTCAGCTCATACTCACCTCAATCCCTTTCACTGCTTTCACTTTCTACTCTACTAGAGTACCATTTGAAACAATTTGATGCAGCAATATGTGCCATATCCAGATCTCTATGGTGTTGTAAAATTTTGTTTTTCACAAAGAATCTATATTGCTCATTAATAATCACCTTTTGTTGTCTATATGTCACAAGGAAAGAGAGCAAATATTTATCAAGGATTCTATGCAGGTGTGTAAGCCAGGGTGATTGCTTGTGACTTCTCTGTGCCCAGACCTCTTTTTCTACTAGATACATTTTTGCCCATTTTACGTAGGGCAAGCTTAACATTCTAATCCAAACATTTATTAGCCTAGAATCAGCCAAAGCTTGTAATTTTGGGATTCCCTATTCTGCTCTTATGAAAAAGGCAGGAATTGATCTTTGGCAGCCAGTAACATTCCGCAATAACTTAATAGCTGGCTTTTGTAAAAGATCTATAGAGTTAAGTCCCTGAGGATGGAAGTGGAAATCCATTGAGGATGGCGATTTTTTACTCTGAGTTTCTTCAGAGGGGCAAGGGAGTCCCAGATCATTGTGAAAGTATACAGGAAACTGGAGAGGGCAGTGTCGATGTTAGGGGCAGAATATGCCTGGCGCCAGTCAGCATGGCTAAGGCTGGCTAGCAGGTATTCAGTGTCCAGCGTGTGTAGGGAGCGAGTATTAATATACTTAGGATCAGACTTGGGCATATGAGTTTTTAGGATACAGTATGAAATGCAGTGATCACTTAACGCATCTGCGAGGACACCAGAAGAGGTTACCCTGTGTGGGTGGGAGGTGAGGATCCAATCTAGTAGGGTGTGGTTTTGTGAGTGCAGGTTGTAGAGGGTGGGTTCACTTAGTAGTTGAGTGAGATTCAGGGACCCTATTTTGGAGATGTGGGCCTTTGAGGTTGGGGCGAGCCAGTCAAGGATGAAGTCACCTAGCAGAGGTAAGGTCAGGAAGGGTAGTTACGATGGAGACAAGAGAGTCATGACCAAGACGGGGTGATACATACAGTACCCCAATAAATAGAGGGAGACAGGCAGGGAAGGTGAGCTGGGCCAGGAGACCTTTATGGGAACTAGGGCAAGCTTCCCTAAAAGTGACAGAACATGAGAGGGGTTGCTTTGTATAGATGGCAACACATCCGCCTCTTTTGCCTCAGTCCTGCCCGAGCAGATTGTAGTCTGGGAGATTTAGGGAGGAGTCGAGGGTCCTTACAGAGAGCCAGGTTTCAGTCAGGCGTAGGATGTCAGGAGAGTGCTCGGACATCCATCAATTTAGTTGATCAATTTTAGGCAGAAAGCTACAAATGTTAATGTGGGCAACAGAGAGTCCTTTGTGGAAGCTTAGTGGTTGGTGGCTGAACTGGGGGTCCTGGCTTGGTTCGATATCCCCAGCGAGGAGTAGGGTGAGAAAGAAGGAGGAAGGAGTATGTAGCAGGGTATTTTAGTCTCCTGGTGTGTAGGATGGCTAAGAGTGCTGGTCTGACAGCCCTGATGAGTGATGCGAGGGGTTTGCATCTGGGCAGACAAGAACCCGGAACCAATGGTGGGGGGTGTGTGCAGATGGGTTACAGGGTGGTTGCTTGGGTGAGGATTCTGGGAGGTTGTTTGGGCAACGCATGGTGCTTGTGGAGGATGGGGGGGACTGTTAGGGTAGAGGGCTGGGGGTGCCACTGTGAGAAGATAAGAGGTGAGAAGGAAAAATAAGGTAGGTTTGTAGAAAGCCATGTTAGTAAATGGTTTGGTGTCTTTAAGGGGAGGACCTTGGAATAGACAATGGAAGGGGAGAGAAATAGAAAAGGGACCATGGGCAGTGCCGAGTGGGGGAGAAAGTGTATTTAATAGTGGTTGGGTCCGGGAAGGGTTGGGGAGGACAAAATATACAGTTTAAGCAATTTCCAAGTTAAAAAATATGAGTCAAAAAGTGATTGAAACAGTAGAAAGGTGGTCCAATCAGGATAAAATAAAGTGGCCAATGAGGAGCTTGGCTAGAGAGAGTGTGCCAATTGGGTTTCTTGGCTCAAGAGCTGGGCTTACTTGGAGAGATGAGGCGTACCTGTTGCTGAGCAGGCAGGCTGAGGAGCGAGCACTGCCGGCAGGAGACAGAGCCGGAAGCACCCAGTCAGAGGTTGGTGGAGATTTTCCTGAAAAAGGAAGAGAGAGAGAGCAGGTCATAAAATTTAAAGGTTGTAGTAGAGGGCCATGGAGTAATCAGGGGGAGTGGCTGGTGAAGTCTGTTGAGCTGGGAGTAAGCGTGAAATGTAGGAGGGGGAAGAGACAGACAGAAGGAGGAGGAATGAAGGAGGGGGTTTCCAAAGTGCTATCGTGCCAAGGCTACAACAGGAACAAAAGGACAAGAAAAAAAAGTTAATTGCAGGATTGGGGAAGGGGAAGACAGATGCAGACATAGGGGGAGACAGAGAATTAGGGATAGTGAAACAAGAGCGGTAGACAGGGAGAGGCAGGGCAGCAACAGAGTGTTTCCAGTACACAGAAAATAACAATAGCAGAATTTAGTGGCTCTAAAAAAATATACAGACTAAATCAGGCTAAAACAGTAAGGCTAAAGGTTGTAAAAATACACAGTTTAAGCAATTTCCCAGTTTAAAAATTGGCACCGAAAAGCACTTGAAACGGCAGTAGAAAGGTGGTCCAAACAGGATAAAGTGGCCAATAAGGAGCTCAGCTAGAGAGAGAGAGAGAGTGTGCCAATTGGGTTTTTTAGCTCAAGAGCCGGGCTTCTCTGGAGAGATGTGGCGTACCTGTTGCTGGACAGGCAGGCTGAGGAGCGAGCGCTGCCAGCAGGAGACAGAGCTGGAGTCACTACCATGGAAGTGCCCGGTTAGGGGCAGGTGGAGCTTTACCTGTTGCTGGGTGGGCTGAGGAGCAAGTGCTGCCAGCAGGAGACAGAGCTTGAGTCGCTACTGTGGAAGGGCCCAGTCAGGGGTGGGTGGAGAGTTTCCTGTTGCTCGGTGAGCGGGCTGAGGAGTGAGTGCTGTCGGCAGGAGATGGCCAGACTCACTACTGTGGAAGCACCCGGTCAGAGGCGGGTAGAGGATTTTCCATCTTTTTAGTTGGATTAGAACATTTCCACTTACAGGGTTCATGAGTTGCACAAGAGTATGTTCAAAAGTTGGGATCAAAATATATATAAAATAACAACAATGTTATGAAGGTATGTTGACATTTTTCCGTGATCACTCAGAACTGTGGTAAGTTTAAATATTTTAACTCCAAACTTTCAACATCGACTTCTTTTCACACCACTTCATGAACTTGATAGATGTTGTCCTGTCTGAAAAGTGTTTTGCTTTTTTTGGGAGAAATAACATTTCAGCCAGTAGTTTATAAATGCCACATGTCATATTTTTATGGGGAAGCCATATAATGACTATATTGAAATTTTAGGGTCAAAATTTAACAACAAAAAAAGAATATGCAGAAACCTTGTGTGCAGGGACAGACTTTGGACCAGTGGATAGTACTTTGTGATTCTGTGCCAGTGTGCTGAGGTCTGGGGTGAGCTCAGTGAGCTAGCTGGATTGGTCAAGGCTGAAAGGATGGTGCTACCATGCAGCAATCCCCCCAGCCTGTGCAGGGAAGGTGCAGGGTTGGCTGCATGGGTCCAAGTACCATATAGTGAAAAGAAGTCTCTTTGCATAGGGCCCAGACCGTCTGTACCCATAACTGCCAGAGGGCCCTGTATTTTGGCTGACAGATGGACTCTTGACCCAGCATAGCTGTATATGTAGCTACATAGAAGCACTAGGGTCAGAGGGCCCTGCGATCCTGTGGCCCACCCAAACAACACCATTAAATCTCTGCATCTGTAGCTGCATGGAAGTGCAGGCAGATGACTCTTCCCTTGGTACAGGGCCCAGATGGCCCTGTGCATCTGCATCTGTTCACAGAGGTCCTGAAGGAACCTGTAAGAATGAGTATGATTCCACTATCTCAAAAGAAAGGAAATTCATTGCAAAAGAATTGCATTAATGCACCAGCTAGGGTTCAACCTAATGCCATAAAAGTAGAAAAAGGTGGCATTAGGGTTTCCAAGCCTTACTCTTCATTCACCAAATCAGCAAAAGGGCAAGACCAGAGAAGCAACCACAAACAGCTATCATCAAGTAAGACAAACAACATATAACCGTTTTCAGATGACACAAATTCAGTAGCACTGATGTGCTACCTTCATGAATTTGTATCTGTGTATTCAAAAGCACAAGCCCCTAAGGGGCCTGAGCATTTACTCCCAGAACTGTGTGTGTATGTCTTAACAGTGTGCATGAGTACCTGTGGCTACAGAGGTGCTGGCCCCAAAGGGTCTGGCTTCTGCAGACAGAAGTACTGTTGCAGTTTGGGTATAATTGATTTCTATATACAGCTGCAGACGTGCTGGCCCCACAGATGTTATAGCAACACTCACTTCAGCATGCATCTACTATTCTGTAGCCGCCAACTCGATGGCTCTCATCTGTCTTCCATCGGAGGCTTCTTTCAAACAAAAGGGAGTACTATCATGCAAAAGGGCATAGTTTTTATAAGTTTTTTAGTACAGAGTGCCTTCATTTAAATACTGCTATCATGTCATTAACACCGCTTGGTCACATTACATATCAGCATGAAAAGTGAAATTGCTAGAGGTCTGCCTACAGTCAGTGGCTTCTTTTCAAAACAATAGTGAGTACAATTCTGAAAAAGTGCACATTTTTCTACATTTTTTTTCTACAGAGTTGATTCATTTAAATCCCAGCCACCACATCATTGCCACATTGTCACACTACATATAACTGCACCGAAAGTGAAAGTGCCTATTTTAAACATGGCACAAATACCAGGACTGACCAGATACCATGCCATTGCACCAACAGTGAAAGTCCTAGTTTTTTTAAACATGGCAGAAATAGCCGGATCAACCAGATAACTTCCTAAAATAAAAATAACTAAATAAATAAAAAAGCCACATGTTGTGTTGGGGGGTGGGTTGGAGAGTTGTATTGGAGGGGCAAAACATAACTAAGTCACCTGGAAAAGGCATAGAGGAGGACATGATGGGGGAGGGGCTTCTGTTTTGGGGGGGGTCCCAAAACATTTATTGTATAAACAGAACATGACATGGCCTGACTGAAGATAGCATATTTATCTTCACTTGAGGCCAAAGACATCAAGATATCTCACTTGTGGCATCATCACTTGTGAGACATCATGATATCATGGCCTCTCATGAAGATAAATATGATATCTTCACTCAGGCCATGTCATATCCCCTATATATATTTATTAAGAAACTTGGTGTGTAGTGCCAAAAGTCTTCATCCCTGTGGGTATGCTTTGTGATCCCGTGCCAGTGAGCTGAGTTTGGGGGTGAGCTCAGTGATCCAGCTGGATGGGGTGAGGGTGGGGGGAAGCCTCTGTTATGTGACTGCCCCCCCCAGCCAGGGAATGCAAGCTGCAGGGTTGTTTTCATGGGTCAGCATACCATACTGTGAAGACAAGAGTCCTTAGTCACTCTACACATTAACTTTTTACAAATTCACTCTTCACGCATTCACTTTTCACACATTCACTCTTTACACATTCACTCTTTACATATTCACTCTTTGTTATTTCAGATCCCTTTGCCTCTTTAGTTCTGAGGGAACAAAGTGTGAATGTGTAAAGAGTAACTGTGTAAACTGTGAATGTGTAAAATGTGAAAGTATAATGAGTAAATGAAGACAGTTGTCTTCACAATACGGTATCCAAGCCCATGCTGACAACTCTGCAAATTGCATTCCCAGGCTGGGGGTCTGGAATGTCCCAGCCCCTGCACTTCTGCAGACAGTCAGAGACTTCTCATGGTGCATAGCCCAAATGGCCCTGGATATCTAGACCTGTTCAGGCAGGCCCTGAAGGGATCTGTGTGAATGAGAATATGATTCCACTGTCTGAAAAAGAAAATGAATTCTTAGCAAAAAACTTCATTAATGCTGCAGTTAGGGTAACAACACCACAAAAGTAGGGGAATGTGGTGTTAAAGTTTCTAAATTTAACTCCCCACCCCTAAGCAGTAAAAGGAAAAACATTATGAGTTTTGGTCTCTGGAGTCTTGGAGAATCAGTGGCAGGATCTGCCTTGGCATTGTCAGCTCTAATACCCATCCCATTCCCAGAGCCAACAACATCAAGCATTATGATCTTTTGTTCATGGAGGGCCTGCATGGCCCTGTGTGAAGAAAGGTACAACAAATTGTGTGGGAAACATGTGGCAAGAGATAATTCTCTACCTTTGAAGATTGTATCACTATAAGCCTGCAGCTGTAGCTTGTGCTTTGGACTGGAGGCTATGGGCTGTGGGGATGGGTGATAATTAGGGTTGACAGCCCCAAGGAGGACCCCTACACTGATTCAGCAAGGCTCTGGAAACCCAAAGACCAAATATTTTTTTCCTGTTGCTGTTTGGGGGGTGGAGATTGATAGCCCTCGTTATTCTTCTTTTGGGCATCCATAAAATAGCAACTTAGGATAGTGTCTATGTCAGTGGGGGGGGGGCGGCATTTCAGAGAAATTGTGTTTTTCACTATAGGTGTTGTCTATGTACTTTCTTATCATGGTTACATCTGTGGCAGATTTTTTTAGTTATGTTTACCTTTTTGCTGGAATTTATGAAGCCCTTTATGTCTGACTGTATTGTGGATAGTGTCTTTTCTGGCTTTGCTGCTACCCCTATTGTCTCAGCCACAGGTAGATTTCATGAAAGCTACAGATAGTCTCCTCCATGAATTCATGGTCGTCTTGAAAGGCTTGCATCAGGTTCTCGAATTTGACCTCAAGACGTACGTTTTCTTTGACACCATGGCAGTGGTATTTTTGTATCTACTTTAACTTTCTTTGAGGGTGGGAAAATAATTTTTTAGTGTATTGGTAACTGTGTGCTGTACTCTCGGTGGCTGACTGGGAACTAAGCAGTCATCTAAATGACTTCAGTTCACGACAGTGATCACAGTGGAGGTGGTTGATTTCTCGTAGTTGTATACTGGCTTGCGCTGGAACTACTTTGAGAATATTTGTGTTCATGTGACCTAGAGTCAGAATATTTAGATATTCTCACTCTAGGTCCCTAGGTAGAAAAAATAACTTTGAGAGATGTCCTTTAATATATTCACAGGTTTGGAAATATATATATATATATATATATATATATATATATATATATATATATATATATATATTTTATTATTTATTTGTTTAAATTTTAGTAACTGGGTGGGACCACTGAGATAAGGTCCCTTTTTCAGCAGTGACCTGGTGGAGGGGTAACAAGGGGAGCAAAAGGAGGTGTATGCAGACACTTCACAAGAACAGGTACAAGGGTAGTGTGCACAGATACTTCTTCAGCAGTGGCGGAGCCAGGCTTGGGAGCATTTGTGAGCCAGAGGGGGCCATTCAGTCAATCATGGGCTCCACAATGGGCACTAAACATTGAATAAAGATGGTGGTGGGGCACCACTACTCACACTGGAGCAGCCAGGAGTGGCTACCGCCCCCCCAGTCCCCCTTCTAGCTTTGCCACTGCTCTTCAGCATTAGCATATAAAGCAATTAACAATTAAAAAGTGCAAATAAACAGTGGACAATAGACAATTAAAGTGCACACAAAATATATAATCAAACATCAACTTCATAGTGGTTGGGGAGTGTCAGTCTCCTCCTAAAGTATAGTAGGTTGGAACTCAGCCTGCAGCTTAATAGAAGAGAATATGAGCCGATGGGGGGGGGGAGATACTGGGGAGATTAGGGGTGAGGGAGAAGGGAGAAAAGCAGGAAGGCAGTAGAGATATCACAAATTAGTGACAGCTATAAGTAGGAGGAGGAAAGATTTCCTTGTAGAGTCTCTTAAAGTGAGGAAGAGAAGTGCAGGAGAGTAATTTATGCTGGAGTTTGTTCCATTTTTGAGGTGCAGCAACATGGAAGGATCTGTTGCATATGGCTAAGCAGGGTTTGGGGATACTTAATATGGGGAGATGAGAGAATCTAAGTGTCCTAGAGAAGGATTTCAGATAGAGGAGATTGGAGAAGATGGGAGGAGAGGAGGGAAGGTGGATTAGTTTAAAGACAGTACATAGTAGTGGGAAATCCATTTTGGCCTTGAAGAATGGCCAATTCAATATGCAGAGAACATTGCAGTGGTGTGCATGAGAATGGGAGTGGGCCATGAAGCAGGCAACTCTGTGATAGGCCTACTTAAGTTTTGCCTTGATGGTGGTCCTTGCCTAGTGAGTGATAGGGGCAGCCGAGAAGAGCCCAGGGAGAAGAGTAGTTGAAGCAATGGTATTTCTAGCATGGGGTGAGAGATAGTGAGCAACGTGGTATAACAGACCAGGTTTTTGATTTGTTACCTTGATGATGTTTGTTGTGTGTGATTCAAGAGAGAGATGCATATCCAGTATCAGTCCCAGGTATTTGAAGGAGCTCACTTCTTCTAGAGGCTCACCAGAGGAGGTGTGGATTACCGGGGGGCTATGAGTTATATCGAAGGAGATGTGACGGAACAGCATGGTTTTAGTTTTTTTTTTTTAATTCAGGACCAACAGATTCTCCTTCAACCAGTATTACAGCATCTGGAAATCATATTGAAGGTCAGCCTTAATGGAGGAGGCATTGGTGTTAGACCTATATATAATGGCATCATCTGCATATAGCTGGACTGAGGTCCCACCACAGTTCATAGGCAGCTCATTGATGAAGATGGAGAATAGGAGTGCCCAAGGATTGACCCCTGAGGGACCCCATCAGTGATAGGAAATAAGAAGGAGTGAGCGCCAAACCATTTAACACATTGTGACCTACCAGATAGGTAGTTAGAAAACCAGGTCAGAGAGGTGGAATCAAGGCTGAGATAGTGGAGCTTTGAGAGGAGGAGTGGGTGATTAATTAGATCAAAGGCCTTCATAAGGTCAATGAAGACAGCTTCTGTGGCCATCCAAGATCCATGGCCTGATATAAATCTGAGGTGACCTTCAGAAGGGTGGATTCAGTCCCATGTGATTTTTGCAAGCCATGTTTGTGTTTGGTGAGGGCACTGGTTTGCTTGGGAAAAGAGTAGAGTTGGTTGTATATAATTATTTCCTGTATCTTGGCAATAGGACAACAGATAGATATAGGTCGGTAGTTCCCCAGGTTTGTTGGGCCAGTTTTATGAACTGAGACAATAATTAACTGTGCGATTGGCCGAGCAATCGTGGTGGCTCCAGTTCTGATGAATTTACATGGCAAGGAGTCAAATCCCAGAGAACTATCAGGGCTGAGGCCTGAGAGGAGTTTGAAGACTTCCATAGTTGAGGTGAGTTTTAAGTGGAAGAGTGGATGAGAGGCTTCTAGAGGCGAATGGAATGGAGCAGACTGGGAAGTTTGTAAACCAGCTTTGTATGCTGCTAGGTCAGTGAAGAAATTATTAAAACAGGAGGCTATCTCCCGAGGAGACTGTATTAAGTTGCCATTCAGATTCATGGTATGGGAGTGATCCTCCTGTTGCCCATGAGGAGGGCATTTAACTTTTGAGGCTGGAGATAATTGAACCTTGTATCTAAAGTATATAGTCACTCTTTGATTTGTTAGCTTTGGCCTTGCATGGATTCCTTAGTTGGTGGTAGATAATCCAGTCTGATTGTAGACCAGATTTCCTAAATGACTTCCAAACTTTGTACCTGGAGCACATTAGACGCCTCAGGTTCTGAGAAAGCCTTTAGCATGCCTGAGTTTGTAGGGAACATGGGAGTCTAGGATTGCATTAAAGGTGGTAATGAGGTATTCCAGGGCCTGATTTATATTAGGAAGGGAGGTGATGAGGGAACAATCAATAGAAGCCAGGCTTTGCCAAAAAGCCATGTGGTTGAAATTAGATAGATCCCTTGACTTGATAAGTTTGGGAGGTTTGTGAGGGAAGTTGTTTTTCCAAACACAGAAAGTGGGACAGTGGTCACTGAGTGCATCAGGAAGTGTCCCTGCGATTTTGGTATGGGACTTGTTGGTGAGCATCCAATCCAGAAGACTGTTGTTTCCAGATTTTTGATTAAGTCTGGTTGGCTGATCAATTAGTTGCTCAAGTTTGGCATCTGTGAGGGCATCTAGATATTGGGCATAATTTGGTCCCTTCCAATTAAGATTGAAATCACCACAGAGTATGGTTTCATTAGGTGAGAGAGAGTCGAGACAGGAGAGGAGGTCTGAAAAGGATGCTAAGGCAGTCCTGGAGGGTAGGAAAACACATTCTGTAGTTAGGCATAAGACTCAACCAAAGGTAATTGAGATAAATAACTGCTCAATATTAGGGGTTGAACCATATATAATTAAGCTCACTTACATTCAGCTCAGTCTTGCTGTATATCAGTACACCCCCATCTCACTTGGTAGGTCAATCCCATCTAAAAGAGGAGAAGCCGGGTAGTGACACCTCATGTGTTAGGATTGAAGATTTTTACCAGGACTAGGTAATACAGAGGATATCTGGCTTGTAGTGAAGAGTCCAGGCCTCCAGTTCAGCCATATTTTGCCTGATGTGTTGCACATTCATATGGGCAATCTTGAGCCCTTTTAAGTTTGACCAGTAAGGTAATGAGATAAAGAGATTTTGCTTGGCGTTTGTGCGGGGGCCAGAGTTCAGAATAAACCAAACAGAGGGGGATGGGGGAAGGGTGACTTATGAAAATTCCTGGTCCATGAGACTAGCAGGATTGTTTTTTCATGATGGGCAAAGGCAAAAACAGAAAGTATTGGGAGGGGCCTGGTTAAAGGGAGAGGGGGGGGGTTGTTGGGGGATGAGAGCAGGGATGGTGCCTGGATAGGGAAAGAAGTAACCACACTGGAAGGAAATGGTTCGAATAGATGGAGACAGGCCATAATGGAACTCAGAAGGAGCAGCTTCCTGGTCTGGAATAGAAACATGGTGACAGATGAGAGGTCAGAGGGTTTACTAACACAAAGAAGCCAATGGGTGGAAGAAGGTAGATCGGGCAGAGTTTTAGTGCATTTAATAAAGGTCAGGGGTTGGGGTGGGGGGCTGAAAAATCAATTAAGAGGACAAGTCCAGTTTAGAAATGAGCAGCTAAGTATAGAAGTCAGTGCAGTCCAATTAAGAGCTGCTCCCAGTGCCGAAATATCTAATTAGCATCCAAAAGCAGCTGGAGTGCGCCAATGGAAGCAATGGCTTTGAAGCCTTTCAATCGGGCAGGAGCCTACCTTGTTCAGATCTTATAATATATATATACATTCATTGCAAAAAAAACTTCATTAATGCATCAGTTAGCCTTGTCATTACAGAGACAAAAGTTTGGAAATGCAATGTTAGGGTTACCAACCCTACCCCCCACACCCACTCTCCACACACCAGCAGGCATCAGGGTGTGCCTTGGGGTTGTCAGCCCTAACTGTCATTTGTAAGGAAGCTGAGTGGTACAATATAGGACAATGTGGTGAGAGTTAGGCCAGACCACCCCCAGGCACACCCCGAAGCCTGTTGGAGTGTGGAGAGTGGGGGTGGGGGTAGGGAGTAGGGTTGGTAATCCTAACATTGAATTTCCAAACTTTTGCCGCTGTAATGGCAACCCTAACTGATGCATTAACAAAGTTTTTTGCAATGAATTTCCCTTCTTTTTGAGAAAGTGTAATGTTACTCATATTCTCATCATGCATACATTTCGTAATTGTCTTTGATTTTGATGTGGGAGTGTAGGGCCCAGATGTCCCTACGCTCCCATCTATGCATAAGTGTACTGATATTTTAATGATATCACATCTCTGAGTAGGAACACAGGGTCCTCTGGTCTTGCATGCCCACTACTACATAATGTAGGGCCCTGTGCTACCATTATTGCATAATGGGATTCAAATGTTGGAGCGCAGGGCCCATGTACCCATACGTATATAGACATAACGCATGCCTAGAGCCATTCCATGTACCCTTGTGCTGCAAAAGTTGCAATATCTCAAGAACTGTAGGAACTGTGGAAAAAATTCCATTGCAGTTGTATTCATGGCCTGGGCACTTCCACGCATGCTTAGTAAGGTGTATTCAGCTGCGCAAAAAATCTCTATCTCGAACCATTTTCAAGATATAACCACCAAAAGATGCCACGACTGCTACAATGTTATCCAATGCTATAATTTGCAACTTCAGAGTGCTGTAACTATGGAAATGGTGTCCATTTCTTCACCAAACCAGCAATGGGCACATCTGTTGGGCAAGGGCTTGCCACCCCGCAAATTGCAGTCCAAAAGGCCTAACTGTTTTCTTGCTATGAAGTGGCAAAGAAATTGTTTTTTGGGACTGTTTACCTGCTGCTTTCACTTTCAGATCATAAATATTTTTCCCATAGGCTATAATGGGAAAGTTAAATAACTCTTGAGCAGATTAATATTTTTCATGAACCCTTCAAAAGGCACATCTGTGAGGCAAAGGCTTTCTACCCTGAAAATTTCAGATCACAACCTAAAGCTGTTTCTGAGATCCAGATGGACAAAGAAATGTCAAAAACATGGATTTTTCTATTTTTTCAGCACTCCAGAAACATAGAAACATAGACATTGATGGCAGATAAGGACCACTTGGCCCACCCAGTCTGCCCATTTCCCTACCTATTAGATAAGCTGCAGATCCTAGTTAAACAACAGCCTACTTCTTCCTACCCCCACCAGAATTATCTTATGTCTGTCACATGCATTCTTGAATTTCCACACTGTTTTTGACCCCAGTACCTTCTCAGGAAGACTGTTCCATGTGTCCACTACCCTTCTCTGTGAAAAGTACTTCCTCATATTGTCCTTGAGCCATCCCCCCTCTATCTTTAAATTGTGCCCCCTTGTGCTTGCACATATCTTTTTTTGAAAGATGCTACCCTCCTGGACTTTTTTGATTCCCTTGAGGTACTTGACAGTTTCTGTCATGTCCCCCATCCCCCTTTCTCTCTTCTCGTTTCCTTGAGGCTATACATATTAAGCTCCTTTAGTCTCTCTTTGTATGGCTTCTGCTGCAGACCCTGAACCATTTTACTTGCCCTCGTCCAGACTGCCTCCATCCTGTGTCCTTGCTGAGATAGGGTCTCCAGAACTGACCACAGTACTCCAGATGTGGTCTCACCAACGGTCTGTAAAGAGGGATAACATCATCCTGTTTTCTAATAGTGATGCCTCTTCCTATACATCCTAGTATTCTCGCAGCTCTCCTTACTGCCTTCTCACATTCTTTGCTTGTCTATAGGTCATCTGATATGACTACCCCCAGGTCCATTTCCATTTTTGTTGTTGTTAGTACATCTCTCCCCCCCCCATTGTGTACTCTTCCCCTGGGTTTTTGTTTCCCAGGTGCATTACTTCTTTGCATTAAATCTAAGCTGCCATATGTTTGACAATTCCTCCAACCTTGCCAAGTCCCTTCTCATCCTTTCCACTCCCTTCCCCTTGTTTATCAACCCTTTTGCAAATCTTTGTGTTGTTTGCAAAGAGACATACTTTTCCTTTCCGTCCCTCTGCAATGTCACTTATAAAGACATTAAAAGGGATCGCCCCCAGTACTGAACCCTGCTGTACCCTGCTAGTAACCCCACTTTCTCCTGAGTGGCTCATTTACTATTACCCTCTGTGTTATGTTGTCCAGTCAATTTTTTACCCAAGCTACCACCGTGGGACCCACTCCCAATCTGGCTAATTTATTTATTGATCTTTTATGTGGGACTGTATCAAATGTTGTCCTAAAGTCTAGGTAAAGTCTAGGTAGGCCATGTCCATAGCCGCTCCCTAGTCTACAATGTCTATATCTCAGAAACCCACACAACTGATTCCCATAAATTTGGCAGGTCAGGAGACCTACCCCCTAGGCATTAAGCATGCCAACTGTCTTGCAAATCCTTTTATTGATTCCAAAGTTATTAACATTCAAACATTCGGGTTTAACATAGATGTTACCTTATGTTACCCTGTGGGAAAATTTGCAACTTCAGAGTGCTGCAACTATAGAACTGGTGTTGATTTCTTCACCAAACCAGCAAAGGGAACATCTGTGGGCAGTGGCTTGTCACCCTGTAAATTTCAACCAAAACATCCTTACCTTTTTCTTGCTATGAAGTGGCAAAGAAACTGGTTTGGGGAGTTTTTTACCAACTTTCCCTTTCAGATCATACATTTTCTTCTCATAGGCTATAATGGGAAATGCTGAAGTTTAATAACTTTTGAACAGATAAATATTTTTTCACAAAACCTTCAAAAGGCACATCTGTGTGGCAAAGGCTTTCTACCCTGAAAATCTCAGACCACACCCTAAAGCCATTTCTGAGATCCAGGTGGACAAATAAAATGTCAAAAAAACACATATTTTTCTGTTTGTTTCAACCCTCCATATCTCAGAAACCTCACAACAGATTTCTATGAAGTTTAGCAGATCCAGCGACAATCCCCTAGACATTTAACGTGCAAAATTCATGCAAATCCTCTTAACAGTTCCAAAGTTATTAATGTTCATAAATTCAAGTTTAACATAGAATAAACCTTTTACCCTAACTATACTCAATCAGTCAATCAAAACTTTATTTGTAAAAGGCGCCCTTCTAGAACCAAGGTGCCTGTACATCACATAATAAAAACAGTATTACTAAAACAATGAAATTTATCCAAACCTAAAAACATTTAAAAATCATTGTACACATGTTTAAAAAGATATGTTTTAAGTGCTCCCTTGAAAGTTTGGACAGTTGGGCAGTCTAGTACCTGACGAGGTAGAGAATTCCACAGGGTCGGGGCCATAAAACTAAAGGATCTGGCCCCAGAGGTCTTCAAACGGACCCTGGGAATCTCTAGCAATCCCTCGTCAGTGGATCGGAGAGAGTGGGAGGGACAGTAGAGATGAAGGAGATCTTTCAGGTAGCCAGGTCCCTGATCATGAAGGGTCTTATAGGTCAGCAAACTGACCTTGAAGGTGATACGCCAGCATGTTGGCAGCCAATGCAGTCTGCGGAGCCCCGGCGTTATATGACTGGACCTAGAAGAACCAGTCAATAGTCTGACTGCTGCATTCTGCACTATCTGCAAGCAGTGAATATCAACCCCCGGTAGCCCAAGATAAAGGGAATTGCAGTAGTCAAGATGGGAGGTAACGAAGGCGTGGACCAGAGTAGGAAGATCGTCAGGAGGAACCAGGTGTTTCACCTGGGCAAGGTTCCTCAGGTGGTAAAAAGAGGCTTTGACAACTGCTGACACCTGTGATTTAAGTGTTAAACAGTTATCAAATACAATGCCCAGATTCCGCACCCAGTCTGAGGTAGTTAGCTGGACACCCCCGAGCCACAAGCCCGAGGAAGATCCCGCCAATAAGCCCGCCTCCCGGCGACCTGGGTCCATGACCAACACCTCAGTTTTTTCCGGATTCAACCACAGCCAACTCACATTCATCCAGTCCTGGATTTCAGCAAGACAGTTGTTAAAAACCGAAAAGGCAGCATCTTGGCCAGGTACAAAGGACATGTACAGTTGAGTATCATCTGCATAGCAGTGAAAATTCAAACCATACAGTCTAATGATCATTCCCAACGGCAGCATGTACACCACAAACAACACAGGTGCCAAAATGGTGCCCTGCAGCACCCCACATAATAGGGGGAATGATGTCAAGGAAAAAATCCCAGACACCACCCTCTGAGTCCTACCCTCGAGGAAGGATCGAAACCAACTGAGGACTGTACCAGACAGCCCACAGATAAACCGCAGGCGCTCCAACAGCACACCATGGCCCATGGTGTCAAATGCCACAGAGAGATCAAGAAGGACCAAGATAGAACAGGTTCTTCGATCTCTCGCTATTAGGAGATCATTTAGTACCCAGACCAGAGCTGTCTCGGTACTATGTCTCTTCCTAAATCCGGACTGGAGAGAATCATAGACATCGTTGCTGGTTAAATGATCATCCAACTGCAATGCGACCACCTTCTCAATAACCTTTCCCACAAAGGGCAGGTTAGAGACGGGTCTGTAGTTAGCCAGACAGTCCGGGTCCAAGGAGGGCTTCTTAAGAAGGGAAAAACAGAATACCAGTGCACAACCCCCCCCCTCCATGGTACATATTAATATTTAAACAATTTCATAGCCACTGGCTCTACTTACTTTAAACTTCATGTAAAAAAGGGGTCCTCTTAGTTTTCAGATTGGAATTCCAAAGTGAGCAAGTTATACCACCACTCCATGGTGGGACCCTTTCAGTATAGTCCCTACTCTAGCTTAATAGCTCTGAAATGCCTGCAGTGGCTACTCACAAATATAGAGTGTTGCCTGAATTGGCCTACAATACATTGCCTAATTGGCTCTTTAAATAAGGTTCTTCCATCCAGGAACATTTACAGGTGGTGGAAGGGAGCATGTTGCAAGGGGTGCCACACCTTCCCCAAATCAACATGCCCCACTCTGCATTGCCCACAAATGTAATTCACATTTCTGCTTGGGGGTGCTACTGGGTTGTGGTAAACAACAGCAGTTAAAACAGAATACCAGTGCACACCCCATGGTACATGTTGATATTTAAACAATTTCATGGCCACTGGCTCTACTTACTTTAAACTTCATGTAAAAAGGGTGTCCTCTTAGTTTTCAGAATGGAATTCCAAAGTGAGCAAGCTATACCACCACTCCACGGTGGGACCCTTTCGGTATAGTCCCTACACTAGCTTAATAGCTCTGAAATGCCTGCAGTGGCTACTCACAAATATAGAGTGCTGCCTGAATTGGCAGTAGCCATTGCAGGCATTTCAGAGCTGAGAAGCTAGTGTAGGGACTATACCGAAAGGGTCCTACCGTGAAAGGGTGGTATAGCTTGCTCACGTTGGAATTCCAATCTGAAAACTAAGAGGATCCCCTTTTTACATGGAATGTAAAGTAAGAAAAGCCATTAGGCAGTTGAAATGTTTGAATGTTGAATATATGCCATGTTTCTTTGGGGGGGGGTGCACTGGATGCCACACACCAGCAGCACCCTTCTCCGGAAATGTGAATTGCATTTTGAGCAATGCAAAGGTTTTGAGCATGCTATTTGGTTGTTTTTTGAGTTTTGGGAGTTGTGGTACTCCCCTTAGCATGCTCCCTGCCACCACTTTTGGAAATTCCTGAGTGGAATCAATTTAAGGAGCCAATAAGGCCATGTGATTTAAGCCAATTTAGGCAGCACTCTATATTTATGAGTAGCCACTGCAGACATTTCAGAGCTGAGAAGCTAGTGTAGGGACTATACCGAAAGGGTCCCACCATGAAGGGGTGGTATAGCTTGCTCACTTTGGAATTCCAATCTGAAAACTAAGAAGACCCCCTTTTTACATGGAATTTAAAGTAAGAAAAGCCATTAGGCAGTTAAAATGTTTGAATGTTGAATATATGCCATGTTTCTTTGGGGGGGGGGGTGCACTGGATGCCACACATCAGCAGCACCCTTCTCCAGAAATGTGAATTGCATTTCGAGCAATACAAAGGTTTTGAGCATGCTATTTGGTTGTTCTTCTTAAGAAGGGGCTGAACCATAGTCTCCTTCAGAGGATTTGGAAAAATCCTCCTCTCCAAAGACCTCCAGACTAGCTCAGCCAGGACCGGGCCGATTTTATCTACACAGCCCACTAGGAGATATGTAGGGCCCGGGTCCAAACCACAGTTGGTCGGACGCAATAATCGGATGACCATCACAATGTCATTGATTGTGGGAAGGCTGAAGTCAGACCACACAAAAATGGGTGTTCGACAGCTCCTGTCAATCATCACAACTCCCACTAGAGAGGGTCAAGCGGACGTCGGACCTGATTGTGGCAACCTTATCTGAAAAGAATTGAGCAAGCTCCTCACACCATTCTTGAGAAAAGGATCTTCTGGGCTGAAGACAGATTGGATTGCACAATCTGTCCACAGTCCGGAAAAGCTGAGCTGGTCTATTCTGTGCAGCAGCAATCTCTCTGGACAGGAATTCTGCCTTCTTACGAGAGATTGCTGATTGATAGACCACGTAATGGTCCATCAAACTAAGTTTGTCACAGTCCAGGCCCGACCTCTGCCAGCGTCTCTCTAATCTTCATCCAACTCTCCTCAACTCCTTTAGAGTCTCATCAAACCAAGGAGACCTAGGGCGAAGAGTGAAGGGACGAACACGAACAGTAGCAATGGAATCCAGGGCCCCTGCTACCGCCTTATTATAGGCAAGTACCAAGTCCCCTGGGTCCATGCAATCATTCAGTAAACCCGATAGGTCCAGCACCGCCATCAGGCCATCTTGGGAAATACCCCTCAAAGGGCAGTACCGGACCATCTCCATAGGGGCTGTCCTACTAGGGGTGGCCCCAAAACTGAACCCAATGGAATGATGGTCAGACCATCTGACTGGTTCCACCACCAGATTGGATATCTCCATCCCCAGTAGGAACACCAAATCCAACGAATGACCACCAATATGGGTCGGGGAGGAAATAACCTGTGTGAAGCCCAGTGAAGTCATTAACTGGCAGAAGTCTTGACCAAACTGCGAGAGTTCATCGTTGACCCAGGCATTGAAATCCCCCAGAACCAACCATCTGGGGGGATCCCAATGTCAGGTTGACAATAAAGTCTGCGACTTCCTGCAGGAAAACATTCCCATCACCTGGTGGACGGTAAACGAGAAGAATCCTGTTCCCCACACCCTTGCCATTGATGCATTCAAAGGAATTGGTAGTTCCCACTGGTACTTCCACTAGGCCCAGTTCTAATCTAAAACAAATGGCAACACCCCTGCCCCTACGATCCATCCTAGGGTGGTGTATCACCGAGTACCTGGCTGGAATTGCTGAAGCCAAAACTGGGCCAGCATTTTCAACACATATATATATATATATATATATATATATATATAGGCCAGCATTTTCACATGTATTATATATATATATATATATGTGTATATGTGTATATATATATATATATATATATATATATATATATATACACACACACACACACACATATATATATATATATATATACATTATATACATATATTATACTGGCACAGTAGCACTAGCATTGTTAGGGTTGAATAAGGTGTTCAAAGTTAAACCTTATTTCAGCTTATTAATATCTCTGGCAGTGTACTACAGAATATCCTACAATTTGGCATATGCAGTCTGGCTGGCAAACCCTTAAGAGATGAAAAGTTTTGCTATAGCATGTTGTGCAGTTTCTGAGATAAGGAACCTTGATTTTTGGAAAAATGTTGTTTTTCTCCTATACGTAATACATTTTTATTTGCTGTTATGTACAGTCTAGACAGTAAGTAATTGTTTTATTAAACATTTAGGGTAGAAGCAGCCTATGCTGAGGTACTGCCTTTTGAAGGGTTTGTGAAAAAATATTAAATTGTTCTAGAGTTATACATTTTTTTTTCAAGCATGTTCAGTAGAGTTTTTGGATAACTCTTTGATATGAATCTCACATTTTTGGGGAGTTTGTGACACCTTACATCTTGTTTGTTTTTTTTATAATAAAAAAACTTGAAAATACATAAAAAATATGTACTTTGAAAAAATAAATGCCTGAATCTACAGTAGGTGAATATTGGCACATTTAGCTAGATTCTGGTGTTAGTCTTTTGAAAATACAGGTACAGTAGGCCTGGAAGTAAGATTTGTGGCAATGAAAATCCTGGGTGCCCAGCTAGGCAAAAGGAGCTGTTCACCCAAGTCTTTCTTGATTTGTGTAGCCACAGCTAAAGTCATGCTGGCAGTTCTATCTATCTATCTGGTAACTGGGAGAGGCCCACTAGGCACAAGTGTCTGTTTTCAGGGGTGACCTGGGAGCACTGGGCAATTTTGTGACTTGTTCTGAGTCACACAGTATACAAGTGGTAGATGTGAGAATCAAACCCAGATCTGGTATACTGGATTTACCAAGCTCATTCACAGCTCATTGCTCTAACCTCTAGGCTATACTGCCAGCCATATCTATCTATCTATCTATCTATCTATCTATCTATCTATCTATCTATCTATCTATCTGTCTCACAGCTCACACATGAGTTAACATCAGAACATGTCCCCTCTTCTGCCAAACAAGGTTATGAAGAACTACTATTTGCAACTGATTTGGAACTGAGCAGTAAACAAGATTGATAAAATTTTGTTATACAGAAGCTGTGCTGATTGATGGGTCAGAAGAGATCAGGAGTAATCCCCTGGAGCAAGGTGTTAGCTATTAGGCATCAGGTGAAGTGAGCAGCATCTTTATAGTACCAGACAAACCAACTGAATAATCAGAAAACAATTAGCAGGCAGTTTGCAACGTGTAACAGGGGTACAGAGGAGCTCACAGTGTCCGATATACAAGGTTGTCGAGTATGGTATAAATTGTATTTTTAACATTACAGACATAGCTTCTGGCTTTTGACAAGGTAGATCCTTCAGTTATAACTATGTGTGCCAGCATGCCTGCACAGCGATAATGCTACTGCCTACAGCACTGATGACCCATGTTCAGGAGTATGCTCAGGACATCAGATGGTTGGCAGGGGATGTTAGGATGAGTGTCCCATGGACAGCTCTCCTCACCTGGGGGAGGGCTGTGGTTCCACATCATTCAGTGACACCCAGTGGAGGCTGAGTGTGCAACAGCTGGAGCCACTCTTCAGTGGGGGAGGCAATAGAGGACATCTGTAGGTTGGGTGTGGGACCTTGCCAGATCTGCACTGACATCATTGCACATCCATGCCTCTGGGGAACAACTAAGGGAAAAACCCTCTAGGCTGGCTGCACCATGATGCCCCGGACCTCTGCCCAAATGACACCCAAGATGTAGCCTGGGCAGGGGGCCTCTGATGGATCTCAGTCTCTCCCCCTGCTGCCCATGGGGGGAGCCCCACAGCAGGGGGCAAATTGTGGGCCTCCCCAGTCAGTGTGAGGTCTGGGCACTGAGAGGGGGTAAATCCCCCACCCATCCTAGGGGAGCAGAAAAAGAAGTGAAAAAAGTTATAAGTGCATGCCTGCTATAAGTGTGTCTGTTATATGAGGGATCAACTCTATCTATCTATCTATCTATCTATCTATCTATCTATCTATCTATCTATCTATCTATCTATCTATCTTTTTTATTCCTTCCCCTTCCCAGCTTATCCAGTCCTCCCTCATGTTTTCTGGATAGTGTATTATGTATTATTATAGAAAAGCCATTGGGGTGCCCATCCCAGTACAGCTTGCCTCAACCCCTCCAAGTCCCCCCCCAAATGAATCAATGGCAACACTGGGATGCCCACACCCATTGCCATTGTACAGCTAAGTCTGCACTGGGGTGCCCAGTCCCCAGTGTCTGATCCAATCCAGTAGTAAATCTAAAAAAAATAGAAAACATTCCTTCAATGTCTTTTTTTTGTTTTTTAATAACCCTTTAAATAATAAAATGGTCCATCACTGATCTGATCCTCCTTCCCCACTCATTTCACCATAACCCCCCTAGCTCAGCACCTACACACCTTCACTCACCTGCAACTGTCTCACAGTGTAGATCTACTCTCTGATTGAAAAGATGGCTTGCTGCTGGAACTGACAACTGTGATGAGAGAAAACAAGGTGAGTCTATTGAATGTATTTCAGTGAGTTTTTAATTTTTACTCATAACTTTGTCAATGTACACTTAAAATATAAATCATGTTGAAAATTTCTGTTAAAAAATGCAACTTGAATTTAAAGGTCAGAGGGGAGCATTACAGGTGAGCCTGCAACAGGCATCGATGAATGGCTTTCTTTTTGACAGGCTATTAAAAAAAAAAATAAGTTCAAATCCCCATTGAAATACATTGAATCACAAACCTGATTTCCTCAGTTCACAGCCCAGCACTGAAGCATAAAGATGTCTCTACGGTCTAGAAAGGATTATGGCGTTAGACCCAGGTGGGCAAGTGGGGGGGGGGTGCTGATTGGAAGGGTCAGGTGGGTGGGGGTGGAATAATGGTGCAACAGACATTGATTGACAGTTTTCTTGTTTTCAGGGTTTGAAAAAAAAATAAAAAAATGATGAGGGACACGTTCCCATGTTTCAGGTGAAGACACTGGGGGATGTGGCACCCCCAGTGTCAGTGTTATTTGTATGTATGTGTGTGTGGGTGGTGTGGGGTCGTGGGTGCTGAGAGGGAAAGTCGGGTGGGGGAGAGTTACAGGGGTGCCAGCAATAGACATCGATGGATTTTTTTTTGTTGCCGGGTATAAAGAAAGCATTATGAGGTGGACACTGGGGGATTGGCCACCCCCTGTGTCACTGTTATGTTTGTGGGGGAGGTGTGGGGTGACTGACTGGTGCTGAGAAGGAAGATCTGGTGGTGGGAGAGTTACAGGGACACCCGCAACAGACATTGATGAACGGTTTTATTTGTTACATGCTATAAATAAAACTATGAGGTGGTGACACTGGGGAATTTGGCACCCCCAGTGTCAGTGTTATGTTTGTGGGGTGGGAGTGTAGGGTGGTGGATGCTGAGAGGGAGGGTCGGGTGCAGGGTTCCACTAGACACCAGGGGAAAACAAATGAGATATGGATTGGAGATTGCAAAGGATTTCTGTGACTTCGGGAATCTGCATTAGCATTGATGCTAATGCACATGCCAGAGTTACATAGAAACATAGAAGCCTGCTGGCTCTACCATAGTGGCTGGGGCAGGGAGCTCTCCTGTAATGCAGGTATGCTCTGAAATAGGCATCAAGCCAAAAGCGTCAGCCAAACTGACTTTGGCCTCTATACAAAACCTCCTGGCTGAGTTCCAATCAGAAGCTAGGCTTTCTTCTGCATGGATTGAAATTCTTTAATGGAAATTACATCTTGATGTGCTGCAATTGAGCTGAGGGTTGAGGCTACAGAACATGCTACAAAAAATAATGAGAAGGAAGTGAAGGTGGTGACATCAAGGACTCTAACATTAGAGGGAGCGTTGAATGCATCACTACATGAACAGCTAGCCCAGTCATCTAGACTGGAACGTTTCGAGAATAACTTCTTGAAAATAAATTTACGATTAATTGGTTTCCCAGGAGCTGTCCCTAATATGGAACTTAAGGAAGAGGTGGAAAAAGCTCTTACTTTGATTTTTTCTTTAGAACCTGCTTTAGTATTGGAGTCAGTATTTCGTCCTTCTAATCATTTCCCAAAAGAATCAACTTCTGAATCGCAGAGTGCGAGATATATTATTTTAACTTTTAATACCATGGTTGAATGGAATAAGTTGCTTCAATTGATTAGAATCAGAAAACAGTGTGTCTATGAGGGACATGAGATTCATTTGTATCTGGAGTTTTCCTTACAAACACAAAGACGTCGTAAGAGATTTCTTCCGATTCTGTCAGAATTTAAAGAGGCTGGATTACAGGTTGCTTTGTTAGCACCTGCACGTCTAAGGGTTCAATTTCAAGGGAAGATTAATTTTTTTGAAGATTGTGACACCGCTCGAAGTTTTTTTGAGAATAACATCAGGCTTCCTGAGGATATAGGGTCTGAATTTGAGGAAGAAGGAGAAGGAGAAGCTGACTTAATAGAATACCACCCTGTTTAATGCTTGTTTGAAGCCTGATTCTGTTTTCTTTTTCAACCTTGTGATAGTTTGAATCATTTCCATTGATTTTTCTTTCTTTTTTTTTTTTTTTTTTATGTTTTTGGGGCAGCCTTAGAAGGAAGCTACACTGGGAGGGTGTTTTATTTAAAAGAAAAAATGGAAAAAGTATCCTTGTTATAAAATTACTTAAGAAGGATGAATAAGTTTGGAGCACAAATGGACTGAATTAACTATTAGATTTTCAAGTAGAATAAGTTCTATGATGTTTTGTTTTGTTTTGACTAGATTTTTCTTTTTAACCCTCTAAAATATATAATAATTCCTTTTTTTTGTGCTTTATTCAGTTACATTTTTAAAAGTGATGTGATATTTCTTAAAGTTTCTCTATTTGGAAGTAATTGTGCAATTTATTTTGTTTCTTAAGGAATAAAAAAATAAAGTATATAAAAAAAAAGAAACATAGAAATTGATGGCAGATAGGGACCAGAGATCCATCCAGTCTACGCTGAGCCCTACCCCCATCTTTAGGATTTCTGTGAGACAATCCCCTTGTGTCTGTCCCAAGCTGCTTTGAATTCCCCTACTGTTTTGGAGTCAATGACTCCAGCCGGTAGACCATTCTATGGGTCAACCACCCTCTCTGTGAAGAAAATCCTTTGCATGTTGCCCCTGAATTTTCCTCCCCTCAATTTCATCTCATGTCTTCTTGTCCTACTGCTGCTGTTGACCATAAATAGCTCCTGGGTGGAGACTCTGCTTATACCATTCAGAAACTGGAATGTCTCAATCATGTCCCGTCTATCCCTACGTTGTTCCAGGGAGTACATGTTGAATTCCTGTAACCTGCTGGATGATATGGAGACTGCATATCATTTTTGTTGCCCTCTGCTGTACTGTCTCCAATCTATTTATGTCATTCCTGAGATAAGGTCTCCAGAACTGGATGCAGTACTTAAGGTGGGGTCTCACCTGGAACCTGTATAGCGGCTGTATCACCTCCTTTCTTCTACTTGTGATGCCCCTTGCTATGCATCTCACCATCTTGCTGGCCTTTTTTGCTTCCTTTTCGCATTGTCCACCTATCTTCAAAATGCCTGATATGATAACCTCTAGATTCATCTACTGAAGGGTGATTGCTAGTTTCTCCCCTCCCAGATAGTAGTCTGTCTCTCGGTTGCTTCTGCCCAGATGCATAACTTTGCACTTTTTCACATTGGATTTTAGCTGCCACTAATTGGACCAATGTTCCAGCCTGAGTAGGCCACTTTTCATTTGCTCTACCCTCTGTGCAGTGTCCACCCTGTTGCAGAGCTTTGTGTAATCTGCAAACAGTTATAGTTTTAAAGACAGAGTACTGGTGTTGAAAGCCGCTCAGCTGTTTGCTGATGTGGTTTCATGCAAATCAAAGGACTGAAGCCCTTTCTGATTGGAGTAACTTCGGTCCTTTGAAGTACATGAAGTTTCAGCCCACCAAGCAGAGAGTTGCATCATGGCCACAGAGCATAGTCATTGGTATATACTGCCAAGACCCTGCTATTCTGAACTGCAATGGGCTCAGCAGTAACACCCCCCCCCCCACCATCCTGTTGCACTTGTCACAAAACATTTGGTGCACAGGTGCATCAAATGTAATAAATCAGGACTCAGATAACCCCCAGCATGTTCCATTTATGCAGTAGGGTAGGCGCTTGTATGATACCCTTTTTATTAGTATTTTCCTCTTTTAAATTTTAAATAATTTGAGGGATTATTTGGTGAAGTAGTGCATCTGCTTCCTGGTTCAAAGAATTATAGAATTAAAGAAGTTTGATGGCAGAAAAGGACCACACCAGACCATCTAGTCTGCCTTATTTCCCCCAATGCCTCCCCCCACCAGCCCTCACCCTCCCCCACTACTCAGCCCTATATGCCTGTCCCATGCCCTCTTGAATCCTTCCACCGAATCAGTGCCCACCGCTTTTGATAGTCTGTTCCAGGACTCCACCACCCTTTCTGTGAAGAATCGCCCTCTCACTTTGCTTCTGTATCTTTTTCCCTGCAGTCTAAGGCTATGCCCTGTAGTCCTGGCCCCCTCCGTCATCTTAAGAAAACACCCTTCCCCTACTTTGTAAAAACCCCTTCACATATTTAAAAGTTTCAATCATGTCTTCACTTTCCCTCCAAGTCTCCAGTGTGTACAGATCCAGATCCCCACACCTCTACTCATATGCCTTCCCCTGCATACCCTGCACCATTTTGTTTGCCCTTGGCTGAACCCTCTCTATCTCATCTATATCCTTGTGAAGGTGTGGTCTCCAGAACTGGACCCCATACGCCAGCTGCAGCCTCACCATGGCTTTGTAGAGAGGCATTATTTCCTCCCTCCTTCTACTAAGGGCATAGGCCCCTGCCTATGCATGCCAACATTCCATTGTCCTTTCCCACTGCCTGCTGCATTGGTTTCCTACCTTAAGGTTGAATGAGACTATGATCCCCAGATCCTTCTCCTGTTCTGTTACTCTGATTGCCTCCCCTCCTAGTGTGTATCTTGCTCATGTGTTTCTACACCCCACTTGCATCACAGTGCACTTTTTGGCATTACATTTCAGCTGCCACATCTCATACCACTCCTCAAGCATTTTCAGGTCCTGCCTCATGTCCTCCACCCCTTCTGGGGTATCCATATCCACCCTATTGCAGATCTTTGTATCATCAGCAGATAGACACACCCTCCCCTCTAACCTTCTGCAATATAGCTGATATAAATGTTAAAAGGAAGCAGACCCAAAACTGACCCCTGTGGCACTCCACTCTTCACCCTCGCCCCCCAGGAGTACACCCCGTTTAGTTGAGCAGTGGCCTTCCTTTCTCAATGTCAACACTTAACAGTATAAAACAAGCATTTGTCAATGCCGAATGTTGTTGCACTGGCATTGGCTTTGGTAGTGCAGTGCAGAAACACATTTTTGGCAGGATGCGAAAAATGACAGCTGTATTGTTCATAAGGAGGTGTAAAAAAATGGCAGTGGTGAAAATGTGGCATGTAAATATTGCAAATTTACGAAGTTACAAGGGTGCATGGGAAATGCGCAATGCACACTTGTAACACAGTCATTTTATGGACTTTCAGCACCAAATTTTCAACATCAGCATTTTAGCACCTCTGCTCATGTACAGTGTCACTGTCATTTCCTCAAACTGTCCCAAAAAGTGATTTTGCACAGCGACCATGCTATTCTGCGCTGGATGTGTGAAAACACATTTCGGGCAGGATATGTAAAATGACAGCTGTACTGTTCATCAAGAGGTGGGGAAAAATGCCAATGGCAAAAATCCAGCTGAAAAGATTACAAATGCACGTTATGAGCATGCGTGCAAACTGTGCAATGCACACTCGTAACACAGTCATTTTATGGAGTATCATCACCAAATTTTCAACATAGGCATTTTAGGACCTCTGCTCATGAACAGTGTCACTGTCATTTTTGTAATCTCCCCTGAACACTGATTTCCCACAGCGACCGCGGTATTGTGCGCCATAAGTGCAGAAACACATTTCAGCCAGGATGTGAAAAATGACAGCTGTACTGTTCATAAGGAGGTGTAGAAAAATGACAATGTTGAAAATCTGGCATGAAAATATTGTGAATTCGAGAAGTTATGAGCGTGCATAGTAACTGCACAATGCACGCTCGTAAAACAGCCATTTTTTGGATTTTGTCCACCAAATTTTCAACATTAGCTTTTTGAGAGCCCACCCCATGAACACTGCAACTGTTCTTGTGTTAATCAGTCCCAAAAGGTGATTCCGCACAGTGACTGCGAAATCACGTTTTGGGACTGATTAACATCATAACAATGACAGAATTCATGGGGGGGGGGGGCCCAAAAAAACCCATGTTGAAAATTTGGTGCAGAAATTCAAAAAAATGCCCGAGATATGCATCAAAGTTGAAAAACCCTATTTATTCCATTATAGAGCTTACCGGCATTTCCTCAGTTCGTGGTCGGCTTTGAAGAGTGCAGACGTGTTCCTGATCCACCAAAGATCATTGCACCGAGCTCTGGAGGTAAGTATGGGGTGTGAGGAGGCAGGGTGTGCAGTGGGTGGGTGTAGGTGGTGAGAGGGGAGGTAGGGAGACTACGAGGGACCATTTTCTGTTTACAGGTGGTAAAAACACATCATGATGGTTTTCTTTTTATAGGTTTTTTTGGGATACAGTAGCCGATGGGGATTGGACACCCCAGTCGGCACATTGGGAGTGGGGGACACTAGCTATGGGGGAATTGGGCACCCCCTCAGCACACAATAAGGGGGGACATCATGCCAATGGGGAGTGGGCTCCCCCATTGGTACGTTAAAGTGGGAAAGGGTTTGGACAGATGCCGACTGGGATTGGGCACCCAAGTCGGCAAACAATGAAAGTGGGGGGGTGCATGAGCCGAGGGTAATTGGGCACCCTCTTGGCAAGCAAAAAAGGAGGGGGGAAACATTATGCCGACGGGGAGTGGGATCCCTCATTGGCACATACATGAGGGGCAGGGTAAGCTGACTGGGGGATTGGGCACCCCCGAAGTCAGCAGTTTAGCAGCCACTGCCACATGGATGCTGCCCTTATGCACTTACGGAACACCTTCCTTACTGCCTGGGACAAACACACCCTCCTGTGCCGTGCTAGGGTCCAGGGGTCTCACCTACCCTGGATATCACCCGAGCTGACAGCTTGCCAATAAGCCCATGATAAGACATGGCGTATTTACAAATCCACGCTCCTCCCAGGTGACAATATCACCTACCACATGCTCTGCAACAAGTGCACAAAGGACATCCACTTAGCTAAGGCCGAATATTTTAATAACACCCTAAACGCAAATCTTGAGAGGCCTTCTAAATTCTGGAAAGTCATCAACTCCCTTTTCTCCCCAACAACAAATCCCCCCTCTCCTTCTAGCCCAAGGGACTCTACTCTCTGACCCCCTGAAGATAGCCTCTGAGTTTAATCTCTACTTCACTACTTTGCTACGACCCTCCTGGACTCCCTTCCTCCTGTAACCACACCCACTCCCCAGACAGCTACCCCCCTACTGCCTGGCCAGAACCCTTTTTCCTTCAGACACATCTCCCCCATTGAAACCATAGATGCCCTTCGCTCCCTGAATCCCACCAAAGGTAAATCCCCCTATGGTCTCGACAACAAACTCCTCTTCCTATCTGCCCCTGCCATCGCTACTCCCCTTGCTTCCCTGCTAAATCTTTCATTCACCACTTGAGTCACTCCCCACTGAGTGGAAGCATGCCACCATCCTACCCCTTCCAAAAGGAGGTGATCCTACCTCTGCAACTAACTACCGTCCCATCTCCCTCCTCCCCACTCTCGCCAAACTCCAGGAACACCTAGTAATATCTCAACTTTCCCACTTTCTCTCAGAAACTAACTTCTTCACTCCATTCCAGTCCGGTTTTAGAAAAAAACACTCTACCACCACCACCCTACTAAGACTCACAGACTCCATCCTCTCTGGGATGGACAAAGGACAAATTACTGCCGCTATTTTCATGAACCTGGCCAAAGCATTCAATACGGTATCCCACTCCATCCTACTTACCTTCCTATCAGGGGCTGGGCTATCAGCATCTGCCACAAATTGGATCAGTTCCTACCTACAAAATAGAACCCAATCCACAAAAATAGCTGACTACACCTTCCCCCCACTTCCTATTACCACCGGCATTCCCCAGGGATCAGTCCTTGGCCCCATCCTCTTCTCCATCCTACTAAATGATCTGCCAAAGTCTTGCTCCACTACCGCAATACACATGTACGCTGATGACATGGTCCTCTTTACTTCCAGACGTACCTACGAAGAAGTCACCTCTAATCTTCAGACCGACTTCAACAAAGTACAACACTGGTTCAACTCTAACCAAGTCTCCCTAAATGCCAAGAAAACTGTCTCTATGTTTTTTGGCACTAGACAGAGACTATCCAGATTTACATCCCCCCTGATCTTCTGTACCCTAAATAACACTATCCTTGAAGATATGCCCTCCTTTAGGTACCTGGGGGTTTGGCTTGATCGCCACTTCTCCTTTTCCACACACGTGGATGCCATCCTTTCAAAACTGCCCCCAAAGCTTGGTGCCCTCTATAGAAACCGCACTAGTCTCCCGCTTCCTGTGAGATGCAAAATAGTCCAGAAAATGATTCTACCCTCCTTTGACTACTGCAATGTTGTCTACAGCTCTGCCTCTAAGTCCACCTTAGCCAGACTGGACCCCCTCTTCAATGCTTTCTGCCGCTTTGCCCTCGATGCTACCCCCCCCCGCACCCATCACTGCGAGCTCTTCCATTCACTGGCCCTTCCATCCCTAAGTAACCGGCGCCTACTTCACAGTGCCAAATTTGTTTCTAACTTCTGGCTCAGTTCCCTTCCTCCCTACCTCGCATCCTCCCTATCTTCCCCACCTACCCCCACCCATGCCCTCAGGTCTGCTGACTCCAGGCTATTAGTAATCCCTCACCGCAGGCCAATCGGCTTTCTCTCTTACCTCTTCCCTAAGCTCTGGAATGGTCTGCTGGCCCAAATCTGTCATTCCTCCTCCAAACACTCTCTATCCTCTGCCCTCACTAACTTCCTTGCACCAAATTGTACCTGCCCCTGACCTCCCCCCCGATTGATTCTCTTCCCCCCTCCTCGATCCCCTCCGCCTTATGCGCCTGACCAGTGGCTCGACCTTCACCTAATTGACTGGCTTATACATTGCCCTAATCAACCAATGCACTTACTATCTCATTCACTTCTGCTATCTCCCTTCTCACACCCCCAACATCTTCCCTAAGTCAACCCCCCTAAATACCCCAGTGTTTACTATACAGTCCTGCCACCTCTCCCTTGCCCCAATCTCAGACTTCTGTTTTCTGTCTGCCAACTTGATGCATCATGCTTCTATTCACTCTCTGCTACAGGCACTTATGTAATCACGTATAGTCCTAGACGTGTGTATTCAAATATGTATGCCACCTTCCTTGAGGCACATGTATGTACTGTTCTCCTCATGTAACAAGTTTGCAGTTAATCTCACTCAATTATGTAACAATTGTTTGTATTGCTCTACTCCAAGTTCAACCTATTGACTGTTGTATGTATACCCTCCTCCCTTGTACCCCCCCAAGTCGCACTATGAGACGAGCATCTTTTTGCTCAGTGTGCCTTTCCTGTTGAAACATTTTCAATAAATAAATGTTTGTAGCTGGTGATTTGGCAAAGCACGTAGGAAGGTCCGCTGCATGTGACGAGCTTTGCTCACATTGCAGTGGACCTTTTCTTAGAATTACTCACCACATTAGTATGCACAGTGTGGTACCGGCATGCAGGCTGATTGGGGAATGAGGGATGCACCTACTGCTGCGTGCCCTGCATTCGCCCAACAGCGACCGCACCTCCAAATCTCCATTACCGCAAGATGTTGGCTGTGCAAGTGCACCAACATAAAAATTGCTTGTGAAAACCAACTCTATTATAGTCTATGGAGCATGCCCCAATGCTATTCTTGTACTGACATTATAAAATGTGCTAGCATGGGGCACAGATCTGCATATGGATGTATGAGCATTTTGTCTACGTGCTCCATGGAGGTTTTTACAAGTGTAATTTCTATAAATATAGCAAGCCAAAAATGAACTTTATGGTTTCATGGATTAAGTGCCAGGTAATGTGCCATTTATGTTGAGGGGGAGAGAATGTTTGTAGAATTGCAACCTGCTCTTTAAATTCAAGTTGCATTTCTTAACAGAAATCTCCAACATGATTTATATTTATGCGTACAGCTCCCATGTATCTTGTTACTACAAGAGTTCTGCTGAAGTCCATAGCGTCCCAGAACTGCTCAGCTTTGCTTTACAGTTCTGTCATCTGAAGAACTCAAGAATGCAATCTTATAACCATAAGAGACACAGTAACTGTACATGCAAGCATATATCAAATCATATTTTGTTCTATTATCTTAAACTAAACCTGAAAATGCTTGCAGCATTTTGGGGCCCCACCAGCTGAGTGGCTCAGTGTCTTGAAAGCTACTCTACTCCAAGGGTGTTCTTATTTTTAAAGAAGGCAGGGGACTACACTCCAGAAGCAGCACCAATTTGTAAAGGTAAAAAAAAAAAATTGGATGAGTACCTTCAATTGAAGGAACATGTTATTATGTTATAGCCACACAGAGAGCACTTATAGCCACACAGACAGCATTGTATTTATGTGCTGCTTCAAACTTAAACTCAGATCTTCATTAGGGGCCGTCTGACAAAGAAAATAACTGAGTTTATGTCTGAAGCGCTAAGTAAATATAGCACTATCTGTGGTCTATAACTTAATAAAATGTTCCTACAGTTGGAGGTACTGATCCAGTCTGGATTTGTTTTACCTCTACAAATTGGTGTTACTCATGGACTACAGTCTCATGCCTGTTGCTCCTCTTGATTAGTTGAACCAGTGCAAGTGCAGTCAGCTGTGGCAGGACCTTTGAGTAGTTTTCACTCAGACTTACCACTCTGAAGCAGTCGTGTTGGCTGTGACCAGAGTTTGTTTTATGGATGCAGTGAACACTCTTGATGTAAGGGTGGAATGGGAAAGGAAAATGGTTTCATTGTTGGCAGGTGAAAGGTACTGAGTGAGCCTTTTGAGTACTGTGTTGGTATTTAAACTGAAAGCTTAGAAGTAGTACTGGTTGGAAGAGGGGGGCATGGCCAAGCTATGGTAAGTTTACTCTATGTATAAATCCTGATGATGAGTTTACTGTATTTATAAATGTAAGATCTTAGATTCATACTTTCAGTTACTCAAATAACAGGATTTATACAATGGTGTTTGGGTCCATGCCTATTGTATAAATATATATATATATATATATATATATATATATATATATATATATATATGGGGCAAGAGCTGGAAATTGTTGACAAATTTAAATATTGGCTTCCATTTGCATTTGTGTTTTCTTTGGCGTCATCGTTGGTGTTACCATTAGCATTTGCATTTCCAGTTGTGGTACCATGACCGTGCACATTACCATTTGCATTTCCAAATGTGCTTGTTTCTGTTTGCGTTACTGTTCACTTTGGTGTCATCGTTGCTGTTACTGTAACTGTTTGAATTTCCAATTGCGTTACCGTTACTGTTTGCGTGTTTGTCACCATTTGCATTTCTGTTGGCCTTAGCGTTTGCATTTTCAGTTGCGTTTCCATTGTCGATTGCATTACTGTTTCCTTCTGCAGCACCGTTGCCTTTACCATTTGCATTTCTGTTTGCATTTGTGTTACCGTTTGCATTTTTCTTACCGTTTGCATTTCCATTAGCGTTTACGTTACTGTTTTTGTTACTATTTGTGTTTCTGTTGCCGTTAGCATTGGCATTACCATTTGTGTTACCATTTCTGTTTTCATTATCATTTGCTCTTGCGTTTCTCTTACCGTTTGTGTTATCATTTAAGTTTGTGTCACCATGTGTGTTACCATTTGTGCTTGCATTTGCGTTACTGTTAGCATTACTATGTCACAAAAAATCACATGGTGGGAGCACGGGTCCCACCACCACATTCCATTCACTATTTATAGTGCACATTCTCAAAAAAAGAAAGGAAATTCATTGCAAAAAAATCAATTTAATGCATCAGTTAGGGTTGTTCCACAGTGACAAAAGCAAGGAAATTCAATGTTAGGGTTCCAACCCTCCATCACCACACATCCACCCCACCCCCATCAAAAGGCATCAGGGGTTTCGTTGGGGTCATTGGTCCTAACTCTCACCCTATTCTCCTATACTGCACCACCTCAGCTTGTTTACACATGGGATGGGGTGAGAGTTAGGACCGATGACTCCAGCGCACACCCCAATGCTTGTTGGTGGGGGTGGGGTGGGGGTATGGTGCAAGTGGGGTGGGAAACCTGATGTACAGTATTTTCTTATGCTTATCTAACTAAAGCATTCCATCTGGCCATTGTAAATAGCATTCTACTCCCCAATCTGACCTATGAAGCAACCGCACTGCAGTCTATAAAGGATACAGAAATAACTAGACTCAACGTCCTTCATAACAATGCAGGCAGACTGATTGTTCATTCCAAGTACAGTACATACATGAAAATTATGTACCTACCATAATTCTTGATCTTTCTGTGTATCTTTACCATTCATCACTGGTGGGTGTCAGCTGGAGGTGCAGCACCCCACGGGAGCTTTTTAATTTTTTCTTTCACCTCAAGAGGAAGAAGTTGGCACCATAGTGCCACCCAAAAGGTGGACGCATGGTGTCACACTCACGAGTTGGATGTAACTGGTGCTGGCTCCATCTCTTCCTCAGTTCTGCATGCAGGGGAGAGGAAAAAAGTGATAGAGAAAGTGAAGGCTGGGACAAGAGAGCCCAAGGGACAGAAAAAGGAAAGGAATTAATTAAAAAAGGAGTATGCCAGCCACAGGACAGAGGTACAGGAGGAGGACCCGTGGATGTAGACCTGGCCCCAGCCCCTGGACAGCCAGCCAGAGCACTGAAAGGCGAGAAGAGAAAAGAGAGAAGAAGAAGAAAGAAGAGAAAGAGGGAGGAGCCAAGGGGAAGACCCCAAGATAGTGCCCTGCCGATCCTGCTCGGGGAGCTCAGGAAATCCTGGCCAAGTTGTCTGATATATTGTAACTGGCCCAGCCACACTGGTGGTGTGAGCCTCAGACCCTTTCAGGATCTCCGGACAGGAGATCAGCTGCAGTTGGATCAGAATTTTAGGCATGGCCTGGGTCCCCTCCTGATCCCTATATGGTAAGGAGAAGACATCCTTGGACAGGGCTCCCCCACTGGTAACTGTCTCTCCTGAGACTCATGGGAGAAGAAGAGGTGGGCCCTATCCAATGGACCACATCTCCATCCCCCTCAGGGGAGGGGTAAAAAGAGGTGAAGAAAGGACAGATATAGAAGGAGGAATCCCCATGCACCCCCCACCCACTCCAGCAGAGCTCCCCCCCAAGGGGTCGGCTCCAACCCAGTAGGTCTGGATTGAGCCAGGAGGGGAATCCCACCATGAGGCAGTGGAAAAAGTGGGAAGGGGATTACAAAGGGAGACCCACCAAAGGCCAGGGCACAGACCTCACTCACCCTCCTCCCAGAATGAGCCCTTCATCTTTTTGGAAGGGCCCAAACTGGGGTGACCTAGCCCAACCCTGCAGGTAGGGAGGAGTGAGAGTGGGGAGGAGGACTGCCCAGGGACTGAGGCCTTGAGGGGAAGGAGGGTGGGATTCAGTGAGGAATGGTAAGGAAATAAAAGAAGATCAAGAATTACAGTAGGTATGTAATTTCATATCTTCACTATTCATCACTGGTTGGTGAGAACAGAGGCCCCCCAAAGGGTGCCCAGCATTTCCCAAGGGGTGTGAGTCCCTCAGTCTCCCCTGTAGGGGAAGACTACAGGGAGGAGAGGACCCTTACAGGCCATTTAGACCTGTGACTCGTCAGAGAGAAGATGGGTCTCCTGATGGCTGGGAGAAGGAAGGCACCCCTGAAGAGCCCTCCTCACCCTACGGGAAAACAGGTGGGTCCCCCTGAAAATGAAGGCAAGCACCCTAAGCCAGGGCAAGGGTGACAGCCATGATAGACAAAGCCATGCCGTCCTCCTGATGCAGATCGCTGTCCCTGCAAATCTGGAGGGTATCTCACTGGCATTGTAAGATGCCCTTGCATGGTGCCTTGCAAGCTCCAGACCCTGAGCAGAGAGGGCAATGGCCTGTCTGGTTGCCTCTGAATCAGGCAACTGCACCAGCACCTGGTCGAACAGTGACCACAAATACTTGTTATAGGCAGTGTGGTGTGCCTGATGTGATGGGATGCATAGCATAATGAGTGCCAAGAAGAAAACTCTCCATCCCCAGCAGTTGAACTCTGCAGAGTCCGCATCCAGGGGTCGGTCATGCATTGGGAGTCTGTGCCCAGAGGGAGTGTCCAGCATCTCAACCCCTGAAGGAGGGTGAGACATAGTTCCTGGAATTCCCTGGAGTGCACAATACCTGTGCTGGCAGTCTCTGAGGGCAGAATCTGGGGAGGAAGGACACTGCCAGGTATGGAATGACTCATCCCAGAAAGGCACCAGCTAAGGGGGGACCACGAGGTGGTCAACGCTGAATTCACTGCAGAATGCCCGAGTTGTCTGCTCAGGATTACATCTTGCCAATTGGGAAAGGTGAAGCTCATCCACCAGCCTCACAAAGAAGCACTGATACCCCGTCAGGTCAGCGTCAGAGGACAGATGGACCATTGATTCCCATTCATCAGGAGAGGAAGGCAAGGAGGCAGATGAGCCAGAAGATTCAGAATCTGACTGCTGTGGTGGAGACAGGCAGAAGACCCTCTCATGCACGTAATGGGGAAAGGCAGCAGCAGTGGCCCTGAACTTTTCCCAAGTAAAAGGCTCTGTAGGGCCAACGTGACCCGGGTGATAAGGGGGAGGATGCAGAGGCAAGGGGGAAAGGCATCTCTCCACATGACCTGTGCCAGGGCTTGGAGACCTAACAGGTGAGCTCACATCTGTTGTAGGCCCGTAGGTCTGCACAGCTGCCATCAGCCCAACTAGCTTGAAGTGGTCAGGGATGAGCCCTGAAGGGGAAGCTCCCCTGTGAGGAGACCGGGGATGTGTAGATCCAGAAGGGCTGGCCCCAGCCCCACCAAATGAGGTCCCCCACAAAGAAGATGAGAGGGAGAAACTGGGCTCAAGGCTTAAGCTCCACCTGAGCCCCAAAGGGTCCCACACTGGAGCCATCACCCTGCACCCCACTCCCTCAACCCCATCAATTCTGAGGCCGACATCTTCCTCACTCTCAGGGACAGAGGCACTTCCAAGCCTTCAGGCCATCCGAAGGGGGCCAAAGGACAGGAGGCCACTGCCCCTGTCCCCACCTCAGGACCCCGGATGGTGCCGACACCACAGTCGGCATCCACCTGGGACTTCAAGGCTGGGATCACCACCACTACAGGCCTGGAGTTGCCATCAGCCCCCCAGAAATCTGGCACCTACCCTTGTGCTGGGCCTGAAGCCAACTGCAACTGCCAGAGCCACGGGGGGGGTAACATGAGCAGACACAGTGGCACCGAGCACAGGAGGGCCCTCTGAAACTGAAGAGTCAGGCTGCCAGTCGGGGTCAGCCTCCTGAACATCTGGCACTGGACAGCTGGACTTGAAATAGACCTCCACCCTGACAACACCGGAGGCCCTCCCACTCATGGCACCTTAAGCGGCGCCATTGGCAGGACCAGTGCTGCTCATGGCACTGTCTCAACCACCAGTGCTGGAAACAGCACAGGGATCCAAGATGGCTCTGTTGGGTGGTGCTGAGGAGCCACTCATGCTGGGCCCAGCAGCCATGGGCCACGACACTGGTGTAGCCTTCACCTCCGGGGAGGCAACTGCTGATGCAGTGCTCTTAGCCCGGCCTCGAACAGGGCCAATCCAACCCTGGAGCACTGCAGAAGAAGCCCCTGCTGTGGCAATGCTGGAAAGGGTGGAGGACCTCCTCCTCCATGGCCCGTACAGAGCCAGGAGGGGACCCAGAGGAAGGGTGAATGGACCTGCGCTTGGCATCCCTGGTGTGACAACATCCTCCAAAAGTTGGCAGCAGGTGGCCGACTTTGAACATGCAGTGCTGTTAAACTGTATGATCCATTGAGAATCGCACCAGTCCATATCATGTTGTGGACCCAGGCAGGCTAGGCAATGGTCACGTCTATCCGTAGCTGACATCTGTCAGCTGCTGGGACACTGATGCATAGGGGCCCAACCCACTTTAAAGCACCTCTTCTTGTCCCTGGATGGACCTGACATGACTGACAGCAACTAAAAATAATTCACAGAAATAACCTGGTACCACTTTAAAATAAAAGGAAGGCTCTTACCAGTAATCTGTAAAATGGCGGCAAGTAGTTCGGTAGATAGCAGAACAGAAACAGCGGCATTGAAGTTCGGCATTGAGAAAAGGTAGGCCACACTAGGCCATGATGATGCACTTCTGGAGCATGAGCTGGTGAGCTGGCAAGGTGCTGCACTCTCAATGGCAGGAGAAGCAGAACTGAGGTAGGGGAGGAACCGGGGCCAGTTATAGCCAACCCACGAGTGCGAAACCATGTGTCCGCCTCATGGGCAGCACTGTGGTGCTGACTCCTCCCCATTGAGGTGAATGCAAAAAAAAAGAAAGGCTCCCACGAGGTGCAGCGCCTCCAGCTGTCAGCCACCAGTAATGAATGGTGAAGACTGACACAGGGAAGATTTACCTGTGTAACTAATCTTCTGTACAATGTACCAACTGTTTTAATTCTACTTTGTATTACTATCTCTATACTGCATCTAGTGTTTGAACCCTATTTGTTCTTGTTATCTGTAACTAATTATGGGTTTTCCCTAAATATATGACTTGTGTTCCACTGGGCCTACCTGTCCACCAAAACACAATAAATAAATAGATGACTAGATAGATAGATAGACAGACAGACAGACAGACAGACAGGTGGGTGTGCAGAGAGATGATAAATAGATAAAGAGATATATAGATAGATAGATAATGTACATATCATTTTTAAGATAGTGGGGATTAAGATATGTTAACACATCTTCTGAGGGCTGGCTCTGAAGAACTGATGAGGGCCTTCATCCTCTTTCAGCCTCCTGGTCTGTTGCTAATATAAAATAATTCCCAACTCTGGAGTGCTTTATTGAATGTATGAAGTGTTTTTAATGACAAATGTATCAGTGTGATCATAAGGGTAATTTTGATTTCATTTCCTTTTAAGAGTGGGTGGGGGCCCAGTACAGCTGCACTTTTAGAAACATGTTGAAGCACCTTTATGAGTGGAACTGTATATACAGTTCAACGCTATATGTGATAGGCATGCCCCCCATAAAAAGCGTAAAATCAAAGGCTGCTGTAATCCCTAGTTTTCTCCAGATCTCCTTGAGCTTCTGAATGCCAGGGGCCATCTATAGCACAGGTCTAGGTCACTGTGTAACCAGGCCGACATCCAGAGGTACAAAGTGACTAGAAACAACTGCACCAGGGCTATTCGTGCAGCTAAAAATCAATATTATAAGGAAGTGCTCTCTCGGACCTGGAATGGTGGCAGAAAATTTTGGACTAACCTTAAAGAGGTCACTGGGAGAGACCTCAGATCTTCCCCTACCGTGCTTAGCATTGATGGTGTACCCTCACTCGACCCCAAACTTATTGCTAACACTTTTAGTAATGCCTTCATGGACCTGAGTGGTCTCCTGCCACCTGGCTACTTCTCTCACCCCCTCACAAGTGACTACTCTGGGAAAGAGACTCAGCACCCTTCTCACCCTCCTTTCTACTTCAAAACCTCTCAGCCCATGAAGACAGGAATTACCTACTCAAGGTATTGGGGAAATCAAAATTTAGTGGTGACACCCTGGATCTTAAGTTTGTAGCCCTTACGCTGGATGAAATTCTGTCATCTCTAACACATGTCATTTAGTTACTCTCAATTTCCTCAGAAATGGAAATCTGCCACTGTGACACCAGTTCATAAGTCTGGGTATCGGACAATTATTGGGAACTTCAGGCCTATCTCTATCCTGCCCCCACTCTTGAAAGCTCTTGACCATATATTGGCTGACCAACTGGTTGAATACTTAGAAAAATATCAGCTACAATGCCTGGAACAATACAGGTTCAAAAATGGTCATAGTACCACTACCACCCTTCTGGAGTTCACAGGCTTAATTCACCTCTCCATAGAGCAAGGACACCTGGTCAGTGCTGCTTTCATTGATTTAACCAAAGCTTTCAACACAGTGAATGAATCATGCCCTCCTAGTCAAACAGCTTACCACCATTGGCCTAGATTGTGACAGCATAGCCTGGTTTGAAAGTTACCTGCACAACTGTACACAGCAGGTGAAGATTGGTAACACCCTCTTGGATAGCATACCTGTTCTATCTGGAGTTCCTCAAGGGTCCATCTTGGGCCCTCTTTTATTTAGCATTTTCCTCAACAACCTTCCTTGCACCTGTCAGGGTCACATCCTTTTGTATTATGATGATGCTGTCCTGTTCACCAGTGATCCAGACCCTAAGGTTCTTGAATCCAGGCTACAGAGTAATTTCGTAGTCTTAGAAAGATGGTTCCATAAGCGCAAGTTAGTTATGAATTTCAACAAGACTAAAACTATACTGTTTTCCAGCTCCTAAAATAGGCACAGAACTTACCCTCTTTCTATCACCAATGAAATGGGCTCTCCCCTGGAGCTAGTTCAGCTCTTTAAATATCTGGGGATTACTACTGACAGTACGATGACCTATGCCTATCACATTGACAGCATTACTAAGGCTGTTAACACCTGCATTGGGCTACTTTATAGGCATAAGCAATGTTTGACCCCAGAGGCTCTTAGCATGGCCATTCACAGTTCTCTTGTCTCTCTTATTGATTATGGCTTACCAGTCTATGGATCAGCTACTGAAACAACTCTTTGTTGCATTATAGTTGTACTCAACAAAGCATGCAGGTTCCTTACCGGCTCAGCCCATCTGTTCCATACCTGGCGACATGTACGCTTAGGCTAACTGACTCCAATTCAGAGGTAGACTCATGTACCAAATATGTTTACTGTCCAAAAAAGTAAGCTTAAGCAAAATGCCCCTAGGATTACAAAAGCTTATTACCCCCACTATCAACCATTATTGCACCAGAAGCTCTACTAGCCAGATTTTTAAAATATCCCACAGTCGCACTTCTCTAGGACAAAGATCCTTTGCCTACCGTGCCCCACTATGGATGAACTCGGTGCACCATGACATCACTTCAGCATCCACCTTGGGCTCCTTCAAGGTTAAACTTAAGCAACAGCTAGTTGCTGATGCCAATTGTGACTTCTTCCAATAACCTTCCTTCTTGTGACCAGCACTTATTCTAACCTTATGCTATCCTGACCTTACGCAAAACTGTTCTCAGCATGTAAATATCTGTTCTAAGTTGCTAATCATTCTCCTTTCATATTTCCTCTTGATCCCTTCTCCTCTTTCCCCTCACCCCTCTATGGCTTTCCCCCATCCCCCCTCCCCCTTGTTATATCTCCTGAGCTCCCTTGCTCACTTTAAAATGCTTTGTCCCATACCTTCTCACCTCTGACGAGGACCCTGGGCTGATGCCACCCCTTACCTTGTTGATTATTAGCTATTAGGCTTAGTCTGTTCTCATTTTCCTGTAAAGGGTCATTTCATAAGACCCCACCCCCTCTAATATGACCCTTTGAATTCCAGGTCTTAATCAAATATGCACATTGGCATACATTCTACAATGCCACATGTATTGGAACTTCTCTAGTTATATACTGTTGTAATGTCTTGTATAATTCCTTGTTTTGTTTGTTCTCCATCTCATAATTTTCAGGTATGTACTGTTTGTCTGACGTGGAACCTATGAAATGAGTTTGTTTTCAAAGGTGTTATCTGAAATTTCAATAAATAAATAAAAACAATACAATACATATAGGTATTCACAGTTTGCCAAACTGTATGTTTCTCCATTTCTCTTCATAAATAGTAACACTGAATTGTATATGTGTCCACATAGACAGGCATAATTTCAATAGAACAAGTTCTATAAAACTAAATGCAGGCTGAAAATGGTTTTTATTTTTAGCGTGCAATTTCTGTTTTCAGTGTGCAGTTAATATTACCTTTTTGTTTTGTTTTAAGCTGACATGATGACACAGCACCTTTTTTTTCTTTCTCAAATAAACTATCTATGGGAATAAAGCATGCATAGTCCACATACTCCTACAAAACATATTCTATATCTTTTCTGAAGAGCTCAGAGACACAAATGAGAGATTAATGTTGGGAAGTCCTAAATCACTTTTTTCTCTGAAACAGCAGCTGTTGAAACTTATGAATGGTATTCATCTGGTCACTGGAAAGCTGTGAGTTACACTGTGCTGTAAAAACCTAGCATCAGTGGTGGCCTTTGGACTGTTGTTCTCTTCATGAGTGGAGAACATACGTTTACAAGGATGATATATTTTCAAGAAAGAGGTGATAAATGCCACCACTTGTGGCCAGCTCATGAATCATACTTTTCATTGACCCTTGTTGAGGCCACTTGCCCATGTCCTTGAAAGTAGAGTTGTATTGGTTGATGGCAGTTCTAACAAACTAGATGTGCAACATGGAGCTACAAGATTAAAATAATGCCAGTCCAGATTGGAAAAATGCATGCAGCAGAGGAATGCAACACAATTAGTATCTAATGATACTCCCTTAATTACTTTGATATTTGTTTATGAGTGCCTTCATTTTTTTTTTTTAGTTTTTGCTGACCAGAAAAGGAGGGCTAGGCAATTCTGCCTATTTTCAGCCCTGAAGTGGAGGGGGGGGGGACACAAATGGTAACCAACTGAAATTGAACCAGATTAAGCACTTGGTGGTATTTTTTTGTGAAACATGGACATTTGGATAGAATACCAGAAACACTGGGTGCCAGTGACCATCACATGGTATGATTCAATTTGGCCACTAGAACAAAATCATCCCATTCCAAGGCAAAAATATGGGACTTCAGAGGAGCTGACTTTGATAAGATGGCCAACAGAGTTAAGCTAGCCCTGGCAAAAAGAAATACAGGTGAGGGGGTACCTGCAAAGTGGGCAAGCATTTAAGATGCAATACTTGAAGCAACATCCCATTGTGTTAGTGAGAAAAGTGAGTACAAAAGAAGAAGGAAACCACTTTGGTTCTCAAACACAGTAGCAGAAAAGGACAGAGCCAAAAGGATGGCCTTCAGGAAATATAAGGGAACACAGCAGGATGAAGATAGAGAGGCATACCTAACTTCCCTAAGGGAAGCAGGGAAGGCAGTAAGGCAGACAAAGGCCCAAACTGAGGAAACACTAGCACGAAGAGTAAAAGAAGGTGACAAGACTTTCTATAGACACATTAATGAAAGAAAAAAGTCCAGAGGTGGTATTGCTAAGACAAAAGGGGATAAGGGTGTGTGTGTGGAGGAGGACCACGTAAAAGCATCTATCCTAAATAGATACTTCTGCTCAGTATTTACTGAAGAGAAGGTAGGGCGGGGCCCACAGCTCTGCACCAGGGACACAGGGGGGAAGGAGGTGTGCGCTAGTCCCTTCACAAAAGAAAGGGTCCTATAAAAGCTCGATAAGCTCAGGGTGCACAAGGCAATGGGACCTGATGGCATACATCCCAGGGTACTAAGGGAGCTAAGAGTAGAACTAGCAGAGCCATTATCAGAAATGTTTAGTGAGTCTCTGAACACAGAAGAGGTCCCAGAAGCATGGAGAAGGGCTCATGTGATCCCACTCCACAAGAGTGGTAGCAGGGAGGAGGCAGGAAACTACAGACCAGTCAGTCTTACCTCTAGTGGGCAAGATTATGAAGACACTCCTTAAGGAAAGGATAGTGCAGCACCTGGAATCCATAGGAGCACAGGATCTAAGGCAGCATGGGTTTACAAAAGGAAGGTCCTGTCAAACTAATCTCATAGACTTCTTTGACTGGGTAACCAGAGGGTAGACCAAGGGGGAGCATTTGATGTTGCCTACCTTGATTTCAGCAAAGCTTTCGATACTGTTCCACATAGAAGATTAATTAATAATCAGGGTAGGCTCGGGGTGGGTGGGTCAGACATGTCAACTGGGTGGCAAACTGGTTGACTGGCAGAAAACAGAGAGTGGTGGTAAATGGTATACAGTCAGAAGAGATGCAAGTCACAAGTAGGGTACCTCAGGGATCAGTCCTGGGGCCAGTCCTCTTCAATATCTTCATCAGTGACATTGCAGATGGACTGGAGGGTAAGGTTTGTCTGTTTGCAGATGACACCAAGATCTGCAACAGAGTAGATGATACAGAGGGTGTGGGCAGAATGAGAAGAGATCTGGATAAACTAGCAAAATGGTTGGAAGAGTGGCAACTGGGATTTAATGCAAAGAAGTGCAAGATCGTGCACATAGGGAAGAGAAACCCTGAAGCCACCTATAGGCTGGGAGGGGAGTTGCTGGCAGTCACAAGGGAAGAAAGAGACTTGAGTGTCATCATCACAGATGACCTGAAATCATCCATGCAGACTTCTAAAGCAGTAGGTAAGGCTAGAGGGATGTTGGGGTGTATTAGTAGGTGTATCACAAGTCAGAAGAGAGAGGTAATAATCCTCTTTACAAGACACTGGTTAGGCCCCATCTGGAGTACTGTGTACAGTACTGGAGGCCACACCTTCACAAGGACATTAACCAAATTGAGGCAGTCCAGAGAAGGGCAACAAAATGGTGCAGGGACTGCATCAGAAAACATATGAGGACAGATTAACTGAACTCAATGTCTATACCCTAGAGCAAAGGAGGGAGAGAGGTGAAATGACTGAAACATTCTTACACCTTAAGGGCATTAACAAGGTGAAAGAGTCTAACATGTTTCAATATAAGAAAAATAGCAGCACAAGAATACACAGCATGAGATTAGAGGGAGGTCGATTAAGGGGTAATGTGAGGAAGTTCTTTTTCACAGAAAGGGTGGTGGATGAATGGAACAGCCTACCTCAGGAAGTGGTAGATATGAATACAGTGCAGGGCTTCAAACAGGCATGGGATAGGCATAAGGGAGCAATACAGATGAGTATGAATAGATAGGCCATTGACAGAGCAAAAGACTATGACGCATTCATAAGGTAGAAAAAGAAATGGGCAGACTGGATGGGCCTTGCGGTCCTTATCTGCTATCAACGTCTATGTTTCTATGTTTCTATTTCCCTACTCTTTTTGAGAAGTGCCATGGAATCTTTAATATCTATAACTGAACAACCATCAGAACAGGCAGATGGGGTCTTGGTTTAACATATCATCTGAAAGATGGTACCTCAGGAGTGTAGCACCCCCTCATGCTGCACTACTGGGTCACTACTGAGATTTTACTCTAAGCTAATGGTATGGGGCTAGAACCTACAACCTTCTGATCTTCCGGCATCAGAGGTGAGTGTTTAGATATGCATTGTTCTCTACACCCAATAATGTTACAACACTGCAGATAGCAGAAAGTAAGCTATTTTTCTGAGAAATACTGCCAACAGCTCTGTGAATTATCTTTTTATTACAGATAGTGTTTTCATTTAGCTGACCTACCTTGTCCTTTTATAATTTTGCCTATACTAAACAATCATAACAGAACTATTTACAGCAGACATTAAATAAGGCAATATTTCAGCATCGATTTAGTGCCTCTGCACTGGCATACACTGCTTTTGATAACTCAAACTTCATTGATTTTTCTATAAACAAAAAAGTCAGCCAATTGAGTGCATATACAACTTATGACAGCAGCGACAACTTGGTGATGTCTTGAAAAAAGATATGAAATATTCAATGACGGTAACAAGTCTCCAGCTTTCATGGAAATCAGGGTATGATAAAAAACACATAGTTATATATTAAGTGCTTGGCTAAGCCAAAGTCAACTACTAGGCTACATAGCATAGCTATTATGGAGTTGACTTCAGAGAATACATATTTTGTTTCCTGTTTGTGTGACTCTGTGTTTCTTCTTTAGTTCAAATTTCATGTCAATATCCATTCTTCACATTGTAGAAATGTAACCTAATTTAACATGTCCCTCACTTTTCTTTTTATACTATCAATCACTGTACTTGGACTTTACACCAAGTTACCCTAACTCCTTCTTCGTACAAGCAAGTGATTACAGGTAAACATGCTGGATCAGAGCAGCTGTATGTTTCGCAGTCTGATCTATCAACTATAAAAACAGCTTAGAATAACGGGATTGCATGTTCCTACCTTGCTGGACCAAATACTCACTGCAACTTTGGACAATTCTTAACCTCCAAGTTCTTCATTCAGTCCACCACCCTGCTACTATGGGTAGAAGCAGCTCCCCACTGAAAATAAGAAGCTGTATCTCAACTGGACCATCTAGGTAAATTAACTGCAAAATGAATGTAAATTAAAAAAGCACCTGCCACACTGGTTGCAACACCATGATCTGGGTAGATACTGTTCAATGGTGGGTTAGAACAAAATAATCACAAGCATGCAATGCAGTAGGATAGGGTTTGCCTAACATTTATTGGCTCATGTGACCTAACAATAATCAGTGTCAAGAATGTTGTTTTAAGTATCATTTTACAGTATGTATCTGGATCATGCCTGTAAATGGATCTTCAGATCTAGTGTATCTACTTGATGAACAAAAACTAAATAAATATTCACAACTTAACTTTGTTCTACCACCCCAGTTAGTCAAAATACATTTCTCTCTCAATAACTGGTCCAGTGATTACATCAGTATCAACAGTTCTACTCACCAAATCAACCAACGCTCTGAGATAACATAGAATTTTAATTTATATAGTTCTGCACCTTTCACATATACTGTATCTCAAAGAACTTCACAGAGTTACATATCTGCAGTGTAGGGTAGTGACTTTATGCAATCAGATACAGAAGTCATTACATACTGTACTCGACATCATCCACATACACCCATTTATAATCATAAAAACTGCCTTAGTGAATAAATGAATGCTGGTTCAGGTTAAGGGTGACAGTTTGGTTTGTCATCAAGATTGGTCATTAAAATTCAGTTTGTCTGTGCCAGTTTGGCCAAACCTCTTCAACTCCCAATATAGTAATTTGCATAAGATACAACAGATTACAAATGGAGGAGCCTTGAGGTCAGCAATGAATATAAATCACAGTTGCTTACTTGTAGAAGATGCTGTTGGCATGTATTTGCTGTGGATTACTGTTTGCAGTATTGTAAATGAGTCAGCAAAACCCATTAAGACCACCATGATACAGTGTAAGCTATAGCAGAAGTTATTATGACATATACTTCATGTAGCCTCATGCTCTCTGCTTTACCTTATGACAATTACTGTATTATTTCTTGCATCATTATACACAGGCCCAGATATTCAAACTGCACTCAAAAAGTGCTCAACAGCAGGAGCAAGTGCAAGTCCACTGTGCTCATGCCCAAGGAGCGCGATATTCAAAAACTGCACAGGCCAAGATGCGCCTACGGCCGACTGAATATCACACCACCTGCACCATAGCACAACCAGGGAGGTGAAGCTGAGCATATCTGATGCACCATAGTGCAACAAGGGATGTTCAGCTGAGCAGTCCAGATGTGCCATAGTGCAACCAAGGATGCCCCCAGCAGCAGGGCAGCAAAGAAACAGCACAACCAGGGATGCAGGGGCCCACCACCCATGCCACAGATGGGCAGAGGAACACACAGCAGAACAGACATTGTCCCACCCACACTCCATGCACTGCACAACTGGGGGAGAGCTGGAATAACCACTGGCCCATGGATACCAGCAACCAACCCACAGCTGGGCCATGGTGCCCCATCACACCCCCTGGCAAGCTGTGACCGGCACACAAGGATGGCCGACCACCCCGTACCACACCATCCCACCAATGCAGAGCACACCCTGCACCATGATCCTCATACACCCTGCCCAGGAGTAGCACCCAACAGTGCAGGAAACCCCATGCATGCCACCACCCCCACTGTGACAATGCAACCCTGTGCACCATGGAGCCATGCAAGGCAGCCCCACCATAGGCACCCTGCAGCGGGCAGCAGCAGACAGTGATGCAACAGATGCATACACAGTGCCACCCTGCACGTCCCCCCCCGAGGTACAGCTGAGAGACTGACCATGCGTTAGCATACGAGGTACCCCACATGCAACAGAGCATGCCCCAGACCCCACCTCCAGCGGTACAGTACCTTGCACACCCTCCCAAGGACACATCCTGTCCCAGCACTGGCCACAACAGCCACCACTGACACGCCAGCAGACTGTGCATATCACAGACATACAAGAGTGTCAGCTGCACAGGCCATGGATGGTCTGACAGGGGTGCCATGCACACAGTGCAGGCCCCATGGACCACTGCACACAGGCATCCAGTACACAGAGTACAACACACAAACCACAGACAGTGACTGACTGCCCACACCATAGGCGGTTCACCTCTGCACACACACACACACACACACGCCCATGCGTGAACCACCCCTGACGCCATGCATACCACCGCAGCTGAGCACCTGTAGCCTGCTGCAAAGCAGAGACCACCACAGTTGTCATAACCAAATGCTTATAATTAAAAGAAGTAACAAAACATATATACAAATATTTACAAGGGGGGAAGGGACACATAACAGGTGGGGGCGGGTAAGGGGCAGGGGTGAACATATGCGAGAGGGAAGAAGGGGTGTAAGTGTGGGTCAAAGGGGGGAAGGTGGTAGTAGGGGAATAGAGTGCTCAGTGTGTGCCCCGGTCCTCCTCCACATGGCGTCTATGTCTGCCGCTCCTCCTCCTCCTCCTCCTCCTCACCCCGTGGCAGTGGATGTGCTCCAACAGCTCCAGTGTTGCCCTCGCCACCTGGAACAGCTCCCTCACATTCCTTTCCAGTGCCTGGAGTCGCCGTACACCTAGGATGAGGGAGCAGAGTCAATAAGTGTGACTGTCCAGCCCCCTGCAGCCCACCCATTGTGCATGGCATACAGCCATGTGCCATGCCCCTGTGATGGTGTGCAGCCACCCACAGTGACCGTGTCCACAAGACCTGCCTACCCAGGCAGCCATAGCCATGTGGACCACTGCACACACCCACTGCCCATGCCTTGCACAGCACCACCATGGCTGTACAGTGACTTGGCTATGCGGTGTGAAGGCAGTGCCACAGTCATGTGCCCGGTGCACGCATGGACCACCATTGACGCACTCCCGGACATGCAGTGCCACTGGACTGTGCTGACTGTTACAAGTTGCGTGCATGGCAGTGGTGTCAATGGATGGTGGCCATGCCCCGCTGCCCGCCCAATTATACAGCATGCAATAGTAATCATGGATGTAAGGAACTCACCATCATCGAGGGGTCCATGCACCGCTGACAACCATTACCCCTCCTGGCTTGCTGCTCCTCCAGGCAGCACCTCCGGTCTCTGGTCTGCTGGCATTCTGCGGGCCCTTAGGTATAAAACATGGAGAGAGGAACATCAGTAAAATCCTGTAGCAATTTCCCTCCCCCATGTGTGTGCAATCCCACACAGCCAGACCCACCCACCCCACACCCCGATAATGCCACCACGGCCAACACCAGATGTCCCCCCCATGTGCCAGACACATGCAACCGTGATACCCGTATGGATGATAAAAGTGTATGGGTGTTGCACCTACCTGGCTGTGGCACCGTGCCCCTCCTGGCACGTGCCCGCAGGCGGGCAAGCAGGTCCAGATCCCTATGCCTCAGGTCCCCATATTGGTGGCGGCACTGCTCTGCTGTCCGCCCCATACCAGTGGCCTCCTCCAGGGTGTCTGCCACCTCCTGCCACACCTGACTCCTGGCCCTGTCCAGGGGTGCCTCCCCAAACTAAGGCCCAACATGTGGCTCTACTATGGCCACAAGGTTTGCCAGCTCCACCTGGCTCCACTGCACAGCATGCCTCCGCACCATCTCTGCTGCTCAGTTCAGTCAAAATGGCGCCCTGCAGTGCGGTCCTGCCATGTGCAGATGCTGTGCGGTACAGCGCTGCCATTCCCTAGTGGGCTGTCACCAAACAGCGCGATAGTGATGCACCCATGCCTGAAGCATGGTGCCTAGGGGCAAAGGTCAGGCACAGGGTCAATGGTCTCTGGCACACGGACAGCCACAGCGCGATTGGAACCCAATGCGTGTAGCTTGATTGGTTGCCTGTGTGCCACCTACTGTAGTGGCCTACCGTGCTGTCACCCCAGTGCGCCTACAATGCCCCAGTGCCACAGCACCATATAGGTGAACAGCGCTGTAGTGCCACTGGCACAATGGTGGCCATGCTCTGCATTGCCTCCCGCGCACAGCACATAAGCAGCATGGCAGGCGCCTGCGTCATCAACCCGGGCATGCGCAGTTAGGTGTGTACGGCGCATGTCAAAGAACTGCGCTCTTGGCTCAGCACGTTCAACACAATTGCGCAAAGCGCAACAGCGCGATATTCAGCCAGCATATGCAAATCAGCTAATCAGCCATTCAATGGCGCAGTCACTGCATTTGCATCCAGTTAAAGATGTGCCTCACCTCATTTGCATGGGTTGCGCTATAAAAGTGCAACATTGGGCTGCACTGGCCATAGTCGGTTCCTGCAGTTTATTGCGGTGAGTTGCATGCTGTTTGGGAGTGTGGACTGTGGATTTTGGGACATGCATGGGACTGCATAGTCACAGGTAACACCTGTCATTCTCGCAGGCTTAATCATGACTGAGCATGTTGTGGAGGAAGAGGAATAAAGCCATAGGAGGAAGAGGAGGCCGAATTTCACTAAGGCCGAGACAGATGCCCTGTTCAAGGCCTACCTAGACCAGGAGCTGCTTCTCAGTGGACGCCAGGGAACACCACAGGCCCATGCTGCTGCATGGGAAGAGGTGGCGTGTGCTGTAAACCTGCATGGCAGCCACCAGTGCTCCGTGCAGGAGTGCAAGAAGAAGATGGGCACAGACAGGTGGAGGATTAAGGAGAAGGTGGCTGCCATCAGGGCAGCACGGTCTGCGACAGGTGGGGGACAGCAGGAGGTGCTACGCCTGACCCCACAGGAGGAGCAGGTTGCTGGCAGCATGCAGCGTTGCACCATTGAGGGTGTTCTGGGTGGTGGATTCCAGATGGGTGGTAGCCCATCACTGCATGGTAGGTCATGGTCTGTCTATTGGGGGAGGGACAGGGCAGGTCACAAGCATTAACGTGAATTTGTTTTCCCTTACAGCTCCGGAGCATCTGCATGGGTCAGCAGTGGTGGGCTTCTCCACTGAGGCCAGTCACATGGAGATGGAGGAGGGCCCATCCACCTATACAGGAATACGTGGGTCAGGGTGACAGTGGGCCCGCCTGGACATCCAGACTGATGTTGGTGGAGCAGGTGTGGAGGAGGCCCGGCCCGTGTCCCAGCATGCCAGCGTCCATGGATGCCAGCATGCTGAGACTCAGGCTGGTGCCGGATCCGTCACCGATGATGATGTCGCTAACATCATGGGCAGTGACACGTGTGTGCCACAGGATGGCCACACAGCAGGTTACATCACAGCCATGGCTGTGGGTGGTGCTGCTGTGGAGGCCAGCGTGTCATTACAGTCCCAGCTTGTGCCTGTCAGCACCGGTGGGGCAGCACTGGTGTGTGTACAGGACAGTGGGACTGTTGCGGCCACTGCGGTGGCACCATTGAGCCCTGGGGAGCAGCAGCCAGAGGGGCTGCATCAGCAGTCGGCCAATGGGTATGGGAGTAAAGTGTCAGGGGGCGGCGTCAGTGTACCACCTGTGGACATGCCCAGGCCTGGCCCTGGTGTGCAGCGCCCACCCTCAAGGGGTGATGATCATCAGGGCTGCAAACACCCTGAGGGACAGCATGCCAATTAGGCAGATGACCTCTTGGATGAGCACACCCACATACTGCAAGCATCAGTCAATCAACAGATGCAGCTTGTGACGGCAGTGGATGCACTGAGTGCAGCTCTGCGCCAGGCAGAGGAGCGTTGCAGCAGAGACACCGCTCTGCTCCTGGCAGGGATGGACTGGTTTGCGGGAGGATGTGACCACTGCCTTTGACAGGCAGACACAGGCATTCACCTCTGTCATGGCCTCAATGGGCACACAGTTATTTGCCCATGTGTCGCAGATACCATGCAGTGCACTGTCCACCCTCCGTTCCCAGCGTCGTGCGACATCATCCTTGTCGACACCAGGTTTAGCTGTGGGCATCCCGAGCATGCCTGGCACAGGCATGTTCGGCGTGCTACAGACCCCTGCATGAGCACGGTCACGTTCATGCAGTGGAACCCCTGGGGGACCGTCGGTGCCACCCCATGAGGCCAGTGGTCAGCCTGTCACTGCTGGCGGGTCTCAGCGGGGCCATCCATGCATCCGTAGTAGCTGTGGCACTGTGGCATGTGACTGACCTGTCTCCCAGCACAGCTACTGTCTGATGCTGCCCTGTGTGCATTGTGTCATTCAGCTGGCAATGCACGGGTGGGTACCCGGCCCTGCACGCACACACACAGTCCATCTGCACACCCTCCCGGCTGCTGTCCACAGTTGCATGTGCATGATGATGCCTGTATTGCGCTGTATGCCACTGTGCAATGGTGCCCAACGTCTGACACACACAATGACAGGCAGTGGGCGTGGTGGTCTGTGGACATGTGTGTGGCTAGGGGTGGCATTCTGGGTCGGTGTGCCTCCTACCCTTTGTGCATGTCTGGTGAGTTTGTGTGTGTGTGTGTGTGTGTGTGTGCGTGTGTCTGACCGCGTGCCATGTTAGACCTTGCCCATCCCTGGCGGTGTGTGTGGTTCTATGCCCGGCCACTTCCCTTGATGACATGCACCCCTGGTGTGTGTCCATGCATGTTTGTGGGTTGTGCCTTTGCCACTGGTGGTTTCACATGGCCCCATGACTTACTTGGGTTGGCTGAAGTGCTCCTTTGTGATGGTGTCCCGGTGCAGCTGTGCCAGCCGGAGCAGTCGGGGGTCCCATCACCTAAGGGGGGGCTGCCCATCACCATTGTCACCGGCGTCCTCATCGTCCCCATTGCTGTCCTCTTCAACCTGTACGGCTATCCCACATTCGTTGGCCATGTTGTGCAGGATGCAACAGGCCAGGAATAGCCCACAGGCCTTTGAGGGGCTGTACTGTACGGCACCGCCAGAGGTGTCCAGGCAACGGAAATGTGCCTTCAGCATACCGAACACCCGCTCGATGACATTATGTGTGGTGGCATGTGCCTCATTGTAGCGTTGCTGCGATGGGGTTGTGGGCCATCAGTATGGTGTGAGCAGCCAGGGACGGAGTGGATATCTACTGTCACCTGTGTGTAGAGGGTGGAGGTTAGTTTGGTGATCAGCATGGCCCTGCCCCAGGCCATGTAGGCCACTACCCATGTCACCTCTGACCATGCCCCCTCCCAAGCCCTATGTTTGTCCGTGTGGTTTGCATACTCACCCACTAAGTGGCCAGTGGGGATGACCCCACTCTCGAATCTGTGGCACAGTGCTGACTGGTGCCAGATGAAGGCATCGTGTGGTCCCCCAGGGTGCGTGGCACAGACATTGATTATGGGCGCCCTGGAATCGCACACCACCTGACAGTTGATGCTAGCATAGCCCTTCCAATTAATATATGTGGTCCCCTCAGGGCCAGGTGGTGTGCGGATGGCCACATGGGTGCAGTCTATTGCCCCTAGCATTCCAAGCATATGTCCTACCCTGTGGAACTCCTGTATGTTTGCTGTGTGCTCCACCAGTGTGCTGAGGAAATGGATGTACTCCGCAGCATTTGGCAGCAGTGCACTGAGGAATTGGGTGAGGTGGCATGATGTGGCCAACTGGGTTATGCCTGTGGTGTCCCCTGTTGGTCTCTGGAAGGTACCCGTGGCGAGCAAGCACATGCAAGCTGTCACTTTAGTCTCCACTGACAGATCATGGCTCCGTCGTGTGGGTGCCTGCATCACATTACTGCACAGCTCACAGAGCTGCCTCAGAATTGCCCAATTCAGGCGGTACTGGCCCACGATCTCAGTATCGCTGCACAGCTCGAAGCTGGTGCGGGCTCGGTACTGCCTGTTGGGAGCATACCACCAACATGCCCTTCCATGGCTGCACCCCCCTGCTGCCCACCTTCTCACCCCCCTCATTACTGCCTCCATCTGGATGGTGGCACTGGCCATGTCCCTGGCTTGTGTTCTCCAGTAGCTGTTTCTGTGTTCCCCCTGCTGTCCTGGCTGCTACTTCCCCTGCACCGGGAACACCTAAATGTGGTGGCCTCTGTGCTGTGTGGCACTTCCCCCTTCTGCACTGGCTGAGTCTCCCCACACCTTCCCTGTGCCTCTTTGTTCAGGGTGCCCTTTCCCTGGTCTGCCCTGTGTGTCCCTCCTGCCCAGTTTGACTTGCTATGGCTCAGCCTCATGTGTCTCCCCTGTAGCGTTCTTACACCTCTCCCTTGTTCCTTTTTATTTTGGCTCATTTCCGCTATCGCGCCACTTCCGCTTGCTCCACTATTGCGCATGGCGCATGTTGTTGAATATCGCACTGTGCCATTTATGCATGGTCCCTCCCCCTTCAGTTGCGCATACATTCATTATCATTGCGCTATTGCTCAGTGTTATTTGGGGGGTGCATCTGCCTCCCACTGAATATCGCAGAATGGCACATTTTCGGACTTGTGCTGGAGCAACCCTATTGCACATGGCGCAACCCTTTTGAATATCTGGACCACTATATTTGACAAGACATTGTCATTTTTATTATTGAATGTTCTGAGTTTAGAAGAACAAAGAAACTTCTGTTTTTTATGTAATTTTTTTCATTTATATTGTATTTATATACCTGGAAAAATAGTCATATGATAGTATAATAGCATGCTTCATTTGCCTTGCTGTGTAAGAGTGTAAGTAACAGCTTGTGTTGCATTCATGTAGTCTTATCATAGGAAAGACTACAGTAAGAGATGCTTATTGTACATTTTGTTTGGAAGCCTGTCCATTTTTTTGCAGAAGCAGAATAAGTTTTTGCTGTACATACCTCTGTGTACCATACACCATCTGGATTTGTCATCCCTGGACAATGTAAAGCATAAGGATTGCTACAATTGTGCTTTAGTTCTTCATGCAAGATTCTTTGAAAGTCAATATCCTCTATGGTGGACAATGGCAGAAGATCCTCAGTTACCAAAACTCCAACATAAGTTGTGAAATGAGTGCCATGACACTGATTCAATTGCTTCTGTTGGTAAATTTACTATGGTATTTGATTCAGTGTTGTTGTCTATGGAAATCCATATGGTTCCAGATGGTGTTGTGCCATACTACCTACAGTGTGTCACTATTTTGGTACAACAGTATAGAATCTGGTGTCTATTAAGATTCTTCATGCTTAACTACACTGCAGATTCCTCAAAATAAAGATATTAGCAAAACAGAAAATACTCCATGTGAACTGTCTATTAATGATGAACTACAGTACTAGAAATGTTGCAAGCTTAGATAGCTATTGCTTAACTCACACTAAATGCTTTTAATCTTACCATGTTTGTTCTGTTTTCTGTTTTATTGATCACAGTTCAAGATAGAGTTAGAAAGAAAGTGAATTTATTAAAACAAGTCTACGCTATATAAACTAAAGTATGGGCAATCATAAGCAAAAAGGCTGCTGCTTCCATCTCAGGTTGAGATGACATCATAGAGACATCTCAAGCTTTGCTTTCAGTGTCTACAATGTCAGATCAAACCTTGAGGGGAACACAGCACTGTTGTTTATAGCTGCCAGTATGTTATTCTATATATATAGTAGACAGTATCAACTTTAAAATAATGTTTCTTAATACCTAAAATGTAAGTTTTTAGGTACGGTGTATGACAAGAAAAAAATGGGTTGCTGGAAAGAACAGCAACCTTTCTTGTCAGTGGTCACCTGACCGGGACCAGGTGCTAGCTGGGGGAAGGAATGGTGAAGGGAAAGAGGTGGGGGAAGGGGAGTGCTGTCATAAAAGTGGCAGGGAGAGTAAGATAGGGCATGATTGGAGGAAACTAAAAAAGGAGGAGACACAAGGAACAGGTTAAAAGGAGAGGCAAGGAAGGGTAACCCTCCTACTTATTTTTGCATTTGAGTTGGACTGGAGGATCAAGCTTGACCGCACATCTACATAGAAACATAGAAACATAGAAACATAGACTTTGACGGCAGGAAAGGACCACTTGGCCCACCCAGTCTGCCCATTTCCCTACCTACTGGATAAGCTGCAGATTCTAGTTAACCAACAGCCTGCTTCCTGCAACCTGCACTATAATTGCTTTGTGTCTGTCCCAAGCATGTTTGAATTCCCCCACTGTTTTAGACCCAATGACCTCCTCAGGAAGGCTATTCCATGTATCCACCACTCTCTCTGTGAAAAGGAATTTCCTCACATTACCCCTGAGCCATCCCCCCTCTATCTTTAAACCGTGCCCCCTTGTTCTTACACATCTCTTTTCCTGAAAGATGCTACCCTCCTGGACTTTGTTGATTCCCTTGAGGTACTTGAACGTTTCTATCATGTCCCCTGTCCCTCCTTTCATCAAGGGTATACATATTAAGCTCTCTCAGTCGCTCTTCATATGGTTTCTGATGTAGACCCTGCACCATTTTAGTTGCCCTCCTCTGGACTGCTTCCATCCTGTCTATGTCCTTGCGTAGATGAGGTCTCCAAAACTGCACACAGTACTCCAGATGGGGTCTCACCAACTGTCTGTATAGAAGGATAATCACTTTCTTCACTTGTGATGCCCTTCCATGCATCCCAGTATCCCCTGGCTGTCCTTACTGACTTCTCACATTGTTTACCCACCTTTAGGTTATTTGATATGACTACCCCAGGTCCCTTTCCATTTTGTTGTTGTTAGTACCTCCCTGCTATTGTGTACTCTTCTCCTGGGTTTTGTTTCCAGGTGCATTACTTTTACTTCTTTGCATTGAATCTAAGTTGCCATATGGCTGACCATTCCTCCAACCTTGCCAAGTCCCTTCTCATCTTTTCTACCCCCTCTTGTGTATCAACTCTGTTACAGATCTTTGTGTCATCTGCAAAGAGGCATACCTTTCCCTCCAGACCCTCTGCAATGTCACTTATAAAGATGTTAAATAGGATTGGACCCAGTACTGAGCCCTGAGGTACTCCACTAGTAACTCCCCTTTCTTCGGAATGTGTTCCATTCACTATTACCTTCTGTGTCCTGTTGTGCAGCCAGTTCGCTACCCAGGCTACCACCCTGGGACCCACTCCCAGGCTGGCTAACTTGATTATTAATCTTTTGTGTGGGACTGTGTCAAATGCCTTGCTAAAGTCTAGGTAGGCCATATCCACAGCCCCTCCCTGGTCTATTACTTTGGTCACCCAGTCAAAGAAATCAATTAGATTAGTCTGACATGACCTTCCTGCTGTAAATCCATGTTGCTTTGGGTCCTGTGCCCGCTGGCCTCTAGGTGCTCAACAATTCTTTCTTTCAGAAATGATTCCATCATTTTCCTACCACTGAGGTCAAACTTACAGGTCTATAGTTTCCTGCTTCTGCCTTGCTCCACTTTTGTAAAGGGAATCACATCTGCCCTCCTCTAGTCCTCAGGTACCACCCCATCCTGCCATGATTTGTTAAAAGTGTGGTCAGTGGTGTCACTAGGTCCCCTTAGTTCTTTTAGGATTCTGGGGTGAATCCTCAGGCCCCATTGCTTTTTCCACCTTGAGTTTTAGGAGTTCTTTCAGGACTCTTTCTTCTGTGAATGGACTGGTATCAACCCCCTACCCAGAGTGCTTCTATTGTCTGGTTTAGGTAACTGCTCCTCATCTTCTTTTGTGAATACTGAGCAATAGTATTCATTCAGTATCTCTGCCTTTTCACTGTCTCCCTCTGCCCACCTCCCCTCTCCTTTATTAATCTTCACTATCCCTCCCTTAACCTTTCTATGCTCCCTAATGTACCTATAAAAGGTTTTATCCCCCTTTTTGACCGAGTTGGCTATTTTTTCCTCGGTTTGTGCCTTTGCCATTCTGACTGCCTTTCCTACTTCTTTCTGCTTTAATTGATACAGTTCCCTGTCGTGCTCCCTCTGTGATTCCTTATACTTTTTGAATGCAGCCTTTTTCTTCTTAACCTTCCCTGCCACCTCTTTTGAGAACCATAGTGGTTTTTTACTCCGCTTTGTTTTCTTTATTTGTTTTACACAAAGACTTGTTGCCTGTATGATGGCAGTTTTGATTTTTCTCCATTGTTCTTCCACCCCTCCTATTTGGCCATTTGCTAGTGCATTCTTCAGGTGTTCACCCATTTTTCCAAAGTCAGCCCTTCTAAAGTCCAGTATCCTTGTTTTTGTATGGCTTATCTCCATGGTTGTGCTCATTGTGAAGCATGCTGTGCAGTGGTCGCTTGTTCCCAGATGTCGACTGACTTCTAAATTTGTGATCCTCTCCATTTGAGAGTACCAGGTCTAGTATTGCTCCCTCCCGAGTGGGTTCCAGCACTAGCTGTCTAAGGTCTGCCCTCTGCAGGGCATCGAGAATGACCCTGCTCTTGGATGTGGCTGCAGTACATGTCTTCCAGTTAACATCTGGCATATTCAGGTCCCCCATCAACAGTATCTCCCCTTTTTCAGCCATTTTGAGAATGTCCCTATCATTTTCTTGTCCATTTCCTCCCTTGAGACGGGGGTCTGTATACAACCCCTGTGCGGATTGTGATGCCATTCCCATCTCCAAGGTAACCCAGAGTGCCTCTTGTCCTCCCCTGACTTTTTAGTTCTGTAGCTTTGATCCTTCCCCTTATGTATAGAGCTCTCCACCTCCTTTTGCCTTCTGTCCCTTCTGTAGATTGTGTACCTGGTATGTTGACATCCCAGTCATGGTTCTTGTGTACCATGTTTCTGTAGACTGCCACAATATCCAATTGTTCATCTTCCATCAAAGCTACTAGCTCAGAAAGCTTGTTTCCAGACTACGGGTATTAGTAGTCATTGCCCTCCATTTAATGTTGGCTTGATCCTTTTTTCCCCCATCCCTGCTCTTATTGCTCTTATCTATTTTACCATTTACCCCCATCCTGCCCTGTGTTGAGCTCTGTACCTCAGTGTTTACCCTACTACCTGTCCTGTTTTGTGGGGGGAGGCTTGACTTTTCCTGCCTTTTATCAGTACCTCCACCCTTATCTAGTTTAAAAGCTTGCCAAGGAAGCATTTAAACCTGTCACCTAGGAGCTTGGTCCGCTTTGTGGACAAATGCAGACCATCATACCAGTATAGACCTTTATCTCTCCAGGTGGACCCCAGTCCCCAATGAAGCTAAAGCCTTGTGCTCTGCACCAGTTTTGCAACTATTCATTAAACTGCATGGTGTGCAGCACCTAGCCTCATTCCTGCCATGGACTGGTAGCACCTCTGAGAAGGTTACTGTGCTTGCTACTCCGTCTGAGGCCCCTCCCAACTCCACAAATTCATTCTGCACTGCACTGATCCCATGCTTAGCTAGGTCATTTGTCCCAAGGTGGACAATGATATCTAGTTCTGTCTCCTGTGATGCTGCTTCTACAATTGTGAGGATTCGCTCTTGTTCCTCCAAGCCATGGCACCAGGCAGGCAGCTTACTTCCTTCTCTCCCTTCCCAGTTCTACCCCCAACAATTGAGTCCCTATCAGTTGCTGTTTCTTCCCTGTGGTGTCCCTTCACACACTTTGTGGGTCTCCCTGTGGATGTCCTCAGCATTCTTCTGGGTCTCCACTGAGGGTGCCATCATAGAGGAACCTTGCTCTGCCAGAATGGCATCTGATTTGTGTAGAGGTACAACTGGGGGGCTTCGCCTCTGGTCCACCACCCGCACCCTCCCAGAACCCACTGTGGTCCTACTGCTCTTCATACTCCGAAACCTCTGACTCAGTGGTTGTGGCAGTGGTGCTCTTTGGGAGGGGGAGGCCTCCTTAGTCCTTGTTAGTTCAGCCTGGAGGAGGGCAACCTCCTCTCTCAGAGCTGACAGTTGCCTACAAATAGGACAGCAACACAGTTTCCAGAATGTTTCCCGGAAAACTGCTGCCCCACAGCCAGTGCATTGCACCACTCCCCACATGTCCCGCTCCCTTATTCTATACAATATGTAATTATATATGTATTATTTGTTTTGTGTAACTACTCTTTATGCACGTTGCAGGGTTATTAGGAATATGACAGTTCTGCCCCAAGACCTATTGAGGAAGTGATGTCAGAACTGTGGCTATAAAGGAAATGCCATGCCTGGAGGGGGTGGGTGGGTAGTGCACAGCCACTGGTGACTGTTAGAAACAATCAGATACACAACTGCTCCACCACCCTGGTGAGTACTGTCCTTTATAGTAATACAACTAACACCACAATTTACTAGACCACGGCTCCAACACAAACCAAACCACTCTACTGAGTCCAAGGATAAAATGAACTCACCTCAGCCAGCAGGACACTTAAAATGTTACAAAAATATCCTTCAAAATGCTAGGTCTCAACCCCTGCACCTGCTAAATTCAGTTGTATCTCACTCCGTTATAAAATTACTACCCTTTAAAGGAATCCTGCAATTTCTGCTTAATGCCAATAAGGAAAATACAAATAAAACTTTTGTAGAAAGTGTATCTCCCTTCTTACCCAGTGCTCTGAGTATTATGCCTTAATCAGGTTTTCAGGTCCTAAATGGAGTTGCAGTTTGTTCTTTGCAGTAAGTTTGAGCTTCCAACACACACTTTAAAGTCAGAGTGACTGACATCAGTCAGTGTGGTTTGTTTGAGTATGAGGTAGATATGGAGTGAGGCAGCAGTGTGGAGTATAGCACTGAAGAGAGTCAGAGTGGTGGCTGGCCACCTGGTTTAGACGTTGAGACAGTAAAGTAAAAGAGTATAGTTGATTCACTGGTGACCTCGTGATCAAGGTGGCTTTTTCAAGGTGTCTTTTTTGTGGAACATGCTGAAGTGGGGTGTGAAGCCAGTGGTTGTGGGTGATTTTTGCCTGAATAGAAAGTGGGATGCTTTACCAGTGAGTCAGGAGCCTTGGGAAAGTGTGGACTCCTGAAAACATGTTGGGAAAATGTGAGAGGTTTCAGATGTAAGGCATAATGGTGCAGAGGTGATACAAGTTGAGAGAGATTGATAGGGCAATATGGGGTTAAAACAAATTGATGAAAAGGAGAGCATAGATAGGTGACTGAGGTATTTATGGGGTGAGAGGGATGTGAGGGGTTGATAACGGGGGAGCTGGGGGATTCTGCAGCATCCAAGGCCATTCAGGCAAGGGGAAAGAGATTACAGGTGGGCTGCGGTCCATGGGGCTAGGAGACATTTGCTTTTATTTCCCATGAGGCTTTGAATTTTCGTGGACATCACTTACTGAAAGCTGAGCTTGCACAAATCAATAATAGGCAGGGAATTATTCTGAAAAGATGAAGACATTTGACATCAGGGTTCAGAGTTGTGGGTTTTTAAGGGTAAATGCCTTATTTTCCTTTGTCTCCGGAGCAAGAACGAAGGCTTGAAGGGGTTGGGGGAGCCATGAATGAGAGAGAAAGTGGCACATGAGAGGGAACTGAATATAGAAGCAGAAAAGGCCAGGCAAAATGTGGAGGAGTGGGAGAAGAAGGGCCAGACATTGGGGTCAGGGGTGCCACTTGGCAGGTTTGCCATTTCAGGTAAGCAGGCAAGCAGAATGAAAGATGGCACACTGGGGACAAGTCAGAAGGGGGGAAAGGGAGCCTCTCATGCTATGGCTGCCATTTTGGGAAAATTACAAAGTGGACATATTAAAAGATGGAGGCCACGTGGGGTCAGCCTCTTCGTGGGCAATGTATAGAAGGTAGTCTTGGAACATGGAGCTATACATCAACTAGGGGCAGCCAGGAGACCTGAGGTTAGTTTCACACAACATGCATTGGCATATTTTTGGCTCAGGAGTAGGATGCTTAACCTCCCTAGTCTATGGGGGCCATGGAAAAGGAGGCAGGCCATGGGCATAAAAAAGGCAATTATGGGTGATACATAAAGGAAACAGTTAAAAAGGAAAAAACATGAATAAAAAGAGAGCTAATGCACTGGGTGCAAATGAAGAGGAGGTTCAACTGGTAACCTGAGAGGCATGGTACCCTGGGGTGGTCTAAAAAACCAAAAACATATAATAAAGATGACATAAGAAAGAAATAGTGAAAGTCCTAATGGAAGGGGTGTTTGTAGTCTGTTCAAATTCATAGGATGGCTCCTAGAAAACAGAAGACAGTATCCCAGGTGGCAGCAGTTCAGCAAGTGACAGAGATGATGCAGCAGGTGCAGGCAATGCTGAAGCCTGCCAATGAGAAGGAGGATCTACCTAAGAAGCAGGGGAAGAGAAAGGCAGCAAAAGGAGGAAATGGAGGGCTGAAGAAGATTATTCCAGAGAAAGGGGGCAAGAAGCTCAAGAGGGCAAAGGGTAAGGAGAACATGGTAGATCTCATGGTGGAAGGGAGTCTGACAGAGTATGTGAAGGAAATTATTGGGGAAATGAGAGAGAAAGGTTTGGAGGAATGGCAGATGGTGCTGCAGGAATTTAGGGAGAAGGTCACTGGAGGCCAGGAGACAGAATGGGGGGGGAGGACAAGGGGGAGCAGGGCATGGTATAGAAGGATCCCCAGGGTTCACAATGGGGGACCATGTGCTGATGGTATGAAAGGAAAAAACATGGAAGAGAATTTGTATATATTGTTTGCTGGTAGACAAAGAAGTGGCAAAGAAATATGAGAGAAATACTGGATAGGTAAGACAGAGATGGCAGCGGCTCTAGCTATTTTAGGGAAAACACAGGAGGACAAGAATTTAAAAGAGAAGATGCTGGAAGCCTGAATGATGGGTTTCATGTAGTATAGCACCATAGTGCTGCAGAAGCAGGCAGAACTAACCATCCCATTGCTGACGTACTCATTAACTATTCAGAATGCATATGAGAGGGGGAGATGGGAGGTTGTCATATGATGAGAAGTTCCAGCAGATGATGGTCTCACATGGGGATGTATGCTGGCATACAAAGCACACAGATATATGGTTCGAGACCATGATGGTGCAAACAACAGGAGTAGTGGAAAGAGGAAAAGGGGAAGAGGGGAGCCAACTGAGACTTTGTTGGAGCTAATATAGGGCCCAGTGCACATGAGCGAACTGCAGGTTCAGGCATACCTGTTCAAAATCTGTGAGCCCCCACCTGGTATCAAGAGGTAGGGTGGGGAAGACAGGCATTGGGAGCAGGCATTGGGGGGGCAAAGTTGGGCAACCCTTTCGGGGGGTGGCTAGAGAAGGGAGGATGGAGCCTGTGGGGAAGGGGGGAGAGTATGGGGCTCAGAGGAGGAGGAGGAGGGGGGAAAAAGGACAGAAACAGTAGAAACTATGGGAAAGGTTTGAGACGGCCAGGTCACCAATCAACAAAGAGACACTAGGTACTGAATATGGCTTGAAAAGTACCCTGATGAATGGGCAGCTAGAATATTGAAGAAAGGGTTTAGTAGGTGGTTTAGCCTTCTGTACGAGGGACAGAGGAGAGCAATGAAGGCAAGGAATTTGTGGTAAGTAAAGGAGAAAAAGGAGATCTTGGCAAGGAAGATACAGAAGGACGTGGCAGCAAGCAGGGTAGAGGGCCCTTTCATGGTACCGCCATTTGTGAATTTCAGGGTTTTGCCTTTGGGGCTGGTGCCTAGGAAACAGGCCGCAGAATTTTGCATGATTCGCCACCTGTCATAACTGGAAGGGGAATCAGTTAATGATTTAATTATTGACAAGCAGGCTGTGGTGTAATATGTGACCCTGGACCATGCAGTGCAGCAAATAAGGACAGTCAAGGGCACTTGGTTGACAGAGACTGACATTGAGTCAGCATTCAAGCTGCTCCCAGTGCATCCAAAAGATAGGGATTTATTGGGTTTTAGTTTTTAAGGGGAATTATATTTTGATACATCAATGCAAATTGGATGTTTGGTAGCGTGCAACACCTTTGAAATGTTTAGCACTTTATTACAGTGGATGTTCAGAGAACAATATGCATGTTGGAGTGTGATGCATTATTTAGTTGATTTTTTTTTCATAGGACAGCAAAAGGAAGAGGCAGAGGATATGTTTAGCTGTTTTCAGGAACTATGCATCAGGCTGGGAGTCCCATTAGCAGAAGAAAAGACAGAGTGAACAAGCCGGTGTTTGGAGTTCTTGGGGACAGAACTGGACACCAGCCAGGGTTTGTTCAGGTTACTGGAAGGAAACGTCCAAAACTTTAGGAATTGTTGGAGGCAGTCATAGGGAAGTGGAGGGTGCCATTGGTAAAGGTGCAGCAACTGTCAGGACATTTGAACTTCAAATGCTGGGCAGTGGCACCAGGCAGTGCATTTATGCATGGGCAACCAGAGGGTCCAGTAGGCTCCACCATAGAGTGGATATCATGAGGGGCATAAGGGAAGATTTGGAGATGTGGGAAGAGTTTTTGCAACAATATTATGGGGTCATATTTTGGCAAGAGGATTAGGTTTTCAACACAGACTTACAACTTTACACAGGTTCAACAGGGGCCCTGGAGATGGTGGCATATTTTGTGGGATAATGGGTGTCAGAGCAGTGGCCGAAGTAATGGGTGAAAAGGGGATTCACATGGGATATTATGCTCATAGAGATATTTCCATTTTGAGTATCAACCGTAGTGTGGGGGAGCAACTGAAAAATCAAAAGGTACTTTTTGGTATGATAAAATGGCAGTGGTAGAGGTGGTAAACCAGCAGCTGGCTTCAACAGAAACAATAACGAGGGTGGTGATGCAGTTGGTCTATGAGGTCTGAGGTTGAACATGTTGCTTAAAGCAAGGCACATAGAAGGGGTCAGGAACATGGTAGCTAATAGTCTTTTCCGTCTTCAGTTGGAAAGGTTCTGTGGCCTCACACCAGGGACAGAGGGTGAGAGAACAGTGGTACCGAACCAATTATGAAAGATTGGCTGGAAGCAGTCCAGATGTTGTTCCAGAGCTCTTGCTGGGAAGTTGCGCTTAGAGCTTACGAGGGATTGTGGCATATTTTATCAAGCTTTCAGGGAACAGAGTGGAATGCAGGTAAGTGGGTCAGTAACAGAGGGACAGGTAATGAAGTTCTTGGTACAGAAGTGAGAAGGGGGGATAGCTCATTCCACTATGGGGATCCATTTGGAGGTGGTGGCTTGGTGTTCAGCCTGAAAGGGTGATGAGAGCTGTGTAAAAGTACAATGATTAGGAGGATGATGCAGGATGATGCAGGGATGGCAGAGAATAAAAGTGAGAGGAAGGGATGGCAGTTGGCCAATTTCATAGCAGCTGCTCGATAGGTTAGCAGGAGCTTTGTGGAATATATGCTATTTGCAATAAGAAGAGTGGCTTTTTTCAGCTGTATTTTTAGTAATGTATTGGCAACTGATGGCAGAAGGGGCAATGGGGGCTATTATGGGAGGAAGTACAATGGTTTGATGACAGAGTCGAGATGTGGTTGAACAGGTCCAACAGGGACCAGTCTGGGAAAGGGATAGCAGTGATTATGCATAAACAGGCAGATGGTAAGGTGTGCTTGGTCCAGGCACTGTGGAAATTCTGGGAAGAGAGATTGCCAGGTAAGGAGTCATTGTTTGAGCAAGGTAATATGAAGCTAGTCACCGGCTATCAATTGGTGACAGTCTTTAAGAAAGGTCTGGAGTTTTTGGGGGAAGATAGAACAGGTTTTTCATTGCATTTATTTTGGATTGGGGCAGCACCAGAGAGAGCAGCAAAAGGAGGTTCAGCAACAGCTGTGAAACAGGTCAGAAGATGGAGCTCTGAGAGCTACAAAAGGTACATTAGGAAAATATGCTACCTACCAGTTTTGTGTTCCTCTAGACTCAATGGAGAGAAAGAATGCATGGATTTGAGGGAATTTATTCATTTTTGAGTGGAAAGGAGAGCAGCACTGAGGCCCGAGGAAAGACAGCTGTGGATTAATTTAGGAACAATGAAAGTGCATTGGAAGAGTATCCGTGGCGTGAGGTGGGCCCAGCTGTTGCCATTGTTAGAAGATCTAAAAATGAAGCTTTCCAAATTGATTGTACTGATAATTCATTTAGGAAGTAATGATTTGGGAGACAGGTTCTGGGTGGACATGATGTGAGAGGCAAAAGGTGACCTAGAGACCATTAGGAAGTGGTGGCCATAGGTGGTAATTGAGTGGTCAAAGACAGTGCCAAGGAAAGGATGGCAGCTAGGGTTGGGAGAACTCAGTGAAGTTCAAATATTTGAAAAAATGCAAAAAAATGCATAAAAATGGCCAAAGTCAGTCACATTTGGCACAGAGGCCCAAAGGAAATAATTTAATGGAGTATTTATATAAAAATTAATGTAAAACTGCTAAATAAAAAAATGCAATCACTCACTACTAGACCCTTCATGGCAGGCCTATAATGGTGGCATATCCTGGTTGGGTCTGTGACATGAGCGTGCTGGAAGAGACAGAAAGAGAAAGAGAGAGAGAGACGGAGCTAGACAGAGAGACAGACAGATGTAAATACCTATATCATAGCACCACCAAGAACTGCAGGCACTGACAGGCAGCTAAGATTTTGTTTTAATTAATGGTGATGTGTGGATATTATTTTGATGGATGTTCCAGTCAGAGCCAAACAGGCCAAAAAAAATGTATATGAATGATCAAATGAGCAGCACTAAGAGAGCCACACACCCTACCCTACAGTACTTAGGAGCACAGGATCCAAGACAACATGGGTTTACAACAGGAAGGTCCTGTCAAGCTAATCTCATAGATTTCTTTGACTGGGTAACCAGAGTGGTGGGGGAGCAGTTGATGTCATCTACCTTGACTTCAGCAAAGCTGTCGATACTGTTCCACATAGAAGATTGATTAATAAGCTGGGTAGGCTCGGGGTGGGTCAGGAGTTGGTCAACTGGGTGGCGAACTGGAGGCAGAAAACAGAGAGTGGTGGTAAATGGTATATAGTCAGAAGAGATGCAAGTCACAAGTGGGGTACCTCGGGGATCAGTCCTCGGGCCAGTCCTCTTCAATATCTTCATCAGTAACATTGCAGATGGACTGGAGGGTAAGGTCTGTTTGTTTGCAGATGACACCAAGATCTGCAACAGAGTACTGTAGATGATCTAGATGGGGTGGGCAGAATGAGAAGAGATCTGGATAAACTGGCAAAATGGTCAGAAGAGTGGCAACTGGGGTTTAATGCAAAGAAGTGCAAGATCATGCACATAGGGAAGAAAAACCCTGAAGCCACCTATAGGCTGGGAGGGGAGTTGCTGGCAGTCACAAAGGAAGAAAGAGACTTGGGCATCATCATCACAGATGACCTGAAATCATCCAAGCAGACCACTAAAGCAGTAGGTAAGGCTAGGGGTATGTTGGGGTGTATTAGTAGGGATATCACAAGTCATAAGAGGGAGGTAATAATCCCTCTTTACAAGGTACTGGTTAGGCCCCATCTGGAGTACTGCATGCAGTACTGGAGGCCACACCTTCACAAGGACAATAACCAAACTGAGGCAGTCCAGAGAAGGGCAACCAAAATGGTACAGGGATTGCATCAGAAAACGTATGAGGACAGATTAATGGAGCTCAATATGTGTACCCTAGAGCAAAGGAGGGAGAGAGGTGATATGATTGATACATTCAAACACCTTAAGGGCATTAACAAGGTGAAAGAGTCTAACATGTTAAAATATAAGAAAAATAGCAGGACAAGAGGACGCAGCATGAGATTAGAGGGAAGCCGATTAAGGGGTAGTGTGAGAAGGTTTTTTTTTCATAGAAAGGGTGGTGGATGCATGGAATGGTCTACCTCAGGAAGTGGTAGATATGAATACAGTGCAGGGCTTCAGACAAGCATGGGATGGACATAAGGGAGCAATACAGATGAGTATGAATAGATAGGCACATTCACAAGTAGAAAAAGAAATGGGCAGACTGGATGGGCCTTGTGGTCCTTATTTGCCATCAATTTCTATGTTTCTATGTTTCTGTGTTTCTATATTACCCATGTGAATGATGCAACTGCTTTGCATGCCTGGATGTACAGTGGTATATGGTACACTACTTGGTCCAAGAGGTGGTAATGTTTTCTAGTACTACTACTACTACTACTACTGAATCTGATCAACACGCTGAATCCTTAAAGAATAAAAGTGAAAGACATAGTGATCACCACTGGACAGGCAGGCAGCCAGTCACACATTGCATCAGTCAAGTGTAGTGGTGGGCAAAGTGGGCTCAATCCCCTCCGTGAAGTGATTCGCGGAGCAAAGGTGAATTTGCGGAGGGCTCCGCAATGCGAAGCGGAGTAATTCTTGTTATAATGGGTAACGCGAAGTCCATTGAAAACACTGACTTCATGTTACTCCGCCTTCCCAGACCACTACTGTACCAAAATCTTAAGTGAAGTGCATTAGGATCAATGCACTTCACCTCACTTCGCCTTGTTTTTGAGCTCTGAAGGTGAATTTTGCAGTGATTCATGGGATTTCAGGTCACATGGGCTCTATATTGATCTGCACAGCCTCAGTTCGGGGTAGTTTGTACAGGAAGCAGTAGGAGACAGTGTGTTCTGAGAGCTGTCTCTGATTGAAACCTTCTAAAAGCTGTTAAAAGAGCATGTTTTTTTGGGGGGGCTCCACCTTTAGTTCATCGATTGCAGGAAACCCTCCTGTGCTCATATCATCGAGCATTTTTGTTTTTGTGTGGATTTTGAATGTTAATGTACAACACTGAGTGTGTGTGGTGAAAGACAGTGAAAATGTGCTTTGAGGGAGGGGCGTATCTGTGGTGTAGGTAGGTTTAAGTTGGAGAAATAGTGATTTCTTTGTTTTTCGGTTATATTTTTGTTATATAACTGACTGTGTTGATGTACACACAGTAATATTGTTAATAATTGTTGAAATTTTCTTGCTGATTGTGTGTTGTGTGGATCTGGTGCAGCAGTTCATAATTTCAGGTTGTTTACATTACAATACGTGGCATATTACTGAAGTTTTCAATTTGGTATGCATTACGTCAGCCTCAGGAGTACAGGATGGTGGGGAGTTTTAAGCAGGTACTTAAGACTTTTCTATGGGGAAAAGCATTTCCAGTATTTTCTTGATTTTATCCTGCATTTATTGTACTTTGTTTTATGTGAATTGTACAGCTCCTTGAAATTTGAAAGGCACTTAACAAATACATGTTATTATTATTATTATTACTCGTTCACCATTGTAGAGAAAATGTTCTGAGTGTATGTGAGTGGTGTTGCATGACATCAAATAATACACCTTTAATTGTGCCGCAGACTAGTGTAATTGCAGCGCAGGCACAGCAGTGTGAACCTGCTAGCCACTGCAGCTGCCTGATTCTGTACTGCGATTGTGGTATCTGTTCTTTGTTTTGCTGCTTGTACTGCCATAAAAATCTGCAGTCAGTGCCACCACACCTGCACCGGCAAAAGGAATTGTTTACCAGATTGGATTGTTTTTGTTACCTCATCAGCACCACTGGTTACTGAAGTCGTTTTCATTGCATGACAGTCTCTATCTGTTGCTGAAGCTACAGTTCTTTTTTTTTTGGCTTCACATCCAGCATCCCCCCAGTCACAGAGTGAATGTACCAACATCTAAATTTGGTTGTAATATTGTTGTTGATCCCCCAAAATGCCTGCAAAGAGACATTCAAGCAAAGCTGGTTCTCGCCATGGCAATGCTGGCAGTAATATAGTCTGTGGGCGTGGTAGTACGCAGACACAGAAGTGCATTGCTGATGTGAGGAAAGGTGTTTCTCCTGCAATGTTTTTTACAGCCTAGTCAGTAGCTTCACTCATAGTCAGAGGAGATGATGTTTTCCCAGGCGGTGGTGTTAGTGTTACTGATGTTAGTGGTGGTGGTAGTATTAGTATTGGTGCGTCAAGTTCAAATTCTGACCAGTGTACCATATCCAAAAATATTGAGTGTGAAGCAGTGCAAGTGAGTGACAGTGTAGATGATTTCATACTTCCCAGTAACATCTCAGTAACTGAACCTGAGGATTCTGATAATCATGTCAACGATAGCATACAATGTGATATTCCGTCCACCGTGGCGGTTAATGTCATGCATTTTCCATGCAGCGATTCACAGTGTGCTGAAAAAATATCAGATGATGGTGGTGTAGATAATGATGATGAATGTGATGATAATGATGTTGCTGTTGTTGCAACATGCAGTCCACATGTTAGCATCCAAGCAGAAGATGTGGATGTGTGTGACGTTGATGAATATGATGATAATGTAATGGACCCCAGTTGGGAACAGGAGAAAAAGAAGTTCAAAGTGGCTGTGTCTGAGTCTGTTTGTAGGAATCCGCCCCCCTGTAAAAATGTGTGATTTACCAGTTTTAGTTGATGATGATGACCCAGTAATAATGATAGGTAGTCATGGTGGTCAATTGTAATCCAGGTGTGCAGTGCCCGAAACATCACATGCCCCCAACCCCCCACTTCAGTGCTTAAAATAATGAACTTAAATAAGCAACACCATGGACATGTTAAAAGCAGAGCATCACAATCCCTTGTTTGGGATTTTTTTTTCAAGATGCAAATGATAAGTCAGTTGCAATCTGCCAGGTTTGCCATGTGCGTGTGAATCGAGGTAAAAAAGGGGAGCCATCTGGGCACAGGAGGACAGCATATGCATCTTAAGAATAGGTACATGACACTGTGGACCCAGCACAAGTTGGCAGCTATACCACAGTGGGGCATTCACCCTCGTCATCAGCAACCATAGCGAGTATGTTATCCCCTTCCTTGACTGTTAAGTCCAGTAGTAAATTAAACGTGTGCAGTAGTGAGGTAATAAGAGCAGAGGATTACTACAGGGATGATGAGGTGGAGGAGTATAATGACTTTGAAATGTTGTCCAGTGCTGGTGAGAGTAGCAGTTTTTGTGGTGGTGCTGGTGGTGGTGGTGAATGCAGTATGTCTAGTGCAAGTGGTACATCAACCCCAAATCTGACAAAATAACTGCATTTCTGGGTTTGTCATCATCACCTGTGCAACTGTCTTCATCAAATGTCCACACTCCAAACCCTGCCAATGCAATTCATCACAGAGCACAACCATTTGTGATCACACCCCGTGTAAAACGTTTAAGTCAGCCCACATTAGAGTGTTTTTGCGCATAAGCTGAAGTACTCCCCCAATCATTCAGTGTCACATGAACTAAATGCTGCTGTTACAGAAATGCTGGCAATTGATCTTTTGCCTTTCTCCTTTGGGGAGAATTCTGAGTTCCGGCGATTTGCTGCACGTGCCTGTCCAAAATGGAAAGTCCCATCCAGGACATACTTTTCTACCCGTGCTTCCCCGAGTTGTTCCGCACTGTGTCCGACTCAGTAAGACCTTCAACATTCCTCCACTCCATTCATCCATTTAAGTATGGATATGTGAACAAGTGGCAAAACAGAGGGGAGTTCATATTTGTGTAGAACTGCACACTGGTCTCAGGTGCTGGGGGTTGTTTGTGATGTTGGTAGTGTGAATAATTAGTGCTGTAAGGTGGATTGTCGCGGTAGCAATCTTCCAGGAATTCGACAGCATGCAACGATTGCTATGCATAATGTGACCTGTTCACACACTGGTGAGAACATGTTGGATGTGGTACTGAATGAAACTGACAAATGGCTAAACCCCCTGTCCCTGAGAGCTGGGTTCATAGCAAGTGACAATGGGTCAAATGTGGTGAAATGCATCACGAATGGTGTTTTTTTTCGTGTTCCATGCATGGCCCATTGTCTAAATCGTGTGGTGCAGGAGTTTCTGCAGCAACCTGATGTAAAGGAAATGCTGACCATTGTACGACGTATCTGCTCTCACTTTTCATGATCTGGAAAGACCCATGACCAACTGCGGCAGTTGCAGATACAAAACAGCCTGCCTCAGCACCGCTGAAGCTGGAAGTTGTCACCTGATGGAACTCCACTTTATACATGGCAGAGAGGTTGTATGAACAATACAAAGCCATCTCAGAATATCTTGTGATGCACATTAGCTGTGACAGTTCCGGGGCTTCCATGTCTATGACGACTGAACAGTGGCCCCTCATGGACTCTGTAATAACAATTTTGTGGCCTTTTGAACATGCCACACAGGCAGTGAGTGGTGAGTCTGCCTCCATTAGCCAATCAATTCCACTGCTGCAGGTGCTGAGGCAGACATTGGTGAATGTACAGTATGGCCTTGATGTTGACGGAGACGGTGGTAGCAGTATGTTGCTGCGACACATGCTGACAGTATTCGATCAGAATCGTCATGTTGTGAGCATTCAACGTAGTGACAACTTTGCCATAGCAACAATGCTGGACCCACAATACAAACGTGGAATTGCATCAGTACTAGAGGGAGGGCCTGAACAGGTAAAAAATATCAGTGGTCAACTGGTGCGCTTGGTTCATGAGGCACAGAAGTCACGTGCCAAGGTCAGCAAACCTCAGCAGCATAATTCGGCTGAAGGTGTACCTGTAGGAGTATCAAGCATATCCTGCAAGGGGAAGAGGACAGCAGTTCCAGGTGGTCTGTCATCCAAAGTGGCTGGCGTCAACCCACTTTGGGAGGCTTTGTCTCAAGTGGGTATTTGTGAAATAAATGATTCGGGAGAACAGGATGATGCATCAACAACTGGACTTAGTGCGACTCAGAGAACGGTTGCGTCATATTGGTCTGAAAACAGGCATCTGACAATAACTGAAGATCCTCTTTTGTACTGGAGTGGAAAGGTCAGTGAATGTCCAGAGCTGACTGCAGTGGCACTGAAGTACCTCACATGCCCACCCTCCACTGTAAGTGTTGAGAGGGTATTCGACTCAGCAGGTGCAATAGTCAGGGATCGTCGGACAAACCTGTCTCCTGCAAATGTTAGTTTGCTAACAATCCCTAAAAATAACTACCCAGGGGGACAAAAGAATAGACGTAGTTGACAACATAAAATACCTAGGGATAACTATTGATCAAGGGCTCACCTTTAAGCTTCACGTCGACCAAGTAACTAAGTCTATCCATGCCAAACTAGGCACCATGTAAAGACTAAAAAAACAACTTATCCCTGAGGCCAGAAGAGCAATAGCCTCCAGTGTTCTCCTTCCCACATTAACCTATGCTGCCCTAGTAATCCAGGGCATGGCAAAGGGCAAAGTTAACAGGCTTCAGGTACTGTACAACAAGGTGGCGATATTTGCAACAATATGCCAACCAAGAAGCCACCCCTGTACCTCACTAGTTCAACTGCAATGGCCTTCTTTCGAGGCTCATTTACAGTATCCCCTGCTCTGCCTTGCATGCAAATTGCAGAGCCAGGCAGCCCCTCCAAACTTAACAGGAATAATCTTGGCTAAGCCTAACCTTTGAATGTTCAGGATCTTGGGTAGGTCCCTACTTGCAATCCCCAGAATCAAGACTCACAAAGGAGGCAACTCCTTCGCTATCACAGCCCCAAAACAGTGGAACACTCTCCCACCTCTAGTACAGGAAGCACCCTTGCTACCAACTTTCAGAACCAGACTTAAGTCCCACTTGCTCTGGATTAGCTCATGCCATTGTGAGGGTATAGGATAATCATCCTGATCTCCATCCGAACACCTATCCCCCTCTCTCCTTAGCCAAACATACTTTAATACTTGCTTTAATCTCTCTCAGGTGTTGCATTAATGGTCTACAATTTGTACTGAAGTCTCTTACTGTTATTCTCATAATCTTGGCAACTTCTCGTGACTTGTACGTATTGTAAGTACTGTAAAGTTATTGTACTGCTTCTATATCACCTGATTGTATGTTCTGTTATGCTCTGTTCCTAGGGGTCACCTCACAATCTCGTCAACTTCTTGCAACCTGTAAGTATTGTAAATACTGTAAAGTTATTGAACTGCTTCTTGATCACCTGACTGTATGTTCTGTAATGCTCTGTTTCTATGGTCACCATTGGAAAAGGGACCTTCGGGGCCCAGTGGGCCAACCCGGTCATCAAAATTCAATAAATAAATAAATAGATTATTAAAATGAATGAGAGGCACATACCAGCACAGACTGCAATCTCGGTATTCATACGCTGGCCTAGACATGGTGGTTTTGGTGATGTGGATATGGACCATCCTGGCGTCACTGGCAGTGGCTGCCTGAAATGGCCCACCACAGATGCAGATGATGACAAAATGGAGAACAAATTTCCCAGTGCTCAGACTTCAGACATAAATGATTGTGAGGGAAGCTTTTTTCATGAGGAAGACGATGTGGTTAATGTTAGCAGGTTTTAACTGAAGTTGTTAAAAGGCGGTGTACCACCACAGACCACCACCACCACAAGAACTGATGTTAGCCACTGACACCACTGAGCATGAGTCTGACCGCCCCCGGACCACCACCACTGCAACTGATGAAAGCCACTGCTACCACTGAGCATGAGTCTATCCGCCCCCAGGACCACCACCACCACAGGGACTAATGTTAGCCACTGCCACCACTGATCATGAGTTTGTCTGCCCCCGGACCACCACCATCGGGACTGATGTCAGCCACTGCCACCACTGAGCATGAGTCTGTCCACCCCTCTGGACAACCACCACTGGGACTGAGGTTAGCCACTGCCACCACTGAGCATGAGTCTGTTTGCCACCAAGACCACCACCATCAGGACTGATGTTAGCTACTGCCACCACTGAGCATGAGTCTGTCCACTCCCCAGACCATGACCACTGGGACTGATGTTAGCCAATGCCACCACTGAACATGAATCTGTCCACCACCCCAGACCACCATCACCAGGACTGATGTTAGCCACTGCCACCACTGGCCATGAGTCTGTCCAAACCCCCCGGACCACCACCACATTGACTGACGTTAGCTAATGCCACCACTGAGCATGAGTCTGTCCATCACCCAGACCACCACCAAAGGGACTGATGTTAGCCACTGCCACCACTGAGAATGAATCTGTCCACCCCAACAGACCACCACCACCGGGACTGATGTTAGCCACTGACACTACTGAGCATGAGTCTGTCGGTCCCCCCGGACCACCAACACTGGGACTGATGTTAGCCACTGCCACCACTGAGCATGAGTCTGTCCACCCGCCCGGAACACCACCACTGTGACTAGTGTTAGCCACTGCCACCACTGAGCATGAGTCTGTCCACCCCACGGACCACCACCACAGGGACTAATGTTAGCCACTGCCACCACTGAGCATGAGTCAGTCTGCCCCCCCAGACCACCACTACCAGGACTGATGTCAGCCACTGCCACCAATGAGCATGAGTCTGTCAACCCCTCTGGACCACCACCAGCCAGACTGATGTTAGCCACTGCCACCAATGAGCATGAGTCTGTCTGCCCCAGACCACCACCACAGGGACTGATGTTAGCCACTGCCATAACTGAGCATGAGTCTGTCCGCCACCCGGACCACCAACACCAGGACTGAAGTTAGCCACTGCCACCACTGAGCATGAGTCTGTCCGCACCCCAGACCACCACCACTGTGACTGATGTTAACCACTGCCACCACTGAGCATGAATCTGTCCAGCCCCCCAAGAACACTACCACATTGACTGAAGTTAGCCACTGCCACCACTGAGAATGAGTCTGTCTGCCCCCAGACCACTACCACTGGGATTGATGTTAGCCACTGCCAACACTGAGCATGAATCTGTCCGCCCCCAGACCACTACCACTGGGATTGATGTTAGCCACTACCACCACTGAACATGAGTCTGTCTGCCCCCCAGACCACCACCACTGGGACTGATGTTAGCCACTGACATCACTGAGCATGAGTCTGTCCATCACGGACCACCACCACAGGGACTGATGTTAACCACTGTCACCACTGACCATGAGTCCGCCTACCCCAAAGACCACCATCACTGGGACTAATGTTAGCCACTGCCACAACTGAGCATGAGTCTGTCTGCCACTGGATCACCACCATTGGGACTAATATTAGCCACTGCCACAAGTGAGCATGAGTCTGTCCACCCGCTGGACCACCACCACCAGGACTGATGTAAGTCACTGCTACCACAGAGCATTAGTCTATCCGCCCGCTGGACCACGACCCCTGGGACAGATGTTAGCGACTGTCACCACTGAGCATGAGTCTGTCTGCCCATGGACCACCACCACCGGGACTGTTGTTAGCCACTGTCACCACTGACCATGAGCCTGTCAGCCCCACAGCCCACCACCACTGGGACTGATGTTAGCCACTGCCACCACTGACCATGATCCTGTCTGCCAACCAGCCCAACACCACTGGGACTGATGTTAGAAACTGCCACCAGTGAGCATGGGTCTGTCTGCCCCTGGACCACCACCACCGGGACTGATGTTAGCCACTGCCAACACTGAGCATGAGTCTGTCTGCCCCGGATCACCACCACTGGGACTGATGTTAGCCACTGCCACCACTGAGCATGAGTCTGTCCGCCCCCGGACCACCACCACCAGGACTGATGTTAGTCACTGCCACCACTAAGCATTACTCAGTCCGCTCCCCAGACCACCACCACTGGGACTGATGTTAGCCACTGCCACCACTGAGCATGAATCTGTCCAGCCCCCCCGACCACCACCACTGGAACTGATATTAGCTACTGCCACAACTGAGTATGAGTCTGTACGCGCCCCCCGGACCACCACTACTGGGACTGATGTTAGCCACTGCCACCACTGAGCATGAATCTGTCCGCCCCACAGACCACCACCACTGGGAGAATTGTTAGCCACTGACACTACTGAGCATGAGTTTGTCTGCCCCCCTGGACCACCACCACTGGGATGGATGTTAGTCACTGCCACCACTGAGCATGAGTCTGTCAGCCCCCCCAGACCACCATCACGGGGGCTGATGTTAGCCACTGCCACCATTGAGTATGAGTCTGTCCGCCACCCGGACCACCACCACCGGGACTGATGTTAGCCACTGCCACCACTGATCATGAATATGTCACCCCAGACCACCACCACTGGGACTGATGTCAGCCACTGCCAATACTCAGCATGAATCTGTCTGCCCCCACAGACCACCACCACTGGGACTGATGTTAGCCACTGCCACCACTGAGCATGAATCTGTCCAGCCCCCCCGACCACCACCACTGGAACTGATATTAGCTACTGCCACAACTGAGTATGAGTCTGTACGCGCCCCCCGGACCACCACTACAGGGACTGATGTTAGCCACTGCCACCACTGAGCATGAATCTGTCCTCCCCACAGACCACCACCACTGGGAGAATTTTTAGCCACTGACACTACTGAGCATGAGTTTGTCTGCCCCCCTGGACCACCACCACTGGGATGGATGTTAGTCACTGCCACCACTGAGCATGAGTCTGTCAGCCCCCCCAGACCACCATCACGGGGGCTGATGTTAGCCACTGCCACCATTGAGTATGAGTCTGTCCGCCACCCGGACCACCACCACCGGGACTGATGTTAGCCACTGCCACCACTGATCATGAATATGTCACCCCAGACCACCACCACTGGGACTGATGTCAGCCACTGCCAATACTCAGCATGAATCTGTCTGCCCCACAGACCACCAACAGCAGGACTGATGTTAGCCACTGCCACCACTGAGCATGAATCTGTCCACCCCCCCAGACCACCACCACTGTGACTGATGTTAACCACTGACACCACTAAGCATGAGTCTGTGTGCCCCCCTGGGCCACCACCACTGAGACTGATGATAACTACTGCCACCACTGAGCATGAGTCTGTCAGCCCCCGAGGAACACCACCACCAGAACAAATGATAGCCACTGGAACTACTGAGCATGAGTCTGTCTGCCCCCCAGACCACCATCACGAGGACTAATTTTATCCACTGCCACCACTGAGCATGAGTCTGTCTGCACCCAAGACCACAACCACCGGGACTGATGTTAGCCACTGCCACCACTGAGCACGAGTCCGTCCACCTCCAAGACCACCACCACAAAGACTGACGTTAGCCACTGCCACCACTGAGCATGAGTCTGTTCGCCCCCCCGGACCACCACCACCGGGACTGATGTTAAGCCCTGCCACCTCTGAGCATGAGTCTGTCCACCCCCTGGACCACCACCACCTGGACTGATGTAAGCCACTGCCACCACTGAGCATGAGTCTGTTTGTCCCCAGGACCACCACCACTGGGACTGATGTTAGCCACTGCCACAACTGAGCATGAATCTGTCGCCCCCAGACCACCAACACTGGGAGTGATGTTAGCCACTGACACCACTGAGCATGAGTCTGTCCACCCCCTTGGACCACCACCACTGGGACTGATGTTAGTCACTGCAACCACTGAGCATGAGTCTGTCCATCCCCCCCAGACCACTGCCACTGGGGCTGATGTTAGCCACTGCCACTATTGAGTATGAGTCTGCTCGCCACCCGGACCACCGCCACCGGGACTGATGTTAGCCTCTGTCACCACTGAGCATGAATCTGTCCACCCCCAGACCATCACCAGTGGGACTGATGTTAGCCACTGTCACCACTGAGCATGAATCTGTCTACCCCCAGACCATCACCAGTGGGACTGATGTTAGCCACTGCCACCACTGAACATGAATCTGTCCACCACCCCAGACCACCACCACCGGGACTGATGTTAGCCACTGTCTACCACTGAGCATGAGTCTGTCCGCTCCCCAGACCATCACCAGTGGGACTGATGTTAGCCACTGCCACCACTGAGCATGAATCTGTCCACCCCCCAGACCACCACCACTGGGACTGATGTTAGCCACTGCCACCACTGAGCATTACTCTGTCCTCTCCCCAGACCACCACCACTGGGACTGATGTTAGCCACTGCCACAACTGAGCATGAGTCTGCATGTGCCCCCCGGACCACCACTATTGGGACTGATGTTAGCCACTGACACCACTGAGCATGAGTCTGTCTGCCCCCAGACCACCACCACCAGGACTGATGATAGCCACTGCCACCACTGAGCATGAGTCTGTCCGCCCCCCAGACCACCTCCACTTGGACTGATGTTAGCAACTGCCACCAATGAGCATGAATCTGTCCGCCCCCCAGACCACCAACACTGGGAGAAATGTTAGCTACTGACACCACTGAGCATGAGTCTGTCCCCCCCCCTGGACCACCACCACTGGGACTGATGTTAGTCACTGCCACCACTGAGCATGAGTCTGTCCGTCCCCCCAGACCACCGCCACTGGGGCTGATGTTAGCCACTACCACCATTGAGCATGAGTCTGCCTGCCACCCGGACCACCACCACCGGGTCTGATGTTAGACACTGTCACCACTGAGCATGAATCTGTCCTCCCCACAGACCACCACCACTGGGAGAATTTTTAGCCACTGACACTACTGAGCATGAGTTTGTCCGCCCTCCTGGACCACCACCACTGGGATGGATGTTAGTCAATGCCACCACTGAGCATGAGTCTGTCAGCCCCCAGACCACCATCACGGGGCTGATGTTAGCCACTGCCACCATTGAGTATGGAGTCTGTCCTGCCGACCGACCACCACCACTGGGACTGATGTTGTAGCCACTGCCACCACTGATTCATGAATATGTCACCCAGACCACCACCACTGGACTGATGCCTGGCCACTGCCAATACTCAGCATGAATCTGTCTGCCCACAGACACCAACAGCAGGACTGATGTTAGCCACTGCCACCACTGAGCATGAATCTGTCCACCCCCAGACCACCACCACTGTGACTGATGTTAGCCACTGACACCACTAAGATGAGTCTGTGTGCCCCTGGGCCACCACCACTGAGACTGATGATAACTACTGCCACCACTGAGCATGAGTCTGTATCGGCCCCGAGGGTTACCACCACCAGAACAAATGATAGCCACTGGAACGCTACCGAGCATGGGTCTGTCTGCCCCCAGACCACCATCACGAGGACCAATTCCTATCCACTGCCACTACTGAGCATGAGTCTGTCTGCACCCAAGACCACAACCACCGGGACTGATGTTAGCCACTGTCACCACTGAGCACTCAGTCCGCTCCACCCCAGACCACCACCAAAGGCTGACGTTAGCCACTGCCACCACTGAGCATGAGTCTGTTCGCCCCCTCGGACCACCACCACCGGGACTGATGTTAAGCCCTGCCACCTCTGAGCATGAGTCTGTCCACCCCCTGGACCACCACCACCTGGACTGATGTAAGCCACTGCCACCACTGAGCATGAGTCTGTTTGTCCCCCGGACCACTACCACTGGGACTGATGTTAGCCACTGCCACAACTGAGCATGAGTCTGTCTGCCCCCAGACCAACACCACCGGGACTGATGATAGCCACTGCCACCACTGAGCATGAGTCTGTCCGCCCCCCAGACCACCACCACTTGGACTGATGTTGTAACTGCCACCAATGAGCATGGAATCTGTCCGCTCCCACACCACCAACACTGGGAGTATTGGCCACTGACACCACTGAGCATGAGTCTGTCCACCCCTTGACCACCACCACTGGACTGATGTTGGTCACTGCAACCACTGAGCATGGTCTGTCCATCCCCCAGACCACCGCCACTGGGGCTGATGTTAGCCACTGCCACTATTGAGTATGAGTCTGCTCGCCACCCGGACCACCGCCATCGGGACTGATGTTAGCCTCTGTCACCACTGAGCATGAATCTGTCCACCCCCAGACCATCACCAGTGGGACTGATGTTAGCCACTGTCACCACTGAGCAGGAATCTGTCTACCCCCAGACCATCACCAGTGGGACTGATGTTAGCCACTGCCACCACTGAGCATGAATCTGTCCACCACCCCAGACCACCACCACCGGGACTGATGTTAGCCACTGCCACCACTGAGCATGAATCTGTTCACCCCTCCAGACCACCACCACTGAGACTGATGTTAGCCACTACCACCACTGAGCATTACTCTGTCCTCTCCCCAGACCACCACCACTGGGACTGATGTTAGCCACTGCCACAACTGAGCATGAGTCTGCACGTGCCCCCCGGACCACCACTATTGGGACTGATGTTAGCCACTGACACCACTGAGCATGAGTCTGTCCGCCCCCCAGACCACCAACACTGGGAGAAATGTTAGCTACTGACACCACTGAGTATGAGTCTGTCCACCCCCCTGGACCACCACCACTGGGACTGATGTTAGTCACTGCCACCACTGAGCATGAGTCTGTCCGTCCCCCCAGACCACCGCCACTGGGGCTGATGTTAGCCACTACCACCATTGAGCATAAGTCTACCTGCCACCCGGACCACCACCACCGGGACTGATGTTAGACACTGTCACCACTGAGCATGAATCTGTCCACCTCAAGACCATCACCAGAGGGACTGATGTTAGCCACTGCCACCACTGAGCATGAATCTGTCCACCCCCACAGACCACCACCACCGGGACAGATGTTAGCCACTGGCACCACTGAGCATGAGTCTGTCCACTCCCCAGACCACCACCACTGGGACTGATGTTAGCCACTGCCACAACTGAGCATGAGTCTGTACACGCCCCCTGTCCACCACCACTGAGACTGATGTTCGCGACTGCCACCACTGAGAATGAATCTGTCCACCCCAACAGACCACCACCACCAGGACTGATGTTATCCACTGACACCACTGAGCATGAGTCTGTCCCCCCCCGGACCACCAACACTCTGACTGATGTTAGCTACTGCCACCACTGAGCATGAGTCTGTCCACCCCCTGGACCACCACCACCGGGACTGATGTTAACCACTGCTACCACTGATCATGACTCTATCCGCCCCCTGGACCAACACCACCAGGTCTGATGTTAGTGACTGCCTCCATGGAGCATGAGTCTGTCCATCCCCGCAGACCACCACTACTAGGGACTGATGTCAGCCACAACCACCAATGAGCATGAGACTGTCAACCCCTCCGGACCACCACCACCCGGACAGATGTTAGCCACTGCCACCAATGAGCATGAGTCTGTCTGCCCCCAGACCACCACCACAGGGACTGATGTTAGCCACTGCCATCACTGAGAATGAGTCTGTCCACCACCCGGACCACCACCACCAGGCCTGATGTTAGCCACTGCTACCAGTGAGCATGAGTCTATCCGCCCCTAAGGACCACCACCACAACAGGGACTAATGTTAGCCACTGCCAAAACTGAGCATGAGTTTGTCTGCACTCGGACCACCACCATCGGGACTGATGTCAGCCACTGCCACCACTGAGCATGAGTCTGTCCACCCCTCTGAACAACCACCACTGGGACTGATGTTAGCCACTGCCACCACTGAGCATGAGTCTGTCTGCCCCCCGGACTACCACCACTGGGACTGATGTTAGCCAATGCCACCACTGAGCATGAGTCTGTTTGCCACCAAGACCACCACCATCAGGACTGATGTGAGCTACTGTCTCCACTGAGCATGAGTCTGTCTGCCCCCCGGACTACCACCACTGGGACTGATGTTAGCCATGCCACCACTGAGCATGAGTCTGTCTGCCACCAAGACCACCACCATCAGGACTGATGTTAGCTACTGCCACCACTGAGCATGAGTCTGTCCACTCTCAGACCATGACCACAGGGACTGATGTTAGCCAATGCCACCACTGAACATGAATCTGTCCACCACCCTAGACCACCATCACCAGGACTGGCGTTAGCCACTGCCACCACTGGCCATGAGTCTGTCCAATCCCCCTGGACCACCACCACATTGACTGACGTTAGCCAATGCCACCACTGAGCATGGTGTGTCCATCACCCAGACCACCACCAAAGGGACTGAAGTTAGCCACTGCCACCACTGAGAATGAATCTGTCACCCAACAGACCACCACCACCGGGACTGATTTTAGCCGCTGACACTACTGAGCATGAGTCTGTCCGTCCCCCCGGACCACCAACACTGGGACTGATGTTGGCCACTGCCACCACTGAGCATGAGTCTGTCCACCCGCCCGGAACACCACCACTGTGACTAGTGTTAGCCACTGCCACCACTGAGCATGAGTCTGTCCACCCCTTGGACCACCACCACCTGGACTGATGTTAGCCACTGCTACCACTGAGCATGAGTCTATCCGCCCCCTGGACCACCACCACCAGGACTGATGTTAGTGACTGCCACCATGGAGCATGAGTCTGTCCACCCCCGGACCACCACCACAGGGACTAATGTTAGTCACTGCCACCACTGAGCATGAGTCAGTCTGCCCCCCCACACCACCACTACCAGGACTGATGTCAGCCACTGCCACCAATGAGCATGAGTCTGTCCACCCCTCTGGACCAGCACCCCCAGACTGATGTTAGCCACTGCCACCAATGAGCATGAGTCTGTCTGCCACCAGACCACCACCACAGGGACTGATGTTAGCAACTGCCACCAATGAGCATGAATCTGTAAGCCCCCGAGACCACCAACACTGGGAGAAATGTTAGCCACTGACACCACTGAGCATGAGTCTGTCCACCCCCCTGGACCACCACCACTCGGACTGATGTTAGTCACTGCAACCACTGAGCATGAGTCTGTCCATCCCCCCCAGACCACCGCCACTGGGGCTGATGTTAGCCACTGCCACTATTGAGTATGAGTCTGCTCGCCACCCGGACCACCGCCATCGGGACTGATGTTAGCCTCTGTCACCACTGAGCATGAATCTGTCCACCCCCAGACCATCACCAGTGGGACTGATGTTAGCCACTGTCACCACTGAGCAGGAATCTGTCTACCCCCAGACCATCACCAGTGGGACTGATGTTAGCCACTGCCACCACTGAGCATGAATCTGTCCACCACCCCAGACCACCACCACCGGGACTGATGTTAGCCACTGATACCACTGAGCTTGAGTCTGTCCGCTCCCCAGACCACCACCACTGGGACGGATGTTAGCCACTGCCACCACTGAGCATGAATCTGTCCACCCCTCCAGACCACCACCACTGAGACTGATGTTAGCCACTACCACCACTGAGCATTACTCTGTCCTCTCCCCAGACCACCACCACTGGGACTGATGTTAGCCACTGCCACAACTGAGCATGAGTCTGCACGTGCCCCCCGGACCACCACTATTGGGACTGATGTTAGCCACTGACACCACTGAGCATGAGTCTGTCCGCCCCCCAGACCACCAACACTGGGAGAAATGTTAGCTACTGACACCACTGAGTATGAGTCTGTCCACCCCCCTGGACCACCACCACTGGGACTGATGTTAGTCACTGCCACCACTGAGCATGAGTCTGTCCGTCCCCCCAGACCACCGCCACTGGGGCTGATGTTAGCCACTACCACCATTGAGCATAAGTCTACCTGCCACCCGGACCACCACCACCGGGACAGATGTTAGCCACTGACACCACTGAGCATGAGTCTGTCCACTCCCCAGACCACCACCCCTGGGACTTTTGTTAGCCACTGCCACCACTGAGCATGAATCTGTCCACCTCCCAGACCACCACCACTGGGACTGATGTTAGCCACTGCCACAACTGAGCATGAGTCTGTACACGCCCCCTGTCCACCACCACTGAGACTGATGTTCGCGACTGCCACCACTGAGAATGAATCTGTCCACCCCAACAGACCACCACCACCAGGACTGATGTTATCCACTGACACCACTGAGCATGAGTCTGTCCTCCCCCCCGGACCTCCAACACTCTGACTGATGTTAGCTACTGCCACCACTGAGCATGAGTCTGTCCACCCCCTGGACCACCACCACCGGGACTGATGTTAGCCACTGCTACCACTGATCATGACTCTATCCGCCCCCTGGACCAACACCTCCAGGGCTGATGTTAGTGACTGCCTCCATGGAGCATGAGTCTGTCCATCCCCGCAGACCACCACTACTAGGACTGATGTCAGCCACAACCACCAATGAGCATGAGACTGTCCACCCCTCTGGACCACCACCATCCGGACAAATGTTAGCCACTGCCACCAATGAGCATGAGTCTGTCTGCCCCCAGACCACCACCACAGGGACTGATGTTAGCCACTGCCATCACTGAGAATGAGTCTGTCCACCACCCGGACAACCACCACCAGGCCTGATGTTAGCCACTGCTACCAGTGAGCATGAGTCTATCCGCCCCCAGGACCACCACCACAACAGGGACTAATGTTAGCCACTGCCACCACTGAGCATGAGTTTGTCTGCACCCGGACCACCACCATCGGGACTGATGTCAGCCACTGCCACCACTGAGCATGAGTCTGTCCACCCCTCTGGACAACCACCACTGGGACTGATGTTAGCCACTGCCACCACTGAGCATGAGTCTGTTTGCCACCAAGACCACCACCATCAGGACTGATGTTAGCTACTGTCTCCACTGAGCATGAGTCTGTCTGCCCCCCGGACTACCACCACTGGGACTGATGTTAGCCAATGCCACCACTGAGCATGAGTCTGTTTGCCACCAAGACCACCACCATCAGGACTGATGTTAGCTACTGCCACCACTGAGCATGAGTCTGTCCACTCCCCAGACCATGACCACAGGGACTGATGTTAGCCAATGCCACCACTGAACATGAATCTGTCCACCACCCTAGACCACCATCACCAGGACTGACGTTAGCCACTGCCACCACTGGCCATGAGTCTGTCCAAACCCCCTGGACCACCACCACATTGACTGACGTTAGCCAATGCCACCACTGAGCATGAGTCTGTCCATCACGCAGACCACCACCAAAGGGACTGAAGTTAGCCACTGCCACCACTGAGAATGAATCTGTCCACCCCAACAGACCACCACCACCGGGACTGATTTTAGCCGCTGACACTACTGAGCATGAGTCTGTCCGTCTCCCTGACCACCAACACTGGGACTGATGTTGCTACTGCCACCACTGAGCATGAGTCTGTCCACCCGCCCGAACACCACCACTGTGACTAGTGTTGCCACTGCCACCACTGAGCATGAGTCTGTCCACCCCCTGGACCACCACCACCTGGACTGATGTTAACCACTGCTACCACTGAGCATGAGTCTATCCGCCCCTGGACCACCACCACCAGGACTGATGTTGGTGACTGCCACCATGGAGCATGATTTTGTCCACCCCGACCACCACCACCAGGGACTAATGCATCACTGCCACCACTGAGCATGAGTCAGTTCGCCCCCACACCACCACTACCCAGGACTGATGTCAGCCACTGCCACCAATGAGCATGAGTCTGTCCACTCCTCCTGACCAGCACCCCCAGACTGATGTTAGCCACTGCCACTCATCGAGCATGAGTCTGTCTGCCACCAGAGCACCACCACAGGGACTGATGTTAGCCACTGCCATAACTGAGCATGAGTCTTTCCGCCACCTGGACCACCAGCACCAGGACTGAAGTTAGCCACTGCCACCACTGAGCATGAGTCTGTCCTCACCCCAGACCACCACCACTGTGACTGATGTTAACCACTGCCACCACTGAGCATGAATCTGCCCATCCCCCCAGACCACCACCACCAGGACTGATGTTAGCCACTGCCATCAATGAGCATGAGTCTGTCCATCCCCCAAGAACACTAAAAACTTTGACTGAAGTTAGCCACTGCTAACACTGAGAATGAGTCTGTCTGCCCCCCAGACCACCACCACCACTGGGATTGGTGTTTGCCACTGCCACCACTGAGCATGAATCTGTCCGCCCCCAGACCACTACCACTGGGATTGATGTTAGCCACTACCACCACTGAGCATGAGTCTGTCCACCCCGGACCACCACCACAGGGATTGATGTTAGCCACTGTCACCACTGACCATGAGTCCATCAGCCCCAAAGACCACCACCACTGGGACGAATGTTAGCCACTGCCACAACTGAGCATGAGTCTGTCTGCCACTGGACCACCACCATTGGGACTGATATTAGCCACTGCCACAAGTGAGCATGAGTCTGTCCACCTCCTGGACCACCACCACCAGGACTGATGTAAGTCACTGCTACCACATGGCATTAGTCTATCCGCCCTCTGGACCACGACTCCTGGGACTGATGTTAGTGACTGTCACCACTGAGCATGAGTCTGTCTGCCTGCGGACCACTACCACCGGGACTGTTGTTAGCCACTGTCAACACTGACCATGAGCATGTCTGCCCCACAGCCCACGACCACTGGGACTGATGTTAGCCACTGCCGCCACTGACCATGATCCTGTCTGCCAACCAGCCCAACACCACTGGGACTGATGTTAGAAACTGCCACCAGTGAGCATGGGTCTGTCTGCCCCTGGACCACCACCACCACTGTGACTGATGTTAGCCACTGCCAACACTGAGCATGAGTCTGTCCGCCCCCCCGGATCACCACCACTGGGACTGATGTTAGCCACTGCCACCACTGAGTATGAGTCTGTCAGCCCCCCCCAGACCACCATCATGGGGGCTGATGTTAGCCACTGCCACGATTGAGTATGAGTCTGTCCGCCACCCGGACCACCACCAATGGGACTGATGTTAGCCACTGCCACCACTGATCATGAATATGTCACCCCAGACCACCACCACTGGGACTGATGTCAGCCGCTGCCAATACTCAGCATGAATCTGTCTGCCCCCACAGACCACCACCTGCGGGACTGATGTTAGCCACTGCCACCACTGAGCATGAATCTATCCACCCACCAGACCACCACCACTGTGACTGATGTTAGCCACTGACACCACTAAGTATGAGTCTGTGTGCCCCCCTGGGCCACCATCACCGAGACTGACGATATCTACTGCCACCACTGAGCATGAGTCTGTCCACCCCGAGAACACCACCACCAGAACTAATGATAGCCACTGTCACTACTGAGCATGAGTCTGTCTGCCTCAGACCACCATCACGAGGATTAATTTTATCCGCTGCCCCTGCTGGCATGAGTCTGTCTGCACCCAAGACCACAACCACCAGGACTGATGTTAGCCACTGCCGCACAGGCTAGAATCCGTCCCACCTCCCCGAACCACCACCACCAAGACTGGCGTTAGCCACTGCCACCACCGAGCATGAGTCTGATCGCCCCCCCGGACCACCACCACTGGGACTGATGTTAGCCCCTGCCACCTCTGAGCATGAGACTGTCCACCCCCTGGACCACCACCACATGGACTGATGTAAGCCACTGCCACCACTGAGCATGAGTCTGTTTGTCCCTCGGACCACCACCACTGGGACTGATGATAGCCACTGCCACCAATGAGCATGAGTCTGTCCACCCCCCGGACCACCACCACTGGGACTGATGTTAGCCTCTGCCACCACTGAGCATGAGTCTGTCCACTTCCAAGACCACCACCAAAGGGACTGATGTTAGCCACTGCCACCACTGAGAATGAATCTGTCCACCCCAACAGACCACCACCACCGGGACTGATGTTAGCCACTGCCACCACTGAGCATGAGTCTGTCCACCCGCCTGGAACACCACCACTTTGACTAGTGTCAGCCACTTCCACCACTGAACATGAGTCTGTCCACCCCCTGGACCACCACCACCAGGACTGATGTTAGCCACTGCTACCACTGAGCATGAGTCTATCCGCCCCCTGGACCACCACCACCAGGACTGATGTTAGTGACTGCCACCATGGAGCATGAGCGTCCACCTCTGACCACCACCACAGGGACTAATGTTAGCCACTGCCACCACTGAGCATGAGCCAGTCTGCCCCCCCAGACCACCACTACTGACTGATGTCAGCTACTGCCACCAATGAGCATGAGTCTGTCCACTCTCCTGGACCATCACCACCCAGACTGATGTTATTGCCACCATGAGCATGAGTCTGTCTGACCGCAGACCACCACCACAGGGACTGATGTTGTTACTCATAACTAAGTATGAGTCTGTCCGCCATCTGACCACCAACACCAGGACTGTTAGCTGGTGCCACCACTGAGCATGTGCTTTGTCCAGACCGGAGATCACCACCACTGTGACTGATAACCACTGCCACCACTGAGCATGAATCTGCCCATCCCCCAGACCACCACTTTTGTGGACTGATGTTGCTACTGCCATCAATGAGCATGAGTCTGTCCACCCCAAGAACACTTCCAGATTGACTGAAGTTAGCTACTGCCACTACTGGAGAATGAGTCTGTCTGCCCCAGACCACCACTACTGATTGATCCATTACCACTGAGCATGAATCTGTCCTCCCAGATCACTACCACTGGATTGATGTTGGCCCCTCACCTCTGAGCATGAGTCTGTCCACCCCTGACCACCACCACATGGACTATGTGGCCACCACCACTGAGCATGAGCGTTTGTCCTCGGACCACCACCACTGGGACTGATGATAGCCACTGCCACCAATGAGCAGGGTCTGTCCACCCCGGACCACCACCACTGGGACTGATGTTGGCCCTGCCACTGGGAGCATGAGTCTGTCCACTTCCAAGACTAAGACCACAGGGTCTGTTTGTCCCCGGACCACCACTACTGGACTGATGATGGCTACTGCCCACTGAGCATGAGTCTGTCCACCCCCGACCACCACCACATTGACTGACGCTCACCAATGCCATTACTGAGCATGAGTCTGTCCATCACCCAGACCACCATCAGGACTATGTTAATGCCACCACTGAGAATGAATCTGTCCACCAACAGACCACCACCACTGACTGATGTTAGCCACTGCTACCACTGAGCATGAGTCTGTCCACCCGCCTGAACACCACCACTTGACTAGTGTCAGCTACTTCCACCACTGAACATGAGTCTGTCCACCCCGGACCACCACCACCAGGACTGATGTTAGCCACTGCTACCACTGAGCATGAGTCTATCCTCTGGACCACCACCCAGGACTGATGTTGTGATCCCACCATGGAGCATGAGTCTGTCCACCTCTGACCACCACCACAGGGACTAGTGTTAGCCACTGCCACACTGAGCATGAGCTGTCTGTCCCAGACCACTACTGGGACTGATACACTGCCACCAATGAGCGAGTCTGTCCACCCTCTGACCACTCACCAGACTGATGCCAGCCACTGCCACTAATGAGCATGAGTCTGTCTGACCTAGACCACCACCACAGGACTATGTTAGCCACTCATAACTTCAGATTCTGTCCGCCACCGACCACCAACACCAGGACTGAAGTTAGCCACTGCCACCACTGAGCATGAGTCCAAGACCCCAGACCACCACCACTGTGACTGAGTTAACCACTCACCACTGAGCATGAATCTGCCCATCCCCAGACCACCACCACCAGGACTGCGTTAGCCACGCCATCAATGAGCATGAGTCTGTCCACCCCCAAGAACACTGCCAGATTGATCAGTTCTTACTGCCACCACTGAGAATGAGTCTGTCTGTCCCAGACCACCACCCCACTGGGATTGATGTTTGCCACCACCACTTCGTATGAATCTGTCCGCCAGACCACTACCACTGGATTGATGTTAGCTATCCACCACTGAGCATGAGTCTGTCCACCCTGACCACCACCACAGGGACTGATGTTAGCCACTGTCACACTCAGAGTCATCTGTCCAAAGACCACCACCACTGGACCATTGCCGCTTCCCGTCTGGCATGAGTCTGTCTGCCACTGGACCACCACCATTGGACTGATATGCTACAGCCATGAGCATGAGTCATCCAACTTCTGGACCACCACACCAGGACTGATAAGTCACTGCTACCATTAGTCTATCCGCCCCTGACCATGACCCTTGGACGGATGTTCCGGACCACCACCATGCAGCTGATGTTAGCCACCGCCATCACTCAGAATGAATCTGTCCACCATCCAGACCTCCACCACTGGGACTGATGTTAACCACTGCCACCACTGAGCATGAATCTGTTCGCCCCCCCACACCACCACCACCTGGACTGATGTTAGCCACTGACACCTCTGAGCATGAGTCTGTCTGCTCCCCCAGACCTCCACCACTGTGACTGATTTTAGCCACTGCCACCAATGAGCATGAGTCTGTCCACCCCCCCGAACACAACCACTGGGACTGATGTTAGCCACTGCCAATACTGAGCATGAGTCTGTCTGCCCCTAGACCACCACCACTGGTACTGATGTTAGCCACTGCCACCACTGAGCATGTGTCTGTCTGCCCCCCTGGGCCATCACCGCCGGGACTGATGTTAGCCACTGACACCACTGAGCATGAATCTTTTCGTTCCCCAGACCACCACCCCAGAGACTGAGATTAGCCACTGCCACCAATGAGCATGAGTCTGTCCACCACGTGGACTGATGTTATCAACTGCCACCACTGAGCATGAGTCTGTCCGCCCCCCAGACCACCACCACTGGGACTGATGTTTGCCACTGCCCCCACTGAGCATGAATCTGTCCGACCCCACAGACCATCACCACCGGGGCTAATGTTAGCCACTGACACCACTGAGCAAGAGTCTGTCTGCCCCACCGGACCACCACCACTGGGACTGATGTTAGCCACTGCCACCACTGAGCATGAGTCTGTCCGCCCGCCAGACCACCACCACCGGGACCGATGTTAGCCCCTGCCACTACTGAGCATGATTCTGTCCACCCCCGGACCACCACCACCTGGACTGATGTAAGCCACTGCCACCACTGAGTATGAGTCTGTTTGTCCCCAGACCACCACCACTGGGACTGATGTTAGCCTCTGCCACCACTAATCATGAGTCTGTCTGCCCCCAGACCACCACCACCACTGAGACTGATGTTAGCCACTGCCACCACTGAGCATGAGTCTGTCCGCACCCCAGACCACCACCTCTGGGAGTGATTTTAGCCACTGCCGCCTCTGAGCATGAATCTGTCCGCCCCCGCAGACCACAACCACTGGGACTGATGTTAGCCACTGACACCACAGAGCATGAGTCTGTCCACCCCGCCAGACCACTATCACTGGGACTGATGTTAACCACTGCCACCACTGAACATGAGTCTGTCCACCACCCGGCCCACCACCACTGGGGCTGATGTTAGCCACCGCCATCACTCAGAATGAATCTGTCCACCCTCCAGACCTCCACCACTGGGACTGATGTTAACCACTGCCACCACTGAGCACGAATCCGTTCGCCCCCCCACACCACCACCACCGGGACTGATGTTAGCCACTGACACCTCTGAGCATGAGTCTGTCTGCTCCCCCAGACCTCCACCACTGTGACTGATTTTAGCCACTGCCACCAATGAGCATGAGTCTGTCCACCCCCTCTGGAACACAACCACTGGGACTGATGTTAGCCACTGCCACCACTGAGCATGAGTCTGTCTGCCCCTAGACCACCACCACTGGTACTCACAGCTAGCCACTACTACTGAGCATGTGTCTGTCTCCCCCTGGGCCATCACCCGGGACTGATGTTAGCCACTGACACCACTGAGCATGAATCTTTTCGTTCCCCAGACCACCACCCCAGAGACTGAGATTAGCCACTGCCACCAATGAGCATGAGTCTGTCCACCATGCGGACTGATGTTATCAACTGCCACCACTGAGCATGAGTCTGTCCGCCCCTCAGACCACCACCACTGGGACTGATGTTTGCCACTGCCCCCACTGAGCATGAATCTGTCTGACCCCACAGACCATCACCACCGGGGCTAATGTTAGCCACTGCCACCACTGAGCAAGAGTCTGTCAGCCCCCCCGGACCACCACCACTGGGACTGATGTTAGCCACTGCCACCACTGAGCCAAGTCACTGTCGCCCCCTGACCACCACCCCTGGGTCTGATGTTAGCCACTGCCACCACTGAGCATGAGTCTGTCTGCCCCCCGGGGCCATCACCGCTGGGACTGATGTTAGCCATTGCCACCACTGAGCATGAATATGTCCACTCCCCTGGACCACCGCCACCAGTACTAATGTTATCCACTGCCACCACTGAGCATGAGTCTGTTGGCCCCCCAGACCACCACCACCGGGACTGATGTTAGCCACTGCCATCACTGAACATGAATCTGTCTGCCCCCCCAGACCACCACCACCCGGACTGATTTTAGCCAGTGACACCACTGAGCATGAGTCTATTCGTTCCCCCTGACCGCCATCACTGGGACTGATGTTGGCCACTGCCACCAGTAGGGACGCCAGGTCTCTCCTGCCCCCAGCCCACCACCACTGGGACTGATGTTGGCCACTGCCATCACTGGCATGGAGTCTGTCCACCACCCGGACCAGCACCACCTGGTCTGATGTTAGCCACTGCCACCACTGGGCATGGGGTCTCCCAACCTTAACCCGGACTGATGCTAAGCCACTGCAGCCAGTGAGTATCAATCTCTGTTTATTCCCCAGCACGACCACCACCACGGGACTGATGTTAGCCACTGCCACCACTGAGCATGGTCTGTCTGCCCCCGACCACCACCACGGGACAGATGTGGCCACTGCCACCACTGAGCAGAATCTATCCACCCTCCAGACCACCACACTGTGACTGATGTTAGCCACTGCATCACTGGGCATGGATCTGTCAGCCCCCCAAGCCCACCACCATGGGACAGATGTTAGCCAGTCACCCACCACTGAGCATGAGATCTGTCACTCCCCTGGACCCGCCACCAGTACTAATGTTATCCACTGCCACCACTGAGCATGAGTCTGTTTTACCCCGGACCACCACCACCGGGACTGTTAGCCACTGCCACCACTGAGCATGAGTCTGTCCGCCCGCCGGACCACCACCACCGGGACTGATGTTAGCCCCTGCCACTACTGAGCATGATTCTGTCCACCCCCAGACCACCACCACCTGGACTGATGTAAGCCACTGCCACCACTGAGTATGAGTCTGTTTGTCCCCCAGACCACCACCCCTGGGACTGATGTTGGCCTCTGCCACTATCAGGTCTGCCTGCCCCCAGACCACCACCACCACTGGGACCCCAGTGTTGGCCACTTCCACCCACTGGGCATGGGCTCTTTCCATGCCCCCCTGACCACCACTGGGACTGATGTTGGCCACTGCCGCCACTGAGCATGAGGTCTGTCCATGACAGACCACCACCTCTGGGGTGATTTTGGCCACTGCCGCCTCTGAGGCATGGATCTGTCTGCCCCATGAGACCACCACCACCAGGACTGATGTTAGCCACTGACACCACAGGTAGCAAGGTCTGTCTGCCCGCTGGGCCCTCTGGACTGATGGTAGCCACTGCCACCACACAGGCATGAATCTGTCCACTCCCTGGACCCCGCCACAGTACTAATGTTATCCACTGCCACCACTGAGCATGGAGTCCTGTTTTGCCCACCGGACCACCACCACGGGACTGATGTTAGCCACTGCCATCACTGAGACATGAATCTATCCGCCCCAGACCACCACCACCAGGACTGATTTTAGCCAGAGTGGCACCACACAGGCTGTGGGTTGGTCCACTCCCCCTGACCCGCCATCACTGGGACTGGTGTTAGCCACTGCCACCCAGTGAGGCATGGGTCTCTCTGCCCCAGCCCACCACCACTGGGACTGATGTTAGCCACTGCCACCACTGAGGCATGAGTCTGCAGCCCCACGGACCACCACACCTGGTCTGATGTTAGCCACTGCCACCACTTAGCATGAGTCTGTTCGCCCCCCTAAGACCACCTCCATCGGGACTGTTGTTAGCTCCTGCCACCACTGAGCATGAGTCTGTCCACCAACCGGACTGATGTAAGCCACTGCAACCATTGAGTATGAATCTGTTTATTCCCTGGATGACCACCACCACTGGGACTGATGTTAGCCACTGCCACCTCTGAGCTTGAGTCTGTCTGCTCCCCAGACCACCACCACTGGGGCTGATGTTAGCCACTGCCTCCACTGAGCATGAATCTGTCCACCCCTCCAGATCACCACCACTGGGACTGGTGCTAGCCACTGCCACCACTGGGCATGGAGTCTGTCACCCCAGACCACTGCCACTGGGAGGGTGGTGGCCACTGACCCCCACTAGGCAGGGTCTCTCACTCCCGGACCACCACCACTGGGACTGAGTGTTGAGTCACTGCCACCAGTGACTGTGGGTCTGTCTGCCACCCAGACCACTACCACCACCGGGACTGATGTTAGCCACTGCCACCACTGAGCATGAGTCTGTCCGCCCCCCTGGACAACCACCACCAGAACTAATGTTAGTCAGTGCCACTACTGAGCATGAGTCTGTCTGCCCCCCAGACCACCACCAACAGGATTAATTTTAGCCACTGCCACTACTGAGCATGAGTCTGTCTGCACCCCAGACCACCACCACTGGGACTGATGTTAGCCACTGCCACCACTGAGCATGGATCTATCCACCCTCCAGACCACCACCACTGGGACTGATGTTAGCCACTGCCATCACTGAGCATGAATCTGTCCGCCCCTCAAGCCCGCCACCACTTGGACAGATATTTATCCACTGCCACCCACTGAGCATGGGTCTGTTTGCCCGGACCACCACCACGGGACTGTTAGCCACTGCCACCACACGGCATGGGTCACAATACCCGCCCGGACCCGCCACCACCAGGACTGATGTTGGCCCCTGCCACTACTGGGCATGGTTCTGTCCACCCAGGACCACCACCACCTGGACGGGTTGAAGCCACTGCCACCACTGGGTATGGGTCTGTTTGTCCCCAGGCCTACCACCCCTGGGACAGTGTTAGCCCTCTGCCACCCTAGTCATGGGTCTGCCTGCCCCCAGACCACCACCACCACTGGGACTGGGTGTTGGTGGCCCATCACTGGGCATGGTCTTTCCGCCACCCCTGACCACCACTGGGACTGGAGTGTTGGCCCTGCGCCACTGGGCATGGGTCTGTCCAGCACCCCAGACCACCCTCTGGGGTGATTTTGGCCACTGCCGCCTCTGGGCATGAATCTGTCTTGCCCCACGAGACCACCCACCCTGGGACTGATGTTGGCCACTGACACCCAGGTGTGGGTCTGTCAGCCCGCCTGGACCACTATCACTGGGACAGTGTTGGCCTGCCACCCTGGGCATGGGTCTGTCAGCCCCCCAGACCACCACCAGTGGGGCTGATGTTAGCCACTGCCACCACTGAGGCAGGGTCTGTCCACCACCGGACCACCATCACTGGGGCTGATGTTGGCCATGCTGCCACCACTGAGCATAAGTCTGTTCGCCCCCCACACCACCACCACCGGGACTGATGTTGGCCACTGCCACCTCTGAGCATGGGTCTGTCTGCCACCTGGGATCACCATCAGTGGACTGATGTTGGCCACTGCCACCACTGGGCATAGGTCTGTCTGGCCCTGGACCACCACCACGGGGACTGATGTTGGCCACTGCACCACTGAGCATGGTCTGTCCACCTCCAGACCACCACCATGGGATGATGTTGACCACTGCCATCCACTGAGCATGAATCTGTCCACCCCCCAGACCACCACCACCCAGGACTGATGTAGCCACTGCCACCACTGAGCATGAGTCTATCTGCTCCCCAGCCACCACCACTGGACAGATGTTAGCCACTGCCACCACTGAGCATGAATCTGTCCACCCCCCCAGACCACCACCACCGGGACTGATTTTAACCACTGACACCACTGAGCATGAGTCTGTCCGCTCCCCCTGACCGCCTTCACTGGGACTTATGTTAGCCACTGCCACCACTGAGCTTGAGTCTGTCCACCCGCTGGACCACCACCACCACCAGGTCTGATGTTAGCCACTACCACCACTAAGCATGAGTCTGTTCGCCCCCCCAGACCACCTCCATCGGGACTGATGTTAGCTCCTGCCACCACTGAGCATGAGTCTGTCCGGACCACCACATCCATCAGTCACAGACACCACGCTTCTTAATATTTAAACGATAAAGTGAGTATGTGTGCTCATGTTTGTTATTATGTTTCACTTCCTTTAGTTGTATGTTTTGTTTTCTGTACCTTTTCAGAGCCGCAATGGTCAAACACATATATATGTTTTTTTTTTTTTTTTTTACAGGTTAACAAAAAAACCTTCTTTCTCTAAAACTCGGTGGGAATGCTACTGTAGCTGTACCATACAGAGGAACCTGTGGAATATCTATGTGAAATCCATTCTGGTAAGTATGAAGATTTTATTTCATCCATTTCATTGTTTTGGAAAGACTGCAGCAAATGCGACTGACTATAATTCATAAACTAAGTGACATATGTACGTCACCAAAACTATTTCTGTAAGATATCATTCATGCACTGTATTCTGAACTTGCAGTTGTGCAGCCCTGACCATGACAGTGTTGAAAAGGTTGCACACAGGTTGTGTTACTTGACAAGATGTGGGTTTGAAATGTAACTTGACTTGAGATTGAGAACCAGGGAGGGACAAATTACAATTAAAATGTAAGAAGTCATTCATTTCTTTTTTTAGGAAACTTCCAGATGCTTTGTTGTTCTGTCAAAGTGGCCTTATCCAAAAAACTCTTTCCACATCAGGCACCCCCCTTCCCCTGGGATTGGGCACACATGCAATACGCAGAAGTCGTTTCATTAGATGACCATGACATAGAAACATAGAAACATTGAAACATAGAATCTGATGGCAGATAAGGACCGCTTGGCCCACCTAGTCTGCCCATTTCCCTACCTAATGCATAGGCTGCAGATCCTAATTAACCAACAGCCTTCTTCCTCCTACCCCCCACTAAAATTGCCTTATGTCTGTCCCATGCATTTTTGATTTTTCCAACTGTTTTTGAGTCCACTACCTCCTCAGGAAGGCTGTTCGATGTATCCATAACCCTCTTCGTGAAAAAATACTTCCTCACATTACCTCTGAGCCGTCCCCCCCTCTATCTTCAAATTGTGCCCCTTTGTTCTTGCACATCTCTTTTTCTGAAAGATGCTACCCTCTTGGACTCTGTTGATTCCCTTGATGTACTTGAAAGTTTCTATCATGTCCCCATCTCCTTCCTCTCCTTGAGTGTATACATATTAGGCTTCTTTAATCTCTCTTCATATGTCTTCTGATGCAGACCATGCACCATTTTAGTTGCCCTCCTCTGGGCAGCCTCAATCCGGTCTATGTCCCTGTGGAGATGGGGTTTTCAGAACTGGATGCAGAACTCCAGATGGGGTCTCACCAGCTGTCTGTACAGAAGGATAACAACTTCCTGTTTTCTACTGGTGATGCCTCTCCCTATGCATCCCAGTATCCCACCAGCCCTCCTTACTGCCTTCTCACATTGCTTGCCCACCATCTGATATGACTACCCCCAGGTCCCATTCCATTTATGTTGTTGCTATTGTCTCCCCCCCCCCACACTGTGTACTCTTCCCCTGGATTTTTGTTTTCCAGGTGCATTACTTTGCACTTCTTTGCACGGAATCTAAGCTACCATATATTTGACCATTCCTCTAACCTTGCCAAGTCCCTTTGCATCCTCTCCACCCCACCTTCTGTATCAATCCTGTTGCAGATCTTTGTGTCATCTTCAAAGAGACATACTTTTCCTTCCTGTCCCTCTGCAATGTCACTTATAAAGACATTGAAGAGGACTGGTTCCAGTACTGAACCCTGCTGTACCCCACTAGTAACCCCCCTTTCTTCAGAGTAAACTCTGTTTAACATTACCTACTGTATCCTGTTGTCCAGCCAATTTTTAACCCTGGCTACCACATTGGGACCCACTCCAAGGCTGGTTAACTTGTATATTAATCTTTTATGTGGGACTTTGTCAAAAGCCTTGCTAAAGTCTTGGCAGGCCATGTCTACTGCCCCTCCCTGGTCTACCACATTGGTCACCCAGTCAAAGAAATCTATTAGATTCATCTTACATGACCTTCCTGCTGTGAATCCATGCTGTGTTGGGTCCTGTGTCCCACTGGCTTCTAGGAACTCAACAATTTCCTTCAGAAGTGATTCCATCATTTTCCCTACCACTGAGGTCAAACTAAGAGGTCTGTAGTTTCCTGCCTCTGCTGTTCTCCCACTTCTGTGAAGGGGAATCACATCTGCCCTCCTCCAGTCCTCCAGTACTACACCTTCCTCCCATGATTTGTTAAAAAGAGTAGTCAGTGGTGTCACTGATTCTACCCTTAGTTCTTTTAGAATTCTTTGGTGAATCCCGTCAGGCTCCATTGCTTTGTCCACCTTCAGTTTTAAGAGTTCTTTCAGGATCCTTTCTTCTGTGAATGGACTGGTATCAACCTCCCTATCCTCCCCTGACCACCATTAACAACCAGACTCCAGAAGGATGCAGATGAAATCTGTGAAGAAGTAACAAAATAAGGAACCATTACAGACAAACCTGCAAATATGCTTCCCCCCCACACTCCCCCCAGAAATGCTTACCTTCATGTGCTTGTGAGTTATCCATTTCCAACTGCAAAGCAAAAAATTCTTGTTGAGCACTGGAATGTGTACATCAACAGTTTCTATGACCTGTGATACAGAACAATACCATGAGTATATGGCCATGTCAACCCCCCATCTCACCTACAAAATACACAAACATATATCTATAGATATCAACTCACCAAGACAACTATTAGTGTACAGACAAAGGGCACCCTTCCATCCAATTGAGAAGATCACATTGTATTTGCTCGAATCACCCTCACAGAACACATTGGACCAGCAACAGTACACTCACGGTCATCATTTTGTTCTGGGGGACTTTGAATGTAATGAAACACTGCCATTTCACTGTGTTACCACTTTTCAATTTTCTGGATACAAAGCAGATGCATTTTGGGCATGCAGAAAAAATCTGGAGACTCTGTGCCACCACTACGGGCATGACTGAGTGCGCCATTAATTCTGGGGATGCATTTTGTGTGTTGTGTGATTTTGAGCTCATGATGTCATACTGACATTATCAGCTAAAGCAGCATTGCAAGAATGTCATGACAATTTTGAACTGTACTTTTTTACACTACTTTACATTGCCACAGCCACTAGTTACCTCCAAGTCATGACTTCAATGATATGCTTCTTTTCACAATTTCTGTCTGCTTTACTTAGTTGACTACTTTTTTCATGTATGAAAAAAATATGAGCACGCCTGTCAATATTGTTCTGACCAGGTTTCTATTTATTTGCAGCTGCTTTTCACTAAATATTGTTCTGTGGTGTCATAAAACACTGCCTGCTGCATAACTGTTAATTTGCAACGGAAGTGATATATAACAACTAACTGATGGAATGAAGAAAAGCAGAGGAAAACAATGGCAAAGACCTGGTCTGAACCAATTTAAAAGGAATGCTCCTTTCATTATTTCACACATGAAAAAAGGTAGTACAGCGGACTCAACTACTGGAAATTCTTGTATCATTCCAGTCAGGATGTACGTAAAGGAAGTTGTAACATAGCATTAAAAAATATAGGTCAGAGTTCTCAACAGATTGTTGCTCTGCTGCTTTACAGAGATTCACCACGTTACATAGTTATGGTGATGCGCATAACCCAATATGTGGGCGCCTTACTTCCAAGGGAATCTTTCTTGCTTCACATAGTGCAATACATTTCTGTGAAAACAGCCAGTAATTTCATTACAGTGTGTCATGTGATGGAGGAATTCTTGTTCAGAAGCTGCCCATTCATCCCACTTTCTTCTCATTAACATACGTGATGCCGGAGCGCAGGTGCGTGCTTCACTATAGTTAATGTCCGGCAGCTATCGAATCTTTGTTATGTTATAAGGTTCACTTTGTGGTGAAATGTGGGAATGTTTCCACTAATGAGGCTCTTCTTACTGGAAACGTGTCCACACATTTCACCACAACTGACCATTATAACATAAAGAAACATTCAGAAAGCTGCCAGACAATCAGACATTCACTATAATGGATCACGCACCCGTGCTCTCCCTGGCATCACGTCCTAATGTTGCTGAGAAAGGGGGGCAGAATTTGGGTGGCTTTTAAGAACGGGAATTCCTCTGTGACATGACACACTGTAATGAAATTACAGGCGGTTTTCACAGAAATGTATTGCACTATGTGGAGCAATCATGATTCCCCTGGAAGTAAGGCGCCCATATATCAGCTGCAATGCTGTAGCTTGGTGAATCTCTTTCATGTCTATTTCACAAGCAAAATAGTTATAAAGCCTTAGTAATGTTTACTTTGTGTCAGGACTCATGAATCAGATTTTAAGTGTTTCACAAACAGCATGAAGACTGAGCAATGCGAGTATGTTGTGCTAAACTGCATGTGTGCTGTCACTGTTCTTTCCTATGTGTGCATACATTGTACAGCTTCATGCAAACATATATATGGTAAGACTTGCTGCATTATCAAGAATAAAGATTACAAAGAATACCTGATGTATATTTTATTGGTACCATCAGTGCCAGTGGACTAAGTGATATGATATTTTTTCAGAGGTATCAGGTCACTGTGCATCAGTCACTCACAGAGCACAAATGACTTTGTGGAGATCATAGCACAAAAAGTACATGCTCTCCTAAAAGTTATGTGTGCAGTATAGTATATAATGGGACTAAGGGGCACTCTGGCCAGACACCTCTAAAAAAATATAGTATCACTTAGTCCACTGATGATGATGGTGACAATAAAATATACCGTATTCTGCTCGCTATTCTTTATAGCATAAACACCTCCTGCAACAAGTCAGCAACAGCAATATATGTTTGCAACACACTGCACAATGTCTGATGTCACACACACACACACACACAAAACAACACTGACTGCACACATGCAATTTTACACATCATACTTGCACTGCTCACAACAGCTTGTCCACAAGCACTCCGAAACAAAAAGTAAACATTACTGAGGCACTGCACCTACAGAAGGGAAAACGTGTATTATTAAACAACAACAAAAAAAACACACAAAAACAGTACAGCACAGTAGTGGGGTGGGGGGGGTCCATAAAACAATTCCTTAATGTGGCTGTGGGATGCCATGGTGGTCCAGCAGCTGGTGCAACATTGTGAGTATTTGCAGCTGCTGTTGTTGGATTGTATCTACCTGCTGCTGCTCAGCACCTACCCTCTCATTATTCTCCTCCAGGGCCACCCACACCAGAGCAATGTCTGCCTCTGTTGCAGAGACTGTGGCGGGGTCCACTGCAGGTGGAAACCCAGGTAGTGGTAGTGGTGGACAGGGTGGTGTTGATGGCTGTGGTGGTGGTGGTGGTGATGGAGCAGCTGCTACACTGGCCCTCCTCCTGCTGCGGTGGTGAGGCACAACTTCAACCCCAGCAGCACCCTCGGCCACTGCCACAGAAGGGTCAGTAGGTGGACACCTGTCCCCTTCCGTGGCAGTCTGCCACTCCGCCTTATGGTGGTTCAACATGTGGGTGCACTGGTCACCAGTCCCTGGGGGCCACGGCACACCAGCACACTGCACAGATGACACACCATGACTGTGCTGACTCCCCCCACAGAGTTAAAAAAATCCCACACTGGGGAGCTGTGGGGGACCGGATACATTCCTAGCACCACCTACATTTTCCTGGGGCACCTCCTGTGGCTGTGGAGGTGGTGGAGGGGGTGCTGCTGGAGCCCCTACAGCTGCTACTGGTGGTGGTGGTAGTGGTGGAGTAGGTGGATGCGCAGCAGCCACCGGTGGCACTGGTGCTGCTGCTTCCACAGGAGGGGAAGCCACACCCAAGAGTCGGGAGTGGTCCAGCAACACACAACCACCCCCACATGTGCACACTCCCCCCCTCTGCCCACACCCACGGGCCAAGTGACTCTCCTTCTCCAGGATCCATCCTTCCCACACAAGTCCCCGACCCCAACTATAAACAAGTCCATCCAGAGTCAACGCCTAGCCTTCACCCGGTGGCCGCACTCACTCTCACACTCCCAGACAGACACACACAGACTGACACACACAGTCACACACACACAAAACAAAACAAAACTTATAAAAAAATAATCACTACCAAAAAAACAATTACTAACACAATCCAAAAACTAACTAAAGAAGTAGCTTTTAAAAAAGCTGTTTTTTTCTCAGGCACAAAAGCAGTAAAGCACTTCCTGACACTGACACACAAACTGATCTCCTCTCCAAAAAGTCTTCTCCCTCTACAACTGCAAAGGAGAAAGTGAAACTGCTTCTCTGACTCACTTCCTTACTGCCTGGCTAAAGCATGTGACTTACAGTACTTTAAGCCATGTGATGTGTGGGGGGCTGCCTATTTAGTTGTCACTTCACCTTACTTCGCGTTAAGGCATAATGACAAAGTGAAGTAATAATGAGAACACAAAGTGAGCACTTTGTGGTGCCCACTTCGCTTTGAGCTCTGCCAATGCGAAGTGGCCACTTCGCATCCACTTCACCAGCGGATTTAAAATTCACTGCATCGCTAGTCAAGTGCAGTGCAGTTATAAAAAAAGTTTGCCACTGCCACCTGAAGACCAGATAACAGACACACAACACAATTACATCCTTCCTAGTTCCACAATTGTTGCCAGTCACTGCCAAGTAATTTTAGTATGAAAAATAAAATATAGTACTATAATAATCTCAGCCCAGTTATTGTAAGTGAGATGTAACCAGGCTTGCATACCACACACACACAAACAATAAAGAAATTAAATTAATTTTCAATTTAGTAGCATGTTTTTTTTCTGTGAAGTAATCACAGCCGAATATGGGAGACGTGAGAAATATACAGAGTATTCAGTTTCTGGGTTTCAGGAGTCTTCTAAGCCGTGCACTATATGAAAATTAAAACAGTACAGTCAGGATCAATTGCTGAGGGCAAAAAAAGTGACAGGCTGTCATAGTAAGGACTGGAGTAAGGACAAAAAATGATAAATAGTAGTCCTGACTCATGAGGACAAAAAGTGACAGTAGTAGTAGTAGTAGTAGTAGTAGTAGTGGTAGTAGACAGTAGTACCCTACCTTCCAGATCAGTTAGTGGTACCAGGTACCACCTAGGGATGGGTGGATCAACCCTCAGAAGATCAGAAGCCCCCCAGATCCAATGCAGTCAGATGGACCCGAATCAATAAGAGTCAAGTGCTCATTAGTACCGAGTCCGGGTCCGTCAACTGCATCCCTTTTAAAAAGGACTTGTTTTTTACCTTTTGTGCAATGCTTCTCTCGGCCTCCTCTAGAGGGAGCTTCAGAGCCCATCTGTCTGGCAGTCACATGATTGCAACACAATCTCATCATGTGGCTGCTGGGGAGGGACAGCACAGCAATGTGGGAGCAACAAGAGTGAGCCTAGTAATGGCTCATGAATGAGTGTGACAGCCCAGGAGGGACCACAGAAGGGTGCAGAACTCAATTGGCCACATCTAGCAAGACTGACAGGCTAGGCAGCCTATAGATGAATTGGAGACTGCTTGTCAGTCCTGGCTATTGGCTGATGTGGTGGGTGGGCAGAGCTGATAGTCTCCTTGGTTTAGCATTGGTTGGAAGAGGTGCCATTACAGCTCAAAATATCAGAGAGAATGGATGTTTCTCTGACTGTTCCTGTATAGCACATGTCTGTTCTTCACGTTTCTACTGGTATACATTCATCTTTTGTGTGCACTATGCTTGTTTTTTTTTATGTAACATTTTCTTGATCTCATTCTTGGCTAACAAAAAAATAGGGAATAAGGAAAAAGTTAAAGGAGGGACTGAGGCATAACTGTGAAGGGGATGGAGGAAGGGAGAGAAGATCATGGGTAGGGTAGGGGAGACATCTGCAAGGCTCCTGGTGGAGGGCCAGAGTCCAGACGTAAATGTAAATATATATAATTAATATAACAAAAGGTGAAAAAAATATATTCAGTAGTCATCACTGTTTTTTTTTTTGTTTGACTCAATCAGTTTAAAGGAAGCATTTAGTGTTTTTTACAGTAAAGGAATAAGGAAAGACTCTGCAAGATATAAAGAAAAAAGGCAAAAGCTCCATGTACTATATTTTATTAAACTGAAATACCTAGTAGTAGCTAGAGTGGGAGGTGGTGTGTGGCAGAGACAACAAGCATGCCCTGGCCTCTGAGAGAGCAGAGGTACTTGGGAACAACTGAGATCTAAATAAAAACAAAAAATAAATTTAGGCAAAAGCATTTTTGTGTATAATAAAAAAATTAAACCTACCTTCTGTGGTGGAAGGGGACGTGTGGCTGTGAGGACAAACCTGTACTGAGTGGGCAGAGGAAAGTGGGTACAACTGAGAGGACTACATACATCTGCGGTACTGCAGCAGTCGAGAAATATTTCCTTGTGTGTATTAAAAAAACAAAAACTAGGTACTATCATGGAAGAAAGAGTGTGGCTGTGAGGGCAGACCTCTACTGATTGGGCAGAAGAAATTGGGAATAACTGAGAGGAATAAATAAGAAGAAAATATCTACAGGAAAAAATACTTTTCTGTGCCACTGGCATTTAAAAAAATAAACTTAGCTATTGTGGTGGAAAGGGGACACTGGCTGTGATGCCAAGCCTGTACTAGTGGGCTGAGGAACTTGTGAACAACTGAAAGGACTAAATAAAAAGAAAACACATACTGTAAAAAGCATTTTTGTGTGTAATTAAAAAAAAACAAACTGGAAATGTGCACCAGAAAGGGTGAGGCAGAGGCTGAAATGGGGAAACATATGGCACAAAGCAACACTGCACAGCCTAACTGGTAAACGACCAGTTGCTGGTATTTCATCTGGTTGCAGTAGTGGTTCTTCCATGATGTTGTCCAAACAGACAGGAAAGGCCGAAACTACATGAATTAAAACTAAAGGAGCAGTCAGCACCACAAGGAGTGGCAAGCCAAGATATGGTACCTATGTGTACCATAGTACCAGTACAGATTAAAATGAAACAGGGGGAGCAATCTAGCTCTGATCAGAGTAATGATTATGAAATGGAGGATGTAGACAAAGAGGGAGAAAAGCAGAAGCAAATGGAAAGCCAGAATGAGGCAGAGATGGCAACTGCACAGACACAGGATGAATGTGATGATTTGGACTTGGATGATGAGATGAGCAGTTTGGATACGAACAATGTGGTGCAGGTGCAGGAGAAACCAGATGAGGGGGGCAGTGCATTTAGAGTTAGGTTGTATTAGTGGTCTGGAGGAGCTGTTGGATGATGATAATGGTGAAACAGAAAAAGACCATGATAAGCAGCTTCCCAGTGTTGACAAAGAACAACACAGTGGAAGTGACAAAGGAGGACAGTATAGTATGTCTGGTAATAAAACAAAAAAGGTGACATCTTATGTGTGGTCTTACTTTTCTCTGGCTGCCAATAATGAGTTACGAGCAGTTTGCACTATATGTAAAAAGGCCATCAACAGAGGGGCCAAAAAAGGTGCTTTGTGTACCTCAACATTAAAAATGCATTTAGAGAGATATCACCCATTACGTCTCAGGCATGATTTTTTGGTCAGAGATGAAGACAACATGCAGGCCACATTATAGTTCACGATTTCAGTCAATTGAACATAAAGCTAAGTATCAGCATAGTCATCCTGAGGCAATTGCTATAACAAAACTAATTTCAGAGATGATAGCACAGGACTTACAGCCTAACAGAATTATGGAGCATGTAGGATTCAAAAGGCTTTTGAATCACCTGTCACGATACAATATCACATCCAGAAAATATTTCTCGACTGTTGCAATACTGCAGATGTATGGTTTAATAAGTGCTAAACTGAAAAATGCTTTAAAAGATGCAGTTGCTGGGGTTGTCCATCTGACTACTGGCAGATGGACACGCTGCCAGCTAGAACAATTTATGTCACTGACTGCACATTGGATATCGTTTTCTCCCTGTAGTGACACTGAGAATTCCCCTCTGAAACTGGCTTCCTTTCACATCCAGTATATCCCGCAGGATCACACATCTTCCAACATCCTGGATGAGCTCAATAGAGTTACAGTACTGGCTTACATCACAAGGGCTTTCTGTAGGTTTTATTGTGGCTGACAATGGTTCAAACATATAGAAAGCATTGTCTGATGGGGGCTTTGTCCACATTCAATGTTTTGCACACTGCCTAAATTTGATTGTGCATGCATTTATAGAAGAGGACGGAGATATAAAGGCCCTCAAACATGGCAAAAAGAATATGCACACATTTCAGCCACTCCTGCAAAGCACACCAACACCTTTAGGCCATACAAGAGCACTGAATGCCTCCTAATACACTCATTCAGGATGTTGCAACAAGGTGGAATGCTACCTTTTACATGTTCCAAAGACTGCTGGAACAAAAAAAAAAGGCTGTAAGACAGTATACACTAGAGAACAGCATGGGGGATGCTGATGTGTACATTACTCCTCAGCAGTGGACTGTTTTAGAACTTCTCATCAATATGCTACAACCCTTTGAGGAAATTACTAGGAAAGTGAGTTCCAACAGTGCTACACTCAGCCAAATAATCCCATTAATAAAGAGTCTTAGATTTCAGCTGAATGCAATCAGGGATGAGTTGGAAGGTACAAGAAACCAGTTTCAGATAGGAGAGTCTAATGCAACTAAAAGGGACTTGCCACCCAGAATAAAAAGGAAAAAACATGGTACATAGAATAATTAAACAAGCATTTGTCAATGCCGAATGTTGTTGCGCTGGCATTGGCAGTGGTGGAGGTGGAGCGGCATAACGCTGTGAGTTTGTTAATGTGTCCCAAAAGGTGATTTTGCACAACGAGTACGCCACTGTGCGGCAGAGCTGCGGAAACGCATTTTGGACAGGCTGTGGAAACTGGCAGCTGGACTGTTGATAATGAGGTGTGCACAAGTGCCAGTGGTGAAAATGTGGCATGAAAATATTGCAGATTGACAAAGTTACAAGAGTGCATGGAAACTGCGCAATGCACACTTGCAGCACAGTCACACAGTCATTGTCTGGACTTTGGCCACCAAATTTTAAACATAGGCATTTTAGGACCTCTGCTGATGAATAGTGTCACCTTCATTTCCTGAAAGTGTCCCAAAAAGTGATTTTGCACAGTGACCGTGCAACTCTGGACCGGACATGCAAAAACACATTTCAGCCAGCTGTACTGTTCATAAGGAGGTATGGGAAAATGGCAATGATGAACAGCTGGAGTGAAAGTATTGCAAATTCACAAAGTCACGAGCATGCGTGCAAACTGCGCAACGTGCACTCGTAAAAGACTCATTTTATTGACTTTCATCCCTAAATTTTCAACATAGGCATTTTAGGACATCTGCTAATGAACAGTGTCACTGCCATTTTCATAATGTGTCTCAAACACGGGCTTTCCGTAGCGACTGCGCTATTGTACGCTGGAACTGCAAAAACAGATTTTGGTCAGGATGTGAAAAATGACAGCTGTACTATTCATTAGGAGGTGTAGAGCAATGGCACTGTTGAAAATGTGGAGTGAAAATATAAGTTTGCGAACTTACGAGAGTGCATGCAAACTGTGCAACGCACGCTCCTAACACAGTCATTTTATGGAGTATTGTCACCAAATTTTCAACACAGGCACTTTAGGACCTCTGCTCATGAACAGTGTCACTGTCATTTTCGTAATATGTCCCGAACACTGATTTCGCACAGTGACCGTGCTATTCTGCGCCAGAAGTGCGAAAACACATTTCGGGCAGGATGTGAAAAATGACAGCTACATGGTTCACAAGAAGGTGTGGTAAAATGCCAATGTTGAGAATGTGGCATGAAAATATTGCAAATGCGCTAACTTATGAGCATGCGTTGCGCAGTTGCTACGCACGCTTGTAAAACTTTCATTTTATGGAGTATTGTCACCAAATTTTCAACACAGACATTTTAGGACCTCTGCTCATGAACAGTGTCACTGTCATTTTCATAATGTGTCCCAAACACTGATTTTGCACAGCGACCATGCTATTCTGCGCCGGAAGTGCAAAAACACATTTCAGGCAGGATGTGAGAAATGACAGCTATACGGTTCACAAGAAGGTGTGAAATGCCAATGTTGAGCAGCCAATAGTGCGAATGTGTGCTAACTTCTGTGAGTTCGCGCGGTTACTCACGACTCACTCGTAAAGTAATTTTTTTGATTTTTCCCACCAAACGTGCAATATAGGCGTTTTGAGAGCCCCTCTCATGATCAGTGGCACTGTCATTTCATTACTCGGTCCAGAAAGATGATTCCAGACAGTGACTGCGAAATCACCTCTCGGGACTGAATAACGCCATGACAGTGCAAGAATTCATGAGAAGGGGTCTCAAAAACCCCATGTTGAAAATTTAGGGACAAAATTTGCAAAAATGCCCCAGATATGCATTAAAGTTGAAAAACCCTTATTCATTCCATTATATAGCTTACCGGCATTTCTTCAGTTCGCAGTCGGCTTTGAAGAGTGCAGACGTGTTCCCGGTCCACAGAAGATCATCGCGCCGGACTCCGCAGGTAAGTATGGGGTGAGGGTGTAAGGGGAAGTAGGGTGCGCAGTGGGTGATGCGGGTGGGGGACATTGAGACTACGAGGGACCGTTTTCATTTTACAGGAAAAAAAATGAAAAAACCGCACAGGACAGTTTTTTTTTTTTGCAGTGATTTGACGCTAGGGTGGGCTCCAGTGTGCCACCTAACTGTTTGGGGGGTCTGTAGTTGATGCAGATTGTGCACCTTGTCAGCACACACAACACGGGGAGGAGGAAGTAATGCTGAGGGGATTGGGCACCCCTCGGCATTCAACAATTGGGGTTTATGCTGATGGGGAGTGGGCTCCCCCGTCAGTACACAAAGAAAGCTTGGGGGGGTTAACCGACAGGGAGATTGGGCACCCCCGAAGTCAGCAGTAGTTAGGCGGCCTCCCGCTCACCTACCATGCACATAATGGCAGTGAGCACGGCAAGAAAAGGACTGCTGTGTATGACGAGCTTTGCTCGGATTGCAGCGGACCTTTTCTTAGATGTGCTTGCCACGTTATGTATGCATGGTGTGGTGCTGGCATGCAGTCTGATTGGGGAATGCGGGACTCACCTACTGGTGCGTGCCCCGCATTCACCTAACAACGACCCCACCTCCAAAGCTACACTGTCCCACGATTTTGGCTGCGCAAGTGCACCAACATAAAAAGTTAGAGATGATGAGAAACTTGGTGAAATGCATATGGTAGAACATTACATTATTGCAACAGTACTAGGCCCACAGTACAAGACGAAACACCTCTCACAGTATGATCCAAATGTGTTTCAAAACTGCAGAGAGAAAATCATTCAAGAAGTAGATTTGCTTTTGAAAAAAACTATGACGACAGATGTAGCCCCTTCATCCATTCCTCCTGCACCTTCATGGCTCTCTCTTCTCAGTCAGGCTACAAAACAATCAGCTGCTGACATTTGTTCTACACCCAGCAGTCATCTTTGGGGTCACTTGGATGCTGTTGTCCTTGAAAAATCAACCCTTTCTTCTCCATTTGTCACTGCTTCTGCCCAGGCCATAGTTGACTATTATTCAGCAGAAAAAGGTATTGAACGGAATGAAGATTCCATTAAGAACTGGCAAAGCAAGGAACCTGTATGGCCTGCACTTGTGCAGGTAGCCTTAAAGTACATGGTCTGTCCCCCAACCAGTGCATTTTCTGAGCTACTTTTTAGCTGTGCAGGAAATGTGGGAACAGATACACGATCTAGGGTACTACCAGAAAAGGTTGAGATGTTAACATTCTTAAAAATAAACCTTCCATTGACTGATAACACCTATGACCAGGAGACAGCAAATACATTTCACAGTGACCTCAAAGATGACTGCTTGGAAGAGTAGAAAGATCACAGTTTTTCAGAAAAATAAATCAGTACTCAAGTAAGCCCATATGTGGCCTACACAATTTTTGTACCTGGTATCACAATGTTTTCAGCATGTCCTAATGGACTTTGCTAATTTTTGAATTGCCTGTACCTGACGGTACACTTTTTGAGGCACGTCCTCATGGACATGTGTAATTTTTGGACTGCCTGAACCTGATGGTACACCTTTCGCAGCATGCCTTCCTGGATTTATGCAATTTGTGGACTGCTTGAACATGATAGAAACATAGAAACATAAAATTTGATGGCAAATAAGGACAGCTTGGCCCACCTAGTCTGCCCATTTCCCTACCTAATGGATAAGCTGCAGATCCTAGTTAACCAATAGCCTATTTCTTCCTACCCCCACCCCATAGAATTGCCTTATGACTGTCCCATGCATGTTTGAATTCCACCACTGTTTTTGACTCCACAACCTCCTCCGGAAGGGCGTTCCACGCATCCACAACACTCTTTGTGAAAAAATACTTCCTTACATTACCTCTGAGCCATCCCCCCATCTTCAAATTGTGCCCCCTCGTTCTTGCACACTTCTTTTTCTGAAAGGTGCTACCCTCTTGGACTTTTGTTGATTCCCTTGAAGTACTTGAAAGTTTCTATCATGTCCCCCCTCTCCCTCCTTTCCTCGAGGCTATACATATTAAGCTCCTTAAGTCTCTTTTCATATGATATGACTACCCCCAGGTCTCTTTCCATTTTTGTTGTTGTTAGTATCTCACCCCCCATTGTGTACTTTTCCCCTGGGTTTTTGTTTCCCAGGTGCATTACCTTGCACTTCTTAGCATTGAATCTAAGCTGCCATACATTTGACCATTCTTCCAACCTTGCCAAGTCCCTTCTCATCCTTTCCACCCCACCTTGTGTATCAACTCTGTTGAAGACCTTTGCGTCGTCTGCAAAGAGACATACTTTTCCTTCCAGTCCCTCTGCAATGTCACTTATAAAGACATTGAAGAGGACCGGTCCTAGTACTGAACCCTGCAGTACCCCACTAGTAACCCCCCTTTCTTCAGAGTGGACTCCATTTACTATTACCCTCTGTATCCTATTCTCTAGCCAATTCTTTACCCAGTCTACCATCTTGGGTACCACTCCCAGGCTGGCCAACTTGTATATTAATCTTTTGTGTGGGACTGTGTCTAATGCCTTGTTAAAGTCTAGGTAGGCCATGTTCACAGCCCCTCCCTGATCTACTACTTTGGTCACCCAGTCAAAGAAATTGATTAGATTCATCTGACATGACCTTCCCACTGTAAATCCATGCTGCCTTAGGTTCTGTGCCCCTCTGGCCTCTAGGTACTCGACAATTATTTCCTTCAGAAGTGATTCCATCATTTTCCCTTTCACTGAGGTGAAACTAACAGGTCTGTAGTTGCCTGCTTCTGCCCTGCTCCCACTTTTGTGAAGTGGAATCATATCTGCCCTCTTCCAGTCTTCAGGTTCCGCCCCATCCTCCCATGATTTGTTAAAGAGGGTAGTCAGTGGTGTCACTAGTTCTACCCTTAGTTCTTTTAGAATTCTGGGATGAATCCCATCAGGCCCCATTGCTTTGTCCACCTTCAGTTTTAAGAATTCTTTCAGAACCCTTTCTTCTGTAAATGTGCTGGTATCAGCTTCTGTATCCAGAGTGTTTCTATTGTTTGGTTTAGGTACCTCCCCCTCTTCATTTGTGAATACTGAACAAAAATATTTATTTAATATCTCTGTCTTTTCAAAGTCACCCTCTGCCTACCCCCCCTTCCTCTTTATTAAGCCTCACTATCCCTCCTTTGGTCTTCCTTCACTCCCTGATGTACTATAAAAGGTTGTATCCCCGTTCTTAACTGTGTTGGCTATCTTTTCCTCAGTTTGGGCCTTTGCTGTTCTGACTGCCTTCCCAGCTTCCTTTTGCTTTAACTGATACAATTCTCTGTCCTGCTCCTTCTATGATTCCTTGTACTACCTGAATGCTTTCTTTTTCTCCCTAACCTTCCCTGTCACCTCCTTTGAGAACCATAGTGATTTCTTATATCATTTTGTTTTGTCTATTTGCTTCACAGAAAGGCTTGTTGACTCTGTGATGGCAGTTTTGATTATTCTCCATTGTTCTTCCACCCCCTCCTTCCTGCCCATTTGCTAGTGCATTCCTTAGGCACTCACCCATTTTAGCAAAGTCAGCCCTCCTGAAGTCCAGTACCTTTGCCTTTGTATGGCTTGACTCTACTGCTATGTTTATTGTGAACCATACTGTTTGATGGTCACTAGTTCCCAGATGGCTACCCACTTCTAAATCTGTGATCCTCTCGCCATCTCCATTTGAGAGTACCAGGTCTAAGATTGCTCCCTCTCGAGTGGGTTCCAATACTAGTTGTCTAAGGCATTCCCCCTGTAGGGTATCTAGAATGACTCCACTCTTAGAAGTGGTTGCTGCTAATGTACTCCAATTAACATCTGGCATATTCAGATCCCCCATCAGCAATATCTCCCCTTTTTCTGCCATTCTAAGGATATTTCCTATCATTTCCTTCTCCTTGTTCTCCCCCTGAGATGGGGGTCTGTATACAACCCCTGTGCGGATTGTGGTGTCATTACCTGCCTCCAAATTGACCCACAGTGCTTCCTCTCCTCTCTGTTTATCCTTTTGTTCTGTAGATTTGATTCCTTCCCTTATGTAGAGAGCTACTCCTCCTCCTCCTCTTTTTCCCTCCCTGTCCTTCCTGTAGATAGTGTATCCTGGGATGTTTATGTCCCAGTCATGGTTCTGGGTGTACCATATTTCTGTGACTGTCATGATATCCAGATGTTCCTCCTCCATCAAGGCCACCAATTCATTAAGCTTCTTACCCAGACTATGGGCATTAGTACACATTGCTCTCCATTTTTTTATGGCTTTACCTCCTGTAGCACCATCCCTGTCCTCATTGACTTTGCTTTCTCCATTCACCCCTGGCCTGCTCCCTACTGACCTTTGTACCTTGGTCTTTCCCTCATTTAGTACCCTGTTTTGTACCTTGGTCTTTCCCTTATATAGTACCCTGTTTTGTAGGGAGAGGCTGGGAATTCCCTGCTGCTTATCCGTGCCTCCCCCCTTGACTAGTTTAAAAGCTTGCCAATGAAGCATTTAAACCGATTGCCCAGAAGACTTGTTCCCTTCCCAGACAGATGCAGACCATCCTGCCAGTATAGGTTGGTATTCCTCCAGGTGGAACATCAGTCCCCAATGAAGCCAAACCCCTGTGCTCTGCACCATTGTTTTAACCAGCCATTGAACTGAATGGTGCAAAGTACCCTCGCCTCACCCTTGCCACAGACAGGCAGCACCTCCGAGAAGAATACTGTGTGTGCTGCTTGCCTTAGGCCCCTCCCCAACTCCACAAACTCCTCCTGCACTGCTCTGATCTCATGTTGAGTCGAGTCATTTGTCCCTAGGTGGAAAACGATGTCCAGATCAGTCTCCTGTGCATCTGTTCTTGTGATCCTGAGGATGCGCTTCCTGTCCCTCCAAGCCATGGCACCAGGAGGCTCCTTACTTCAGTTTTCCCTGCTCCCCCAGTTCTATCCCCCTAATGATTGAGTCCCCCACCAGGAGCTTCTTCCTTTCCCTGTGGTGTCCTCTCCCTCCTTCCTGTGGGGCTCCCTTGTGACAGTTGTCCACAACCTCCTTAGTCTCCTCTGTGGATGCATCCATAGGGGAACTATGCTCCATCAGAATGGTATATGGATTGTGGAGTGGTGCAATTGACTGGGTGTGCCTCTGTTCCACCACCCTCACCCTCCCTGAGCCCACTGTGGTCCAACTGCTGTGCTTTCTTCGCAACCTCTCAGGTAATGGTGATGTCTCTGGTGCTCCCTGGATGGGGGAGGTTCCCTTACTACAGTCCAGTGTGGCCAGAAGATGGGCAACCTCCTCCCTCTGGGCAGAGAGTTGTCTGCACATAAGCCAGCATCTCAGCCTCCAGAAAGACTCCTGGAAAACTGCTGCCCCACAGCCATTGCATTACACTACTCCCCACATGTCTGTCTAACTTCTTGTTATCCTGTTTAATTTTTTTGTGTGCTTTTGTTTTGTTTTATATATATATATATATATATATATTATATATATATATATATATATATTATACAAATATTGTCAGTGCAGTGTGCTAGAAAGGATATGACAGTGTTATGCACTTTGACCTCTTGAAGAAATTATGTCAGAACACCAGGTGTAAAGGAAATGTTATCAGCTGGTGGGGTGAGGGTGGAGTGGGGTTTTGGGCCTAACTGTGCCGTCATGAAACAATCAGCTAAAAGCTCTGACCCACCGCTTGGATGAGTGTTGAAATTCCTGCCAGCAAAATGCCCTACACGACAATTTGACAAAGAAAATACCCTGCTAATCAAACAGAGAAAATCCAAACATCCAAGTCAGACACAGGTAAACCAGCCCAGCCCCAGTACAGCCTGGTGATTTGTGCTCTGAAAGCAATCAGCCCCCAAACAAGTCAGCTGTGCACAAGGAGAGACACAGTAAACAGTATTTCAATCCCTCTGGGTTTAAACTCCCAATCTGCAAAGCAGTATTGCAAGTCCCTGCACTGAAAACAATAATAACAATTGTAACAAGTAAAGTAAGGCACACCGCCCTCTGCTGAGAGCAATACTGTCTTTTCTGATACTTCTAAGTTCCTTATTTCACCTTTCAGTTAGAAGTAGCCTCCACCTGAAGAGTATTAGCTTTTCTGATGAATCTGCTACAAACCAGATAACAATTGTAAATTGTAAAGTAAGGTTCACCTCCCTCTGCTGTGAGCACGACTTGCTTTCTTGCAGATCCTAAGCTCAGTATGGCAGCTTTCAGCCAGAGGTAGCTTCATCTGAAGAATATTAGCTTTTCTGATGAATCTGCTATAAACCACACTTGCTTATAGTAATGTTATTATCAGGTCTGTAAGACTCTTCTAAAAGTTATTGGCTGATAAGTAGCTGTGATGTAAGCACTTCCTGACACAGTCTGGCCTTACCTTTTAAGGCACACAGAGACAAACACAAAAAACAGTTTTCACCCCCTGGGGCACTGTCCGGATCAAATACACAGCATGTAACTTTCACTCACTACAGGACTTATGTCAAATTCTTGGCCCAGTGAATAACTCACAGTATCACAAATATTGCAATGCAAAAAGTCAATAATCAATAATTCCAAAGAAGTCAGCTGTGCACAAGGACAGACACAGTAAACAGTATTTCAATCCCTCAAGGTTTAAACTCCCAATCTGCAAAGCAGTATTACAAGTCCCTGCCCTCCAAACCAAAGAACAATTGTAAAGTAAGGTTCACCTCCCTCTTCTGTGAGCACGACTTGCTTTCTTGCAGATCCTAAGTTCAGTATTGCAGCTTTCAGCCAGAGGTAGCTTCACCTGAAGAATATTAGCTTTTCTCTTGATGGCACTCTGATGGCACACTTTTCACAGCATGTCCTAATAGACTTGTGTAATGTTTGGACTTCCTGAATGGGGGGTTTGGGGGGCAAACCCCATGATAAAAAAAAAGGACAAGGAGACAAACAGGAATCATGACGGCCGTAACTTGTGGTTGACATGATTCCTGTCGTCGAGATGCTGGTCAACAAAAGGGTTGTCAAACTGGCAACATAGGACCCACTTTTCACAGCATGTCCTAATGGACTTGTTTAATTTTTGGACTGCCTCAACTTGATGGCACACTTTTCGCAGCATGTCCTAATGGACTTGTGTAATTTTTGGACTGCCTGAACCTGATGGCAAACTTTTCGCATCATGTCTTAATGGGCTTCTCTAATTTTTTGACTGCCTGAAGTTGAGACTGATGGCACAGTGTTTTCAGCATGCCTTTTTCAAGTACTTTACTAATTTTTGGATTGCCCAAACCTGATGGCACACTATTCGCAGCATGTTCTCATGGACTTGTGCAATTTTTGGACTGCTTGAACCTGATAGCACACTTTTTGCAGCATGCCCTCATGGACTTGTATGATTTCTGGACTGCCTGTAGTTGAGACTGATGGCAGAATGTTTTCAGTACGTCCTAATTTCTGGAATGCCTGAACATGATGGCACACTTTTTTCGTATGTACTAATGGACTTGTGTAATTTTTGCATTTTTGTATTACCTTAATGTAGGTCTCTGCCCACTCTGTACAGGCTCAACCTTACAGCCACACTCCCCCTTCCAACACAGTAGCTAGGTCTCTGGACTCCTAAGGACATGCAGTTATTTCTTTGGTAGGGTTCCCCTAAATGAGTCATCAATTTGGGTGGGTGGGTGAAGGGAACCCCATGCCATAGAAATTAACTGCATGGCTCTCAGTGGAGCAGAGAAGGAACTGGTGCAACAATAACACACTGATATCTGTTAGGAGGAAGTAGGCTGTTGGTTAGCTAAAATCTGCAGCTTATCCAATAAGTAGGGAAATGGACGGACTGGGTCGGCCAAGTGGTCCTTATCTGCAGTCAAATTCTATTTTTTTGTGTTTCTATGATAGGTCCATTGTACAGGGTGTGCTACTAAATGGGAATAGGATTCCTCCTCTGAGGCCAGACAGGTTAGTTTACAGTTGCAACACCAGTACTACTGACTCTGAGACAGGAAACAGACAGAGGTCAACTGCATGACTGCCATATTCAACGGACCAGCACAACAGTGCTATAAACTCACAGTTTTCATATCCTGACATGCTGACTACAATTCTATATGTGTGTCACAGATCTGAGTGTCGTTTTATACAATTATATAGCAGAGTTCCAGTTTTCGCCACATTTTACAAAAGGTTCTGATTTAAATCAGGACTAATCAGAACTTATCAGAACTTTGGCCTGGACCCTGATCCTGATAATAAGGATCAGGTCCTTTTCAGGTCTGCCCAACCCTAGTACCCCCAAGTAAGTTTGTGACATGAAATTCGGTCACTTGCTGTATTTGGACTCTGAACCCACTGATGTTATTTTTTTTTCTCTATTCCGTGCTGCTCATGTGATCATTTAAGTAATAGTGGCCTAGCCTAGTACGTCCTGACCTGACATTTTGAAATTAATTGCTACCTCATATACTAGACCCTATTCACAAACAATTTTCACCACAGGCACACATTTTCAAACATGTTTTGTGGATAGGGCCTGCTCAGAGCAGTCAGTGTATGTTTTATTCAGTATCATATCTGAAATTAAAGTGAGGAATGTTGACTTTGAGAAATGTGAGGAACTCAGCATTTTCTGGTATCAAACAGGATCATGCATCCGTAATGACTTTACCAGCTGAACTAAATCTTCTGAACAGATGCTAGTCGGAGGGCAATTTATGTACTTCATTGCAATGTTTACTAAAGCAGGCCACATATTTTGTTTGGATTTCCAGTATTGCAAAGGATCAACATTTCAGCTGATATTGGACTCTGCCAGGTACATTTCAACAATGGGCTGTGCTGAGGCTGTGTTAGAAGAGGCAGATGAAGAAGATGTTACAATTATATCTTCTAAGTGAGTCCAGAGACATGAAGCTGAACTGAGTGGCTGTGGGACAGTGCTATGCTTTGCTGATGGTGAAGAAGAAGATTCGGCTGCAGTGGCTGAGGAGGAAGAGGGAGAGGGAGAGGGAGAAAATGCCACAGTGGTACAGGATGGGCCACCTGATGCTGTGCTGTGTCATGAAGAAGATTCTGACTATGGTGCTGCTGTTGTACTCTGTTCCATGACAGCACGCACCTCGTCAATTATTTATTTTTCTTATCTTGAAATAAGTGTTATCATCATCACTCAATAATTGCTTTGATTTGTATCATGGGTCCAAGATTGTTGCTTTAATGTGGTACTCAAAATAAAGCATTTTACATAATTTGTAATCTTCCTCATCTTTTTTGATCATACGTCTTGTTAGATCTTGTCGTATTCTGGGGGGCCAACCTGCATGTGTCAGCAGCACCACTGGCAGCCTGTGTGATCATGGAACTGTCATGCTTCTCTAACTTTTCCTTAGCCAGATTCAATCTGAGTTTTAACATTTTTATTAGGGTTATCACTTGGCTGAGAGTTGCTTTGTTTTCAGTAACTTCACTGGTGATTTCCTCAAATTGATGGAGCAGCAACATTAGAAACTACAGCATGGCCCACTGTGGTTGAGTATTATAGACATCTGCATCACCAATTTTATTTTCCAAGGTGTATTGCCTGACACCTTTCTTTTGTCCAACAGCTTTTGGAACATATAAAAGGTCAAATTCCATTGAGCAAAAATGCCTTGGATCAGTCTGTGCAAAGGTAAACTGTGCTTCTGATATATTTTTTCAAACAAGTAACAGGTTTTGCTTGAGTGACTGAAGTGAATGCATATTCTTTTAACAATGCTAATGAGAGCCTTAATCTCCCTGTCATCATCAAAAAAACCATGAACTACTAAATTTAAGCAATACACAAAGCAGCGTATGTGAACAAAGCCCCCCTCCTCCAAGGACTTCCTTATGTTGAATCCATTATCTGCAACTATAAAGCCAACTGACAGCCCCTGTGAAGTGAGCCATTGCTGTATTGGTTTTAGGAGCTCTTCACTGATGTTGCATGAGGTATGTTCCGATGGAAAATAAAACATTCTTAGAACAGAAAACTGCGATGCTTCAATGTCCCCAGTCCCACATGAATTATTGAAATATGCCCCATGTATGTACCGTGACAAACATGAAGAGTTCAGGCTGACTGCTTGTCCAGATATCTGTTGTGAGATGCACCACCCTCCCAACAGCATTACACAAACTTGTCTTCATTTTTTACTTATGACATTGTAAAGATCTGGAATCCCTGTGGCTGAGTATTTCCGCAATGGTATACTATATCGAGGTTTGAGGTACTCAAGCAGCCTCCTGAATCATATTTGTTCAACAATGTTATATGGTAGCAAATCAACAGCTATCATTTCTGATATTTTTTGTTTTTTGTAACAGTATCAGGGTGAGTCAAGTCATATTTGGCTTTGTGCTCATATGTTTCTGAGATGGTACCCTGTCTCCTTGAAGGAGGAGGGCTTTTGAACACATGGTCACTTTCAGTAACAGTAGGAGTGATTCGAAAGGCAAGAAGTGGTGGTGGAGGTGTTTCAGTAGTGCTCCGGGGGCTGCCACTGCTTTCCTCTATGGGAGTTACCCCTGAGTATAGTGAGTTACCGCTGCTACTTTCTCTTTGAGACTCACAACTTAAGTTCTCTTTAATGTTATGACATCTGTCTAGGTGCCTTTTCTATGCTGAAGTTTGCAATGCTCTTTTCTATTCACCCTTGCTGATTGGATGTTTACAAACAGCGCATGTTGCTTCAAACTCATTGGAAGCACTAATGGAGAAGTATGACCAAACAAAAGATGACATTTTTTTTTAGTTTTTTTTCCCAGCAAGGCACGGCACAGCACCTTGGTTACCCTTTCAGGGCCCCCCCGGGTTTTTCTTGGGCCTGTTCCTCTTGTGGTTTATTCCCACTGCTCCCTCCACAACCAAAACATGACTGCCTGTTTTTTCCTCATCTGCAATTTCCATCCTTTCCAGTAAATCTTGTACTGCCTGATACGAACATACAGACATATGAATTTGCCAGCAGAAACAGACCACCCAGTCTATCTAAGTCTGCTCAAGAATGCGGCTATCACTCCTAGTTTGCAGCTTCCCCAACCTCCTCCCCTTTGGTATACCAATGCCATCCCCCACTTTCCCCACCCTCACTCTCCCCTGTTCCCCATCCCATGCCCTTTTAAAGCTGTTCACAGATTTACATGATACCACCCATTTCTGGTAGTGCTTTTCATTTTGCTACCACCCTCTCTGTGAAATAGAGTCTCCTCATTTCCTTCCTAAATCTTCCCCCTCTATTCTTAGCCCATGCTCCCTGGTGTCCCTCCCCCTTCTTAGCTTAAAGACCCCATCTGCCCCATCCTTATTGATTCCCTCAGATATTTGAATGTCTCTATCATGTCCCCATTGTCCCTTCTGTCCTCCAGGGTGTACATATTCAGGTCTCCCAACCTGCTCTCATAGTCTCTCCCCTCCATTCCACAAATCATCTTTGTTGCCCTCCTCTGTACCCCTCCAGTAACCTGACATCACACTTCAAGTGTCGCCTCCAAAACTGCACACAATACTCCATGTGTGGCCTTACTAGCGACCTGTAGAGGGGCAAGATTACCTCTCTTTGCCTGGACAAAACCCCCCTTGCTATGCACTCCAGCATTTTGTTCACTTTTGCAGCCACTCTCCTGCACTGGGCAGTGTTATTCATGCTCCCTGTTACCATTACCCCAGGTCCTTCTCCTCCTTAATGATCCCCAGCTTAACCCCTCCCAGCCAGTATTCTCCTCTTGAGTTCTTCGCCCCAAGGGCATAACCTTACATTTCCTTGCATTGAATCCCACCTGCCACCTCTCTGTCCACTCCTCCAGCTTGCCTAAATTCCCCTGCAGCTGCTTCCATCCCTCCACTCCATCCACCACTGCTCCTATTTTGGTGTCGTCTGCAAACAGACTTATCCTGCTCACCACCCCATGTGCAATGTCTAATATGAAGAGCCCAAATAATACCGGTCCTAACACAGAGCCCTGTGGAACCCTGCTCATCACTGGCTTTGGAGTTGAGAGGTCCTCTCCCACTACCACCCTTTGTAGCCTCCCACTCAGCCAGCTTGTAATCCAGTTTATCATTTTTGCTCCTACCCCACATCAGTTAGCTTGCCACCAAGTTGCTCATGAGGCACCAAATTGAAGGCCTTGCTGAAATCCAAGTAAAGAACATCCACTGCATGACCCTTATCCAGCTCACCTGTTACCCAGTCATAATATTGTATCAGGTTGGTTTGACAAGACTTTCCCAAAACAAACCCATGCTGCCTCACATCCTGGAGGCTGTTGTCCTCCAGGTATGACACTAGTCTTTCCCTTAGTATCGTTTCCATGAGTTTGTACACTGTGAAGGTGAGACTTACTGGGCAATAATTACCCAGTTCATCCCTTGGTGCACTCTTGTGTAATGGCACTACATGTGCCATCCTCCAGTCCAGTGGCACACATCCTGACTCCGGTGAGGTGCTGTACAGATCCGCCAGTGGCTCTGCCATTAACTCCACCATCTCTCTCAGCACCCTGGGGTGGATATCATCTGGCCCTGGTGCCTTGTCTACCCTCAGTGCCCTCAGTCCCTCTAGGACTCTACCTTCCTCAATTCTTCCATCAGTCTCCTACTCTCCTCCATCCCCACCCTCCCAGCCCATGGTGGTAGCCCCCCCTTTTCTTCTGTGAATACTAGCAAAAGTATTCATTCAGTGCTTCATTGTTCTTCCCCTTTTCTGTCCACTCTCCACCCATTTTTATCCTGTCTAGTGTCTTCCTGCATTTTCTTTTCTCTCTGATGTGTCTGAAAAAGTCTTCCCCCCTCCTTTAATTCCCTATGCCAATCTCAGCTTCCTCTGAGCCTTAGCTGCTCTCACTTTTCTGATCACCTCCCTGGACCATCTTGCATACTCCTCCTTGTCCCCTTCCTTTCCCATTCTCCTATACCTCTGGTGCACTGTTAGTTTTGCCCTCACCATCTCCACTACCATCCTGTTCAACCAGCATGGTTTCCTTGCTCTGCTCCTCTTACTCTGTAACTTGGTGCAGGCTTCCATTGCCTCTGTAATCCCATGCCTAATAATATCCCATTTCTGCTCTATGTACATCTCTTGCCTTATGCCCTCCAGTTTCCCTTTTAGTACTTCCCACATCCACCAAAAGTCCGCCACCTTGAAGTTTACCACCCTGGTTAATATTTTCTCTGGCTCCCTGCACAGAGTGATATTAAACCACATCATTTGGTGATCGCTGTTGGCTAATGGGTCCTCCATCCTTATTTCTCTTGCTGCCTTTCCATTCGACAATACCAGATCTAAAGTGTTCTTTAGCCTAGTAGGTACACTGACCAACTGTGTCTGGAGACCCTCCTGGATCACATCCAGGAGCACTTGTTCCCTAGCACTGGAGGTGACCAGAATGCTCCAGTCAACCCCCAGCAAGTCGAAATCCCCTACAATGACCACCTTTCCTTTTCTACATACCTTTCTAATTTGCCCCACTAATTCTCTGCAAGTTCCTCAGACTGAGACAGTGGCCTGTATACCATGCCATCCTGAGTTTCCTACCCCTTGAGTCTAGGAGCTGCAGCCAGATTGCCACTGTTCTTCTTGCTTCCCCCTCATCCCTTGTGCATTTGATCCCATCCCTCACATAGACAGCCACCCCACCCTCTCCCCTCCTTATGATCCTTCCTGTATAATTTGTACCCTGGGATTGCCAGATCCCAGTCCCTGTGCTCAGTTCCCCATGTTTCCATGACAGCTGCAATATTCACCTTCCACACTACTAGGAGTGCCTGTAGCTCAGCTGATTTGCTGCCTAGGCTTCTAGCATTCAGTGAGACCACCCTGCATCCTGCCCCCTTCCCTTCCTCACCCTCCATCTCCTCCCTTCTACTCCCTCCCTCCCTTTTCAGCTGCTCTGAGTCCTTCCCTGCTATCCTGGGGGGTAGACTGTGACTCCATTCTTTTGGATCCCTGCCTACCTGCTGACCACTTGCCACCCCCCATCTAGTTTAATCCCTCTTTGTCACACTATACCTCCCCAGTCTTTGCTTTAATTCCTCCTTCCCTTCCCCGCTCAGGTGCAGCCTATCCCTTGCAAACAGATTGTTATTATCCCAGGTGCTGCCCCAGCCACCCATAACTCCATATCCCTTAGTGTTCAACTCCCTAATCCTCTCCTTGCTCACTGTGTTTGTGCAGGGTACTGGGAGCACCTCCAAGAAGGCCACAAACTCCCAGTCTCCTCACACAACCTTCCCACTTCCTCAAACCTCTCCCTTGTTGCCTCCACCATTTCCCCTGCTACGTCATTTGTCCCTACATGTACCACAATGTGCGGTTTCCTCCTACCCCACCTTGAGCACCTTAGGATTGCCTGTCCTGTCTAGTCTGCCTTTAATCCTGGTATGGACTCCACCCATATCCGACTGTGCCTCTCCCCCTTGCTGCCCCATCTGATCCCCTATAGTATGGAGTCCTCCAACACCAGTACCCCCCCTCTTTCCTTGTGCCCAATGCCTCCAACCTACCCAGGTTCTCATTCCCTGGGCACCTCAAGATGGTGCTTTTATTTCATCTTTTATCTTCTCTTCATCTTTATTTTTATTACCCTCAGCAGGTTCAACCTCAGAAGAATCAGATGAGGGTGAGGGACTGGCAGTAGCATAGTATGTAATTGTTCCATACCATTAGGTGCCTCTGCAGGTGGTACCCACCAAGCCTTTAGTTTTTTTTTTTTAACTACATAACATTTTTTACTTGGAACTGATGATGATCCAAGGCATTCACCTTTTTTGGATTCAAGCATTTGCTTGGAAGATGAAACCTTAGACATGAAAAAAATCACTTTTTGGGGTTTGATTTTGTTTTCCCTTTTCAGGCTAATTGCTGTATTTGGCACTGCCACTGCCTACCTGAGAAACAGAATGCACCTCATTAACACTTTCATCCATTTTTTTTAGTATTCTAACATGTAAAAAAAAAGATCCCTCTAACTAATGTGATGTCCTTCTGATAACTCCCACCCACAAGCCAGGGACAAATTTACTGTTGTGACTTGTGACCGTCCACAGCACATCAACAGCACAGCAGTCCACCACCACTTCCTTCCAAGATTACCTGACTGACTCCTACAGTACAGTTAGTTACTGTTAAGTGACCAAATTCAGCAACTGTTAAGTGTGCCTCAGAATTTGAATTGGTGATACAGACACATCAGGTGCATAGCCTCATGCAGTACAGTCCCTCACTGGGGGCTAGTTAATGCTTATACATAATATAATGCATTATACTATAAAACTAATGATAATAAGGAGGAATAATGGGGAATGAGTGATGATGATGATGACACTTGTGTGTACAGTAGTTGCACTTTACTTGTGTTGTAGTGTAAACACCATGCTACAAGTCACAAGGTTAGATTATCCTCTGGGCCACCCACAGCCAGCAGCACAGGCACATCAACTTGTATGTTATTTGTATGAACAGTATTTTTTCAATACATGAAATCATGAATGAACATTTACAAGTGATCGTGATTCATGATTGGATGGCACAAGTCAAAGATTTATTTGCCAGCCTGCTGCCCATGCCCTGTACACACAGCCAGACTGAAGCCAGGAAAAAAGTTATTTAGCATTTCTTGGACTGTTAAATTTCTCATGGACCCCCTGCAGTCTCTCTTTCTCTCTCTCTCTGTCTCTCTCTCTCTCTTGCTCTGTTTCTCTCTCTCCCGCTCCCCTCTAGATGGCACAAGTCAAAGATTTATTTTTACAGCTTACTGCCTTTGCCCTGTACACAGAGCCACATGGAGGCAAAAAAAATATATATATTTGGGATTTCTAGGACTGTTGAATTTTTCTTGGGCCCCCATGTAGTCTATCTCTCTCCCCTATTGATGGCGCAAGTCAAAGATTTATTTTGCCAGCCTGCTGCCCTTACCCTGTAAACACAGCTACACTGAAGCCAGAAAAAACTTTCATGTGGGATTTTCTGTAACTGTAACATTTATCTTAGGCCCCCAGTAGTTTCTTCCTCTCTCTTTTGGATCTGAATTTGGAATGGCAGAAGTCAAAGATTTTGCCAGTCTGCCCTACCTTACTCATGTACACAACTACACTGTTGGTGGCCAAGAATAGAAAAAAACTTTCATTTGGGATTTTCTGTAACTGTAAGATTTTTCTTGGGCCCCCAGTAGTCTATCCCTCTTTTTTCTGGATCTGGATTTGGAATGGCACGAGTCAAAGATTTTGCCAGCCTGCCCTCTGTGAGAGGGTGCCTCCCCCCTTATTTGTTTTGTTTACTATGCCCTCTTGCACTTGTCTTATAGTGCTGAGGTAACCTAGATATTACCTGACACTGTGAATGTCTTACGTGATTTATGTATTTTGCTGTATTCAGGTTAACTGTCACATTTGTTGGGCTGGCCACCCACTTTGTTTGTTCATCCATTTGCCTTGTCTTGTGTTCCATGTTTCCCAGCCCTGATAATGCCTTGCTAAACACTAATCCTGCTAGTTAAAACACTAGTCCCACTAGAACCCCAAATCCTGTCTCATCATTAAAATAAAATACTGACCTCATTTCTAGGATAATACTAAGGCAGGATTTGTTTTTTATGTTTTATTTAGGAAACAAAACAACTGTTTGCTGAGTATTAAACAGTCTATTGAAAATTAATTCATTAGCAGTGTAGCATTGTATGGGGAGCAGCAAGAAGCCACCGCCAGGAGAAAGCGAGTGTAGTTCAAAACTTTCCTGCTCGGCAGTGTGGCTTCTTGGGCTGCATTCCCCGTTCCCTACTCCCTATAGCCATGGCTGTGCACACATCAGTGAAAACCTGCAGTCTCGCTCTGCAAATTAGATATTAGGCTGCGATCCTCTTTTGTAATAGAGCCCTATCGAAGTTATCCCTGCAGATTGGACAGGATATAATTTTGGAGAAGGGGTTTACTTTACCTGCTTACAGCTGTTAGGTAATGCAGGAATTCTCGAGTCTCCTTTTGCAGCCAGATGCCCTCCTTGCACTTCCACCACAGAATGCATTTATAGCACTGGCCGACTGCTGTTCTAACTATTTTATGATGCACTTTTGTTGGGGGAGGTGTTTCAGAGGTCATTGCCTGCTATAAACTGCATTATAGTATATGGTTATGGCTTATTGTGACTAGAAAGCAGTGGCTTTCAAATTCTTGTTGTAGGACAGTTCAAAGGTCAAAAAAGTTGTTGTACTATCGTTCTGACATCACATCGATAGTACAACAACTTTTCTGACTTGCCCTACCACCTGATTGGTTGAGTTACAGTGGGGATTCAAAAAACGCTAGAGAAAATGGCGGCTTCACTTAGCGAGCGGTCAGGCAAGCAGCTCACAAGTACAGTTTGGACACGGACTATATTGTCATGTCTGTGTGCCCAAACTGTCAGTTTTCATTATTTTTATGTGTTTAAATCTAGTGGCACTGTTACCGATGCCAAAGCAGAGTGGGATTTTCAGCGAGGAGTCGGGAGAACCGCTAACTTCTGCTGCAGGACTGCATCGCGGAGGACTGCAACTTTAGGTAGGGAACTGCAAGAATGACAAAATGACGAGTTTTAATGCGGGAATGTGAACATTGAGGAACCATATACTATATAAAATAGTGGATGGTTGACCATCCACAACGAAAGCTGTGTTTCCATCTGGAGTCGATAGCCACAGAAACCTCTCGAGCTTCACTCTCGAGATTTCTGTGACACCATCGACTCCCTCGATGGAAACACAGCCTTGTTGTGGATGGTCAATCATCCACTATTCTATATGAAGCCTTAAATAATGATTTTAAAGATATGTACATGTTCATACATAAAAGACATGTCTGAATAAAATTATGCAATGTAATTATTCTATTTGTTGTGAATACGTCTCTGCTCTGAGAAGATGTGGGTGGAGCTATGGTGATCCAATGTTCTGTTACCTGCATAAAAGAATACCTGTTCTAGATTCAGGTCAGATCATAGCAGGGTGTTGAAGGAAGAACACCTAGAACAGCTAGCTTCTTCTAGTTGTGATGTGCTAATGCAGCTTTGTTGTTGTTAACTCCTGGATGGAAGGATTTATATTTTTTGTTGATTTAATTCCTCATTTTATATTGTCGCTTCAGTTCACATTCTGTTGATATTGCTCTGCTGTAAAGAATAATAGTTACTTTTTTTGAACTTTAAACTGCCTCACTGCCTGTCAGTCCATCCTCTACCCACAGCCTGTGACACCCTCCCTTGATCTTGTACACAGCTACACCGTCTGAGGCCAAGAAAATAAAAAAAAACTTTCATTTGGGATTTTCTGTAACTGTAAAATTTCTCTTGAGCTCCTAGTAGTCTCTCTCTCTCTCTTCTGGATCTAGATTTGGAATGGCACAAGTCAAAGATTTTGCCAGGCTGCCCTCAATTGCTCATGTAAACACAGCAACACTGAGGCCAAGAAAAGAAAAGAAAAAAACTTTCATTTGGTATTTTCTGTAACTGTAAAATTTCTCTTGGGCCTCCAGTAGTCTCTCCCTCTCTCCTCTGGATCTTTATGCCACAAGTCAAAGATTTTGTCAGCCTGCCCTTGCTCATGTACACAGTCACACAGCCACACTGCCTGCCTTTTGTTGCCCCCCCCCAGCAGCACCCAGGCCATCACTATCTCCCCAGTCCCTCTGGATTCCTCCTTTCTTCAATCCCTAGCTATCACCCTTCCCCATCGATCAGGTTCTCTCCCCCTTACACCTGTAAATTGAGTCCTTTCTCTCACCCTCCAAAGTGTATATATATTTTTTGTATGTTTTTGTTTGCTTTTTAGCAACTTCTTCTGGAGGCTGTTGCAGTGATAAGTGCAGTGCTCCTCTGACCTGTCATCCTCTTGTCTGGTCTGCATTCCCACTCAACACGGTTATTTATCATGAGTGCAACACGTTACCATCTGTTGCCTGATTGGATGCCGCCGGCCACCTGTACATGGAGTGAGTGTGCAGAAGGCATCCTCATGGCAACAATACACACAATGGCACAAATGTCACTTCCATGGACCCAGAACCAGACCTCTGCAGTGAAGTCCATATTTATCCTGGTCCTTGGATTGTGAGTTTGATCCAGGGGTTGGGATCTTCCGCAGAACAGTCCACCCAGCCCTAATGGCATCATGTGAGGGATGAGAAGGCAATAGAAGGGTCTAGGAAAATGTTCAACAGGAAAATGGTGGCCATGGTCAGAGAGATGGGGGGTGGACCATTGCACACCGAGAAATTGCCCATGAATATGCAGGGCTTTATAGGCTGGATAGGATACACTTAACAGATGTGGGGCTCAATTTGTTCAACTTGCAGCTAGCTAGAAGAGGTGAGGGAAGGGTAGAGTGGGGATATGCGGGGGAGAGAAGCCCATCATCCATAGCAATAGCTGGAGATGGGCTGATGGAAAAGGAAAATAAAAAGGGGTTGGGAGGAGAAAGAAGTCACAGATTAAAGAACAGGGGACCTGGGGGTACTGGGCCAGGAGAAAAAGACGGAACATGGACTGGGTGTGCACCTAGACATGTGGGCATCTTGGGGTTTGCACCCAGAGGGCCAATAGGTGGTGACTCAGGTGTGCATCTGAGGAAGAACTGGTCATTAAAAAGGAAATGACAGTTACAGACATGTGATGAATTATGATGTATGCTGTGATAAAGAATTATGTAAAGTTTTGGGGTTTAATAAAGAAATTGACAACTGAGCACCCAAAAAGGTCTAAGTGTCCATTAACTGAGAAGGAGATCCCATGACAAAATGGGTTGCCAGAATGAATGGCAGCCTTTCTTGTCAAGGGTCACCTGACCTGGACCAGGTGCCAGTCGGGGGAAGGAAGGGTGAAGGGGAAGGGGTGGTGTGGAGAAGAGTGATGTCATAAAAGGGACTGGGAGAGTAAGATAGGGAATGATTGGAGGAAACTATAAAAGGAGGCACTACAAGGACAGCGTTAAAATGAGAGACAAGGAAGAGTAACCCTTTTACTTTTTTTTGCTTATGAGTTGCAGCCCTCCCACCCTATATTAGTACAGGAGGTAGAGGATGTAGTGGAGGGTGCCATGAGATGACTGCTGAAGGTGGACAGCAGTGGGTGGCCAGATATGGATTGATTGGAAATTAGTTTTGGAGAAAGAAAATTAAACAGGGTGAGAGGGGGGAAGAAGACACAGATTAAAAAACAAGGGGCCCATGGTGGTACTAGGCTGGGAAAAAAGAAGGAACATGCACTGGGTGTGCACCTAGACATGTAGGTGCCTTGGGATTTGCACTCAGAGGGCCTATAGGAGGTGACTCAGGTGTGCATCTGAGGAAGAAAGGGTCATTAAAAAGGAAATGACTGTTACAGTCATGTGATGAATTATAATGTGTGCTGTGATGAAGGATTATGTAAAGTTTGGGGCCCGATTCTCAAAAGGGGCTTAGATCAGGGCAAGCTGCGGCACCCTGCAGCTTGCACTGAAGCCCGGTGTGCCAGAAACCCTGCACTAGATTCTGGTACAGGAGGGCGCCCAGTGCCTAATTCCACATTCTTGTGACAATCTCTTCTGTGTGACATACACAAGGCACACAGGAATGTTTGCAGCAGGCTCCTGTGGCAGAGGAAAGTGGTCTTACCATCCTCGATCCCTGGGTCATGTAAATATAATACCCACGTCCAAGTGTTCTAGTGGCCCTCCTCCTGATCCACAATGTCACCTGTTCTGGTGGTAACTAATTATTCCCCCTCCTCGATGTCTGCCAGTTTCATAGTAATTATGTATTCCCCTTCCCCAATGTCTGCATTGTTCATAATAATGATATATTCCCGCTCCCAGATCCTTGATGTCAGCCATTGAAACAGTACTTAAGTATTCCCCCTCAACAAATACTGCTATTTTCATAGTAATCCATTATCCCTCTGATCCCCGATGTCTGCAGTTTCTATAATAATTCATTACTCTCCCTCACTGACATGACCTGTGATGTCCGCCATTGTCATAATAATTCAGTATTCCCCCTCCCAGATGTCTGCTGTGTTCATAATAATGATATATCCCCCCTCCCTGATCCCCGAAGTCTGCCCCTTTATTAAGAATTAATTCTGTTACTTTCCCTGGTGGTTGCGTGGCCTCCCAATCCCCCACCCCAGCAGTTAGTACCCACCACCATGCCTCCTGATCCCAAAACAGAGCTGGTGACAAGTGTAGCCCTCCTCTCATCTCCATGGCTTGCTGCCAACTGAACTGTCACCGAGTGGACTATTAACATTTATTGTCTGCTCAGTGACAGTTCAGTCAGCAGCTGAACGTGGAGGTGAGAGGAGGGCTATGCCACTTGCAGCTCTGTTTAGGGATGGGGAATGTAGGTGAGCCCTACCTGCTGGGGTGGGGGTACTCAACCACAAGGGAAGGGGGCATAATTAATTCTTAATAAAGGGGCAGACATGGGGGATCGAGGGGGGACTATTGATTACTGTCATAAGGGCAGACATCACGGAGGGGGAATACTTAATTACTATGACAACAGCAGACATTGGAGGTTGAATCAGGGAAGAGGAATAATGAATTATTATAAAAACTGCAGGCCTCGAGGATCGGGGTGAGGAAATAATGAATTAGTATGAAAATGGCAGTCATTGGGGAGGAAGACTATTTCAGTACTATTTCAGTGCTATGACAATGGTTGACATTGAGGTTCTGGGAGGGGGATATTTAAGTATCATGAACACTGCAGTCATCAGGGTTCATGGATGGAGACCATGGCTCATTTCTGCAAGAAGGCAACTCTCCAAGTGGGGAATTTATTAAGTCCCCTCAGACCAGCCCAGGCTGGTCTAGGGGTACTTGGAATTTTTCCCTCTGGGAGAGTTATGAGAATCCCATTTACTGGGATGTGGCAGCTTGCATCTGCTACATACCCCCCTACTGCCATGTTGCTGCCCATTTCTGGGAGCACAGATGGTGCAAGCCCGGTTTGGGGCAGGCAGTCTGCAGTTGACACAGGCTGCTTTTGTGAATAGCTCAGGAGGCAGTTGTTGATGTAAGGTGCCCCTTGTACCATTTATGTTTGGTGCAGGCACCTTGCATCACTCTCAGGGCTTTGAGAATCGAGCCCCTGGTGTTTAATAAAGAAATTGATGACTGAGCACCAAAAAAGGTCTATGTGTCCAGTAACTGAGAAGGGGATCCCACGACAAAAGATTTCTGAATTAGTATTGATGAGTCATGAAGATGATAATTAAATAGCCCAGTGAATAATGCGTCAGGTTTGACTGGCAGTTGTCTATGCCCACCATGCATATATGGCTGTCGTGGCACTGGTGTAGGCAACTAGTTATTTGTAATAAACATGTAATGAATCATAAAGATTATAATAAATAGCACTATGCATTGTGCCCCAAGGCAGACAGGCAATTGTTCACACCCATGGTGCACAGTACCACCTCTATTGTGATGGATAACAATTCTACTGTACCATCTTTGTGCAATGTGCAGGCTGAGAAGATGGCACAGTGACACAAATACTGCAGAAATGTATGATTCATGATGGAAAGGAAGAAGAAAAAGATTATGTGTTGTTTTCTGAACCAGTCACCGCCTGCATTTTTATCTATCTATTATTCATTATTATTCTTAAATTTGGTTTCATTTCACAAGAAAACATGATAATATGGTATGAAATATGAGTCAGTAATATAATCTGATATAAGATGATATGATATATGAGAAGATAATATAATCTGATTTATACAGTGTATATAATTACTGGTAACCCTGTTTATCAACCAGATTAAGAGTACTGACAAACACTATAATAACCTGAAATCCAGTTATTACGGCATTTGACAAAGTGACACTCACTGCCAGGCTGCTCACACAGCAGAGCCACCAGCATTTGTTGTCACTCACATGTAGTGCACCACCTCATTGGCTGTTAATGTATTGTGTGGATGGGTGAAATATCCCAAAAAAATGTCAATTCCACTTTTCTGCTTCGGAGGACCCGCACTGATTGCCCAGACTTAGATTTTTCCTTCCACCTTCCTCACAAGCAAGTAATATATTTATCTGATTGAGCCTGCCATCGAAACAAAACATTTATCTGATTGGTCCTGCTGTGGTTACTCTGCTTCGGTCTCATCTTTGAGAGACACCATCTGTCATCGGGAATGCACTGCAGAGACTGTATTCACTTATTGTGGCCCCAGGGTGCTTTCACAGTGCAACTCAAATAAATTAAATAAATATCAAAAATAAATAAATAAATAAACATAAAATAATGTCTCAAGTGGATAGAGAGACAGCTAGCTGGTGAGTGTGTGTGTGGTTGTGTGTGTGTGTGTGTCTGTGTCTGAAAGCAGTGCTCCACATTGGAATGTGTTGAAGAACAACTCCTTCCTGCACTAGTAATCATAAAAAATAAAGTATATGCAACTGTGATGTTAAGGATTTGTTTTACACACCCTTGGTGTGTGATAACCTCATAAACCTCTCGAGCTTTATGGGTCATCACACACCTCGGGTGCATAAAAAATCCATAACACACAGTTGCCTAGCCATTATTCTCTATGTAGCAATTTCAGTATCCAGATAAAAGAGCTGTTTTGTCAAGAATCTAACCCAAGCGAAAAATAAATCTGTTATTCTCACAATACAACAATTACAGTGTTTATTTTTCACTTGCCTACACCATGTTTCAAATACGCTGTCAATCAACTTGATTTGACATAGTATTCTAGTCTTGTCAAGTCAGCCTCCAGATTGCAGCAAACAGTAATGCTGCTTAATATTTGTAAACTCTGCTTTCACTGCCATCTTTCTTTCTCTATTCATTGCAGTTATTTTTAAAATAGCAATGTACTGGGAATAAAATAATTTATTTATTCGTTTGAATTTTGATAACCAGGTAAGACCACTGAGACAATTGCAGTCGCTTTTTCAGGGTCAACCTGGGCATGACAGCAAGTTCAACCTGGGCATGACAGCAAGTATGTGCAGTGCAATTACAACAAATTTCAGGTAGAGGAGATTACACAGCAAGATTGCTATGTACATAATGAGATACAGAGACAAAGATTATTTACAAATTAATATGCAAACCTATGTACAAATTGATGACATCATCATCAGACAAGGCATGTACACATAACTGTACATATCAAAATATGGCAGTGGAGAGATTATTATGCATTAGGACATATGCGATGCGTAAATATGTTCAAAAAAATTAGCACCATCAGCAAACACTACAAGTGACAGGTAAGTATGTTGGGAGGGAGAGTCATAGAACAGGAAGTTAGGATATGCAAGGGTAGTGAGGGAGAGAAGGGAGGGGAAAAGATAAAAAAAGAAAAAGAAAAAATGAAAAAGAAAAATAAATATAAAAAGGAGGGGGTAAAGAAGTAACTAAGGCACTAAGAGGTTTCCAGGCAACAGAGTCAGAAATGGACAGACTCAGTCTCAGCAGGGACATCTACAGAACCAAGATCACTTTGCTGAAGAGGCAAGAATGGTGTAAAGGCAGGACTGGAATGAGGGAAGTGAGGTGTAGGACAGGACTGAGGGAGGCAGGGAGTTACAGTCAACGAGTTCCACAAAGGAGAATGATTTACATGCAACAGCTAGCCACAGATTAAGCCACAGATTAAGCCTTCGAAGAAGAGTCTGATCTGAGTGCCCAAGGAGCTATTCTCAGGGCTATAATCTCACTGAGACAGTAAGGGGTGAAATTGCAGACAAGTTTGTACATGAAGCTCAAAGAGGAGAGCCTCAATTTAGATTCACTGGGCAGCCATCCTAAAGAGGAGAGGACATCACAGTGGTGGAGGCGGGAGCTGACCCTTATGGCAAATCTACTTACTCTATGGTATGCCTGCAATAGGAGAAACAAAGAAGATGCATTGGTGGAGAGCAACAGAGGAGCCCCATGTGAAAGGAGTGGAAGAAGCAAAGAGGAGGCGATCTTGAGGCAACAGGTAGCAGTGAGAAAGGAACAGATGCAATAGAGAAGACCCAGCTTCTGATTCAGAGACTTGATTATGATGGAGACATGGGCATTGAGGGAGAGAGAAGAGTCCAGGGTAATACCCATATATTTGAAGATTTGGACTGTCTCCAGAACATCACCATTAAGAGAGGAAATACAGAGGGATGGGGGAATGGGAGGAGGGAGGGAGGAATGTGCAAGAAGAGCATACTTTTTGTCTTTTTTGTGTTGAGGACAAGATGATTGCACATAACCAACCATCAAGGTCAGCAAAGTCATGTGTGAGTTCCTTATTGTTCCATGCAACAAAATCCAAACTGCAACAAGCAGCGCTCAAACAAAAGAGGGGTTTGCAACCAAAGGGAGACAACCCTTAAAGTACGACAGAATAGCCAAAAAGGTTGCTCTCTCAAAAGAAAATGACGGAGTCCAGTTATGAAATAATGTTCACACTTAATAAACCACTTGTGGATGCCCCTAGCGCCTCGGCAAAGTGCCTTTCAGGTGGCATAGTTACAAAGACATCCAGCACACATTTAAATATAAATTCCAATGTGACATCACACAATAATTTCCCAATCAACAAGCAAAAAACGTTCACATACAATTTCAACTTGTAAGAAAATTGTGTAAAGCAAATTCAAATTCATATGCAGCCTAGAGGCAACAGGATATTAGGAATGACTAACTATGTACTGCATATTTATACTGAAGTAAATTATGGAAATTCATTTAACAAGGGGTTCTACTAGCCTACTAGTGATACACCATACATTTAAACCATAATCAGCTTAGAAACATGTATTGTAATCATACATAATTTATTTCCTCAAAATGCCACCTTAAATACAGTTCCATTATTATAAGGAATAATAAACCACTTGTCTTATCCTCAAAAATGTAAGTTAGCAAATGAAACAATAGTTAGAACACTCACTATACTTTAGATCTTAGAGCTGTGGAGAAGAGAAAAGATACAGAAGAATTATATGATGGAGCCCAACTGTGCCAAAAGAATGCAGAGGAACCAGAAAGTGATGGTATCCACAGTACAATCTATAAAACACAGCAAAATATGGTCAGTACTTAATTCATAATAAATGAATAAAATATGTACAGTACATACAGTATATACATACAGAGACTACCTGATTCAGATACAAAAATGTTCAAAATGCAGACCAAGGACAGAAACTGTAGGAACAACATTTGTCACAAGTCTAAATCACTGTCAATCCAATTGGTTCTCAAAAAAGGCTTTAAATCTCATCTCTCATGAAGGCCAGATGGAATAAATGTATCAGCCTTAAAAATCCAAGCACTTTCTTTTTGCAATTGTTTGTTATGCCTATCGCCACCTCTGGGGTTACACTTCACTTGTTCAACTCCCATGAACTTAAAATAGGACACATTACTCGTATGTACACTAATGAAGTGCCTTCCTACAGGTGTGTACTTTGCCGAGGCCCTAGGGGCTTCACAAGTGGTTTACTAAATGTGAACATTAGTTCATAACTGAACTCCATCATTTTCTTTTGAGAGTGCAACCTTTTCGGCTATTCTGATCCATGTAACATCAGGGGAAAATCTCTAAAGGATGGCATCATCAGCACAGAGATGCACAGCAGCCCCACCACAGTTGTTGGGTAATTCGTTGATGAATAGTGAGAACAATAACGGACCCAATATGGAGCCTTGTGGTACCCCATGTGTTATGGGTCTGAGACCCGATATAGAGCCAGCCCACTTGACCATTTGAGAGTGGTTAGAGAGATAGCTATGGACCCAGAGGAGGGCACTAGAGTCAAGGCCAATGTTCTGAAGCTTCATGGCACAATTGTTAGTACCAAACCGTTCCATCAGTGCCTTAACACCTTTCTCCCCAAATATATAATTCAATGTTTCCTTTATTATGAGGCTAGCCACACTTCATACTCAATGTAAAAAAGTACTAGAACAAGGGGGCACAATATGAAATTGGAGGGGGGTAGATTAAAAGGTAATGTGAGGAAGTTTTGCTAAACAGAAAGGGTAGTCAACACATGGAATAGTCTGCCACAGGAGGTAGTGGGGACAATCACATTGGAGGGGTTTGAGCATGCTTGGGACAGGCACAAGGGAAGCCTGAGAGGGGAGGGAGGGAGTGATGACAAGCCATTGATCACATAGGATCAGTGGCCACATACAATGTATAGGGCCTATGGGCAGACTGGATGGGCCTAACGGTCCTTAACTGCCAACAATTTCTATGTTTCTATGTTTCAGTCAGGATCACAAACCAGCCAACCTCATTTACCGCTCGCTCCATCCCTTGCTCAAACACTTGCTTCCTCACTAGCATGTTTTGACAATTGAGTAAAACACCACAGAAAGATGTCTTACTGAACTCTGAAGACCAGCAACTACTTTGGGTACTCAGCTATACTGAGGAAAGAGGAAAAAAACAACTTTCTTTGAAGGTTGAGGTTAAATAAAGGAATGAGTATTTTAGCCCTCACAGTACATTTAGTGTTGCGTAGGGAGCAGCCTGCACAATAATTTTTTGTAGGGGTGATTCAACCTGTAAAAAACGTTATACAATGGGTGAGGAAAGGAGGATGATCCAAACAAAATGCACCAGTATTAGGTAGCACTCCAGTCAAGAACAGGATCCAGGCAAATGCAGATTTCAAAAATAAAGTTGCTTATTCCATCAAAAATGCAGTGTAAGTTACAAATAACAAAAGTGCACAGGTTACAAACAGTCTGACCAGAACCCCTGCACTTCAACAAGTGGATCTTCCTTAGGGGACTACAGCCAGCCTGAACATCACTTTCACTGGGGAGGTCCATACTGTGAACACAGGACACTGTTAGAGGAGGGCGAAGTCAACAAACCTCGCTCTGCAGAATATTTTGTGTATTGCGCTCAATATGCGAAGCGCAATACGCGTGTAACTCCTAGGTGGCACTACTTCTAGAGTTACACCCCTGCCTACTACTTACGAGCTAGGCTGAGGGGTTTGGGTTCATAAACTTATATTAAATTTAAACAATTGCACAGTGCCTCCACTCAGATCATACCTTTACATGGGCTAGCTGTTACCTGATATAGCACCCTGAGATGTTATATCATCCACAAACCATTTATCACCCCCAAACATGACCCAATAGACAATTTCCCACATTTCAGACATTTTGCAATTAATAACTGTCTGTAATAATATGCTCACACACAATGATTTGCAAAAACAATAATAAAGAATTTATTTGGGGGGACATACAGGTAGGAGTTAGGATGGGGAAACAGGAGAAGCAGAGGTTATGCTGATTATTATTTACAAAATGTAAACAGGTTTTTGTTTGTGCTGGTGAACCCTCTAGCTGGGTGGCTACTAAATTAATAGCAAAGGCAATCACAATTTTCCAACCAGAAACGATACCCAGATCGCTGTCTATCAAAGCTGCTGAGTAAATCAGAGGTTACGTATACCATTTCACCACCACTGGTACCAGTCCCAGATAGGTATGAAACCCCAGAATCTCAAACTATACACTGGGTACCCAGATACCAAAGTCCTGGATGTTGCAGGCTTGGTAGATGTTGCAGCTGGCTAAGTTGGCTGGCTTTGATTAAAAGGAAGGGGCTAACTTGGAAGACAACTAAAACAGCAATGGCTGTTGATCATTATCAGAGGGGCAGGGGTTGCCCTGCTTGTCACAGTAGAGCAGGGTATGCCCTGCTGGTTGCAGAAGGATAGGGATTGCCCTCCATGTCGCAGAACTGAACATTCCAGAAAAAGCAACTGGTCCAGGTTACCTTGGCTAGATCTTGGATTTGCAAATTCTGAATATTCAGTATATATATATATATATATATATATATATATATATATTTATACCATGGGGGTAAGAGCTATCTCAGTAGGATATCCTGTGTTATTTCCACTGCGGTGAGGATAAATCCTGATGACATCAGCAGAGTGAGAATATCGACATTTATCCATACTCTGCTGATGTCACCAGAGTGAGGATAAATGCACTGCAGCTTGCATTCTAAAGGAAACTGCTTCAGAAAAAGTTTCTCTTTCTCACTGAAGCTGCAACTTACTCAATTAGGTTTGCAAAAGACTCACCTATGTCCCATTGTGTTTCTAACATTGCTAGCCCATTACTGTGCAGATCTCAGCTTCAAAACAACCTGAATTCTAAATGAAAGTCTTTTACAAAGCAGGTTCTGTTTCTCAGTGCTACCTGCAGCAGTTTGTCTTGCTCACTGAGCCTCTGACTCACTCAATTAGGTTTGCAAAACACACTCACCTGTGTTTCTGACTCCCAGTCCATTCAGAACACACACACACACACACCACACACACACACTGACAGCACACACAGAATGAGGAGGAAACACACAGAATCATAAAATTTTTCCTAAAGCTCTCAACCCTGTGGTATAAATTGCACACATGATGGGCAGATCATGGGATATGGAAAATATTCTCACTCCTGCCTCATGAGCTGTGTATTTTCACTCGTGCCTTCGGCACTCGTGAGATGCCCATCATGTATCCCAATATATATATATATATATATATATATATATATATATATACATATAGATATATCTATCTATATATACATATCTATATATACATATATATATTTATATATCTATAGTGGTCACATCCAATACGTTTATATATCACTACTTCTTTAAAGCATCTATATTCTTAGACATAATTCAGCAAGGTGGAAATATGTCATTTCCAGGTGTAAAGCTCAGTCACAATCATACTCTAGGGTCTCATGTCCCTTGAAGTGGCAATGCGGCTATGGCTAGCAGCTCCACAAGGCAGTCTTGACCAAATAGAAAGTAAAGATGAATATCAGCATATTTATATGATTTACCTGATCGCAAGATGTCTGGGCTGTCTTGGATATCCTCAGCAACAGCTGTAACCTGCATTCCACAGTCTCAAGGATACACCTGTTCTGGGCCTGCTTGGCAGCAGGCAAGGTACAAATGGAATAACTACTAGGTTTAAACAGTCACACTTGGGCAAGGAGGGCCAGAATAATTACTGTGTCTCTCTCTAAATTATGTAGATAGAGGGCATATCAGCCCAGGGTTACTTATTTTCTCCTTCCTGGCATAGAACAATTACAAGGGCAGGAAGGCCCATAAGTTTAGCTTGCGGTTTCTTTCTCCCTTGCACTGGGGGGTACAAGGGTACTCACACAGGTCCTCCACAGTTGATCTCCACTATAGAAGGCATTCTTACCTACCTAGACTTTAGCAAGGAATTTGACACAGTCCCACACAAAAGATTAATAGTCAAATTAACCAGCCTGGGAGTGGGTCCCAGGGTGGTAGCCTGGGTAAAACATTGGCTGGACAACAGGACACAGAAGGTAATTGTAAATGGAGTCCACTCTGAAGAAAGAGGGGTTACTAGTGGGGTACCGCAGGGTTCAGTACTGGGTCCAGTCCTTTTCAATGTCTTTATAAGTGACATTGCAGAGGGACTGGAATGAAAAGTATGCCTCTTTGCAGATCACACAAAGATCTGCAACAGGGTTGATGCACAAGGAGGCATGGAAAAGATAAGAAGGGACTTGGCAAGGTTGGAAGAATGGTCAGACGTATGGCAGCTAGGATTCAATGGAAAGAAGTGCAAAATAATCCACCTGGGAAACAAAAACCCAGGGGAAGATTAGACAATGGGGAGGGAGGTAGTAACAAAAACAAACAAGCATTTGTCAATGCTGAATGTTGATTGCATTGGTCTGTTGAGCTCGCTCAGTGGCCCTGTCAGTGGGTTAGTCTGTTTGTCCTGGTGCTGCAGGCTACTCTTTTGTACTGGGCTGCTGCCTGCGTTGACACCTTGTTCTGTTGAGGAAGAAATCTGCAGCTGTCCCGACAGAGCTCCACTGAGGTGGCTCACTCCCCCTCTCTCACTCACTCAATCTGTTTCTCCTGTCCTGGCACTGCAGGCTGCCTTTTTGTACTGGGCTTCGGCCTGTGTTGGTGGCTTTTTGTACCCACAAAGAAATACACAGCTGTCCCGACAGAGCTCCATTGAGGTCGCTCACTCCCCCTGTCTCACTCAGTCAGTCTGGTTCTCCCGGCGCTGCAGGTTGCCCTTTTGTACTGGCCTCCTGCCTCTGTTGGTGCCTTTTTCTGCCCACAGAGAAATCTGCAGCAGTCCCGACAAAGCTGCGTTGAGCTCGCTCACTCCCCTTCTCTCACTCGCTCATTCTGTTCTGCCAGCGCTGCAGGCTGCCCTTTTCTACTGGGCTCCTGCCTGTGTTGCTGCCTTCTTATGCCCATTAAGAAGTATGCAGCAGTTACAATACAGCTCTGTTGAGCTCACTCACTCGCTCATTCTGATTTTCCTGCCACTGCAGGCTGCCCTTTTGTACTGGGCCCCTGCATGCATTGCTGTCTTTTTCTCCCCACAAACAAATCTGCAGCAATCCCAACAGAGCCCCGTTGAGCTCACTGACTCCCCCTCCCTCACTTGCTCATTCTGTGTCTCCTGGTGCAGCAGGCTGCCCTTTTGTACTGGACTCCTGCATGCATTGGTGGCTTTTCCTGGCCAGAAATAAATCTGAAGCAGTCCTGACACAGCTCTACTGAGCTCACACACTCCCCCTCTGTCACTCTCGCATTCCGTTTCTGCCAGCGCTCCAAGCTGGCCTTTTGTACTGGGCTCCTGCCTGCATTGCCACATTTTCTGCCAACAAAGAAATCTGCAGCAGTCACACTAGAGCTCCGTTGAGCTCACTCAGTACCGCTCTGTCACTCGCTCATTCTGTTTCTCTTGGTGCCGCAGACTGCGCTTTTGTATGGGGCTCCTGGCTGTGTTGGCACCTTTGTCTGTCCACAAAGAAATCTGCAGCTGTCCTGACAGAGCTCCGTTGAGGTCGCTCAGTCTCCCTCTCTCATTGCTCATTCTGTTTGTCCTGGCGCTGCAAGCTGCCCTTTTGTACAGGGCTCCTGCCTGCACTGGCACCTTTTTCTGCCCACAAAGAAATCCCATCAGTCCTGATAGAGCTCTGTTGAGCTCACTAAGTCCCCTTGTCTCACTCACTCATACTGTTTCTCCCAGCACTGAAGGCTGGCCTTTTGTACTGGGCCCCTGCCTGTATTGACGCCTTTTTCTGCCCACAAAGAAATCCGCAGCAGTCCTGACAGCGCTTCGGTGAGTTCGCTCACTCCCCCTCCCTCACTCACTCTCTCGTTCTGTTTCTCCCAGTGCTGCAGGCTGCCCTTTTGTAGTGGGCTTTTCTGTTGGGGCCTTTGTCTGCCCACAAACAAATCTGCAGCAGTCCCAACAGAGCTCAGTTGAGCTCGGTCACTCCCCCCCCTCACTGGGTCGATTGTAATCTGTCCCAAACACTGATTTCCCAGAGTGACCATGCTATTGTCCGGCAGGAGTGCAAAAACAAGTTTTAGCCAGGATGTGAAAAATGACAGCTGTGGTGTTCATAAGGAGTTGTGAAAAAATGCCACTGTTGAAAATGTGGCGTGACAGTATTACACATTTGTGAAGTTACAAGAGTGCGTGGAAACAGTTCAATGCATGCTTGCAACACAGTCATGTTATGGAGTTTTGTCACCAAATTTTCAACATAGGGATTTTAGGACCTCTGCTCATGAACAGTGCCACTGTCATTTTCTTAATCTGTCCCGAACACAGACTTCCCACAGTGACCACGTTATTCTGTGCTGGAACTGTGAAAACACATTTCGGTCAGGTTGTGAAAAATGACAGCTGTACTGCTTATAAGGAGGTGTGAAAAAATGGCACTGTTGAAAATCTGGTGTGACAAAATTACAAAGCTGCGAAGTTACAAGGGTGTGTGGAAAGTGAGTAACGCATACTTGTAACACAGTCAATTGATGGGCTATCATCACCAAATTTTCAACATAGGCATTTTAGGACCTCTGCTCATGAACAGTATCATTGTCATTTTCTTGATCTGTCCCGGACAGTGATTTCCCACAGGGACTGCTCTAGTCTGCCCCGGACGTGCGAAAACACATTTTGGCCAGGATGGAAAAAATGACAGCTACACTGTTCATAAATAGGTCTGGGGAAATGGCAATGTTGAAAATCTGGAGTGAAAATATTATAAATTAGCGAAGTTACAGCGTGTGTACTGATGCGCAATGCATGCTCGTAACACAGTCATTTTATGGAGTATCGTTACCAGATTTTCAACATAGGCATTTTAGGACCTCTACTCATGAACCAGTGTCACTGTCATTTTCTTAATCTGTCCTGAACACTGATTTCCCACAGCGACTGCGCTATTCTGCGCCAGAAGTGCGAAAACACATTTCGGCCAGGTGAACAATGACAGCTGTACTGCTCACAAAGAGGTGTGAGAAAATGCCAATGTTGAAAATCTGTCGTGAAAATATTGTAAATTTGCGAAGTTATGAGCATACGTAGCAACTGCGCAACGCACGCTAGTAAAGCAGTCATTTTTTTTTATTTTTCCCACCAGATTTGCAATATAGGCTTTTTGAGAGCCTACCTCATGAACACTGGCACAGTCGTTTCGTTAATCAGCCCCGAAGGGTGATTCCACACAGTGATCACAAAACCACCTTTCGGGGCTGATTAACGCCATGACAGTTCAAGAATTCATGAGGAGGGGTCCCAAAATCCCCATGTTGAAAATTTGGTGAAAAAAGTCCCAAAAATGCCCAAGATATGCACTAAAGTTGAAAAAACCCTATTTATTACATTATACAGCTTACCGGCATTTCCTCAGTTCGCGGTTGGCTTTGAAGAGTGCAGACGTGTTCCCGGTCCACCGAAGATTGTCATGCCCGACTCGGGAGGTAAGTATGGGGTGAAGTGTGGGACTGAAGGGTCGCAGTGGGTGGGTGCGGGTTGTGGGAGGGGGGTCTGGGAGAGCTCCGAGGAACCGTTTCCTTCTTTACAGGTTGAAAAAAAAATAAGACATCGGGGGACCATTTTCTTGCTTAACAGGTGTCTTGGCATGCTGGGGTGGGCTCCCACCATGTCACCTGTGTGGGTGGGTGGGTGCATTAGCCGACGGGGGATTGGGCACCCCGTCAGCAAACAGGGACAGGGGAAGGGGACCTGCAGGAGCCAAGGGGATTGGGCACCTCGGCTATAGAAACAGAAGGGGGTATCATGATGCCGATGGGATTGGGCACCCCATCGGCAGGAACAAAAGGGGGGGTATCATTATGCCGATGGGGAGTGGGCTCTCCCGTCGGCAAGTAAACATAGTGGGGGGTTGAGGGAGTTATATTGTTTGTGAACATGGCGGCAGCCCACTGCCATGTTCACAAACAATATCGGGGGTTTCACATCCCGCCTTGCAATGACAGGTCGCTCCCTCATTGCAGCGGATGGCTGACACTGCAATGACGAGGCAGCCCCTGATTGCAGCGGTTACTTTTTTAGAAGGTTGTGGCACACTGGATGAACTAGTGTCAGCAGCAGCGTGCCACAGCATTGGGGGATGAGGGACAAGCCTTTGCAGGCTGTGGGAGCATTGGGCACAACAGTGCCACGCCTCCATAACCTGCTTGTGTAGAAAGCTGACGCAACATGTTTCTTGCACATGCGTGCAATCAGCATAAAAAGGAAAAGGACCTTGGGGTAATCATATCAGATGACCTTAAGGTTAGCAAGCAATGTGAGAAGGCACTAGGGAGAGCTGGGGGTATATTGGGATGCATAGGGAGAGGCATCACCAGCAGAAAACAGGATGTTGTTATCCCACTGTACAGACAGTTGGTGAGACCCCATCTGGAGTACTTCATCCAGTTCTGGAGACCCCATCTCCACAAGGACATAGACAGGATAGAGGCAGTCCAGAGGAGGGCAACTAGAATGGTGCAGGGTCTGCAAGAGAAGCCATACGAGGAGAGACTAAAAGAGCTTAATATGTATAATAATAATAATAATCTTTATTTATAATGCGCCTTTCAAAAAATCAAGGCACAGAACAGTCTATAAAATACATCCAGATAACACATCATAATAAAAATCAGTAGAATAAATAATATCAACATCATAATAAATAATAAAATCAGATCAGTTCAGTATCATCCCCAAATGCCTTCCTCCACAGAAAGGATTTCAATGCTTGTTTAAAGCCCCCCATCGTCATGCACTCTCTAATCCAACGGGGTAGAGAATTCCAGAGGGTCAGTGCCATGAATATGAAGGCCTGGGCACCAGAAGATTTCAAAACTACCCTCAGAATCTCTACCAACTCCTCACTGGCTGAGCGGATCGGTCGCTCTGGGATGTAAGGGACCAGAAGCTCTTTCAGGTAGTCAGGGCTCAAACCGTGCAGGGCTTTGTAAGTCAGCTAATTGACTTTAAAGGAGATCCGCCACTGAACTGGCAGTCAGTGCAGGTCCCGCAGCACCGGGGTAATATGGGAGGAATGAGGCATCCCAGTTAACAACTGGACTGCGGAGTTCTGCACCAGCTGCAAGTGGTGGATATCAACCCCTGGAAGCCCAAAGTAAAGGGAATTGCAGTAGTCCAAGCGCGAGGTCACGAAGGTGTGGATCAAAGTAGGTAGGTCTCCGGATGGAACAAGGTGCTTGATCCTAGTGATATTCCCAAGATGATAGGATAACTTAATGACAGCCGACACTTGCGCATGCAGTGTCAGCCAGTCGTCAAGAATTACCCCTAGGTCGCGTACCTGTTCAGAGATAGGCAGCCCAACAGCCCCCAGGAATAAACCTGAGGGATGGTTTGTCCCTCACCCCCCTATCCGGTGACCAGGATCCACGACCATCACCTCCGTCTTTCCAGAATTCAGCTTCTGCCAGCTGGACCTCATCCATCCTTGGATTTCATCGAGGCAGTTATTAAACACTGAGAGTGCTCCATTCTGGTCAGGTGCAAAAGACAGGTAGAGCTGGGTATCATCGGCGTATCAATGAAACTCCAGCCCATACCATCTTACAATGTCTCTGAGGGGAAGCATGTACACCGCAAACAGCATGAGGGACAGCACTGAGCCCTGAGGCACCCCACAAGACAGAGAGATAGGGTCGGAGGAAAACACCCTCGACACCACTCTCTGAGTTCTACCAGTGAGGAAAGATGTAAACCATCTGCGGACCAAACCTGAAAGCCCACAGATGATTCTCAAGCGCTCAAGCAGTACCCCATGGTCTATATTGTCAAATGCTGATGACAGATCCAACAGGACCAAAATGGACCATTTTTTCTGGTCTCTCGCCATCAAGAGATCATTGAGCACTCGAACCAGCACAGTCTTGGTGCTATGCCTCTTTCTAAAACCAGATTGGAGAGGATCATAGATGCTATGGATGGTCAAATGGTTGTTCAACTGAGTAGCCACTACTTTCTCAATTATCTTCCCAACAAAGGGAAGGTTTGAGATAGGTCTGTAGTTTGCGAGGGAGTCAGGGTCCAAAGAAGCCTTCTTCAACACTGGTGTCACCACAGCCTCCTTCAGTGAACAGGGATATTCACAAGAGTCTAAGGAACACCAGACTATCCTCACTAGAACCGGGATGATAATCTCCCCACAGCCCATAATCAGGGTGGTAGGGCCCGGATCTAAACTACAGCATGTAGTGCACATACCTTGGACAATCCTCATAACATCTTCGATTTCTGGCCTTTTGAAGAGATTCCAGGAACGTGGAGGGAAAGCAACCAAGGACTGGTCCACGGCCCTTCCCATAGAGAGTGCTGCATGGGTCTCCGCCCTGATGTCCTCCACCTTATCTGCAAAGAACCGAGCAAGCTCTTCACACTGGGATTGTGAAAAGGCTCTACAAACCTGTAGACAGGCTGGGTTGCACAGTCTGTCCATGGTTCGAAAGAGCTGAGCCGGTCGGTTCTGTGCAGCAGCAATTTCCCCGGACAGGAATACTGTCTTCTTACGGGTAATTGCTGACTGATAGAGTTGATAATGCTCTAGCAGTCTAAGATGGTTGGCATTCAAGTGGGATTTCCACCAACATCTCTCTAACCTGCATCCTAAACGTCGCATCTCCCTCAGGTCCCCATCGAACCATAGGGACCAAGGGCAAAGGGGGAGAGGATGCACACAGAATGGTGCAATGGAATCCAGAGCAGAGGTAATGGCCTTATTATAGGCCAGAACCAAAACCCCTGGATCCGAGCACATCACAGGGAGTTCTGATAGGTCAAGCGCTGCAGCTAGACCATTGGGAGTCACATCCCGTAAAGGGCGATACTTGACCATCTCCACAGGGGTAGGTCTACGCAGGGGGTGCCAAAATTGAATCTCACAGTGTGATGGTCAGACCATCCGACGGGTTCCACCCCCACGCCGGAGGCCTCCATCCCCAGGAGGAAGACCAGATCAAGGGAATGGCCGCATTTATGAGTGGCAGAGGTAACCACCTGTGAGAGGCCCAATGAATTCATCAATTGGAGGAAGTGCTGTCCAAATTGTGAGAGTTCATCATCGATCCAGGCATTGAAGTTGCCCAGCACCATCAACCTGGGGGACTCCAATACCAGGTCAACGATGAAGTCCGCCACTTCCTTAAGGAATGGCTTCTCATCTCCGGTTGGACGGTAGACAAGGGCCAGTCTATAGCCCCCACCTGCCACAATGACACATTTGAATGATCTGGTCTCCTCAACTGGCACACTGGTAAGACCCAATTCGGTCTTGAAACAGACCGCAACCCCCCCCCTCCCCTGTGGTCCAATCTTGGATGGTGAATCACCGAATACCCGACCGGAACTGCCGCCTCAAGAACTGGGCCAGCATTTCCAGCCAGCCAGGTTTTGGTGATGCAAGCCAGATCCGCTGTACTCACCAAGTCCGCCATGATAGCAGTCTTGTTCACAATGGATCTGGCATTGCATAACACCGCCCGAGTTGGACAGAGCCCCTGGGATGCCCCGGCCACCAGCCCATCATTACTATTGATGGTGCCTTTGGGTATGGGTCAAACAAGGAAACCCCATTCAGACCTCCATTTCACCCAGGCGTCTTCTGGACTTAACAATCCCGATACAGTGCTCCCCTCGTCCATCCTCCACTGTTCACCCCCGCCTCCCCTCCTCTTACGGGCAATTCCCAGGCCGACAGCTGATAAACTGAAAAAAGCTAAAGGGTCGAAGGGCATGTAGAGTGGAGGATGAATAGTGCACGATGGGGGGTGGGATAATAATAAATATCCCCGTCCTTCAACATGAAGCAAGATAATGACCTCCTACTCTAACCAAAGCTAAAAATCCCGACCCAAAATTAAAATAACAATTAACCCACCAAATTAAACAACCAAAAACACAAAATCCCAAACTCAAATAACCTGACTTAATCCAAAATTTCTCAAATAGAACCTACTTTCTGGAAAAACCAAAAGAAAATAAACAATAAATAAATAAATTGGCTAAGAGGACAAGCACTCACACTGCAAGTCTACTTAGCCCCTGGGCACTCTCACTGCACGGGACTAAAATAGCATGTAATAATTGTGAGAAAACAGGGACTCCCACTCCTCGAAGCCTCACAATAACCGGGCACTCTCACTACACGGATATAAAATAAAAATATTTTAATCCAGAGAGTAGGTTTCAGTCAGGAAAAGAGGTCTCACAATAACATATAAAATTATGACTAAAATATAAAAACCCGGGACCTATCCATGGCCTCCCCAACACATAAAGCAGAGGTTCGCTCTATTGGAACATCAGTACTTGTCCTTTCCTAAATCCAAATATTCGGCTCCCAAGTTCCAGAATATTATACAGTTCAAGCGAAAGCCAGACAGGACTCCACTTAGCAGCAAACTCTTCGTGAGCAGCCAAAATACCAGTCACTCCCTGCTTTTAAGTAAAAATATACTTCTCAATCCAGCCCCAAGAGGGTTAATAAATCCTCATATCTGCATTTGGCCAAGGTTAAAATAAACCACATGGACCACACAGGCTAGGAGGTGCCCCCCAACCCCCATCCCTATGGGTCAGGGCCCCAGAAAAAGGGCAGTACAATGCCTACCCCAATGCTGCAGGCCCCTGGGGCAAACAGAAGCCCAACCCTCCGGTAGGCCACTGACTAACCTCCTCACCCTCTGGGAAAGGAGACCGGGGAGAACCCCCCACCGTGGCAGTCCCAGGTCTTAACCTGGCCCAAGATCTCGGAGCCCAGCAGGTTCAAACAGAATCTAACAAAAATGGCAATTGCAAACCAGATTGTCTCCACTTTTGACCAAACAGATTCTACTGAAGGGGGGAGCACATCCAAGCCTCCAGTTCAAATATCCGGTCAGTCCCCTGTAAGTCCTCCTGTGAAAAGCTCCAGTGGATTCACTGTCCGACAAAGCTGGGGTACACCAAGCGGTGTTCCAAACAATCAGATTCCGGCAGGCAGTCGTATTCCTGGGGGATAAATAAACCAAAATATAACAACTCACGTCAATGGAGATAGCATCAAACCATATAACGCTGGTTCTCTTCCAGACTGATTAAATTCCAAAAAACGACTCCATCAAAAAAAAAACACTGCAGTGCATGTAACATTTAAGAGTGTCCCTATGTAAACCAGAGACCCAGAAATATCTTCGGAGTTCAGGTCCTGTCACAAAGGTTGAGATCCAGGTCCCGATATAATGATTAACGGTTCACAATCGAAACACATTAAAACCAACACGAAATAAATCACAACACCTTTAAACAAAACAGAAAAAACGCACTAAAATAGAAGAAACCAAAAACAAAATGCGAGTGAGATTCAGAGCATGGTTCAAAGCGGACCCACACCGGTCGCCATCTTGCCCTCACGTCCCATGTCACAGGAAGACAGAGATCCTCAAGGTATACCCTTGAGAAAAGGAGGGAGAGGGGGGACATGATAGAAATATTTAAGTACCTCAGTGAAATCAACAAAGTCCAAGAGGGTAGCATCTTTCAGAAAAAGAGTCATGCAAGAACAAAGGGGCACAATTTAAAGATAGAGGGGGGCGGTTCAGGGGCAATGTGAGGAAGTATTTTTTCACAGAGAGGGTTGTGGATGCATGGAACAGTCTTCCTGAGGAGGTTGTGGGGTCTAAAACAGTGGGGGAATTCAAGAATGCATGGGACAGACATAAGGCTATTCTTGTGGGGGGTAGGAAGAAGTAGGCTGTTGGTTAACTAGGATCTGTGGCTTATCCTATAGGTAGGGAAATGAGCAGATTAGGAGGGCCAAGTGGTCCTCATCTGCCGTCAAAGTCTATGTTTCTATGTTCTATGTTTCTGGCATCTTCAGTCCTCTCATAACTGAGGTTCTGGTCAGTGCTCTGACCGCTGCTTGATGCCACCTAGTCTTTGGTCCACATCTTTCCCCGACATTTGAGGGAAGGCTAGCATCTGGGGAACAAATCTGGCAACCTCCAGACTAGCAGGTTAAAACTCAACTAGGTTACTTTTAACTTAAATAAAACAACAAACACCCCCTGCTGGATGGAGAGGCTTAGCTGGAATGCCCAGGCCCAGAAGCATGGCAAGGGCCTAAGCCCCAACCCCTGTGGGGGCTCCTTGTCAAATCTGCAGGCTGGAATCTTGCAAAATGCTGGAAAACAATGTCTCTTATAAGGCTTTCCCTAGGCTGCTGATTGGCTGTGGAGATGGGGTGATTGGCCTCCGATTGGCTGGATGACCTGTCAATCACAGAAATGAATAATGCATGAACCTCACTCGATGCACTGTTGGTCTGCTGTTTTGGTGCCTAGAATAAGGTCCCTGTAAGTCCCCATAAGCATTTGGCATTTACCCATGAGCTTTTGGTGAATGTCCCACAAGTCCTGGCTTTGTTTTCTGACTTTCCAATTGGCTGTAGCTGCTTGAAATGGCTGCTTAACCCACTGTCCTTTTAGCAGAATGAGTGAAGTCCTGAATTAAAGTTCTGGTGCAGCCAGAAATAAGTTAATATTTGCCCCAATGCCCCACAGTCTATTAGCCCTGGTTGAATACTTGCTGTTGCTGCATATATAAAGGATTTTGCTCAGTTTGTTTTCCTGTCGCTGATGTCAATGTTTAAGGATGCCTTGCAGCAGCAGACAGGCTGATACTTTGAGTCCCAAAATTGTCTGGTGAAGCCAGGAGCAAAGCACTCACTTTTAAATACTTTTTCCACTCTTGACACACTTCCCGCAGACACACAACAACAAGTTGCCATATAATAAAAAACACTTTCCTTTTCTTTTTGGCTGCAGCTGAACTACAGCTGCCCTGAGGGCAGACAGGATCTCATGAATATTTAGATAATCAGGGCTCCTGCTCATGAATATTCAAATGAGCACCGATCGAACACCCTCTCAGAACTCCTTTTAATTTTAAGAGGAGCAGCCTCTCAGCAGCCTGCCCGACTGAGCTCTAATGAATGAGCATATGCTTGTACAAGCATGAGCTCATTCACTGACAGCTTGCAGTTTTTTGGGCAGACTTTCAGGGGGCTAGAGAATGGGAGGGGGTTGCTCCTGTCCCCGGTGGGGGATGGCAGGATGTGGGTCAATGGCGTTGTGGACCCCTCTGGGGTCCACAGTGCCATTCCACCATCCTGCCCCCCCCCCCGGCGACTGGAATAGCCCCTTTTCATTCTCTAGCCCATTGTAAAGCTGCCCAAAAGACTGCAAGCTGTCAATTAATGAGCACATGCATGGACAAGCATGCACTCATTCATTGGCGCTCAGTCAGGCTGTCAGCCATGGAGGTGAGTGGAGGGCTGTGCCGGTGGCCCACTTGGGGTGGACTGGGGGGTGGGTGGTGTGGCACTAGTCTGGATGGAGTGGGTGGGGGGTCCATTGGACTCCAGGGAATGGGGAAATTAATTAAAAAAATATATATTTTCACATGTGGGCTGTGGTCGACTTGCAGTTATCAGTGGGAGGGGTGTGGGGATGGAAGGGTGATTGTTGTAACTGTGCCTGGTGGGGGTCCACTAGACACCAGAGAATGGGTAATTTAATTTTTAAAAAAATTTGCATTTTTACAGTGGCCAACTGGCCGGCGATCGATGTGTGTGTGTGTGTGTGTGTGTGTGTGGTGGGTGGGGGCAGCAGTTTGATTTTTGTAACTGTGTCGGGGGGGTCCGCTGGACACCAGGGATAGATTGGGGGTGGTGTTGGGGGATTTCCCATTTGTCACCTCTACTTGCTTTGGGGGTTATAAGTGCAATTTGCACTTAAAGCAAGATGAAGTCACAAATGGCGAATTTCGAGTAATTTTAAAAAATTATGCAAAGTGCTCCGTGGGATGAATTTGCCGACTTCATGGCATATTCGCCTGCAAATTAAAACTTCACTGCATCTCTAGACACTGTATACACAGAAAAAAACACAATGCCCTGTGTTCAAATATACCATTAATTTGCTTTCAGGACGGGGTAGGACTTTCATAACCCACTTATGGCTTTGCCACTCATAAGTTATGGTCCTGCCCTCTAACTCAAGGAAATAAATATCATACTTGAACACTGGTAATTACATAGTCTCTTTATTTGCTGATATATTATATATGAAGATGGCAGTCATGCTGGGCTAGCCATCGGACTGTTGCTTGTTGTGTTTATATTTTTCTACTCTGCTGTTTTGCCTTTTTAAAAGCACTTTTCCCTTTTTTAAGTGCAGGATTTAAAGTTTTTGTTTGCGCTCCTGCTGTTTGTTTTTGAGCATGTGTGCTTGTTAGAATTGAATCATTTGGGCACTGTGAAGCTGCTGAGTGCTTAAACGACAAGCATTTGTCTTTAAGTTTCCCGGCGTTTTGTACTGGCCAGTACTGTGACTTCAGGACACTCGACTGGACGCACTCGCTCGAGTTTTCAGTGCTGTTTTAACATCAACCTGCATTTTGGAGCGCTGCTTGGCTGTTTGGTTTGATGTTTTAGACTGCTGTAAGAACTTGGGTGGTCCTGTGGCCTGATGGCTGCCTTTCAGTGTGGGATTCGGTCGGTGTTTCTGTTCCCTGAGTGTGTTCTCTCCCAGCACCTTTGGAGGACTAGTGTGCATCAAATGGGATCAGGAGGATTAGGCATTCACTGAGGATAAGTTTATCAAGGAACCTGAATGCAATACCCTTGGGACTTAATAAGACTGTGAAGACAGTAAAAGGATCCTACAATTTTCTTTTTGGAGTGCCGGGCTAAAAGTTATGTATTAGTGACCCGCTTTAACAGAGGACTTGGATCTGTATAGCTGGGACCTGCTGGTTTCTTAAGGTGTCTGAGGGTTAGTGACCCACACAGGGATTGGGAACGGGGCTTGCTGGAGGGCTAGCCCGTTGATCCTATTCCCTAGACTCCTGGTGTAGTCGGCTGGGGGGCTGATTCAACCTGGAGTCGAGGTAGTGAACCACTAGTATAGCCTGGATAGTCACCTCTTGAATCTGTGGCAGGAACCTGGGTCTGGAGGATGGCTCTTTTGGGATCTGGGTCACAACTTTGATACTGGAATCCTTTGGGAACTTTTTGGCCTGCTGGAGGTTTCCAACGATATTGGGGACGGTACTGTGAAGCTTGGAACTTTAGTGTGTAAAGGTCACCTGTTGATAAACCTACGGCCGGGCCTGATTTTTTCAGACTGCAAGTACTCTGTGATTTTACTGTAATTTTTGGAAATTGTGTCGGCAGTGAGAGTGCTTTTAACAGCTGAGAATCTGCCAATCTCAGACATATGTGAGAGATATTGTCTGGGGGGCAGTTTCTCTACATTATTTCTTTAGGTTCCTCTCTTAGTTTTATTATTTTTATTAATTTGTATTTTGTTTGTGTTAAGCAGTGAGAGTGCTTAGATTAAATGGCACCAGGTAGTGAGAGGACCTGTGTGCTGTTTAAATGCTTTAGGGTTTTAATTAAATTAGTTAGCTTAGGCTTTGTAGGGCACTAGGTAGTGAGAGGACCTGGGCTAATAAATGTTTTATGGTTTGTTTTTGTATTAGTTAATTTAATTAGTTATTTAAATTAGTTGCGTGTTATTATAAGTTTTGGGTGGGAATTGATGAGTGGGGAACTTTAGGAAAGGGGGAAGATCTTTGGGGTTGTATCCTTTTTGCATTGTTGTGAATTTGTGTACATCTTTTATTTGAATTGCAGTTATTTTCTGCTCCAGGTCTTGGGCCTGGGATTTATGTTATCGGTCCACCTCCCCCCAGGTCATGTGCTATTCAGCCTCCACACTTTTCGTCCTTCACTCCTTCCCCCCCCCACCATTGTCCTTTTCCATCTATCAGCACTGTCGGGCTTTGGGTATTGCTTGCAAGTGGGGGGTGGGGTGGGGGGTGTGAACAACAGAGGCTGAAAGAGCGGGGCGCTCACATTGGGGTGGTTAAGCCCAGAAAATGCCCTGGGGCGAAATGGAGTCTAGATCGTGGTCTATCTTGCCTAGTCCCTATATCCAAGGGCACCTCCATTAGTGGTGGGCAGGAGGTCAGGGCGGCCCAGGAGTCCTGTCCAACTCGGGCAGTGTTATGCAACACCAGATCTGTCAAGAACAAGACTGCAATTATTGCAGATCTTGTTGGGACAACAGATCTGGCATGCACCACTGAAACCTGGCTGGATGGTAAAGTGGGCCTCATATTGGAAGCTGCTATTCTGGCCGGGTATTCGGTGATACACCGTCCGAGATTGGACCACAGGGGATTGGGAGTTGTGGTCTGTTTCAAGACCGAATTGAATCTCACAAATGTACCAGTTGAGGAAGCCAGATCATTTGAGTGTGCCGTAGTAGCAGGTGTGGGTTATAGGATGGCTCTCATCTACTGTCCACCCAGAGATGAGAATCTATTCCTTAAGGAAGTGGCGGACTTCGTGGTCGACCTGGCGTTTGAGTCACCTAGGCTGATGGTCCTGGGTGACTTCATAGCCTGGATCGACGACAAATTCTCGCAATTTGGACAACACTTCCTCCAGTTGATGATCTCACTGGGCCTTACACAGGTGATTACCTCTGCTACTCATAAACATGGGCATTCTTTTGACCTGGTCTTCCTCCTGGGGATCGAGGCCTCTGACATGGGGGTAGAACCTGTTGGATGGTCTGACCACTATACTGTGTGATTCAATTTTTGCACCCCTCCTCATAGGACAACCCCTGTGGAGATGGTCAAGTATCGCCCTTTATGGGATGTGACTCCTGATGGTCTAGCAGCGGTACTTGATCTATCAGAATTACCTATGGCAAGCATGGATCCGGAGGTTTTGGTTTTGGCCTATAATCAGGCCATTGCCTCAGCACTGGATTCCATTGCTCCAATCCATGTATGTCCTCTCTCCCTTTGCCCTCGGTCTCCATGGTTTGATGGGACTTTGAGGGAGTTGCAGCGACTAGGACGTAGGTTAGAGCGATGCTGGTGGAAATCCAACTTAGATGCCGACCATCTTAGACTGCTAGAGCATTATCAACTTTATAAGTCGGCAATCTCCCAATTTAAAGGAAGAGTTCCTGTCCGGGGAGATTGCTGCCACTCAGAACCGACCAGCTCAGCTTTTTCGAACTGTGGACATGCTGTGCAACCCAGCCTGTCTGCAAGTTTGAAGAGCTTTTTCAAAATTGCAGTGTGAAGAGCTTGCTCGGTTCTTTGCTGATAAGGTGGCTGACATCAGGTTGGAGACCCGTTCAGCACACTCTATGGGAACTGCTGATGATTGATGCCTGGCCACTGTCCCGCCTTTTTCCTGGAGTTCCTTCGACCGGCTCAAAATCGTGGATGTTATGCAGATTGTCCAGGGTATGCACCCTACGTGCTGTAGTTTAGATCTGGGCCCAACAGCCCTGATTATTGGCTGTTGAGATGTTATCGGCCTGGTTCTGGCACAGATAGTCTGGTGTTCCCTTGACTCTGGTGAGTGTCCCTGCTCCTTGAAGGAGGCAGTGGTGACACCTTTGTTGAAGAAAGCTTCATTGGACCCAGACTCTCTTGCAAATTACAGACCAATCTCTAACATTCTCTTTGTGGGGAAGGTTATTGAGAAAGTAGTGGCTGTACAGCTGGAGAACCATTTGACTCTCCATAGTATCTACGAACCTCTCCAGTCTGGTTTCCAAAAGAGGCACAGTACCGAGACTGTGCTGATTCGGGTGCTTAATGATCTCCTGATTGTGAGAGCTCAGAAAACACGGTCCATTTTGGTACTTCTTGATCGGTCATCAGCTTTTGACACTGTGGACCATTGGGTACTGCTCGAGTGCCTGACATTCATCTGTGGGCTCTCTGGTTTGGTCCACAGATGGTTTATGATCATTCCTCACTGGTAGAACTCAGAGGGTGGTGTCAGGGGTTTCTTCCTCTGAACCAATCTCTCTGTCATGTGGGGTTCCCCAGGGCTCGGTGCTGTCCCCCATGTTGTTTGTGGTGTACATGCTGCCCCTCGGAGACATTGTAAGATGGTACGGGCTGAGGTTTCACTGCTATGCTGATGATACCCAGCTCTACCTGTCTTTTGCACCCGACCAGGATGGAGCACTCTCAGTATTTAATGACTGCCTCGTTGAAATCCAAGATTGGATGAAGTCCAGCTGGCTGAAGTTGAACCCTGCGAAGACTGAGGTGATGGTTGAGGATCCGGGTCACTGGATAGGGGGGCTGGGGTTATGTCAATCCTTTGGAATATTTCTGGGGGATTCTGAGCGCCATACCTCTGAATGGGTGTGAGACCTTGGGATGATAATGGACGACGGGCTGACACTTCGATCTCAGGTGTCGGGTGTTGTTAAGTTATCCTTTTACCATCTGAGGAACATCGCTAGGATCAAGCACCTGGTTCCATCCAGTGACCTTCCTACATTGATCCACGCCTTTGTGACCTCACATCTGGATTATTGCAACTCCCTTTACTTTGGGCTACCAGGGGTTGATATCCGCCGCCTGCAGCTAATGCAGAATTCCGCAGCTCGGTTGTTGATGGGGACCCCCCGGTCCTCTCATATCACACCAGTGCTGCAGGAACTGCACTGGATGCCAGTTCAGTGGTGGATCACCTTCAGAATCAGATTAATGACATATAAAGCCCTACGTGGACTGGGTCCTGACTACCTGAAAGAACTTTTGGTTCCCTACCACCCTGTGTGTCCGCTCCGCTCGGCCGATGAGGAGTTGCTGGAGATTCCGACGGTTTCTTTAAAATCTTCGGGGGCACAGGCATTTATGTACGTGGCCCCAACCCTCTGGAACTCTCTACCCCATCAGATAAGGGAGTGCATGATCATGGGGGGGGATTTAAACAGGCATTTAAGACGTATTTATGGAGCATGGCATACGGTGATGTGGAAAATAGTTTGTAATATATGGATTTTAAAAATAATACCCCCAAAAAGCATACAAAAAAACCCTGTAATACCTTAGTCAGTGCCGTAATACTATACTTCCGGTCCTCATAATACTATCGTTGGGATCACCAACTTTCCTAGTGTCCAAAGCATAGTTTTTTTTGTTTCTTTTCTTTTTATTCCTGAGAGAGAGAAGCAGGACTGCACGCAGGAAGGGGGGATGTGAGTGAGGAGCGAAAACAAGCAGCACAGAACCGTCCCACAAGGAATCCAGAGGTAAGACCTCGTCAGCAGCTCGCATCCATATATTACAAAAAATAAGAGGTTCAAGTGAATCACTCAGCTGTAATTCCGTCTCGAGGTTCTGGGGATACAGGAACCTCTCGAGATTCGCTCTCGAGGTTACCTATGTCCCCAGAACCTCTCAATGGAATTACAGCCTTGTAATTCACTGGAACCTATCTATTATTCTATTTTTAATTGTATAGTATTGTATATTTATTACTATGGTGTAGCACCGTTTTAAACTGTTTTAACTCGTATTGCACCTTGAAATTTGAAAGGGACATTAAAAATAAAGAATATTATTATTATTATGATATGATAACATAATTTAATCTGATTTACTGCACAAGGGGAAAATATAATCTGATGTCACATGATATAAACTACTGATATATGATAAAATATTAGAAACAATAGCATAATTTAATATTTGATATGTAAGCAATAAGACATGATCAAGTGTGCATCGAACAGATCTGACTGCATGCCCAGTGGTGTAGTGAGTCACAACGCCTCAAGCCAAGTGCCTTCAGCCCCAGGAAGTACAGTCTGATCTGTTCAATGCACACCCCGGAGTATCTTACTGCACTTATAAAATGGGTTTTCTTTTTAAAAATACTTTTAAAACATTAAATAAATATGTTTAGATATGTAAAAAGAGAGATGATTAACTTCACTTTTGGTAAAATAGTCCTTCTGCCTGATACAAACTGTTATTTTTTTGCTTTCCTATGGGACGTTTGCACATCTGAAGTATCCATAGTTGTAGATTTTTTTGGTTACTTAGAATATATCTGAGCACGCCGACTCTACACAAACTTAGGCCCATGCTAGTATAGACACGTACATTTTAATGTGTCTGTCTTTTGGTTTTTTGGGGGGGAGGTATGGATGTGAACAAATTGTGATTTCTAAATGTGTATTGAAGAGAGAGTGGAAGAGTGAGATTTTCTGCAGGTGGGAAATGGCATCGGGAAGAGAAAGAGAGAGTGGCTGACAGAGATGGGTCCAGTAAGAGGCAGTACATCATAAGAAAGCTGACACAGCAAGGCTGACTTTACTTTTACACATGTCTGTTTATCCGCTGAAAGGGGAAAGAAGTGAAGAGTGAATAGCACCAGAGTTTCCCTGATCAGTTGGCAAGTCAGGATGAGCCGTGTTAGCGAGAAAAAAAATGGCAGCATTTGAAAAATGAGTGTTGTAATGGCACACTGAATTATTATTATTATTTGTTTTTTTTTTGCAATGTGGTCCTGCTTTTGAGTACTTGTTTTTACCTGTACATTGAACAGATTTGATGCACAGGTAAAAAAATATCAAAATGCAGACTTTTCTCTTCCCATTTTATAAATATATAATTCAGTCTTGCCGGCCCAGTGGTGCTGAGGGTTGAGGTGCTGGACGCCACACCTCGTGCCACACCGGCGACCCGAGTTCAGTGACAGACTCGGTGATCCGGGGGTCTGTGGGGGTGGGAGAGGATGGAGCATCTGGAAGACAGCTCTCCTCTCCCAGGGAGGGATCCAGGGGCTGCTTGGTGTCCTGTTGGCCCCTGATGGAGATCGGGGGCATTGCAGGAACACCAGCCAGCAGTGAGGGGTGGAGCGGGGCAGACACCAACAGGCCCACCTTATGCAGGCGTCACTGCATGTTGAGCTCTGGGGGCAATTTAAGGAAGGAAAATCCCCGTTGAAGAGAATAGATGATGGCACCCTGCCCTGTTGTGCCACACTCCATCACTTGGCTTCTCCCTCCATCCTAGCCCACCTGCACAGCCTGGCACATTAGATTTTCAGATAGAGCACTCTGGGAGGATAGGGCGGCCCCACCTCGGGGGGGAAGAGCTGAGCGGTCTGCCTGGCTGGAGCGGGGATGTAGGCAAGCTTCAGGTGGGAGGTAGAGAACACGGTAAGCAGAGGTTGCCTGAGAGAGTTCCTCGTTGGTGCTGCAGAAAAAGAGTCGACAAAATAAAAAAAAGATATAATTCAAACTTATATAAAATGGTTCGGTATAAAATTGTACATTCAATAATTGCAATTAGTTTGTGCTTATTATTTTTATTTGTTTTACATTTGTGCCAAAATATGAATAATCAAATTGATCTCATGACTTAGGCTTGCTGCTTGTCTGCCTTCCCTCATGCTGTTTTTAGAAGCTTCTAGTGACAATGGGGAACTATGAGAAATTGTGAAGGGAATGCATGGTGATGCTTTTTTCAGGAACTAGAATTTACTATTTTGGATGGCTCACTTCTGTGTCATGTAGGGGAACTGGAAGCATTTGAAGAAGGAAGATGGGTAAACTGGTGTGCTGCTGGATTGCTCAGGATGGTTTAATCATTGGATGCACTAGATGACCAGCATGAAGGGCTGCTTGCATTGCAGTGTGAGTGGAACCAGTGGATTTTTTGAGACTAATGAACCATGGCTTATTTGGTCACACTGTCATAGACCCAGCAGCCTTTGTCTTCACAGCTCCATAATTTCAACTCCCAGCCCTTGCTCCAACTGTGACCAGCTCCAGTCGTCTCTCCCACCATCACTTTGAGCACTTATACTTGATGGAATTGATATGATGATCTGTTCCTTTCCTTTCTCTGCATCACTTTCTCTTTCTGTTCTTCATGTTTTTTACACACAATGACAAACATATAACAGATGACATCATGATGCAACTGCTGCCAAATGCTGACAGTGAAGGCTCACACTCTTCATTTATGATTCTAAGATGACCACTTAACAGGTACACTCAGTGCACAGACAAAAACTGCAGTACCGTATAACTCACATGGTAATAAGTAAGAGTGACACCACCAGACCACACCTTCCCCACTAATAGATCTCACACTCCCCAACTAGTAGAGCTTCAGAACTTGTGTCTCACATAGTCTACTTTACTTTTGAGTCAGTGACTTTCTGGCAGGCTGCACACACAGAGGATTTCTGTGCCTGCAGCACCATTAGTTGTCACAAAAAAAAAACTATTTATCAAATGAATCCTTCATAATCCACCTGCACCTTTCCCAGTCTGCTAAATTCAGTCTGCTCTGATACTGCTGTAGTGGGAAAATAGCATTATAATACACACATATATATATATATATATATATATATATATATATATATATATATGGATATATGGATATATGGATAACTGTGCCCTCTATACCATCAGTTCTTCATTAAATATATTTGTCAAATTAATCTTCCAAAAATCTCCCCTGCACCTACCTGATAAATACACTCCACTCTGCCCTGTTCTGCTACAGGTAAGGCCTGCAACTGCCACTGCAGCCTGTCAACACTGTGCACTGTCTCCCCTCTTCTGAAGCAGGAGTTCACTATCCTTTCTTCCTGAATCTACAAATGAATATAGTGAGAATTAACTAACTAGAAAAATAATGCATGATTCTCTGATGCGTTCTAAATTTTTCTGATATTAAGTCACTCTTTCTTCATATGAAAAGAGCTCCTTCCTTCCTAAGGTTTGTCATAAGAGATAATTCACTCTTTCTTAAGCAACATAGAAACAGAATGTGATGGCATATAAGGCCCCACCTGGGCCACCTAGTCTGCCCCTTTCCCCTTCCTACCTAAGAGTGCAAATCCTAACTGATCTGTAGCTTACCCTTTTTTTGTCCTATATCTAGGGTTGCCTTCTGCCTATTCCACTCATTCTTGAATTCACCCACTGTTTGTGCTCCATGACCTCCCCAGGAAGGCTGCCTCATGCATCCACCACCCTTTTTGTGAAAAGGTACTTCCTCATGTTTCCCCTGAGTCCCACCCTTCCTCATATTGTGATCTCCTGCTCTTACATATCTCTTTTTTTGGAAGATGCTTCCCTCTGTACCTTGCTTATCCCCTTGAGATGTTTAAATGTCTCTGGCATAGCCCCCTTCTCCCTCTTTTCCTCCAAAGTATACATATTGAGGTCTTTCAGTCTTTCCTCATATGGTTTATGGTGCATTCCCACCACCATTTTCATTAACCTTCTCTGGACCATCTCCATTCAGTCTATGTCCTTCTGTAGATGTGGCCTCCAGACCTGTACACAATATTCCAGATGTGGCCTCACCAATTGTCTGTACAGTGGCATCAACACCTCCTGTTTTCTACTGGTGATACCTCTCCCTATGCACCCCAGCATCCCTCAAGCCCTCTCCACAACCTTCTCACACTGCTTGGCCACTTTTAGGTCATCCGTTATGGGTACCCCCAGGTCCCTTTCCAGATTTGTTTTCGTTAGTATCTCCCCCTCCCATTGTGTATTCCTCTCCAGGATTCCTGTTCTCCAACTGCATGATTTTGCACTTCTTTGCACTGAATTTAAGCTGCCACACTCTTGACCATTCCTCCAAATTGACTGGGTCTCTTCTCATTGTTTCCTCCCCTTCTGGAGTGTCCACCCTTTTGCAGATGTTGGTGTCATCCACAAAGGTGCTTAACTTCCCTTCCAGTCCCTCAGCAATGTCGCTAATGAAGACATTGAAGTGGACTGGCCCTAGCACTGAACATTGCGGCATCCCGCTGGTCACCCCCCTCCCCCCAGGATTCAACTCTGTTAACCACCACCCTCTGCATCCTGTTGCTCAATCAATGTCTAACCCAATTCATCACCTTAGGTCCCACTCCCATGCTGTCCAACTTGTTTACTAACCTACTGTGTGGAACGGTGTAAAATGCCTTGCTAAAATCTAGGTAGGCCTTCATACGAAAAGAGCTCCTACCTTCTTGAGGTCTGGGAAGAGAGAGAAAGAAAGAGAATGAGAACGCACGAGAGAGAGATGGAAATGACATTGAGATATCTGTACTGCACATGGAGTTCTCAATCTCCAGGACTGCGGATTGGCTACTGTTGATCATGTGGCTTACCAACAACCTGAAAATACTCAGTGTGCACATCCTGCATAAAGGGATGCATCATGATATTGAAGGACTAAAATGCTGAAAGAAAGCTAGACTGCTTTGGCCTGTTTCCCTAGTATCCTAAATGTGGGATTTTGGCATGTTTCAAAAATGCCAATTCATATTAGCTCATCCATACACTCAGGATAGAGGAAATAGTATCTAATCTTTTTTAAAAGTATCATGGAATCCTGTACTTCCAAACAGTTACTCTAAACACAGGCAAAAGCGACAACACTTTTACTTCTCGTCTAGTGTTTTGCACCTCAAACAGTAGAAAAGTCCCTGCACAGCAATGTCAGCACTGGGTATTAGTTAGTAAGTTCATGGTGTGAGACTTGGAAAGACAACCTTTTAGCCCAAGAGCAAGAGTGGTATCACTGAAACACACTGATACTTGTATCTGATACTGATATTTTCTTATAACACAGTTGGTGGAAAGTCAGACTACCACATACATTTAGCCAATGAAAACACGTGTTGATTCAAACCAATGTGTTTAAACATCTAGCATATTATGTACTAAACACTCACATGCACCCAGACACACACACACATGCACTCACACATGCATGTGCACACACACACACACACACACACACACACACACATATAGACAGACTGACATATATAAAGACACATTAATGTATTAAGCAGTGTGCCTTTCATGGCCCAGCTAAGAGCAATGATGATCTAAAGCACTGGTCTGTTTTAGTGCAGAGTGGAAAGAACATTTGGAATGAAAACCAGACTGTGAAAGATCTGTAAGGGTTATCATAAATTTCAGCAGTGTAAGGAAGTATTACTAAGGTTAAGAGAATTTATCAAGGGGCATTATTTTAGTGGGAACATAACCAATGACAATACAGAAAAATAGTAACAGGAGAAGAACTGCTAATGGGCAACTCAGTGAAGCAGGTAAATATGGATAATGGGCCATTCACTGCAGTTTTATTGCTGTGTTCTGCATTTAAGTGGACAACAATGATCTTCTTCATTTATGAGATATTGCTTCTGACTGCCAGCATGATGGCAAGGTGGCCCAATCATCCTGACATACTTCTTGTGATCATCTAATGCTCACAAGGACAGGGAAGGAAGTGGACAGGGAGGAGTAAGCAAGACGGTCCAGGGAGATGACCAGAAACGTGAGCAAAGACAAGGCCCAGAGGGAGCTGAGATTAACGCAGGGAATAAATGGGGGGTTTTCAGATACATCAGAGAGAAAAGGAAGTGCAAAGAGACAATAGTGAGGATAAAAAGGGGTGGGAAGTGGACGGAAAAGGGTGAGGAGCAGGCAGAAGCATGAATGAATACTTTTGCTCAGTGTTCACGGAAGAAAGGGGACCGCTACCACCATGGGTAGGGAGGGTGGGGACAGGGGATAGGAGGCAACAGATGGAAGAATTGAGGCAGGTAGAGTCCTAGAGGGACTGAGGGCACTGAAGGTAGACAAGGCACCAGGGCTAGATGGTATCCACCCCAGGGTGCTGAGGAAGATGTCGGAGGTGTTGGCGGAGCCGCTGGTGGATCTGTACAGTACCGCACTGGAGTCAGGATGTGTGCCACTGGACTGGAGGATGGCACATGTAGTACCATTACACAAGAGCAGACCAAGGGATGAACTGGGTAATTATCGCCCGGTAAGTCTCAGCTCCATAGTATGCAAACTCATAGAGACAATACTAAAGGAAAGACTGGTGTCATACCTGGAGGACAATGGCCTCCAGGATGTGAGGCAGCATGGGTTTGTTTCAGGGAAGTCTTGCCAAACCAACCTGATACAATATTATGACTGGGTGACAGGTGAGCTGGATAAGGGTCATGCAGTGGATGTTCTTTACTTGGACTTCAGCAAGGCCTTCGATTCTGTGCCTCATGGCCGGCTTGGGGGAAGCTAGCTGGTGTAGGGGTAGGGCCAAAAATTTATGAACTGGTTTACAAGCTGGCTGAGTGGGAGGCTGCAATGGACTGTGGTGAGATGGGAGCTCTAAACTCCAAGGCCAGTGACAAGTGGGGTGCCACAGGGCTCTGTGTTAGGGACAGTATTGTGCGGGCTCTTCATATCAGACATTGCACATGGGGTGGTGAGCAAGATAAGTCTGTTCACTGATGACACCAAAATCGGAGCAGTGGTGAATGGAGAGGAGGGATGTAAGCAGCTGCAGGGGGACCTAAGCAAGTGAGAGGAGTGCTCAGAGATGTGGCAGCTGGGGTTCAATGGAAAGAAGTGTAAGGTCATGCACTTTGGGGTGAAGAACCCAAGGAGAGAATACTGGCTGGGAGGGGTTAAGCTGGGGATCACTGAGGAGGAGAAGGACCTAGGGGTAATGATAACAGGGACCATGGACAACACTGCCCAGTACAGGAGAGCAGCTGCAAAAGTGAAAAAAATGCTGGGGTGTATAGCGATGGGTTTTTCATCCAGGCAAAGAGAGGTGATCTTGCCCCTCTACAGGTCGCTGGTAAGGCCACACTTAGAGTATTGTGTACAGTTTTAGAGACCATACCTAAAGTGTGATATCAGGCTACTGGAGGGGGTGCAGAGGAGGGCAACAAAGATGATATGTGGAATGGAAGGGACAGACTATGACAGCAGGCTGAGAGACCTGAATATGTACACCCTGGAGGATAGAAGGGATTGGGGGGACATGATAGAGACATTCAAGTATCTGAGGGAAATCAATAAGGATGGGGCAGATGGGGTCTTTAAGTTAAGGAGGGGGAGGGTCACCAGGGGGCATGCGCTAAGAATGGGGGATTTAGGAAGGAAATGAGGAGACACTATTTCACAGAGATGGTGGTGGCAAAATGGAATGCCCTACCAGAATGGGTGGTATCATGTAAATCTGTGAACAGTTTGAAAAGGGCATGGGACAGGTAACAGGGGGGAGGGAGAGGGAGAGAGAGAGGCTGGGGGAGGTGGGGGTGGCAGTGGGATGACAAATGGGGGGGTGGGGCAGCTGCAAACTAGGGGTGCTAGCTGCACACTTGAGCAGACTTAGATAGACCGGGTGGTCTGTTTCTGCTGGCACATTCGTATGTTCATATGTATGTTCGTGATTTGGGGCTCAGTTTCTCTCTGCTTAGTGAGTAAGAGTAGGGAAAGGGGCAAGCTATGAATCTGTTTACTGTTAGCACTAAAAAATTAATTTGAGGTAGGGGCAAGTAGATGAATACTGAGCAGGAAATTTACTTGTGCTGTTTATTGCAGAATTTTTTATTTTATGAGCTTTCTTTCCTTCCTCACATTTTGAGACATTTGTTGAAAGTTTAAGCTGGGCATTGAAGAGCTTCATCACCAGTCCATTTTTGCAAGCAGTGTTAAGAAAATTAGGACTTAGAAACATGGAAACATAGACAATGATGGCAAGAAAAGACCAATAGTCTGTCCATTCTGCCCACAGTTTCCTATCAAACCCCGGGACCTAGTGTACATACAGGGTATTAGCCCTCACTATCCACCTCCACTGTTTGCCTCCCGACTACTACTGCCCTGAGTAACCACTCTACCCTTCATTCCATCCCAGGCATGCTTGGAACCATTTATGCTTTTGGGGGCACCATCTCTGCAGGTAGAATGTATCACAGTTCCACCACCCTTTCTGTAGAGTAAAACTTTCTTATATCCCTCTCAAACCTCCCTCCCATCAGTTTCCACTTATTCCACAGTATCCTTGAATTGCTTGGCATGCTAAAAAATTTTCTTGTAGTGCACCTTATTTATTTCTTTCAGGAACTTGACAGTCCATAGCATACCATCCCTGTCTCATTAGGTCTCCAGCAAGTATATGTTCAATGCCTTCAGCTAATCCTCATAAGATCAGACCTGCTGGCCCACAATCATCCTGGTTGCCCTTCATTGTACTGTCTCTAGCCTATTTTTATATTTTCTGAGGTGAACTGGGCATGGTACTCTAGATGTGACCCCACTAACAATCTATAAAGGGGTAGTAATACCTCTTTTCTTCTACTGTCAGTACCCTTTCTGATACATCCCAGCATCTTATTTACCTTACTATAGGCCTTGTTGCACTGGCTTGATTGTTTAATGTAGTCTCTAAAGATGACTCCAGGGTCCCTTTCATCAGCTGTACTGCTCAGCGTTACCCCTCCCATCCATTACTCTGTCCTTAGGTTTTTGTTCCCTAGGTGCATCATCTTGCATTTTTGGGACTGAATTTCAACTCTTAAACCTTAGAATACTCCTGTAGTCTTTATAGATCGCTATGCATCTTCTTAATTCCATTGTTGCTATCTGCCTTCATCTGAATTTAATGTCTTCTGTGAAGAAACATAACTTGCCCTGGATTCATTCTCCAAAGTCGTTAATGAACATTTTGAAGAGTTCAAGACACAGAATGGAACCCTGTGGTGCCCCACTTTTGACTTCTCTCTCTTCTGACTTGACACCATTAATTACAGCTCTCTGCTGCCACTCCATCAACCAATTTCCTACCCATCTTACTATGTTTCTTGCCACACCCACATCCTCCATCGTCTTCAACAACCTTCATTTAGGCACCAAGTCAAAAGCCATGCTGAAGCTGAAGCAGAGAAAATCCAAGCCATGGCTGCTATCCAATACCCTCATCGCCCAGTCAAAAAAAAATATCAAGTTGGTCTGATAAGACCTCGCCGCCACAAACCCATGATGTTTCCTACCCTGGAGTTTGTTGTTCTCCAGGTAGTCCACAAGGTCCTCTGTGAGTTCAGTTTATCCGCAACAGAGGTAAGACTGACAGGTCTGCAGTTCCTCACTTAATCCCCCTATTGAGTGGAACTATGTCCACCACTCTCCAGTCTTTCTAAACTACCCCCTGTCTGTAATGAGCTATTGAATAGCCCTACCAGGGGTTAATCCAGTTCTTCTGTCAGTTCCTTTAGTACTCTTGGAGGCATCCCATCAGGCCCTGAAGCCTTGCCTATCATTAGGGCTGCTATCCTTTCTAGACACATGTGCTTGAAAATACTGGCTGCCTCATCTCTGGGACCCCATTTATGGCCAACTTGCTGCCACTCAGTGGCAGGGGCCTATTGTCTTTCCTTGTGAAGATGAACATAAGTAATTTTTAAAGAGCCCCAGACACCATTAGAAAAACTTTGAAAAAATGTAAGATTTAGACACAAACCAGATTATATTTTGTTTTTTCTATAAATCTTTCCCTTTTTTTTCTTTAGTAATGAGGGCAGCTGTATAAAAGAGGATTATTGACCCTTAGACTTTATCTGCTCTTTCTACTTGCCTGCACTTGACATCATAATTCCCTGTTTATGGCATAAGAATTATTTCCGCAGCAACAGACTGTGATGTCATAAACAGAACTGTGAAATCAGGTGTAGGCAAGCAGCCACATCACATAGGGCTATGATTCTGTTTACATGCACATGTCATTAGTAATAAAGAAGTATGGGACAGAATTACAGGAAACATGTTAAATATATGCTGAATTGTGTCTAAACATTACATTTTTTCAAAGTTTTGTCACAATGGCATCAGGGGCTCTTTAAAGATGGCTGTCTTTTGCATGTCCTCCTCTATTACCATGCCTCCCCAAAAAACTTACAATGCCCCTTCTTTCTTTTTTCCATAATATACCTGAAGAACTGCTTTTCCCTACCCTTGACCCCTTCTACAATAAGTAGCTTAGTGCCTGCTTTTGCCTCCCTAATGGCCCTATTTGCTTCTTTAATTCTCAGTTCTCCCTCCCCCCCCGCATTGCCTTGTACCTGGTGAAGGTCTTTTTTTGGCACTCATTGTTTCTCTGATGCTTTCAGAGAACCATTTTGGTCTCTTGTTTCTGTTTCTTTTGGTTACCATTCACATGCATAACTTAGAAGCCTCAAGAATGGACCCCTTATTTATTTTTTTTTATTTTAGTCTTTGGTAACTGGATAAGGCCCACTAGGCACAAATGCCTGTTTTCAGGGGTGACCTGGGAGCACTAGGTGGTTAAGTGACTTGCTCAGAGTCACACAGTATGCAAGTGGAGGTTGTGAGAATCAAACTCAGGTCTGGTCTGCTGTATGTATCAAGCTTGTTCACACCTCGTTCCTCTAACCTCTAGGCTATACTGCCAGCCCAATTGCTACCCAGCTTAACTGCTACCCATCTCTCCTCCACACCTCAGATGCTGTATACCATGACTAATTGGTTCCGGGTGGTCAGGGTGCTGGCATATGGTCACTGCAATGACAGCACTAACAACAGCACTACATCACCGAGAGTGCCCCTGCAATCAGAGCACCAATGAACCTGTGCACCATGCTCACTGTGGGTAAATGCACCACAGGCATTCAGAGCAAGAAGTAACGGAGGAAAGCACACAGTGGACATGCTCCTGGACACGGCCAACACCATGGTGACCAACAATAAACTGGCAGGTGAACAGGTGCAGCCATTATCCATGTTCGCAGCAATGCGCATGGATGCTGTGGATGAGCGACAACATCCACAAGGACACCTGGACAGGGACGTAGATACCAGCAGGCCAGCATTGCCGATGGACACCAGAGTGGCAGTGCCACTCAAAGGGGATACAGATGGGTGGGGGCAAGCTAGAGGAACCCGATTTCAGGGGCAGTTCGTAGCTCGCATCACTGTTGCCGGCTATAGGCACCTGCCCCCTACCCACCACAGTGTGTTAGCCCCACATCCCTGAGCAGCATGCCAGCATCTCTTCATGGCCCCATTTGCACCAGTGTGCCCAATACATGGTGTTCACAGTGGTGCACCAGCCCTCTCAAAAGGTATCACACATGACCATCCTGCCCTGTTCCCATGCATGGCAGATCCATGCATGTGAGCACTGCTATTGCTGCCCTGATCGTCGTGGTGCACAGCAGTGTTTATCCACCTCCGGTGGCCCCATCTGCATTTGGTGGGTGGGTCTGTAGGTGTGCAGTGTGTTACACTGCCAGGCTGCTTTGTGTTGTATAGAGAGCCCAGTCCCCTGCTTTCTCATGATTCAGCACTGTTGTGTCTAGCGACCTCCCACTGGTGCTCTGCATGCCAGTGCAACATTGCCAGTGAGCTGCAGACTGCCCCTACAACTAGGTTCCCCTGGCATGCCCCCACCTATCTGTGCCCCCTTTGGGTGGCACCGTCAGTCCCCCATCTGTTGTGCTGCTCTGGTGTCCATCGGCAATGCTTGGTTGCTGGTGTCTGAGCCCCTGTCCAGGTGTCCTTGTGGATCCTGTTGCTCGTCCACAGCATGCACGTGCATTGCTGTAGACATGCATCAGGGCTGCAGCAGTTCACCTGCCAGTTTGTTGTCATTCACCGTGGTGTCAGCCATGTCCTGTTGCATGTCCGATCTGTGCATGCCTCCACTACCTGGTGCTGTGAATGCCTGCGGTGCCTTCATACGCAGGGTGCATGGCACACAGGTTCATTGGTGCTTTGATCGCAGGCGCACTCTCGGTGATGTAGCACTGTTGCTGATGCGGTCATTTCAGCATCCATATGCCGGTGCCCTGATCACCTGGAACCACTAAGAGAATAGCAGCCTGTCTGGTCTCCTCCTTAACCAGCTCTACCAACAGATAGTCCAGGAATATATCTACCAAGGCCTCAAGTATGGTGCTCCTAGCAGCTGGAATGTCTCAACAAGTATCAGTAAGCAGTGTCAGTGGCTCAGCAGGTTGCATACTTGCCTCTAAGGCCGGAAGATCAGAAGGCTGTGAGTTCTATCCCCACACCAGGCACTTGGATTAAATCCCAATACTGACTGGTATAGAAAAAAATTCTCTTGTCTCTGCCAATAAAAAACACCCCGGTGTATGACATATCCCAACTGTAGATTGATGCAACTTTACTTTGAATTTCCAGTCACCCATCCAAACATGCTCATCATCAATGATGGAAGCAGGAGTATCCAATACCTTACAGCACTTCCACAACCAGTTAAGCATGTTGGAGACATTCACACATTCATTAGAAAATAACATGGTTACAGTTTTAGTTGTAGGCTTCAAAAGTGGATGGCCACAAGGGGAAATCATAAAGGGAACTCTTTTAACTTCTCTTATTTAAACCAAATGTGATCGACACTAGATAAAGAATTAAAACTAATAGCAAATGTTTCCTCCATAGAAATATTGATAAGAATATATAGGTCAAATGCAAGAAAGCCAAAAGACTCCGTACTCAATTTTCAAAGGACATAAGACCTATCAGGAGGGAAATCTAAGCCCCCTCAATAACGCAGTCTAACAACATTTCTGTGCTGAATTGGTTCCCTAGGCTGGGCAAACAAATCAGACATCTTGAAAGAACTATCATATTCAGGCAGTGAGTCCTGAGCTGAAGTAGAAGAACTAGCAGTTCTGTCGAAAGAGGTGCCTTCCCCTAAGTCAGTGTCATGGGCAGAAGTAGCCCAGTTGTGGAATGCAAGGGACCTGAAGTGGAGTTTGCAACAGTAGTAACAGGAATATATGTAGCAGCAGTGAAAGGAGCAGACAGAGAAGCAGATTAGTGTCCCTTAGAAGAACATCCAACAGAAGAACCTCGACCGCAGAGGGTAGTTGGTCTGGGAGGTTGGCAGGTGGTTAGGAGTGGCAAATTGGGTGCCCCATCACTCGGTGCTCTCCAACATATTACATCCAAAAAACCATATAAACACTACAAACAGGTATCTGCCTCTATCTCCGAAATTAAACAAAGGGGCAGAGGACACTGCGGAGCAGGACACTGCAGCACAGGATCTAGCACAAAACTCACCCAAACCAGGAACCAAAACAAAAAAAGCTAAAAGGAAATCTAAAAATCTTCTGATCATAGGAGACTCCATGATTTGAGGAGTTGATACCTATCTCCAGCCAGGGGGAATGGTCAGATGTCTCCCAGGTACATCAGTGTGGAGAGACACTGACCCGAATTGCTAAAATTGTTCAGAAAGCAGGAGAAAACATTGATGTCCTGGTACACATAGGGACTAATGATCTCGCCAGCCGGTCAGTTGTGGAGACCAAGGAACACCTGACCAGGCTGGGTGACAAACTATCATCCATTTCATCTGGCATCTCCTTCTCTGAGATTCTGCCAGTCTGGGAGAGGGGGGCAGATGGACGGAAGGTCAGAGAAGGGGAGATAGGGGAGCTAAATATGTGGCTCAAGGGCTGGTGCCTGGAAAAAGGACACAGATCTGTAGGGAACTGGCAACAGTTTTGGAAGCGAAAGTTCTTTAAATTTGATGGACTACATCTGACCAAGGAGGGAGTCAGTACATTGGGGCAGAAGTTTGACGTCTTTGCAGAATATTTAAACTAGCAAATGGGGAGAGGGGTGAAGCACCCCATACGTCAAATGGGAAGAACACCCCCACCCCTCAGCTAGTGGTCAAACAGGGATTCAGCATGTTTGCAGTTCATTTGCATCACCAGGTAAGAAAAAAGGTCTGTCTCCCCATACGATGCACAGGAGAAATGCCAGACCTCACCCAACAACTAACACACTGAAATCTGACGAAAGGAAAATCATGTACACAAAAGCTCACAGCCTGGGAAATAATGTCAGAGGCTAAACTGGACATAGTAGCAATTAATGAGACGTGGTTTACCAGTAACCACACTTGGGAGACTTCAGTACCTGGCTATGTACAGTTCAGAAGAGACCGAGATGCAAAAAGGGGGGGTGGAGTGGCCCTGTATGTCAATGAAAATATCAAAGCTACAGAAATTCAGAATACACATAAGGAGCCAGAAGAACTTTGGGTCACCCTGGAAACAGGAAATGGGACAGCCATAACAACTGGACTTGTCTACAGGCCCCCAGGCCAGGGGGAGG